>OY978215.1:38092161-38692161 GCA_963854785.1 Vaccinium vitis-idaea
CTTAAAGGAATTTCGCCCACAACCCAGCCCATTTAGTAAATGGGCTTAAAATCTCAACCCAGCCCGGCCCTATGGGTCTAAATATTTATCCCAAGCCCTTAAAAAATCGGGCTGGATTGGGCGGGCTGGGCGGGCTACCGGGCCGGTGTGCACCCCTAATTCCATTCCTAGGTTCTTTTTTTTAAACATAAGTTGACATCGATTTTCTTGTTTCTTAATGTTTGGCTTATTTGTCTAGTTGTCTGTCCCTAAATAAATGTCCGGACCGCAAACCTAGGCCTTTAAAAACATGCACCATTTTGCTATAATTTTTTTTTAAAAAAAAATCACAAATAAATAGCTTGATCGTCAAGCTATTTATTTGTCATTTTATTAAAGGAGAAGGTGCATGTTTAGTTATAATTTTTTCTTTATAATTTTTTTAAAGGCCTAGTTTTACGGTCCGGACATTTATTTACGGAAAGAGGGAGTATGTATTTGAATTCAGAGATGTTCATGTTATTGTGAGTGATTGATTTTCAAATGTAAAACTAAAAGGATAGTGTAACATTGAAGGAGGTATCCTATGTTACAATGATTATTATAGGCTATAGCTAACCCTTTGAATTCTTTCCAAACAAATATGTATGTAAAAGGGAAGGCGCCTGACTTTCTAGTCAGCAACTAACAAGTTGATGCGAGATAATAGAGATGCGTAAAAATCATTCTTGTCAGGATTTGCTAACAAATCATGTACTGCTATGGGTTGTCTGAATTGGATAGATATTGTCTAGTTCATTACAAGTGTCGTCCATGGATCCAATTCACGAGGCAAAAGAGGCAATGCTTTTTCTGGATGGCAGACCGGAAAAGTGCTGCATAAAGAGCTTCACGGATCTTTCGGAAGCAAGAAATTCTACAATGGACTCATGGATAATAATGATCATTGGATTGCTAAGCCGGTGTGTGTGTTCGAAATCAGTGGTAACTATTTTGTGGCGATCCCGCAAGAGGATATCCGTTGGCATTCAATAAGTATAAGTCATTGCTATTAGATGGCTTCGAGAGAGGCAATGTCGTAGTTAGTTCTCGTATTTCAGCCTCCTACAAAGCAATTTTGAGGTAAAATTTCCTATTTCAATTTCTCTTGTATTTATTGAGACTTCATTTTCTGCATTGATGAAGTTGGATGTTTTTTTGTGAAGGGATCTAATACAGGTGCGACTAAAATTGCTCGTTCACTTCTCCGTCAACCACCACATTGATGGTCGACAAATCCAATATAACTTTGAAGTTTAGGCAAATATGCACCTGTATTAGATCCCTTCACAAAAAAACATCCAACTTCATCAATGCAGAAAATGAAGTCTCAATAAATACAAGAGAAATTGAAATAGGAAATTTTACCTCAAAATTGCTTTGTAGCAGGCTGAAATACGAGAACTAACTACGACATTGCCTCTCTCGAAGCCATCTAATAGCAATGACTTATACTTATTGAATGCCAACGGATATCCTCTTGCGGGGATCGCCACAAAATAGTTACCACTGATTTCGAACACACACACCGGCTTAGCAATCCGATGATCATTATTATCCATGAGTCCATTGTAGAAATTTCTTGCTTCCGAAAGATCCGTGAAGCTCTTTATGCAGCACTTTTCCGGTCTGTCATCCAGAAAAAAGCATTGCCTCTTTTGCCTCGTGAATTGGATCCATGGACGACACTTGTAATGAACTAGACAATATCTATCCAATTCAGACAACCATAGCAGTACATGATTTGTTAGCAAATCCTGACAAAAATGATTTTTACGCATCTCTATTATCTCGCATCAACTTGTTAGTTGCTGACTAGAAAGTCAGGCACCTTCCCTTTTACATACATATTTGTTTGGAAAGAATTCAAAGGGTTAGCTATAGCCTATAATAATCATTGTAACATAGGATATCTCCTTCAATGTTACACTATCCTTTTAGTTTTACATTTGAAAATCAATCACTCACAATAACATGAACATCTCTGAATTCAAATACATACTCCCTCTTTCCCTAAATAAATGTCCGGACCGCAAAACTAGGCCTTTAAAAAAATTATAAAGAAAAAATTATAACTAAACATGCACCTTTTCCTTAAAAAAAATGACAAATAAATAGCTTGACGATCAAGCTATTTATTTGTGATTTTTTTTTAAAAAAAAATTATAGCAAAATGGTGCATGTTTTTAAAGGCCTAGGTTTGCGGTCCGGACATTTATTTAGGGACAGACAACTAGACAAATAAGCCAAACATTAAGAAACAAGAAAATCGATGTCAACTTATGTTTAAAAAAAAAGAACCTAGGAATGGAATTAGAGATACGCAATAAACCAACACAGAGATTCCAAATTTGAAAAAACAAGCACTAAACAAGTCACCTGATAGGCTGATACTTGTAAGTGAAGTGTTCAGGAAGGGGAACCGTATGAGAAGTACCAGCCATTTGGAACTAGTGAAGCCGTCTGGTTGCAGAATGAGTACCTCAAATGCTTCTACACTGAAGAAGAATAGATTTCTTGTCAGAGAGAGGATCAAAAGGCATACATAAATTAATAGTTATCCCAATCCATCATACTTGGTTATCAATTTTACAATCTATACAAGTCTGTATGACTGTAAATACTCACCAATGAAGGTTTAATTAAGTCAAACATGTTTATTGAGATAAGAGGATAAAAGCAAGCACTTGTATAAGACTTAATGTAACTTGTAAACAAAGTTATTAGTGAAGACATGGAGATGAAAAGGTTCATCAATCACTACTCACTAGAGAATGTGCCACGTGCTTTTGGAGTATTTCTACACATTAAAGAGAAAACTAATATGATCATTCTTTACAACGCATGTACATGTCCGTAGACATGTCATCTGATATAGTACAGAGTTGTATCTTCATCATGTGCATCTGTTGAACTATATCACAAAAGAGTTTTCTCATATTGTCACACCTACACCACATCAGCATTCATCCGGCATGACTGGTAAGTGGTAAGTGGAAATGTTGTGATAGCTGTTGATTCGCTAAATTTTGCATGATACCAATGCAGTCACAACAAAACACATAAACAAGCCTAGAAGACAGACAAGGTTCTAAAACTCGTTAGGCGCTCCCAGGGCAGTCGGGCACCAAAAATTCCCACAAACAAATACAAAAAATAAAAATCAGATTCATCGGAGAACAAAAATTTGGTACCAGAGGGAGAAAACATAAATCATCCAACTACATAAATTTGTTTTAAAAAAAATAAAATGGAAACCCAGAAATCTGGTACCAGAGGGAGATGACCGAAAATCTGAGGTGCTCCGATGGTGGTTTGGTCCAGATGGATTTGAAGGTCTCGCCGAGTAGTACAACATTCCCTTTTGGCTTTTAGATCGAATCCCACGTTATAGCCTTCGATTTTGAGTTTGAAGATGAGATTAGGTATGGAGGGGAAGAGAGAGAGAGAGAGAGAGATAGAGCTGTCCACGGAAAAAAAAAAAAGGAAGAAGAAGAAGAGACAATGCCCACGTATCTGACTCCCTGGGGAATAGGATAATAAAGGTTACAAACTACACTATACCCCCTCCCAACTAATTAGTAATACCTCCACCTATTTAACATATTTATTATATACTTATAGCGGAGGGGATGGGAACCGGAGAAGAATACCAGTCGCCTCTCTCTCGTTGGTTGCGTCGCCGTCCATCTATGGAGGAGGAAGAAGAAATCGCCCCTCTCTGCCCTCTCTCGAAATAGACTGAAATGTGATAACAAAACCCTAACTGTTGACATCTTCTATATATATACAAGGGCTAATATTGTAATTTTAAAATATACCTAAGGGGTTTATGTAATATGTATATCTAATATAAGGGGTTTCTTTGTAATTAACAAAATTAACAAGTTTCTGTTCGGTTCGGTTCGGTTCGGGTATCAGTTCGGTTTACAGGTAAACCCATAACCGAACCGAACCCGTTCGGTTTCCCCTCCATCTAAACCACACCCGCACCCACAGGGAAAAAAATCGGTTACAGTTCGGGGAAAAAAACCGGTTTCGGTTCGGTTACCCATCGGTTCGGTCAATATTGCCATCCCTAATGATGGAAAAAGCTGTCAAATGTGGATTAAAAGGTTTTTTTTTTTTAAATTGTGGTTTTTATCCAAATTTTGTTTTTAATTGTATTTAAAAAAAAATTAAGTATATAATAAATATGTTAAATTGGTGGAGGTATTACTAATTAGTTGGGAGGGGGTATAGTGTAGTTTGTAACCTTTATTATCCTATTCCCCAGGGAGTCAGATACGTGGGCATTGTCTCTTCTTCTTCTTCCTTTTTTTTTTTTTTTTTTTCCGTGGACAGCTCTCTCTCTCTCTTCCCCTCCATACCCAATCTCATCTTCAAACTCAAAATCGAAGGCTATAACGTGGGATTCGATCTAAAAGCCAAAAGGGAATGTTGTACTACTCGGCGAGACCTTCAAATCCATCTGAACAAACCACCATCGGAGCACCTCAGATTTTCGGTCATCTCCCTCTGGTACCAGATTTCTGGGTTTCCAAACATGGAGGGTTTTTTAGAAATTGCTCAAAACATGAAATGCACTATTTTAATTGCATATACATGGTACCCATAATAACATTGACCGAAATGCCCCCTTCTTGAATTTGGACATTGTGGGTGCAATGAATTTGTTGAAGAGTGCAACCGTTGTCACAAAGGTGGATGAAGGGTACAATTGTCAGAAAATCTTCCCAGTATGACTTGAACACACCCTTATTGAATTTGGACCAACGTGGGTGCAATGAATTTGTTGAACTTTGCTTTCACTTTTGTTGAACTCTTAATAGAGAATTGTTGCACTCCTCAACAACTGTTTTGCACTCATGTTGCATGTTTTTTACTCAAGTGTAACTTTTTGGAAATATTTTTTACTGACTATTTGCACTCTTCTTCCACTTTTGTTGAACTCTTAATGGAGGAATGTTGCACTCATCAACAAATGCTTTGCACTCATGTTGCACGTTTTTTCTCAAGTCAAACTTTTTAGAAATAATTTATACTAACTATTGCACTCTTCTTCCACTTTTGTTGAACTCTTAATGGAGGAATGTTGCACTGATAGGCGCGCAATATCCCTAGATATAAGCGCCTAAGTAGGGCTAATCAACACGTTAAAGGCGCTATTTTATTCCATTTTCCACTTGATGCGGTGTGTCCTTGGGTTTTCTTGTGTTTGGTTGTTTTGTAGGGAACAGGCTGGGAAGAGCGCATGGAATGGACACATGGCGGTCATTCACGTAGGGAACCGGTGGGGCCCAAGTGGGGACGGCCAAGCAAGCTGAGGAGCAAGTTAAAGGTCTCGGTATCAATACAGGGATTGTCCTGTATCGATACTCGAGTGATCATACGCGAACAGAACGTATGGGTATCGATACAGGACTTCTCCTGTATCGATACCGAGGGCGTTATAGTTAATTTTGACTTTGTTACGTATTTTGACTTCGGGAGGGGATATAAATACCCCGTTTTTGGGGCTAATTAGGGTTCCACGAATTATTATTAGATTCTTAGCTTTGAAGCTTTCGGCTACAACTTTTCTTCAACTTCTACATTCAAGTCTTGTTTTCCAGAATCCCAGTTTCAGTATTTGTTTGCGGATTGAACTTCAAGATTAATTTTGCAATTACAGTATCATTCTCTATTGTTCTTCATATTTAATCTTTCAAGCATGTCTAGAACTAAGATTATTTTGATGTCTGCACTTTATTTTAATATGTGTGAGTAGGCTGATTCATATTCCACCTCGGTGCCGAATCACTTTAATTGATGCGCAGTTTCTGAATACGGAACTTTTCTAGCAAACAAAACCCGGGCATCGCCCGTTCTAAATTGCGCAGGAATTGGTGACAAGTGGTGTGCACTTGTTAGGAACTTTTTCCATATTTTTGAACCTATTAATTAAATAATTGTGGCCCGAGTGAATGTGGATTAGACTAGTTGCGGGCACCGTAGTGCCCACGGCTGTACTCTCCTGTTTTAATTAAGAGTCAAATAATTTAATCAGTTTAATTTCGTTAATTAAATCAGTCATCTGAACAAGGGGTGGCTACCTGAGAGCCAGTTACAAACATAAAATCTAGCATTGTTTGGGTCAACACCGTAGACTGTCTCTGTGGTTCGACTCCGGTACTTCCGAATTTATTGTGCTGCACCGGTCGATAGTCCTACGCTTGGGACGAAATCCTAGTTAATTTTTAATCACCCGAACGGTCAAGCATGCACTCATCAACAAATGCTTTGCACTCATGTTGCACGTTTTTTCTCAAGTCAAACTTTTTAGAAATAATTTTTACTAACTATTGCACTCTTCTTCCACTTTTGTTGAACTCTTAATGGAGGAATGTTGTACTCATCAACAACTGCTTTACACTCATGTTGCACTTTTTTTCTCAAGTCAAACTTTTTAGAAATAATTTTTACTAACTATTGCACTCTTCTTCCACTTTTGTTGAATTCTTAATGGAGGAATGTTGCACTCATCAACAACTGCTTTGCACCCTTGTTGCACGTTTTTTTACTCAATTCAAACTTTTTGGAAATATTTTTTACTGACTATTTGCACTCTTCTTCCACTTTTGTTGAACTCTTAATGGAGGAATGTTGCACTCATCAACAAATGCTTTGCACTCATGTTGCACGTTTTTTCTCAAGTCAAACTTTTTAGAAATAATTTATACTAACTATTGCACTCTTCTTCCACTTTTGTTGAACTCTTAATGGAGGAATGTTGCACTCATCAACAAATGCTTTGCACTCATGTTGCACGTTTTTTCTCAAGTCAAACTTTTTAGAAATAATTTATACTAACTATTGCACTCTTCTTCCACTTTTGTTGAACTCTTAATGGAGGAATGTTGTACTCATCAACAACTGCTTTGCACTCATGTTGCACGTTTTTTTCTCAAGTCAAACTTTTTAGAAATAATTTTTACTAACTATTGCACTCTTCTTCCACTTTTGTTGAATTCTTAATGGAGGAATGTTGCACTCATCAACAACTGCTTTGCACCCTTGTTGCACGTTTTTTTACTCAATTCAAACTTTTCTGACTATTGCACTCTTCTTCCACTCTTGTTGAATTCTTAGTGGAGGACTGTTGCACTTCTCAACAACTGCTTTGCACCCATGTTGCACATTTTTTTACTCAATTCAAACTTTTTGGAAATATTTTTACTGACTATTGCACTCTTCTTCCATTTTTGTTGAATCCTTAATGGAGGACTATTGCACTCCTCAACAACTGCTTTGTACCCATGTTACAAGGATTTTTTAGAGGCTCAAAACTGGCCCAAATGACGAAACCCTAGGGTTTTTGTTTTGAATTACTAGACCCTTAGCAACCTTTATGGCAGATGCTCCTTGATAGGCAAAGTCGTAGACTTTTTTTTCCAGTGTTCTTCTCAAATTTGTTAACTCACAGAGGCGTGTTTGCAAAGGATATTTTTAGAAAGCGTGGTTTGTAACGTCTTTTAAGATTAACTTAATTTTTTCCTTAATCTGGCTTAACCAACCACAGAAATTGTGTTTAAAAAACACTCTTTTTAAAAAACGTGGTTTGCAATAACGTTTATAACGTTTTAACGTGGTTTGAGAATAAAGTTCAAAAAAACATGTTTTTATTTAATAAAGTAATGAAAATACCCGGTTAATCAGCATTTGTTTTGACCCGATAAGACGACCCGGGTTGTATTTTTAACCCACGAGATGCCCCTTATTGTCCTAATCCAACAGCTGCCAAGTGCCAACAGACTCCCGTAGTAAGCTCCATCCAGGAGATAAATAGGAGAGTCACGGACTCACAGGTGGAAACCCTAGAGCAGCCATAAATTGTGTTCCGATTTTTTAGTTTTTCCCAATTGCCTGAACCCTAGCGGCCTGTTTGTTTGCAGCATATGGAGGAGGGATATAGAGTTGTCCCGGATATACATATCCGGGTGAGCTATATCCGGTGTTTGTTTGATTTTAGTGTGCCGGATATAATTGTCCTGGGATATACATATACCTCTCCAGGGGTCTTAAATATAGGCACCCCTCCTCCAGGTTTTGTTTTATCCGGCCTCTCCTTCCAAATTTCCCTCTGCCAGTTGGCACCTATAAACTGCTGCGAGAGAGAGAAAGGAGCACCACTTCCACGCGTCAGAGTAGAGGAGCACCAATTCCACCAGTTGGCAACACTTTCCATGCCCCACTTCCACGCGTCAGAAGAGAGGGGCAACGCAGGAGCACCACTTCCACCTTTAAACTACTTTTTGACTTTTTTATTTGGGACCAAAACATTATTTTACATTATCCAACCCCCATATCCCCCTTCTACAACAACAAAACAAACAAAGTAATATTTTATCTCCCTTTCTAAAATAATACCCCTCCAATTATATCCACCTCTATGTCCCCTCTTATTATATCCTCTTCCTCCCTCGTATACATATCCTTCAAACAAACAGCTCGTATACATATCCTTCAAACAAACAGGGCGTAGAAGATCCGTAATCGAAGCGTCACAATGGATGTTGAAGCGGCTGTTTCTTCGCTAGGTTTGGATAATTTCATCTCCCTTTTGATTGATCAGTTTTCAAGTTTGTTGTCTTTTATTTGATTGACATGGGAGTTCAATCAGTTTTTGTTATGTCAAAACCGACCAAATATGTTAACAAAGATCCTGACGAGCTAGTTTCTAAGGCGATTATTATGTATCTAGGCAGTAGCTACGAAACCGGTAATTATGGAGGGCTGTTTAAGGGCGAGGATGTCACTGCAGATGGATGTGTATACGATCCGGAAGTGTAAGTTGTGCCTTAACTTTTTTTTTTTTTTTTGGGATTTCTCTCTGTTTCATTCCAATGTGATGTTGCCTTTGTTTAAATATCAATGGCAAAGTCCTTGTTCTGTATCAGGAACAACGGTTTGGAGAAGTATCCAACTTCGGGGTTAGGTACTTATTGGTACAACCTACGTGATACGGGGTTTACTTACCGTAGGAATGACGCGCATAAGGATGTCTGGGATGGTTGGTAAGATTGGTTCTTGTTCTTGCTGCTTGTTTTTACCAATCACAAGATTCTGGTTGCGTTGCTTCTAATGGGACACTTTCTCATGGTTGGTTGCGTGCTTCCTTAATTTGTTTTCTTTTTGCAGTTTTTGTGTGCTTGCTTCATTTGTATTCTTTTTGCAATGTGTATGTTGGAGATGCGTTGCTTATGTTGTTACGAACTTCTTACCTGTTAGATGCCGTTGATCCTCCCTTCCCCTTTCCTTCTTTTAAGGAATATAACTCACTCCCTCAAGACTCGGCTTCTATTTGTCAGAAGCTATATTCCTTCTCCTTCTGTAACCGTCTCTGGTGGTTTTCATGTTGGTCCAAGGGTAGAGATCAAATCCACATTTTGTTATCCGTAATTTGTGAGTTGGCTACTATAAGGTATTAAGTAGTTCAGTGGTTTGGTCTAGTTTGCTAGATCTTTTTTCTTACTGTTCATTCGGCATCTATTATTAGATTTTGTGTTCCGGAAAGGCCCTAGAGGCACATTTTTATTAGTGGATATGTTTGACTGAATACTGCATTTCTGTTGTATTAAATGTTGCCAGAGATTTAATTTGAGTTGTTTTTTTGTTCGAATATGGGGAGAGTTTTGTAGGTATTGTTTGAGGAAGTACTCTGCTGGTTTTGTGTATGTGTTAAATTTTTGGACACACTTCATTACTGTATAAAAAAGACACAAGCCAAAACAAGCCTTAAATCCCCAAATTCCCAATCAATTGAGGTGGCCACATGAGTGTTTTTTTTACATCGAGCTCAATCTTGTTTAGGGGTATCCAACCTGTAAAGTCAAATTTGTTCTTTCCCTCCCTTCTTCGTTGCCATCTACCGTGGCCATAGAATTCATCCTAAAGCTCTTCCCAAATGGCAGTCATTACATTACATATTGCTAGTATATGGTTAAATTGGTGTTGTGTGTTATTCACAGTGTTCTAAAAATCGGTCAAGTAGGCCAACTAGTCGGCCCCAATTTGCTAGTCAGGCCCCCCAATTTGATCGAAACCCGACTAGTCGCCTGCCTAAGAGAAGTCGGCGAAGTTGGCGATTAGTTGGCCAAAAGTCCCTATTTGGCAGCCGACTAACTAGGAACAGACTAGTGTCTTTTAGAACCTTGGTTATTCACAATCCATTTTTACAGTGGATTCTTTAGTCTAAATAGTAGGGGCACAATCATATGAAGCTCTATTCCTTTGTTCGAGAAGTGGAGACTTGTGATAGTGATATAATGGATTCAGTTTAGCTCTAGTAATCTACTAATCAAATTGACTTTGAACATTAGGCGGTCCTAGTGACTCCAGTTAGTGAAGGTAACATTAGTTATTTGCTTTTTTTTTATTTTTTTAACATAAACGACTCTATGTTAACATCTTCAGTTTTCTGTATAACTTTTAGCTCACTGCCTTCAGTAGCTGCTTATCTTTGTTTATTTAGTATTTCTTATGGAAAAACCACCCATTTATAGCTTGTCATTTCATTAGCCAAAAAGAAAAAAAAGGTTTGTCATCTCAAATTCAGCTGTAAATAGTTCATGATGTTTTGTTTTGTGTTTCATTGCCTGGAAATGTAGACGTGGCTTAACATCTGCGAAAATACCTCTTGAGAGCCATTAGTTACAAGTTGGTTGACTTATCAAGACCCGTGGTGCACCTTAACCGTAGTATAGTAGTGGAACACCTTTTCTATACTGCTTAAAATGCCTTATTCTCTGCTGGTATTTAATTAATCTGTTGTGATACAGGTATGCTGCTTTAATCGTATCTAAACAAGGGAAGACTCCCCAAACAGTTGCAAATGATTTTGCTGCAGGTGTTGCAGGAGAAGACGACATCATTATGGTAATTTCTCAATGCATATTGCTGATTAGCATCCGTCAATGAAAATCAATCAACGACTCAAGACTTAGTGAAAGGAAGTACTTTATTCTTGACACATGTCATATGACTATGGTCTTGGTTGAAGGTTGAACCCTAGCCCACCTTAATCTTACTTTTTACATCTCTCTTTTAAGGGGATGACACTTGAAGAATATAAGACGTTTCTTGGAAAGAGGAAAGCCTGGGACATGTTGAAGACAGAAGAAGAGAGAGGCGCAATCACCAGAAATGGCTTTCGGTTGTTGCAGGCTTATTGGGACAAGGAAGAAGATAACCATTCGGTCGTATTGGTTGGTACTTCTATATGTACATGTGTCCTGTCCATAATCATCTCATTCATTCACTTTGTATTGAAGCACTGCAAAATAATATTTCTTTCCTTTGTGTGTCTGCCGCCATGTTTGTGTCCCCATTTCTTTAGTTAAAACTAAGATGAAATATACACACGCAAATGCAAACATACAAACAGAGCCCTAAAACACAACCTCTTGATAGAACTCCTCTCGCCCTTGATCGACTTGCGGGTTAAGCGGGTTGAAATAAAGACTTCACTATTTCAGATAAATAATGGAACCAATAGCATAAAATCAGTAATACCTAACATAGACCACATAATAGTTACTCCCTCCGTCTTATATTGCTTGCCCTTTTTGGGGAAGATGCACGCAAAAAATGTGTTTATGAGAATTATCTTTTAAAGAAATTTACACCAATTTTTTCTACTCAATTAGATCTTTAAATTGGTGTAAAAATTTTTCCCAAAAAATGAATGCTAATGCTTTAGATTTTGTGTTTAAAATGCCCAGAAACCCATAAAGGGCAAGCAATTTGGGACGGAGGGAGTAATACAAAAACCAGTAGCATTAAACTAGTAGCATAATAGTACACACAAAATCCGTACAAAGACATAGGTGGAGTTAATCAAGTGTAGTACGGTGTACATTAACATGGAGATGACAATATCTTAGTGGTTATTATTTTGGCATATACAGATACAGCGGGTTAGAATGGATTAACCCGCACCTTTAACCGTAGTTTTCCGGTTGGGTTGGTGTGGTTTAGCGAATTTTTTGCTCACCGCTATGTGCTACATAGCATTTGTCCCCTTTTAATTGTAGCTTCTGGCTTCTGAGATTGCTGTTTCAGAATCTTAAGAAGGCCAAGAATGAGATGGAATATGACCCTGACAGAGAGAAGGAATCAAATGAGGTATCTAGCCCTTTTTACCTCCTGTATTTTTTTTAGTGTGCAAGATGGAAAGCTCAGCTCCTTGACATCTTATGGAAAACTTGGATTCTGCATGTTCTACATTCTTAAATATGTTTAACAATCCTTGGTAGAATTAACGAACTTAAAAAGTAAAAGAAAATAGCATGAAAGTGAAACAGAACAATAAGATAGATGTTGAAGACACATGGATGCCTCAAGAAACTGGGAAAATAATGTTTGGATGAGGCTCTCATTGCATTATTTATTCTAGGATTATTTCAGCATTCACATACTAATCCTTGATTTTTTGTGTAAAGCATTATTCCTTGGTTCTCATCCGTTCCAGCTGTTTTTTGGCTGTAAGTAGATATTACATTGCTTTTATTGCATTACACCTTTAATCCCCGAGTCCATTGTAGGCCTTGTCTAGTGCTCCATTGTCTGCGGATGTTGAGCATACGATTGCGGAGGTTATTGCAGCATTATGCATACGGACGATATTTCGTGCTGGTATGGCTGGTTTATACAATGTATTCAGTGAATCGGACTACGAATATACTCGAGAAAACGTGTTTAGATGTGCAGCCAAGTTTATCATGAGTGTATTTGATAAGGTAAATTCGGTCTCCCTGCATACATAGTTTTTTTCGTTTACTGTTTCTATTTGTACTGTGCTTGATATTGCTTCCATGCGTATCTTAGATGTTTCTGATATGATAAATTTTGCCTTAATGTATATGTGACAACTTCTGGTAGTGGTTTCAATTTCCTGTGATGATTTATTTATTACTCAACGTTTTATCAATAATGTCCATTTTGGTCGCAGTTCTAGAGTAAAGAAAGTGGAATTGTCAAATAATGCTCAATTTTGATTCACAGGTTTATTTTTTTCGGGTTTAGTTGTTCCTTGTTAGCAACTTGAACTGGATTCGGTAGCCTTGCCTTAGTATGTCATTTTGATGATTAAGTCTTATTTTTTCAGTTTTTCTACCTGTGTTTATGCATAAGTTGTTCAATGATGTGCTGGGATTGTTCATAAAACACTTTCGTCGATTCAAAATAAAGTTCATAGATCTCAACACCTTAACTATTAGCTTCTCATACTCTGTAATGATCGATTCGCTGTTCGAAACAAGCTATTGACTAATTTAATTGTACGTGTACTGGATATATATTTTATGCTCAATTGCATAGCTGTACTTTTCTATCCATTGTGAAATTTCCTGACCAAGTCTAAAGGTTCACTTTTCATACCGTACAAAGAAGTTGTAGATGACAATAGAGAATAAACATCCGTGGGTATTTGTATAGTTTGTGGTATAAGAGTGCCTTGATGAGTCATTTTCCTTGGTGTATTTGACAGGAGTTCACATTTGTTAAGAACAAGTGACAAAAGTTGGGGGTCAACTTGATTTCGGAATATCGAGTTGACATGTCATCCATGGTCTCTATTTAATATTTATCTAGATGCACCATATCTTCAATTTTAAGTACCTTTAACTTTCATAGTGTTGTTAATTAACATGCGTTTGGCCTTTTTTTTTCTCATTAGTTTCTTCCCTTTTTTTTTTTACTTTCCATTTGTGTAACCCTTGGTGCTACTCCTTTTTTCAACAATTCCTCCATTACTACTTCCTCCTCCCCTTGTCTTACAACACATCCTTCTTGATGTTGCCGTCTCCATCCATGTTAAGAATCAAATAACAGAATAGTTCACTTCCTGGTAGGTCATGGGTTTCAATCTTCACTTCTACTGTATGTACAATTCCACTTTCACCAAAATTTACTTTCCCCTTGTTTGTTCTAGTCAACCTTATTCTAAACCCTGTTGACTCCAATGCTCTATTGTTAGAGTCAAACACTCAAAGTTAGTATTACTTCTTGAATATAAACTTATCTATTTACTTGGACAATATCATCCCAAAACTCAGGACTCAAAACTCCTGCATCATGGAAAATCGTTGTTTATACCTCCAATTGAAAAGAAAACAGATAATGACTCCAGGACAACAATACTGGCTACAGCAATGATTGTCTATTCAACTATTTCTCCTGCTTGTGTTCTGATCTTAGTCAGTGCCCTTTCAGAATAATATTTCAGGACAACCAGAGACTCCACTACCACTCTCACTCTGGTACCCGAAAGGCTCCATTTGATTGTTATAATTTAGATCTATACTAAACCAAATGATTTTCCTTCCCCTCTCAAAGACTTCAACAATGTAGGTGAGAGTTAAAGCATTGTTCAAATTAGATCTATGTTACTAGGGAACACGACTACCACAGCGAATTACGTTCTAGATGTCTTGTTTATTAAATATATCAATTCTAAATTGATCAATTTGTCGGCAATTATCCTAGTGAGTATGACAAGATTAATTAGAGTAACACAACCATGAAATTCCTCATAATACGCATCATGGGAATCATAGTTCTCAAAAATTGGGAGATGAATTGTTTTCCATTTTTTCCCAATTAGCAAAAAATGATATATTTGGAAAAACTGTACATGGGTGACGGGTAGAAAACTAATGTGAGAACTGGAACTGAAACGTTTGTTGGTAAAAAACGAACACTTGTTAAAGATGAAGATAATGGTCCATCAGTATAGAGTTCATGTCAAATAGAATTCATGATAATTGTGCATCATGGGGATTGTTGTTCTCAAAATAGTGATGTGAATTGTTTTCCGTTTTGCTGTGGTTTCCAATGTACGAATGAAAACCAAAGGCATCCATGAAGGTTAGTGTTTGAAAGGATGGGGAAGACCTAAATTTACATGATGTATGCTTTTAATATTACTAAATGTGCATGTATGTGAATGTCATCCTGGCTTCTATGATGTGTTGTTTATGTAAATGTTTGTGAGATGTGCAGTTAGTTGTGGTGCTTATCATAACATGTTCAGACTCACATAGCTTTATTGAGTTAATTGACACAATGGAAGAGCTGCTAATTGGCCTTCCCTCATTTTTTCTCACTTCGATTCCAGGAAGATTTTTTGAGAATAGGTTTTCGGGATTTGGTCGACGATGATTATTCCAAGTTCAACTCATGCCTAAAGCTTGTAAGTACTAATTTATAACCCTTTAGGAAAGTGAATTGACATGATTGTTTATTTTTGGGGTATGGGGGTCTTGTCTTTTCTGTTTTCCTCAACTTACAAACTCCTTTTCCTTGTTCAGTTTAAATGTGATCCCCTAGTTGCTGTTGCTGAGGGGTTGGTGAAACTGGATGAGTTTCCCGAACTAAGGGAACATGATCTTTGTGATATTTTACGTGTAAGATTCCTTCCTCCTCCGCAGACCTCGCATATTATTTTGTATGGCTTCCTTCTCATGTGGATGAATTTTCTTTATGCAGCAATATGATTGTGGGTCCTATTATGAATTTTTAGAGGTAATTTTTGGTTTTGCCTTTGCTTTGGAGGTTGTGGAATATATCTTGATTGTTGAAAAAAATTGTTACTTGTTTCTTTACTTAAAAGTGTAATTGACGTTTGCTTCGTAGAGGCTGTGATGAATTGTTAGGATCGATTATTATGCAGCAGCTCCCTAGGAAAAGTAGATGGGCCATAATTGCCGTTTTCCTGCGATTGAGGTTTTCACCCGGCCTGATCAACAAATCAGATGAGAATTGGTGTCAGCTTTTTTGGAGTTGGATGCATAAGTCTACAAAGAGAAATAGATATAATCAAGAGATGTGTATTGTGTATGATGAGAAGTATCTAACTACTAAAGTGTTATTTTGAAAGATAAGCATTCACCTTAACTCTGTCCTACGTGACACTCTACAATGTACATCTATAAAATTTTGGCCTCATTTTCTATTTTTGGTATAAAATGGACAATTAACATTAGCAATGATTCTCAATTCCACCCCTACTGAAAAACTCACTAATCATTGAAGGAATTGTTTCATCCGGAGCTGATCTGTTTAATCCCAAGATAATTATTATCACTTTGGCACCAGAGAGACTGTTAATACGCTGAAGTACTAATAAAAAATGTACACGCCTATGGATGTATGCATTCCCACATTTGAACTCTGAAACTCCTACCCCTCTCCTCTCATACACACACACACATAGACCCCATTACTGTTGCTCACCCAACTTTTTCACTGGCACAAGTGATCTCCACCTCAAGCACAAAGAGCCAAATTCTCTTTCGATTTCAGAGGTTGAGCCAAATCATCCTCCGTGGGTAGTTTTGCCAAATCCTGGATTAGTTCTTGTCGAGGGAGCGAGCGAGAGTGAGTAGGTTGTTAGATTAATGATGACTAACCGTGCTGCAAAGTAATGAACTGATTAATGTAGTGGTCTCTTTGTCGTAGATGGTGGTGGTTGGGCAGTGGAAGGACTGCTGCTTCTGTGTGCGTTGATGGTACTGCAAAGAATAGCAGGGAGGATGATTTGTGGTGTTGAGTGTGAATTTGGGTCAACGTGTGGGTATTATGCGTATAGATAGTAGGTCTATATGCATGGGGTGTACTTACGATTATATATTTGTATATATGTATTGATACATGTGGATATAGATGGTAACTAGTAGGATACATTGCACCTTTGACGCCAGTGTGGCAATTATCACATCAAAATCAGACAAGTGAGCTCCAGATTGAACAATTTCATCTTTAAATGAATTGATTAATCATTGCTAATGTCAGGTGTATTATTGATGTCATCTAAAAGTCAGGTGATTTTGTGACATTGTGGTGAAAAGAGAGAGGGTTCGTAATGTAAAAGCAGTGAATATTAAATTTTTGTTGACGAAACTCTTTACGGGAAGGAAACTCATTTAAAGAATTCAAGATACTATTTTGTCGTATGGAGTTATTGTTTCTTAAAACTCTGAACCCATGTCTGCTAAGGCACCTTCGTTTTTTTTGGGTTGCCGTTGGTCCATCTTTTCAGCTTGTTGATTTAAATCTATCACTTATTGAGCTATATGGAAAACTTTTTATATTATGTGAACTGCGAAGACACAGACATTACAGAAAAAAAATCCCACTTTATTCAGTCCACTACCTTTAGACTTTTGTAATACTTTAGCAGCTATATTTGTAAATCCGCTTGATGTACATTACCATGCATCTCATGGGTACCGGCTTACTGTTTGCGTATAATACATTGTATAGGGGGTAACAACAGTAATTGTAAAGTATTTGCTTGCAACAATATCAGTAAGCATGGTATGAGAAAGGAAGGGCTGCGCCTAATTGATACTGGCCTATAGCCTTGTTTGCTAGAACTTATAAGTGCACGTATTTAGCTTATTTGCCTAAAAAATTTGGTGGATGTTGTTTTGATCAGTTATTTTGATCTTATTTGACTAAAAGAAGTGAGATGCTTTTAGACAGCGATTTGTAGCTTTGCTTATTTATTTAAAGCTGGGAAAATTACAATGGACAAAAAAACACACTTTGTACGTCAGCATAACTAAGAAGGGCATCTAGTGGTTCATTTGATAATGGACTATTCTACAACTTATTGTCTGTACAGTCATAAGTTATAGTCAAGCTTGTAAAGAAAATACACCAAACACGTTTACAACTTATTTTAGGTTGCTCTTGAATATATTTACTCAAGACTTCTCAGGTTGCTCTCTCCAAGTGCACAAAATGTAGGGGTGAGCATGGACTGGATTATCCATTTTGAAGAAGGGTTCCTGAATTCTGATGTTATATGGATTTGCGTTTCTAACTGAGCTCATTTAACTATTGTTATGCGTTCTGTTTGGACTATGGATAAACATTTCTACGAGCTTGAAGGTGATGCCAGAAAAGAAAGAGAAACAGAGGGAAGAGAGGAGAGGGAGGCACACATGGGTCAAAACTTGAATTCTCAATTCTCATTAATCAAAGTTTGACAATTACATCATTTAACCTTTTATTTATAGGCTCGTAACCCTAATGAAATTATAAGGAAAAAAATAAAAACAACCTAATCTACTCGTAACCCTAGTAGAAATAATATGAAACAATAAATAACCTAATTAAATATTAAAAAACCTCCTACTACTAGTTCACAATCATCTAAATTCTAATTCTCTAGATCGTACTAAATCATATTTAAACATAAATATATTTGGCTAATATATTTATGAGACCAAAAAGCCTTTATTTTCCGTATCATTCTCCCCCACTGAGAAAAAGAACTCGACCTCGAGTTTGCAATCATATACTGAACTCGTCCATGCCGCCAGATCAAGTACTTTGAATGTGCCTACAATGGAATCGAAATAAGCTTCAAGTTGGTGAAGAGGTCCACCAAATATGGGTTAAATGAACAAAGAAAATCATCAATTCCAGTAAAATTGCGTTATCCTACCTCGACCACATAATTGATTAGTGGAGAGGCAATAGAACATGAAAATTTAAGTGCATTCCCATTTTCAAGAACTTCCTCTGAGTTAGAATTTTGGGGACAGCTTCTTGGGCTTCCTAGGGTTCAACGCCTTCCAATATTTCTTCCAACAAAAAAACCTTCTTCATTCTTTGGACTTTCCTCGTCAACTTCTTCTATTTCATCTTTGCCATCCATTTGAGAAGTTGCAGAAGAATCCAATATTTTTTCCATAGTTTTTCGTAATTGACAGAATTTTTCCAATATTTCCGCATAATCCTTCTGCATTTGCTTATGTATGCGATCAATCTTTGAATTCAAGTCCGAAGTGGTCACCATGATTGATGAACAGAACGATGGGACTAAACTATTTGATGGTTGTCAAATAAGGGAATAGAGCATAGGGAAAAGGTTTTTTTTTTGTTTGCTCTTTTCTTTTGCTTGTGCTTTTCTTTTGCTTGTGCTTTTCTTTAGTCGGCTGACTGGGCTTATAACCAGGTGTATAACAGTTTGGGTAGAATCTGGGCTGGGTTTTTATAAGAAATGGATAGATTTGGGCTGATTAGAGTTTTATAAGGTCGGGTCTAGTCTAAAGTTGTACTGTGATGCGAGTTGAGTTCTGGATAAATTATAGAAATCTGGAGATGGTCCAGATGGAACTATAAAGGTAATTGGGCTGTAAAGTTAATGGGTTACAGGCCAAGTGTTTATAATAGAATAGGTGGGCCGAACTCTCTTTTGGATTTGGTTAATTGGGTTAAAGACTGAGAATAAGATAAGACCTAAAAAAAGGTGGAGTATACCAAATGATGCCAACAACTTGCGGAGTTGCGGGTGTTGGACCAAAAAATAGAAACCAATGATGGGGCTGGGCTGATGACCGGCGGAGTTGCTCTGGCAGGTTGAACGGGAATCCGAGCTGTTGCAGTGACGAATTGTGGTGTTGTACGGTAGCAATTGTGGCGGTGGTATCACATATTGTTGCTGTTGCAGCAGCGATTACGGCGGAAATGCTCTGGCGTATTGTTATTATGATTTATTTTGGAGAGAGAGAGAGAGCATTTATTTTGGGTTAATAGCGTGTCTATAAATGGGTGTGGGAGTCTTTCATTTAGTAGTTTTGATATATTAATAAAAGAATATTGAGAGCTTTTGCTCCTAGTATCCCAATTTGGGATTTCTCTCTTTTATTAATCTATCCTTTGATTTGGTTTGCACCACAGAGAGAGAGACAGAGAGAGAAGGAATCTTGAGCCTAAGCTTTGATCAATTGAATGCTAGACAAGAAACAGAGAGAGAGAGAGGGAAGAGTGGAGACGGAGGCACACAAGGGTCAAAACCCTAATTTTCAACTCTCGTCAATTGAAGTCTGGCGATACATCGTTAAAACCTTTTATTTATAGACTTGCAACCCAAATGTAAAAAAAGAAGGGAAACAATAAAATCAACGTTATTCATCATAAACCTAATAGAAATTAAACGAAGCAATAAATATATTTATGTGACCCTTAGTTGCACGAAGCGGGAGCTGATGTGGGAATGGGAGCGGAGGCACCTAGAAGTTCCCAAGGTTGGGAGCGCTTAAGGGCTTATGTAGATCATATTTATATATGTATATGTATATAAA
Source organism: Vaccinium vitis-idaea (assembly GCA_963854785.1). Lineage (NCBI taxonomy): Eukaryota > Viridiplantae > Streptophyta > Magnoliopsida > Ericales > Ericaceae > Vaccinium > Vaccinium vitis-idaea. The sequence goes on from OY978215.1 coordinate 38,112,318, forward strand.
ATATCTTTAACCATTGAAGGAAAAGTGATGTTTATTGAGAATTTTCCCTATTTCCACACCCTTAAAAGTAAGAGAATAATTGCTTTAATGGCCCGATAAGCTCCTATCCTAGTTAGGAGTGAGCTTCCATCTCGAGGGAAGCGAGCTCTTGCCAAGCTCCCATCTTGGGAGCGCTGATTCGAGCTCCAGTCTTGGGAGTGCACCCAGTTTAAAAGGATCCTGCAACTAAGATGTGACCAAAAAGCCTTTATTTTCCGCATCTAAAGGTACATGACATAATTCTTACAAATGGTTGCCATTGTCTGAATTAGTGTCTTAAATGGAAATGCTAGTGGGGGCGGAAGACAAGAATTGTGGTGCATGTTATTTGTTATGAATATGTTATTGGTTAAGTACGACTTGCATGTTATTTGTTATGAATATGTTATTGGTTAAGTACGACTTGCATGTTATTTGTTATGAATATGTTATTGGTTAAGTACGACATGTAAGTTGTAACCCTTGACGTGTATGGATTTCATCTGTTTTTGCTATATGTTGATTATGTAATTTTTTTACCTTATAGATACGTACTCCCTCCGTCCCAATTTAAATGCTCCCTACGGTTATGCGTGTTTTTTTAAAACTCTTATAGTTTTCATTCTATAATGTATTTTATATGCAATATGGATCTTATTTGATAGATCTCAATTAGTTCTATTATACAAAATTTTTAAAAACTTTGGAAACCTTTCCAATAAAAAGATATAGACGTTTGAAAATGGCACGGATATACGTAGGGAGCATTTAAAATGGGACGGAGGGAGTATCTGTTTTTTCATCTTTCTGGAGGGAGTTTCATTTGGTATGCTTTGTTGTAGGTTTCTCCATGGATTTTCAATTGTCCCACGGTAATTATCCTCAGTTGGTTTGAAATTTTGTCGTTTTGTCATTAATGGGAATTTACTCGATTCATTTTAAGTTGATTAATTACTTTATTGATATAGATGGATGAGGTTTGGGGGTCTGACATAGAGATTGTGCGGGAGGAAATGCAAAATTTTGTGCGCCTAAAGGTATGTACTTCAAATTTTGTTTGTCGTCTTTATTTGATCCCTAAGAACTCCTGCATGATCGCCTTCCTAAACTCTTGGTCTATCTTCCTTATATGTAATGCTAGTGAACTAGTCTAGTCCTTTTGTATGTTGATGCAATTTTAGCTTCATCCTGATGAGGTATATGCATTCAAGCCTGATAAGTTGTTAATTTTGTGGCCGGAGTACATTTTTGTTTTCACACTGTATTTTTAAACTAAATGTTTTTTTCTTGATGGCACTATATAAATTCACAAGGTACAACTTGTTAAGCTTCATCCTGATGGCTTCCGTACACGAGAACAAAATATGACCGCCTGATCTTTGCTTCCCCCACCCACGCCACCACACCAAAAAAAAAGTGTTGTCTGGTTTAAACACCCAGAATCCAATTGGTCATATGTGCCATCAATTCGTGTTGCTATCAATGTTGCCAAGGCATGAGTGGCTTAGTGGATTGGCTTTGACTCAAAACTCCACAAGGCATAAACACCACAGCTAATAATATTTGCAGTTTTGAAGTTTTGGTACCTGGCTGTGGAGGGATGGAGTTATGGAAAGTTACTTAAAACATATTTGGTGCTTAAAATTGGAGGAAAAAAAGACCGTCTTTCCACTTTTACCCTGAAAGTTAAAGTTGTTCTAAGCAAAAGTATAGGTTAGTCATTAAGCATGTATAAGCACCTTGAGTAGAATTTTTTTCTTTTCATTTTTTGCTCTGCAAAAGTCAGCATTGATGGTTATAATTGGTGTGGTATGAACCCTGTCAAATGCAAAGGAGTACGTAGCACCCACCATTGGGCTGGCTACCACTCCACTTGCACCTTAGGTCCCGTGGTCGATAATACGTGATGGATGGATTAAGTACTATTTAAGGCAAGAATTTAGAACTAATTACGCATTATTGGCACGAGGGCAGTAGCATGGTTACAAAGTTCGATCGTGCCCTTGATATAGTACTGAAATTCATGCGTGCACGTCATTTGCATTCTTTTTCACCTTTCTTTTTGAATAGAAGAGTTCCAGTGTTATGTCATAATTGTAATTGCTATTTATGTGTTGAAACCAGGCTGATCGCAAAATGCAGCTTGACCTGGAGTTGTTGCATATGAAAGGTTTTCATGTTCTGGATAATTTGGTTTTAGAGGCAATGGCAGGCATCAATTTTCGAGAGATAGAGAAATTTCCTACTGAAGAATATTGTTCTGCCACAGCAAGTTTTGCACGTCATTATTTCCGTGATGCCATATATGAGGAGTTCTATAGCTTATCTACTATGAAATCATTTGCGGTATCGTGCTCTAATTCTCTTTTCTTTTAATTGTCCGCTTTACCTTAGGGAATTGTATAATATCCAAAAGATGCAACAACTGGTCTGTTCACTCTATTGATATCTGTATGTTGGTTTAATCAAGTCCAAGGCATCAAAAGAGTATATTAACTTGTTGAAAATCTTTCTTCTTCATGAGGCCCAACGTCCCACTTTTGATTTTTGAGGCCCAACGTCCCACTTTTGATTGTTGCAACGTCCCACTTTTTATTGTTGCAATGTCCCACTTTTGATTGTTGCATTGCATCTCTCTCTCTCTCTCTTAAGTCCTATTTTTTAGCTGAATGTTGAACTCAAATTGTCTGACAGGGGATTTATATTTGGTTTAAACAAGTGGGTCTGTGTGTTTTGAATCCAAGAGGCGTTGTATTTGTCTGAGACTCTGAATCTATGTAGCACTGACACGGATATGGACACGGGACACGTGAATTCTAAAAAATAGACACGGACATGGCGGGGGACACGGCAAAAATAGATAAATAATTATATATATAAATAAATCATATATGTATGCAGTAACAATATATATATATATATATATATATATAGAAGCCGGTTCTAGTCCGGGATCCGGACTTCCGGACCTCCATGATCCGAACATTTTTTTGACGATCCGAGCCGTCCAATGTGTTCAGAAGATGTTTTCAAGGGTCCACGCGGGAAATCTTCAAAAAAAAATACCGGGAAGGGCTTGATCCAAGCAGTTTTTCGCAAAACTGTAAATATACAGTTTTTGCAAAAAACTGCTTGGATCAAGCCCTTCCCGGTATTTTTTTTTGAAGATTTCCCGCGTGGACCTTGGAAAACACCTTTTGAACACATTGGACGGATCGGATTTTCTCAAAATAATTTGCAACACAAAAAAAACACCCCAAAGGCTCCAGTCAGGGATCCCTGACTGGAACCGTGGGGTATATATATATATATATATATATATATATATATATATATATATATATATATATATATATATAAGAAGTTTTTTGTGCGGGCTCCCACACAAAAAAAGTGCGGGAAAATAGTTGTGGGCCGTTCGATCCTATGCCCTTCACGCGATCCAACGGCTCACCACTGTTTTCCCGCACTTTTTTTTTGTGAGGGAGCCGTCATAGGAAACTTCTTATATATATATATATATATATATATATATATATATATAGGATAAACTTCCAATAAGGGTCCCTTATTGAAAAATACCATGCGGACCTAGCCTTTTTTTGTGTTTCCGGACCAAATTTCGACGATCCGAACCGTTCAATGTTTTTAAAATGCATTTTTAAGGGCCTCCGCGAGGATTCGTCCAAAAAAAATACCCAGAAGGGCTTCATCCGATCAGTTTTGGTTAAAAACGCTATATATAACGTTTTTAACCAAAACTGATCGGATGAAGCCCTTCCGGGTATTTTTTTTGGACGAATACTCGCGGAGGCCCTTAAAAATGCATTTTAAAAACATTGAACGGTTCGGATCGTCAAAATTTGGCTCGGAAAGGTGAGGTCCGCATTTTAACTTCCAATAAGGGTCCCTTATTTAAAAATTCCATGCGGACCTACCATTTTTTGACTTTTCGGACTAAATTTCGACGATCCGAACCGCTCAATGTTTTTAAAATGTGTTTTCAAGGGCCTACGCGAGGAATCTTAAAAAAAAAAAAATACCCGGAAGGGCTTGATCCAAGCAGTTTCCGATAAAAACTATCTATGTACAGTTTTTTATCGAAAACTGTTTGGATCAAGCCCTTCTGGATATTTTTTTTTTGGAGATTCCTCACATAGACCCTTGAAAACACATTTTAAAAACATTGAGCGGTTTGGATCGTCGAAATTTAGTTCGTAAAGTTGAAAAAGGGGTAGGTCCGCATGGAATTTTAATATAAGGGACCCTTATTAGAAGGGGGTCCATATATATATATATATTGTAGGCTGTTGGATCCTATGCCCTTCACGCGATCCAACGGCTCACAACTGTTTTCCCGCACTTTTTTTTTTATGAGGGAGCCCTCATAGAAAACTTCTTCTACAATCAGGACTCCTTGACATAGCTTACATCCGCACCTCCCCTTTCCCGGCCATGTTGTGATGATCCGAACCGTCCAAAGTGTTTAAAACGTGTTTTTAAGGGTCTACGCGAGGATTCATAAAAAAAATACCCGAAAGGGCTTGATCCGAGCTTTTTTGTGATAAAACTGCAATATATGTATTTATGTGTAGTTTTATTGAAAACTGCTCGCATCAAGCCCTTCCGAGTATTTTTTTTATTGACAAATCCTCGCGTAGACCCTTAAAAACACATTTTAAACACATCTATCGGATCGGATCCCGACCAAATGGCCGGGAGATGGGAGGTGTGGATGTAAGACTATGTCAGGGAGTCCCGATAGGATTCTGACTGATATAGGAGACATTTCTAGTAAGGGCTCCCTTAAATAAGCTACGATGTAGAATTTTTCGTTCGAGATCCAATTTCGACGCCGAACCGTTAAATGTGTTTAAAACGTGTTTTTAAGGTCCAACGCGAGGATTTGTCGAAAAAAATACCCAGAAGGGCTTGATCCGAGCAGTTTTTGATAAAAATGTACATGTACACATTTTATCGAAAATGGCTCACATCAAGCCCTTCCGGGTATTTTTTTTGACGAATCCTCGCGTTGGACCTTAAAAATACGTTTTAAACACAGAGCCTCTTGGCTCCTAACTCTATCTTGTAATTATTCTTCTGTATGCGGGCTTGCATTTTGTATCTTCTTCAGGGAACTTTGGATCAGAGATGTGTGCTGAAATCTTGCATATTCTCATTGCCTTGTTAGTTCTTCTTTCACTATTCTTGTTCCCCTCTACCCTATTACAGTTGAATCATTTCCTGGGAGCTGTTACCTATCCGTTATCAGATGGTTGCTTTGGACCATCTACAAGTGAGCTCTTGGAAGTGATTAAGATTGCTGATCATGAGAGGAGAATGGAGGGTCATCGTCTCATCAGTGTACAGAACCTGTTGTTTGGGCTCTCCCATTCAAGAGTTAGTGACTGCGTCCAGGAAATCCTCAATGATAGAGGAATGAAACCCTCAACACTCACAACGTTTGGCATTTACAAGTTATCGCGTGATGCAGCTAATCTTATTGGTAAAATCTCTCCGCAATATATAAATATATACACACACTTCCCTCTGCAAACACCTCAAATATCGCATTGTGTTGGGGCTTCGAAATTATATCCAGGTTGTATCCCTTTTTTTTTTTTTTTGATGCGAGTGATTTGGTGAGAGATGAGGAATTGAAAAGAAAAAGAGTTCAAATACGGTCCAAAGCAAAAATGTTGACATTTTATGAGGATTGGAGGGAAAGAATCTAAGTACATAAAGTAAATGATACATCTCATATTCTTCACTCATATTTTTCTTTCTCACCTTCTACATCAAAAGGACTCTTTATGACTCCTTTTGGATAACATTTATGTAAATTTGTCTTAACTAAAAAATGAACTGATGGCGGATATTGTTGATGGTTGCTGTTGAACCCTTTATTATAAAATGGTGGTATTTCAAGGTGGTGCACGACATTTGGATTCTGTTGGGATAACTCAATGGTCCATTGTTGGGGGAATATGTTTGCATGTTTTTGTATGTCATTTTTTTTTATGCCGGAGCTTATTTTGCAGGTGATGCTGAGGTCGGACTTGAGCACGTGGTTTTGGCTATATTCTTTGGAAAGCAGGAAAATATTGATGCGATGACTGTAAGGGCCATAACTTTTTGGACAAGGCTACTGCTTGATTGTGATATGCCATAACGGAGTCCTGGGGTGTCTTTATCTTAAGTTTAAATTGGTTGCCCTTATAGTTTGATGTTCCAATTTATGTTCTTATTGGATCGTTTATGCGTCCGGTTCGAGTTATTATTGTGCTAAGAAGCTCGTCTCCTTACTGTTTTTCTTCTGTTTCTATTTTTTTTTTCTCTTGCAGGAGCGAAGTTCCTTATTCTTTGGAGATACTTGGGATGCTGAGCTCTTGAAATGTGGGTAGCAACTTCTCTTCTTTTACGATGATCCATATGGATTTCATTTCAGTGTAATTGATATATGTTTTTTACTTATATATATGTTACGCCTTTTTTACGTATCTCCAAGGCCCTTTTTGATCAATTGACTTCTTTCTTGTCCTCCATTTTTGCTGCCTCTATTATTTCCTGCCTTCAGGTTTGAGAAATAGTAACACGAAGTGTAGTGTGAGCAGCTTGACAGAGTCGAATGTTTTAGATGGATTCCTACCAGAAGATTGTCGTGATGGATGCAATGTGACATGTGAAATTGGTGTGCTTGTGACAAAGCTTCTGGAGGCTCTGGATAGTGACTGGAATTTGTTGGCAATTCGGGAGGCAACTCGAAGAGGTTACTTATAAAAATAAAAAATAAAAAAAACAAAAAAAAACAAGAGGCTCTCTATGTGAGCCTTGTGGGCTACTATAGCAGCCCAAAACCCATCTTCTCTTTTACTACGCTTCTCTCTCTCTCTCCTTCAGAACCCCTTCTCACTCTGTATTGGACCATTTTTTTTCCAACAAAAGTTTGCACACAGCGGAGCATGCTCCACTTACCGAGTCGTAGCTGCTGCCGCTGCTGCTGTTGACAAAGACTGATTCCCTCCTCTCTCACCACCACCACCACCACCTCCTCTCCAAAACCTGTCACCAGACGCTTCTCCACAAACCCCTGTAGAACTCGAAGGGCCATCGTTGGACAAGGAACTCAAAAGACATGCTGTCATCTTGTGATCTAGTACGGTAAAGGAATTCGTCTTTAATTTGTATATATTGTTGTTAACTGTACATTCATCAGATTGCCACTTATTTATCTCTTGGGCTTCTTATTAGTTCGTAGTTCTCTGTTGCTAATGAAGCAAAAATTGTTGTGTTTTTTTTTTTTTTTTTTGTATCTGGTGATTATGTTTTCGTCTGATTATGTTTCCTCCTTTTTTTTTTTTTTTTTTTGTATCTGGTGAATCGTTCTCAGTTGTTTTGTATCTGGCGAGTTGTTGGCGAACCATAGTGCACATGAAGGTGAATATGAATAATTGGTTGAGCTCAATGGCAATTCCTCCAGCAGATAGCTTTTGATGATTACATGTACCCCAATAAATATTGTGGAAAAACAAAATCCAAAATTTTATTGATGAATTGAAAATACACAAAACAGAATAAAAACCGAATCTCGTGTTTCACACAATATCTTTGAAACAAATTACGTTGCCTCACTGGATTGATGCTTGAGCGTCATAAGTGTTTGTTTTCCAGGATAAGACGGTTGTACAATAACAACTGCAACTCACTGGAATTGCTTGGTTAATTAAACTATGTTGTAATCAACTTAAAAGAAGGAGATGTCAATTTATAATATTCAAGGGGAGAGCCTTTTGAATTTAATCCGGGGATTTTCAAAATTCAATATTGAAATCAATACAAAATTGAATAGCCGTGACTACAAATTTAATTTGCATGAATGAATAATTGTATAACCAATCAAATTGAATATGCTATTCAATTCAAGAAATTAAATTCACAAATCAATTTGGAATACCAAATCCAAATGGGCATCATTGAATTCTCGCAGAACCTTTATCTAGGCCTAACCCCAAATTCCAAAAAACAAAGAGAGGAGGATTATTAGGCCGAAGATCAATCCCACGACCACAATCCCGGTCTGATCCGCGCGATGGCGTGCATGGTTTATGAGTTATAGCCCAAAACTCACATAGTGTGTGAGCTCTGTCCTTCAAAAAATTTGGATACCCCAACGGATCCAACCTTGGAGCCAATCTTGAAGCCTATATGCCCACTTCATACGACAATTCTTCATTCACTCATGAAGTCATGATGCATTTTTTTTTTCAAATTTTCCATGGTTTAATCGCCTTGCTTGTAAATCCACACACACCCACCTCAAAATGTTATTAGGTCCCACTTTTTTGACTTGGGGAGGAAGAGTACAACGGATAGTTAGCTTTTGGCGAAGATCCTTCCCTAGTGAAAGTTTATCAGTTCAGAGGGAACTACGGGGCCGGTAAAGAAAACATGGGCAGTGCATGCCCAAGTCAACCTCCCATCTGAAAAAGAACAGAAAACCCCCCTAGCCCATGTGCGCGGATGCTCTCTCTCTCTCTCTCTCTCTCTCTCTCTCTTCCCCCACCCCACATGGGTGATGGGTATATACTCTCTCTCTCTCTCCAAGTCCTCAAACCATATGAAAGCCTCTAAATCCTAGGGTACCCTATGATAGTGCTTAAACCACTAAAACTCTATAATAGGAAAGTGCACCCTAAATCTAAATCCCAGGATATCTTATGAAAGTGCTTAAATCTAAACTCTAGGTTATCTTATGAAAGTGCCTAAAATCCTTAGGTATCCTATGGAAGTGCCTAAACCACTAAAACCCTATAATAGGAAAGTGCACCCTAAACATAAACCCTAGGGTATCCTATGAAAATGCCTAAAATCCTAGGGTACCCTATAAAAGTGGCTAAACCACTAAAACTCTATTATAGGAAAGTGTATCATAAACCTAAACCCCAAAAAAGAGTGATTTAGCTTAATGATAATTAAAAAGAGTGACTTACCTTAAATTGGAAGGCCAATCCTGCGTGAAAGAGTCAACCAACATTTTTTGATACTATGAATGATATTTGCTTTGTGACAATTTTTATATTGTTAGAAACATGCATATTAGTAATAAAAAAACATGCATATTTTTTTCGATGAAATCAAAACATTCTAAAATAATTTTTGATTTACTCCATGCATAGCACGGGTTACGATTTATTTTATCAATTACTTTGTCAAAAAGTCGCATATATAGATTATGATTTTATAGTTGATTAAATCACCATGACAATTAGAGTCAAGAGGAGCATATAGGAAATAAAATGGTTGTACTCTTTTAATTTAATTGTTCCAGTAATTTCATATACTTTGTTATACAAAATACAATTTTTGAGCTGATAAAAAAAGAAAAGAAAAGAGAAAACGCATCATTTTTATTTCATGTCTCCGTGCATAACACGGGGAACACGTTATTTCTTTAAGAGAAGCTCCCCTCAAGGTTCACTATGAATCGTTGGGTACTTATTATGAGATTTATGGGCAGTATCAAATAGTAAGAAATAGAAAAAAAGAAATTATTTCCATATATATTCGAACCACTGTTGGTCATCTTTCTCTTTATCGAGAAATCGAGGAAGCCATACAAGGGTTTTGCCGGTGCGGTGCATATAGTATCTAATCAGATGACTAAAGATGAAAAGAAAGGGAATGATTGGTCGGATTATGAAATCTAGATTTCATAAAATGACTCAAATTTCCTTTCTCAATCTGTGTATACTTTATTTAAGTAGTTTTTTTTTTTTCGACTTTCAAATTTCAATCAGGTATATTCTTTCCTCTTAATATCACCTAACCTTTAAGGCAATATTGATTAAAATTAATATTATTCTTATAATTGGATGGTTATAAGATATATGGTGGATCGTGCACTTGAGAATTCCACTAAATTGAGAATGGATAAGAGGCTTCATGCTAGTCAATCATATATTCCATCATTCCATTTATTTTGTCTACCATACATAGAAACCATTCTCGGATTAATCTTTTTATATTATAATATTAGTTATATTTATTGGCTTCGATATTTACATTGCCTTTTGGGTGTTCCCAAATCAAGAAATTAGATTATTATCCAATGCTTTTCAAATGATGATTCCATTTTGCAACCTTTCCAAATTTAAAACTATTACCATAAACCGAAGATTGATTAACAATAGAAATTTTGTAATTGCCATTAAACAAACAAAAACAATCAACCAATGGTGATCCAATCAGTACATGCCACTTGTCGTGCAAAGAGCTCTTCTCACGAAAAGTCATTCTGCAATAATATATAAGATTTCATTCCAACTTTTTCTACATTAAGTCCATAGAATAAGCTTTTTTTCAGTCTAATGGGTTTGACATGGGCTTGGGTAGAGCAGGCGCCCCTGTTCCCTTAACAAGGTTCGGTTGGATCCTTTTTGGCCCAACATAGCCCTCTCATATCAAATGAAATCACATGCGATTACGACCTAGGGCCGAACCAACAAGTGAGGGAGTGGCACGGGTCACCTTCGGGTCTGACAAAAACAATATTGCTCTAAAGGACAAATGTATTTTTTTGGTAGTAAGTATGTTGTGAATGGTTAACCCAAAGAAAATGTTTATTAATAGCTAACCTTATTACACTGTGTATTTTTTTAGATATTAAGTATGTTGATAGATGATTAACCTATGAAAAATGTGTATTCTTTTGGTATTATGAAAAACCAACCCTGAAACACGTGCACTTATTTTGAAATCTCTAACTATATTTATATTGGGTTCCACGTACTTCCGAATTGTAAACCCGACTCCGCCATTGATTACGACATGATCTTTGACAAACACTTGGGAAAAAGAGAGTAACTTTGAATATTATTAAGGACTAATACAAGGAAACTAAACATATGCACACATTTATTGATGGAAAATTGTTTTCGATACTGTAACGTCAATATATTTCTCGTACTTTGAGACCTAATCATTTTTTTCACGTGCACTTTAAAAATAAATTCGGAAAGACGGTTAAGATCCGTTCAATAGATAGAAGATATATTTCATCGTGCGACAAAGATTTCGTCAATCAAACCTTTTGTAAGAAATCTTTATAACTTTCTTCTTCTTCTATTCGCAAGCCGTACAATAGCCTGATCGGATGCACAGGTCCTCCTTTCTTTGTCGATCGAGTATTTCTTCTTGATAAGATATTGGTCGTTGTTCATGTTATATCATCAAAGGAGTGACTTCTTTTTCTTTTAATGGCATGTTGTGCGGCACCCGGCGCGGCCATGTCTGTGTCGATCCGATGATCGGAGACGTCCATTGCGTAAAGCTTGTCGAGTACTACAAGTGTACCAAAAATCAACTTGATTGGATTTCGTTAAGTGTGTCGTCGGAACAAAAATAACTTGAAAAAAATGAGTTCAATAGTTTTCACCCAGTGTTTCAAGTCATATGTGTTCCAATTTTTTTTCAAGTTTTGTCTTCCGATCATGCACTTAACGGTATCCGATCGAGTTGATTTTTGGTACACTTGTAGTACTCGACGAGCTCTATGCGATGGACGTCTCCGATCTTCAAACCGAAGCGGCGCGACCGCGCCAAGTGCCGCATAGCACGTTGCGCAGCACAAGGCTACGTAGCATCCCGTCTGTCGATAATGCGGCCCCTCTATTTGCACTGTGAATTTAAGCCATTAAATTTGTTTCATACAGCACAAACCATACAAAGAAGTTTATTTTTAGTGAATTACTTGGGCAAAACGAAAATGAATAGGCAATGCATTAATAATTCTCATTTCTACTCCCCCCTCCAAATGTGTATATAAACTATGACTGGCTAATCTTTGAATGTGCACTTCAAAAGGAGGAGAACAAGAGAAGATGGCTCACTTCAAATTTGTTGATTTTGCTATCTGGATGATGGGTGGCCCAGTTTTTCTCAAAGTGTTTCTGAAAGATTTCTGCATTCCGGGGAAAGAATTGACTGCTGTTCGTGCTTTGTCGATGAGTGATGCTGGTGCATGCATGTGGCTCTTAATAGGCTCTATAAATGTGTAATTTGGTTGAAGCAAATTGATAGATATGTATAGATTGCTTTGCTCTCTATGTTGTTTTTGTTATGTTCTATTGTAATAAATTTGTTTGTAAAATGTTCCTAGTTTTTGTCCTTGTGATTAGATGATATGGTACTTTTCAACTCCTAATACATTTACCAGAACAATAAAAATCCATTACCATTTCGTCATCCAAATCTATTTTCGGGATTGTCTTCAGAAAAGGTTTACAATTTGGATTTATGGAGGTATAAAAATTACATATGCAAATACGTCCGATGTTCCTTGTCGATCGTTTTCATCTTCTTTTTCTTACACTCCACAAATCCGATCGGAAGAACCTTCTAGTTAGGGTTGGCAATGGGGAAGGAGCGGGGCCGGAGACAACTATCCCCGCCCTCGATCTCCGAATCCTTCCCCCGTCCCCGCTCCGATCCGATCTCCAATGGGGATCATTTTCTTCCCTCCATCTTCGCCCCAAATGGACAACAGAGATCCAAAACGAGGATTCAGGGAAATTCCAAAATGTATGAAACTCGAACCCATAACCCATTAACATCACAGGAAAAATAGATGAGAGATCGAGACTCGAGAGGGAGATGACTGACATGAGAGAGAGAGAGAGAGAGAGCCTGGTGAGTCACAGACGCAGAGTCTGTGAGAATGGTGTGTGGGTGCGACAGCTGTTCAGTGTTGTCTGGAGTTGGAGATTTGAGAAGAGATTCAAGAGAATAGGAGTGGACGGATCGGAGTCGAACGGGTCGGATCGGATTCGGAGCGGGGATACACTTCTACCCGCCTCCAATCCGATCCCTGAAATTTTTCAAAAAAAATCCCAAATCCGACCCTGTTTCCAAATAAATCTCCAAAACGCTGATCCAATCAGATCGGATTCGAACGGGTCGGTGGAAATTGCCATCCGTACTTCTAACCTAGGCAATTACAATGATTACTACGGTACAATAGCCAATAAAATGGAAGATAATATTTGCCGATCAAAAAAATAAAAAAAATGAAGATGCTATATTTATTTTTTTCAGTTTTGTTCGTCAATGTCCTTACTTTTAAAAACTATCTTCACACATTCATAAGCCAAACACGCCGTAAAGTTCATAGCTTCATATTCTTATGTTTTGTAAATGATCACTTCACAAGAGTAAATAAAGCCGGAATCTTCCATCATGATAAATAATAATAATAAGTTTTTTTTTTTCGGTTATCATATCACATTTGGTTTGTTGTCACATTTTGAATATAGTAATATGACGTACTACTAATCTGTGGAGTAGTAGATCCCACTTGTCACATCATCATTCGCTAATTTATTGGCGATACTTTATTAGGTTATTATTTTTGTATTCTATTTTATCATAAATCATTCTAAAATTTGTGCTTTAGTGCTCAAAATTACACAAAGCACTAGTACTAAAAGACAAATTTTGAATTGCATTTGTAAAAAAATGAGTGCAATACTTTATACGATACCCAAAATATGGTCATTAAAATGAGTTCATTAATCATTCATATAGGGGTGGCAATTTCCCCATATCCAGTGAATACCTGCTCCGCCCATATAGAGGCGGGTATCACCCAGAATTTTCTCCAATAGTAGCGGGTATGGTAGGATATGAAGAAAATCCGCTCGGTGTATGGAGCGGAGATGATTTTCTAATCCTCACCTCCAAATACCCGTACCCGCCCCATACCCGGGTATACATATTACATATACTATATTATACAGATACATATAAATAGGAACATGCGTATAAATCTTGAGTAGAGTTATATATGTAAACAATTAGCAAATCTTATCAAGTACTACCTACCATAGACTACTTAATATTCAAAGAATATCCATTGAGATTATATTTATAAATGTAAATATCAATTTATTTTTATTCTTGACGTCTTTATTTTTTTTTGTTTGGATATGGGTATATTCGGGGAGTCCCCGATCCCCATCGGGAGGTGGGTTTGGTTCTTTATCTAATATCCCCAATGGGGATGGGGGCGGGGATGGTGAAAGACCCTCCAATCGGGTATCAGATATGGAATAGGGTCCTCTGATCCATGCCCTACCCGTTGTCATCCCTACATTCATAGCATGCAGTTCCAAAAATAGTATTGTTCTCAATTAGTACGTTAAACTCTCCTCAATCATGATTATCTTCCCTTAACCTCCCTAATGTTTAAAGCATGTTAAATATTCATTCGGTTAAGTTAAACCCCTTCCGTTAATTATTTCTTAAAGAAAACATTATTAACTATTTTTTATATGTAAACGACACGATCAACCAATCACGCACCTCAACTAATTTTGGGATCTTGAAATTAACGATCGAGGTAAGTCTCCAAACGCCCCAAAGTTTGAAATGATTGGCTTCCGTGAAAATAAAACATGCAGCTTTGTAGAGGAGCATTTTTTGCTTTCTCTTAACCACTTAGCCAAAGTCCTTGATTATCGTTAATCCTCTTTTCCTTCACGATTCGACCGTTCCCGCATTTTGAACAATTTTTTATTCTCTGCTTTTAAGCGACACTTTAAATTGTGTGGTTTCAATGTTTTTTTTTTTTGGTCATTCGTTGCTTCACTCTCATTGAGGCATTTTAATTAAAAAAATATACTTAGTATATCGTGCCGCTTTTGTAGTACAATAACATATTGTATATGATTCTATTTGTTTTATTGTTAAAAATTGCAATGCACATGTGTACTTATTTTAGTCTCTGAAAGAAATTGAAAAATACATGAAAATGCAAGGTTAATTATTTAATACCCCCTTAAACTATCATCCTTTTTCACATTAGACCCTTTATCTAAAAAATTCTATACTTCAACCCTTAATCTATCATTTAGTATCAATTAGCCCTTGTGTCACTCTTCCACCCAATTTGTGCATTAGAGGCCGATATGACATGCACATATGAGCAATTTGTGAGCGTTTATGGTTTATTTTAATACACTATAAATTCCTATTTACTTCTTTTTTTACCTAGTACATCATCTAACTCAATGAACATTCTTCTCTCCATCATTTATTTGTTGTGGGCCACTATGATTCTAATTTTCATGATCCTACCACTAGAAAATATTTTAATATCAATCCAAAAATAATTCTACACCAATGTCTAGGTAAAAAAGGGTATTTCTGTCATAAATTAGTCACATGTGCATATCATATCGGAGTAACGCTTAATTCTGGATGAAAGAGTAACAAATGGGGCTAAGTAAATACTAAATGAAGGACAAGTTGTAGGTTTTGAATGGTGTAAAGTGAAAATGGTGTAAGTTTAAGGGGGCAATCTGTAATTAACCCGACAATGTAAAATAACTATAATTTGCGACTAGATCAAATCAAAATTAATATATAGATTTCTAGATATTGTTGTAGTAATAGTATACTCCTAAATAACACCACCTTATATACAATATTTGTAAAGTACTTTAAATTTGGGAGCAACCGGGGCCTCCTCGGCCTCTATACAGTTCTGCCAATTTTGATACTCGTAATGGGTATGGTAGATTCCTGGGACAGAACCAATACCCAATTATGAAACAAATTTTGATTCATCCAACATCATACTAACAGAAATACGACCTACTAACTAATAATATCCATTCTTTTCCAAACAAAATATGAAAATCCCCTCTACTCCAACAATTAAATTTCTTTCCAGTTAATATCATGTTTTTATTTTAAGAAATTAACTATTGAACTTCGCTGCCAAGGCGCCAACCCATTTCTTAGAGCATCTCCAGTCTTACCCAATTTTTTTGCTCAAATTTGAGTGACAAAACGAGTAAAAGTTCCATTTGATATGAACATCTTCAGTCCTTAACTTAGATTTCTAACCCTAACCACCATCCTCCGGTGCTGAAACTACAAAAAAAGTCTCTCCCCGTCTCTCCCTCTCCCCCTCCCCCCCTCTCTCTCCAGCAATTATCCTTACACGCTCTCTCTCTCTCTCTCTCGCTCTCTCTCTCGGCGCAGAGTTGGTCTTTTGGTTTTTCCGTTGTCTTTATTCAATTTTTTTTGCATTTGTTAGTTTTGCGTCAAGTTTTTGTGGTTTATGGATTCGTCTCATGTGCTCTCTTTTTGTTGATTCGTCTCTCTCTCTCTCTCTCTCTCTCTCTCTCTCTCTCTCTCTCTCTCTCTTCTTCCAACCTACCACTACAAACTACAACCGTCGACCTCAGGATCTGTATTCTCTATCCTTGCTGGAGTTGACAACGGCGACAATGAAATTCTTCCGGCAACGTACACCACCACAAAATAGCAGTTGGAATTCTGAGTAAAGGTGTGGATAAAGATTTGAGTAAAATATGATTTGGTATGAGTTTGATTCAAAGACTGGAGATAGATTTTGGGTATTTTTTTTCCAAATTTCAAATTTGGGTAACAGAAGCTCCGAGATTAGTTTTTTTATTTATTTTAATCGAATGATAAAAGTTTCATTGATAAAAGAGATCATACATTCGAACAAGCAACCGTTCCTTCGAAGAGGAGAATGAAGGCTCAAGGAGCCCTAAACAAGAACCAAATTTAGGACCTCACACAAAACAGGAGCAAAACACCGGCAACTCCTTGCCACTCCAACAATAACTACCACAACCACCCAAAACATCCTCGAAGGGATGTGAAAAGCCCGCAAGGGGAGAAAAACCAACAAAACTAACAAGCATAAAAGATAGCAAAAAAAATAAAAAAAAAATAAAAAAAAATAAAACAACAAGCCAACAACTAGTCAATGACCCAAAGAACCAAGTCGCCAATACTGAGTCACACAGAGTCGACACAGTCACCTCGAGTCGAAGGCAAGTTGCTCTAACCCATCCCATCTGTAGGCCAAAGTTTCATCTTCGGCAAGATCCCGACACCTACACTGCAGAGCTCACCTATGGCAACCACAGGTCTCGATGCACCTTCGGTGACTAGTCAGGAAACTCGGTCAGCGCGAAGGAAGGCAAAGGAGGTAGGCTTTAAAAAAATGGAGAACGGTAGAGCGTCGGACAGAGGAGAGGACAGCGACAATTATTTGACAAACGAGAAAGAAAGTGAGAAATTACTAGTTCTAGGAAAGAAGAAGGGAAAACACCCATCCCTTCCCTCGCCACCGTAATAGGGTAGAAAACTCTAGGAGAGGAGGGGAGAAAGGAGGAGGGAGTGATGGCTAAAGAAAACCCTAGGAAGCAGGAGAGGGTTTAAAGAGAGAAAGTATTTCTTGCCTCCTCCCTATCTGATCCGTGTGGACACCCCGCCGAAATTACACAAAATTTGGTTTGGAAAACGGTTTGATTAATTAACAGGAGTCGTGACCCGGGTTCGAGGACCGTAGCCGAGAAATCAGTTACGAAATGACTTTTTTTCCCTTTGAATAGAAAATATTTCACTGGTCTTTTAAAATGAGATTTTTTGGGTCTGGGAGCTAGGTTACGAGAGGGGAAGGAACTTAAAACACCTCTCTCGCCCGGCGCGACCACCGGTCTCTACTTAATGCTTAAGGAATTTTAGAAATGTTGTATGAATAGACTTTATTCACGAAAGGTATGCAATAACACATAAATGCACTTGAAAGCCAAAGTATGGTATGTGGATGCTTGTGCTAAGTGTCATGTATGCGTAGTGATATGATGATCGACATACAACATACGAAACAACTCAAAATGTGACTAATCAACACTTGAAACCCCCAAAACAGATCCACAAACAACGCACGATTGCACCCAGATTTGCATTTCTCACACCCGTATTGAGCAAGTCCAGGCGCCTGGAATGTTAAACAGGCACAAATTTTCTCCAATCTAGGCTTCTGATCAAGCAGCAAAACAAACTTTGAAAACTTATTCTCACATGTACATAGTGAGGTTTGATGCTACTTTAAACTGGATGAGTCTCAAAATCAGATTTAAGAAGTGCTTTGCATATGAAAAATCATAATTTTAGAATGCTTGATGAATGTAACTTTAACATGATAGACTGATTTTCCATGAGAAATGCATCCTCTGATGGATAAGAGATCCAAGACTGATATTTATGCTAAAAGGGGAACTTTTATGAGATGGATCTACAATTGATGCCATGATGATTGGGATAACACAATATAAATGATCCTAATTTTTACTTCTCTCCTACTGATGTGCTTCTAACTAAACTTGAAATGAACAATGAGTTTCATGAAAATCCTTTTTCATCCATAAACTTCTCTTTCAAATTTGATTTCCCTTCCAAAATACCATTTGATCATACTTTAAAGAAGACGTACGAACCATGCAATGAAAGTATCAACCAAAAATCATATGAGGATGCATCACATGACGAAATGAGAACATGATAAAGGGCAAAAAACACAAGAAGAAGAAAAGAGTCCAGGTGCCTACACTATACAAGTCCAGGCGCCTGGACTTAGCGTGGGTGCATGAGATGAGATTCCTTTTGTCACATTTCCAACCCTCCCAAAGCCTCAAACAGATATTAATGATCAACAAAGGCTGGGTGGTATCCCCTCAGGGCCCTATTGAGCAAACTTGGTAGACAAACTACCTTTAAAGGATTGATTTTTGAGCTTGAATGAAGAGTTTTGAGTGGGTTCTTTGGTTACTTTGGCACTGGACTTAGATTTCTGGAAGTTTAGGAACTGGATTGTGGGTGTGGCTCAGTGAGTTTGGTCTTTTAGGAGTGAAAGTGTACAATCAAAGTAAAGAAGGAAGTGAGTTTGAAGTTTGCAAGAGGTGCAAAAGAGTTGTGATAGCTGAGGATGAGGGGTCTGGTGTAATCTAGACAGAGTAACAGTATGTGAGTGAGGGAGATTGATCATCCTCCAAAATGGAGGAGAAAGGGTATTTAAATAGGTATCAAAGGTTCAAAAAGAGCCATTGGGTGGCTTAGGACATTAGGCAGGGGTTCAAGTTAGGGTCATCATCACCTCCACTCCACTATCGCACAATATCTCTGCAAAATCCCCAAGAAGTGATCCTCCCGCCCATTTTTCCTTCAAACATACGCCAACTGGGTAGAGGTCTAGGCGCATACACTGTTCAAGTCCAGGTGCCTGGACTCAGTGTGGGCGCCTGGAATTGGCAAGTCTAGGTGCCTATGAGATAAATCCAGGTGCCCTTGTTTTGGAGTCTTGGGTTGTTCCTAGGGGTTTTAAGGGCTTTTGGTGGATTTATGAAAAGTTTTTGGTGGGGTATCCAAGTTCATACTCAAATCTCATATGCTCACGTAGGGTATTTTCATCCTCGGGGAGACCGTGGAACTCCTACGGTCTGGATTGGAGTGTCTACAATATGTTGAGATCATTGACTTCTAGACTCCACTGCATAGTTCATCTCTTTCAAAAAAAAAATTCGATCTGCATAAATGTATTTCAATTAAGCCATTCGGCGCTTACAAATTAAGTTTTCCAACGGATACAATGAAAGAAAATTACAGCCAGAGCCTACATTGCTAATTAAAAGGCCGGATTAGTGCCCAAAATGCAAACATGAGTCATATTAATCACTCACTTCTCACCGACTTAGGGGTGCAGGGCACGAGGAGTTGCAAATCAGGCAAGCAATCCCCCAAGGCTAGCAGCAATACTAGACAAGGATAACAATGAGCAACAAGGAAAACCTCTTCCTAAATCTGAAATGCAAAAGCTAACTTTGGTCAAACGTGACACTAAGAACTCGCAGACGAGCTCTCAATACCACGGGGTGGAGTGCCGGACAACACTCCGGGACGAGACTACGCTGGCACGATCGCCTCTGGCCATCTCTTTCAATTCGTTAACGTGAATTAGTGGTCAAATTTCTTTTCTTTAATGTTTATTGTAATTCCAGAAGCGCTTAGTTGAGTAGTACTACTTTACATAAAATTTACATTGCCTTCAATTGTCTTCCTTCCAATTAGTATTATTATTGTTATTTTTTATTATTATCAAGATCTTCCTTCCAATTACATAAGGTTAAATTGGTACCTATGTGATAGCTGGTTTTATTTTTTTATTTCCAGTTATTAAATAAATAAAACAAAGTCAAATATTCTCAATTGGCCTAGATGTCAAACTATTGCTCCCTTATTCTAGCTTTGTCATAGTCACACACGTTACACATGATTATTTGTTTGTAATTTTTTTCTTCGAACTCTAGAAAAAAAATCCTTTAATATTTTAACACTATTTTTCCTTGGTGGGAAAAAATATTTTTATCAGCCTAATTCAATACTTTAATTTCTTTGGAAAATCTCCAAAATAAACAAGAGAAAAAAAAAAAAGACAAGACAAGATTTGAACATATGTCCGTATGCTACCCCACATTCAACCGTTTAGCCGTTTTTCCCCACTCTCTCTCTCTCTCCCCCGCATTTGGAACTCCCATTGCATTTTCATACCTTCTTCCATACCACATTCTTTAATCCTCTTTTCCTTCACGATTCGGCCTTTCCTATATACGCCTATACAGCCATACATACACCTATACACATATACATTATACAGGCACCCACCTTTCCTCGACATTTTTGAAAGAAACCCAGATCAGATCAGATCAGATCAGATCTCGACCGCATTCTCCAGAAAAAAATGGCGACAATGGAGAGCTTGATTGGACTCGTTAACAGAATCCAAAGAGCTTGCACTGTTTTAGGGGATCATGGTGGTGAAGGATTGTCCCTTTGGGAAGCTCTCCCTACTGTTGCCGTCGTTGGAGGCCAGGTCACCTCTTTTTCCTCACAAACATTGTATTTTT
This sequence comes from Vaccinium vitis-idaea, assembly GCA_963854785.1. NCBI lineage: Eukaryota > Viridiplantae > Streptophyta > Magnoliopsida > Ericales > Ericaceae > Vaccinium > Vaccinium vitis-idaea. The sequence goes on from OY978215.1 coordinate 38,133,119, forward strand.
CATCTGTTAGGACCTGTTCGATTGATCGCATTAGATGTGAATTGGTTTATGTATCATTGGGATCTCATTTATGGAGTTAGCTTGGCATTATGAATAAAATTTCCGATGTTTCAAAAAAAAAAAAAAGTACCTCTTTTTTGCTTTCAAATGTTGTCTCTATTTTCGGTTAGGATCTGTTCGATTGATTGGATTAGACGTGATTTTGTTTATGTTTTATTGGTATCTTGATTACGGAGTTAGATTTCAATTATTGGTGGAAGGATTGTTAACAAATGGGACTATCAATCGCACATAATGTGGAATGCATAATGCCAAACTTCAATCACTAGTCGGAAGTGTTTGATTAAATCAATTCGTTCACAGATGTTGTATTTTTCCCCCATTCAGACCCGGTTGATTGATTCGGTTGGACATAAGGTACATATCATCGGGATCTTGTTTGTTGAGTTAGAATGCAATTATTGGTGAAAGGATTATAAATTTATTATACTATCAACCACACTTAATAGGGAATGTGTAATGCAGAGTTCTAATTACTTGTAGGAAGTAAGTATTTTGTAATTTTGTATTTTTTTTCCCGATTAGGACCCGTTTGATGGATCGGATTAGACATGAATCTGTTTATGTATCATTGAGATCTCATTTATGAAGTGAGATTGGCATTATGAAAACAATTTCTGATGTTTAAGAAAAAACAAAAGATTGCCGTTATTTGTGAAAATAATGTTAAGCTATTGCACTATCAATCGCACTGAATATGGGATGTATAATGCCAAATTTCAGTCACTAGTAAGAAGTGTTTGGCTAAGTGGGATGAAGCTGGAATGTAATAATCATTTTCATTAGAATATTCATTCCAACAAATGATAGATAGGAATAGAATCATCATTCACTAATTTCATTCCTTACACGACCTTTGTCCTGTGGAATTACTTATCCTGGGTATCTTCCTGTTTGATTTTCTTGTTGTTTAATGCAATTAGAGTTCTGGGAAATCATCGGTGCTTGAAAGTGTTGTTGGGAGAGATTTTCTGCCTCGTGGATCTGGTAATTTCAGCTATCTATGATTTGATTTTGCTCAAAAAAACCCATTTTTTTTCTCAGTTGGTTGATTGGGAACTTCTAAGTAAAATAGTAAAGATTTAGGGTCACAATTGGTTTAAATACTACCCACAAACAAGTATTTTGGTATGGGCGGCTGTCTACTCATTGCCCATGGATTCTGGGATGGATGTTTTACTGTAGTATTGGAGTTGGGCTTTGAGAGGTTTTGGGAATCTTTGTTTCTTTACTTCAATCTGACCCGATTCGATGCCTTCATTTGTGCTAAAACTTGGGCATAAGGATCCACTGTTCACTCCTTCCTGTGGGAGTCAAGGTTGCACCTGCAAAAAGTGTTAAATTCATTGGTTAAAACTTGAACGTTATCCCCAAAACTAGCTAATCTGGGTGGCATCTTCACCCATCACCAATTGGATTTCTAAAAGCATCCAACTCAAAATCAATTGGCAATGAGTGGAGAGGCCGCCCAGGATCATATTCTAGACTCGGAGGTTATAATTAACCAATGTGGGACAAACTCTAACACTCCCCCGCACGTGCGACCCCTGACCCGCATGTGGAGAGTTAAACAACAAATCCGCAATATTGGGATCACAACGAAACAAGGTGCACTTATGGCACAAACAAAGGGGGAATAACCAAGAGAGTCTTGTCCAAAATCCTCCGAAAGCCTAGCTCTGATACCATGTTAAAGCATCCAACTCAAAACCAATTGGCAATGAGTGGAGAGGCCGCCCAGGATCATATTCTAGACTCGGAGGTTATAATTAACCAATGTGGGACAAACTCTAACAGGATTATAACTGGATACTTTGGCAAAAAGGATTAGAATCGCTATTTTGGACCTTCAAGCAACCTTGTGCATTGAAGCTGTTGGCTTAGGTTAACATGATTGCCCAATGTGTATGGTTCATATTGGAAAATGGTGGAAAATGAATACAAATTAGCACTTGAAAAGTTTATCCAAAACCTATTTTGGTGAAGTGGAAATTTTGTTGCATTTTCTGTTTCATCTGTCTCATTGCACAAAGTAGGAGGCAATAGTCAGTATCTACCCCTTCTTCTACGTATATACATACCTAATGTTTTTTCCCTTGTATTGTAAGGTATCGTTACCAGGAGGCCATTGGTGTTGCAGCTGCATAAGATAGAAAGGGGAACCGAATACGCTGAGTTTCTGCACGCACCAAAGAAGAGATTTACTGATTTTGGTAAGTCTGATTCACAGAAAGATTCTTTTTATTTTGGGTTTCTGTCATGTGTATTGAGTGTGCACTTCACTACAACCTTTCAATTGTGTTTCACAAGAATAAACAAACTGGCAGTCTCTCAGAACTAATTTTTGAATCGAGAATTTACATCCAACTAGAACAATGTCAAACAGGGCAATGACTTCCCCGAATAGTGCCGTTAATACGAGGAGAGAGGGATCGTTTACTTATACATTGTTATTGCCTCACTCAGTCTTTGATTGCCATGTTTTTTGTTTAATCACAAACCTATTTTCGAACATCCTCTCTTTGAATCTCCCATTTGTTACAGAAGGAGATACGTTAGGTTTTGTTTGAAGCTACGAGTTCTCGTCGCTTGACATTAGTGGTTGATATTTCATATTTTGTTTGCAAACCCGTATGAAAGATGGTCACCAAAGAGGTGTGCACTACCGTATGTATTTAAAAGCTCTATAAAGTCTAAAAATTGGTCATGGGATGGATTTCCCTCCTCTACGTTTGCGAGCAAGATAATCACAATTATTTCTCAGCATAGGTGAAGGACTCTCAATGCAATTAAAATGGCGTCAATCTCCTTCATTCCATGTGAGGCAGATAAAACACAAAGGAGTCATATCCCAAACCTTCCTCCTCCTTTTCCCAATCCATGCGCCCTTCTTGCAGGGTACAAAATCCATGAGATGCACTGCTCTCATCCAATGCTTTCCAAACCGCTTAAAAACTGTACTCCAGATTCCCAAGCCACTGAACAATGTAAAAGAAGGTGTGCCGACTGTTCCCCATCTTGTTTGCACAGATAACACCAATCTTGTCTGTTCATACTTCGTAGTATATCCAGGTACGATTTCACGGTGCATCGAAAAGGTTGGGCCTGGAACTCATGAGACATGGGTTCAAGTCTACGAGCTGTGCATGTCATGCTGTAGGCTAGGTCTCTATAGAGTCTACCCCTGCCACCACATTCACTTGGTGGTGGTCAGCTCTGGAGAATTGAATGTCATTCCTCTTAAATCCGTCTAGCCTGTTGATTTTGTGGCATCCTTATTTTGGTAATGCTATCAAACCGGAAAAAGAATTGATCCCCTGAATTCTCCTGGATTGCTAAAAGTTATCATCGTTTTCGATGTTTTCTGTCATTATGTATTAAGCAATTACTCTTTTCTCCTAAAACTCTGGTGCTAGGAATGCTCAACACCTTAAACTGTTTTATGTATAACGGAATGGTGAATTATTACCTCTTGCGTTACTGAATGAGTGTTTGTTTGGCCCATGCAGCATCAGTGCGTAAGGAGATTGCAGATGAAACAGACCGTATTACGGGGAAGTCTAAGCAAATCTCTAACATTCCAATTCACCTGAGCATTTATTCTCCAAATGGTTTGTCTTTGCCTTCAACCTATCTAGTTCCAAGGTCTAGGATATTTTGTTAGTTTGGATTGTAGACATATATTGGCATGATAAAATAGACTGTACCTTCTTCAGTTAATTGTGGTAGAATTTGTGGGACTATATAACAAACTAATGAGCAGCTTGTACGCTAGGGGCGGTTATAGCCTCTTTTAAAAATTATATGCAAGGAATGGAAAAACACATATCTTCATTATAACACAGTCACACACAGAAAAGGGAGAAATGAAGATTGAGACCTTAATCCACCTAAGTAGTTCTACTTTAAAAAGATATACCCTTTTGTTTTACTCTTAAAGTTATAAGTATTTGCTATTTTCATCTTAAAAGGTTCATTATAAGTTCATGCAGTTAACTTTCAAAAGCTTGGTTTAGATGCTTTACTTAGCAGGGTTTTAAAGCTATACTCAAATCTTGTTTTGTAATCGAAGTAAAGGACGCCACAATTGTCTTTTAGAGAAGTAGGAGGGTGCCTAGATACAGGAGAATGGAATCTTAGACTCCATCTTTTTTCAGATTATAAGATTTAATTTTCTCTGAGTTCTCTCCAAGATTCTATTGTTTCCCCCTTCCAAATGTAGTAGAACGCGGCACAGAACAAGAGGATTGTTGAAAGATGGTTTCATCTGCCCACCAAAAGAAATTAATTCATGTTGTCAATTGTATTGTATACCCTTCAACGTTTCATCTTGTATTGTAGGCGTTTTTAGATTGCAAACCAAAAGTTGGTTTAGTTTGGTTTTTTGACTTATGTGCATGATTTTGTTTTTACAGTTGTAAACTTAACTCTCATAGATCTTCCTGGGCTGACAAAGGTTGCTGTGGGTAAGTATTGGAATGATTAATTTTTGCCACAGAACACACACAAACTAATCTATTTAGTTGTGCTTTTCGGTGAGTAATGACAATGTTTCTTTGTTCAGAGGGACAGTCGGAGTCTATTGTTGAGGATATTGAAAACATGGTCCGTTCTTATGTTGAGAAGGTGAGGATACTCTATGTTTCCAAGAACAGCTAACAACTTTTGCCTCCTTTGGAAGTAAAACTAAAATATATATGCAATTTCTTAGCACAGCTACTATTAGGTTCTATATTCTACTCTTGTGTTTGTCTGCGAAACCAGAAATGACTTCCTGCGAAATTGCACTCGTTGATAACTCAGAAGACTTTCACCCGATCATCCTTCTAGTTTACTGTCAGAAGAATGGGAAATTAAAGCAGTCCTCTGGGATCAATTACAGCTATGTTGACCTTTAACGTATCTCTCGGTAATGCAGCAGCAACAGCACTTAATCTCCTGCTACCCAACGGCACCGCTAAGTCCCCCTGCTGCTGCTGCGCCATTTCCTTCAAAAGAATTATAACAAGCATTACTAGGTGGGCTTATTAGAGACGGAAAACAACACTAGTAAACAACGACACATCGGTTACCAGATAAAGATACCATATTGGCTTCTTAGCTTTGGAGAAACTAGAAAGCCACCGAGAAAGGTACCTAGGATATGGTTGGACTGATGCTGTTAGGTTTTAGTCAGTGTCTTGCTTTTGGTGTATTTTAGGGTAGTATGGTGTGTCTTCACATTTGTTGATGCATATTCTGTCCTTTTTTGAGATCGAAAAGAGTTATTATTTCTTCTACCTGCTGCACACTCTAAATTAAGTGTGGTTTGTACTGTATCCTGCACAAGAAAGCTGTAGCCTCGTATTTGCATTACTATTGCAGCGGTGTAAACTAATGTATTATTCTCATTTTGTAGCCCAATTGCATTATACTGGCCATTTCTCCCGCTAATCAAGATATTGCCACTTCTGATGCTATAAAGCTAGCAAGAGAAGTTGATCCAACAGGTACTCGTGCAGTTATTGCAGTATTTACTAATTGCATATTAGCATGATTACAGATTTTCTTGTCTTTGTTCTTTTGCGGAATGTCGGTTTTTTATGGAACTAATTATTCTTTTGCAAGAACTTCTTATTTTTAGGTGAGAGAACATTTGGAGTGGTCACAAAACTTGATCTAATGGACAAGGGCACAAATGCTCTGGATGTATGTATTTGATCCATAGAATGTATTTCCTGTATGCAATATCCAGAATCTTTATCTTTGTCATGGTTTTCTTCTCCCTCTCTTAACTCCTTGAAACTCTCGTGCACTCCTCTCTTGAATTCTATTTATTTTTTCAGTTGCCAAAGGATACACATGACAATGAGTTTTAAATTGTTTTAGGTTCTTGAAGGAAGATCATACAGGCTTCAACATCCCTGGGTTGGAGTTGTGAACCGCTCACAAGCAGATATCAACAAGAATGTTGACATGATTGCTGCTCGTAGAAAGGAACAGGAGTATTTTGAATCTAGCCCTGAGTATGGGCACTTGGCAAGCAAAATGGGTGCAGAGTATCTAGCAAAACTTTTATCTAAGGTCTCCTCCCCTTATTTACATAGGATTCTTATGGTTATTTTCCTAAGTCATCTCTACATTTATCTCATATGTTTCACTTTTTTGGAATGTTGGCCAGCATTTGGAGACTGTTATCAGGCAGCGCATACCAAGCATTATTGCATTGATCAATAAGACAATCGACGAGCTTAATGCGGAGTTGGACCGTATTGGAAGGCCTATTGGAGTAGATGGAGGGGTAATCGCTGGATTTATGTCACGGTCTTATGAACAGATTGCTTTGGTCCTGTACAATTCTTAACTTGGCTTTGTTCCTCTTTTAGTTACTTGGCAAATCTTACCTGTATGTGCAGGCTCAGCTCTACACGATCTTGGAAATGTGTCGTGCTTTTGACAAAGTGTTCAAGGAGCACCTGGATGGAGGGTAATGCACTATCTTTATTCTCTTTTTGGTAGGAAGTTTCAAGCATGTCTTTGTTGATAGCATAATGGCATTACTCAATAGACTCTTTTGATGCATTGGGTGTTCTTATGTGTTGAACTAGATACTATTATGTACTCAAGCAAGAGCATATATTTGTATCCTATGATTATATGGTTCTGGCCTCTTGGGCTATCAAAGCTATTGGATATGAATTGGTTCCAACGCAAGATTGAAGTGATTGCGACCTTTTATCATAATGGCAAATATCGTTCTCCAATGTTAAGTTCTTATTTTTGTCCAGTAATTCTTACTATATTTTCATATTTCCGAAAGAACTAGTTCAGTGCAAAGGAAAAAAAAAATTGGGCATGGAAAGTTTTAGTTTAATAAGTGGAGGAGGGACATGTATGCATTAAGAATGCCATGCTTCCCTTATGAATTGCACTATGTCAATAAAAACGAAAAAAAGTAGAAAGATGAGGATTACTGGATATAGATTTGATGCTAATAGAACATCTCTTTGAAATTACATTACGTATAAAATGAAAAAGAAAAAACAAAGGAAAGGGTAGAGACAACTGAATTAAATTGAGCTTATAAGTTCTATTATGTAGTTAATGCATATTTACTTAAACTTTTGAAACATAGATTAATACCTTACACCATGCTAAAGGGGGTTATTGGACACTAGGGGTTTCCTCTTATCTAGATCAATATGAAGTATTATGGCATTTGGTGCTCAATTTTGTTATTTAGATGTGATACGATATTAATTATTGTCTTTAAACTGTACTATAGACCTACCCCGACTGTTCCCAAAACCTATTTAATGAGGCTTTGTGTTATCGCCGTACCCATAATTTACCACACCCATATGTTGTACGTGTACCTGTGCTTCATAGGTTCTAGGTTACATCACATTTCAGCTTCTTATAAGAAAATCTCTTTTCTTGGAATCTGTTGTAAAATAATGAGTTGCTTGTTAGGCGGCCAGGTGGAGATCGGATCTATGGAGTTTTTGATCATCAACTACCAGCTGCTTTTAAAAAGCTTCCGTTGGATCGCCATCTTTCTATTAACAATGTTAGAAAAGTGATTTCAGAGGCAGATGGTTATCAACCCCATTTGATCGCTCCAGAACAAGGGTACAGAAGACTCATTGATGGGTCTCTCGGCTATTTCAAAGGCCCTGCTGAAGCTTCTGTTGATGCTGTAATGTTGCTATACTCCTTGATCTACTTGCTTCTATGGCCATGTAGATTTAGTGAGTACGAGTATATCTGCAAATTAGGTTAGCTGGTGTTCTGCATTTTGTTCACATCCATCTATCTTTTTGTAACTTTTCTAGCCAGTTGGGTAGGGGTGGCAGATGCACATGGGGACATGCCTAACTATTCATATTCCTCGGTATATTGTTTTGTTTCATAGATAAATGATTTTCCCAGGCGCCTTCGGTGCATTTCATGCATATTATAAAAGTCTTATGTACAGTCCCTGGTCAACATAAATTTATAATTCTAGGTGACTGTGTAACGAAATATGTTGGACACAGATATCACTGACTGGTATAATTAAGGGTACTTCCTGCATTTAAAAAAATCTTAGTTATATAGCCAGAACCATATGTTAATTCAACTTTCGAGCTGAAAGCGTATATTGTATCATAAAAATACACTTGCTTGTAGTTTCCATATTTGGGGATCAATTTTGAGGATTGATGTACAAGTCCATCAGATATTTGTAAGATGGTGCAATGCAGGCATTAGTTTGCCACACGTCTATGTATTTCTATTGCCTGCCTTTTCTATATGCTGTAAAATTGTCATGGTTCGAAGAAATAATGTGAAACAAAAGTATCTTGTCATCCTCTTCAAATACTTAATTTTAGTTCTTGCCATTGATTAGTTTCTATTTTTTCCCTCAGGTACACTTCATTCTGAAAGAACTTGTAAGGAAGTCGATAGCAGCAACCGAGGTGAAAAATCTTCAGTTAGTAACAATATCGTGCAAGTTAGTTTAAATTTACCTCGTTTAACATATGAATGGGTTGTTATTCGGCACAAAACATAGTGTAACCGAGGCATCTTTGACATTTCAACTTGGTATAGTAGTAAAAGGCCAGGTGACCAAGTGTTGGAACTTTGGTTGGAATCTCCGATACATTGTTTGGGCAAATAACCTTCCTATTATTTGAATCAATTCGCACCCCTTCCAGCACACTTGATTTTGAGAGATCAACATTGGGAATTTTATTCACCTATTTCCAACATTAATAGGGAATAGTATGTCAAGATATGTAATTAGTAGGGAATAGTATGTCAAGATATGTAATAGGTGACCACAATATCTATTGTTGGAGTTTTTTCATATGCTAGTTCATGCTTGAAAGTTCGTTGTTAAAAAAATTGCTTCCCATAAGTGGTTTTAATTGTTAGTTATCTACAAACTGTTTAACCTAATATTTTCTAAACTGGTCTTTGAGGCGTACCAGAATTTAATAGGATTGGAACATGGTGTATCCTGCTTTAGCTCAAAGATCAGGTCCAGAAACATACGTAAAACTGCCGTTCCTTAATCTAGTTTCCGTAAGGCTCGGTTTAAAGGATCTAACTGGTAGTAAATGATGTGATCCTTGAAAGATAATGGCCTACTTCTTCACATCCATTGTGGTTCGGATAAGTCAAGTCCCCTTGGTCGTTTCGCTCAGGTCTATTCCATTTTGTCCCCCTTTCCTTCCCCAAATCCTTGATCCAAATATGGCCTAATAATTGGAATGTATTAATCGCTCACTCCTTCAAATCGAAACATGCACTTTACTGGGCTTCAAATGCTATCCCATCACTCTCGTTGACTATAAGACACACTCAAGAGGAGGTATGTCTAATTGACACCCAATGATCTTTGGACTTATGTAAACCTACCTAAACAAGCAAAGGAATTGTTTATGAATTTGGTATCTGGGAATTTTGAGACCACAAACATAAACTCACATGGAAAAATAATACTGTACTAAAGTCTTTTCCTTACTATGCATCTCAACTTTCAGTGCCCATATGTTATTATCTGATGACATATCATGCATATACTAATTGTACCGTGATAATTCAAATTTTCTAGTTTTGATGTCAGACAGTTTTATTAAGATTCCATTTTCAAATTCTAGTTTATTTACCCGGCGACATTTCACATTTTCCGTGGAAACATGGAGACACCTGAAGACAGTTTGATATATCTATATTATCTCTTTAGCTGCAGTTGTGCATCATTCTTACAATTTGCCCCTTGTCTTCATACACCACTATTTGATACACACTCAGATAATCTGATTCGTGTTCAACAGAATGGTATTTTCTTTTGTGGACAAGATAAAGGAAAAATCCAAACAGAAGGTGTATGAATAAGTCTCTCTTTCTTTGTTTATTTGTTGTCATATATATGAATGTGATCTACTCTGTATGACCTCTCGTCGTCTTATTGAAGAGCATCTGCCTAATAAAGTCAAGTTTGAGAGCACGAGGCAATAGAAATCGTTCTTCTTCCTCGTAACAGTGTGTCATGGTAATTGCAGGAGTTGAAGCGATTCCCATCACTTCAATCTGATATAGCAACTTCTGCAAATGATTCGTTGGAAAAATTTCGGGATGAAAGCCGGAAAACAGTTTTACGGCTTGTTGAGATGGAGTCTACTTATTTGACAGTAGAATTTTTCCGCAAGCTTCATCTTGAACAAGAGAAGACTACAAATACAAATACAAATACAAATGCACCTTCAAACCAGTCAAATCAAAATATGGATCGGTTCGCCGATCACCATCTTAGGAGAATCGGTGAGCAATTTGCTGGTTGTTTTTACATCAGTTGCACTGTGGAAGTGACTCTTATTTGTCTGATTTTTATAAGACACAAGCATCTGTTTGTGTTATGTTTGACAATTAATTTTTCTTAGTCGACAACTTTAGTTCTGTACACTGATTGAATTACTTGCACAATTGAAGTTAGTTAAGAAGTTAACTGCAATTTTGGAAAGAAATGCGTAAACAATGCAAGATATATACATCCTAGTTCATGGATGGGAAAAGGAAACCAAGACTGATATGACGTTTTATTCTTGTCAGGATCAAATGTCACATCTTATGTGAATATGGTTAGTGATACATTGAGGCTTTCGATTCCAAAGGCTGTTGTTTTTTGTCAAGTCCTGCAGGCCAAGAGAAATTTGCTCAACCAATTTTATGCTAATGTTGGGAGGAGAGAGGTAAAGTTACTAAAATCTTATGTCTTTTGGTGCATACACTTGCAAGATTATTCACGAGAAATGCATAGCCCGTAAACCTTCTCTTCTGTATCTCCTTGCCTCTTCGAAATGTATGCAATTCTAATCACCAGCAGCTACCTTTCGAACACATGGATTATCATTTTAAGAAGTCTAGATATGCTCATCTGGGTCGTCTGTTCTGTTCATAATCCTCGAAACTATGGTGAGACTAACATATCAAACAATGAAAAAGGAAAACACTTGAACAAGAGTCTTGTCCAATAACCGTAAATAGCATGGCACAGTCACAACACAGATACTACATACAACAAGACTACTTTACTCAAAATGCACTACATGACACACTGACATTACGTTAGGTAGGAACATATTGTATATATCAGTCGGACAAACAAGTTTATTCAGAAATAGTAACATAACACTATTTGATATCAAGTGGACTCTATATTTCAGCATCTGTGAAATAATAATTACATTACCGTGAAACCAATGACATAAACCATTGATCATTTATATGATAATTGTTTTATGAATCTGTACATAGATTGGTGGATGTTGTCTAACACGACATTCCTAAAAGTAGCAAGTCTAAATGACAAGAGGTGAATCGGTGTAGATTTATATGGTCCTTATGTTTTAATCTATGAAGCACCGACACTTCTAGAGGTCGCCGTATCCACGTATTGGACACAGAGACACGCGTGTCCCACGCGGGGACACGTATTGGACACGCCACGTGGCGTGTCCCTCGAATTAAATTATTTTCTGGAGGGGGACACGGCATGGACACGCATGTCCCACATATACTCTCTCATTTTGTATATCTATATATATTTTCGTTGTGGGTGTATATCTTACATATGTGCGTACCAGTATATATACTATATAACAGTGTAGATATCTTACATATCAAAAGAAAAGTGTGTATATCTATGTATATATATTGTTGCTGCATTCTTATATGATTTATTTAAATATATAATTATTTATTTTTGCCGTGCCCCCCGCCGTGTCTGTGTCCATTTTTTAGGATTCACGTGTCCCGTGTCCGTATCCGTGTCAGTGTCTGTATCCGTATCGGTGTCCGTGTTACATAGGTTTTAATCATACCACAAGTTACTTTTTCCAAATGAGTAATTTGTTTTTGGGTCATTTAAATTCAAACGCTTGTCCCCAAGTGTCTGATTAGTGTCTAGTTCTAAAACAGTCAAAAACTAAATGAGATACCTATGGACGAGTGTCCAACAATGGGAGTGTCCCGCAAGTATCGGTGTCCGACATGAGACACTATGTTTTTCGTAGTGGCTGCGCTTCATATTCTGACAAGATTACAAGTCCTAGTTTGTTTATAATGGACATGGGCATGAACTAGTTAGATAGCCAGATACAGCCCAGGGTTCATCTTTTGGTTTAAACGCCTCTTTGACAAAAAAGAAATATAACAAGAGCGATAATAAAACAAAATACATGTATTAACCTGGTTATGTTAGGAAGAGGCCCATAGAGGAAAGTGCCAACCATTCAGAATCAAAACCGGTGGAGAAAACAAAAGCAAATGGTAATGTCTTGTTTCTGTTATAAAGACAGACCGTGTCATGTATTATAGGTTTCAAAGTGTTTTGTTCTTCCCAAAACCCCCAATTTTGCATAAAGTAACGATTCGTAGGTTTTTCTTTCTTTGCTTTCTGACAAGTATCCGAAAGTCGAGCACTTGGCCTATGTAGCTTTAAAGTAACGATTTAAGGTGCCCGTATGAAGAGTTCAATGACTTAATTGTTAACCGAGTCTACCACTTAATGACATGATATTAATGTACACCCGGGCAACCGCTATTATCAGCAAAACCGCTATCCAAAGTCCGGTTTAATAAAGGAAAGGAGGAATATTGGCCCTGTCAATGATTTTGTCAACTAATATATGGTCTAATTGAAGAATCATCAAGCATGACAAAGATAGACATCCCTACTCGAGACTTTCCTGGTTATTTAGGTTTCTCAAGAAATCGAAATTGTATCAAATTGAAACCAAACGAGAAACAGCCATAGAAACGCGAAAGAGAAGAACAAGACACACAATTATGGGTGGAGTCTATTAAACATCCACCGACATGTTATACCCAACAAAATAAAATCCAAAGGAAGAAAATCTGTTGCCATTTTTTACCTGAAGTAGAAAATTGTGTTTGGTATGTGCAGAAGGAGCAGCTTGGAAAAATGTTGGATGAGGACCCATCACTGATGGCAAGAAGAGAGCAAATAGCTAAGAGGCTTGAGCTGTACAAGTCAGCGAGAGACGAGATTGATTCAGTTGCATGGAAGTGATTGATGCCCGATTAGAAATTGAAAAAGTCTATTAACTCAACATTTTACACGACAATATGCATAACATGTTGATGTGGCACTGTAACATTGATTATTGTAAAATAGCGTCTCATTCAATTGCCAGTAATTGTGCCATATAAACATGTTGTGCATATTGTGACACAAAATATTGTGTTAATAGCATTCCTCGTACAAACTAGCATTCGCTAGTTTAAGAAGCTGATGCCATATTCTTTTTCCATCAAAAAAATGAAAGCCCACTTGCACTCAAGGAGCGACGAGTTAGGCTTCCATAATATTTGTTTTGGTCGTCAATTTTTTTTTTTTTTTTTTGCAGAAGTTTTTCTGCTATATGTTACAGTTTGCAACAGAGATTTGAATAGAACCTATCACCACTGGTGTAGCTTCTATTTGGCATACATAGTTTGTACTATTAGAATTGTTGAGTTTTTGGTCTATGTTACACATTATTTTTATTTTTATTTTTTGGTATAACTAGGACTGAGTGTATTTGGAGAAAAGTATCTTTTTTCACATTTGTTCCGAATTTCTACGCACATAAAAATGTCACGAATTGTTTTGGTGGTACTTACAAATTATTATGATTAGTTACGAAATATTGATTAAACATTCTGTACGACTTTATTGTTGGTGGAGAAAGTGTGCTCTACACGGCTGATCTAAATGCTAATGAGATACAATGATCTACACCTTTTTTGACAATTGCCTATTTATCATTTTATAGATTTTTTCGTTCGTTCAACAATTACTTGTTGCAGCTACAAGCCCGAACGATATCGTAAAAGGAATTCAAATGATTAAGGAATAGCATAGCCCAGCTACAATCAAATCCTCATCTTGGATACCAGATAGACCAGCAACACCAATAGCGTCGGACTTTTGGACGAAATAATCGTCGTGTTGCTAGAGTTGAGTCAAGATCCTCTCAAACAATGGTTTAGCCATCCGAAAACGTTGGCGAAAAATTTTGTCATTGAAAAGGGGATCTTCAGAAAAGTAATCCGAATGGATTCTTTCGTTGGCGGCAGCCCTATCACGGCGGATGAAAGTCCAGCCACTGACAGAACCATCGTAACCCCCTTGTTGGCTATGACGCATTTGTATTTGTTGATAGCTGCTCACCATTACCATCTGCACCATTGCAACTGCATCTTCATCAGAGGAATCTCCGTCGAAAATCCCCGCAGTACCCTTTTGGTTAGTTGCTCATGATATTAGTTTGGAAAGGAAAATCCATATGGTAGATAAGAATAGTGTGGTGACTGAATGAGGTTCAATTGTGTATTTATAGAAAAGTTGGGTAGAATGTTAGATGAGAAAACTAAGTGAGAAAGTTAGATGCACAAAATATCTGGGGTAGAACGGTGGTTGAAACAATGGGTGAAAAAATATGTAAAAAAAAAAAAAAGTAATTAAAAAATTAGTTGGGAATGGGGGTTAAAAAATTAGATCACAACGAGGTTGAAAATAACATACATAGTTGAATTGGGGTTGCAAACGTAATTATAAGTGAGGTGGTGGGAAAGTTGGTTAAATTTGGAACTATTTGGTTCTAAAATAGAACCAAGCACCGGAGCCTGAGTTCTATTTTAGCACCAAAAACCACTTTTTGGTGCCAGAATATAGCAATGGCCTATAGCTATTTTCCCATTTTGCATTGGATTTGCTCTAAGACACTCTTTGTTCACATGTACTCCCCCCGTTTCAAATTGCTTGTCCATTCTATTCATCAACCATAATCTCACGGCTACTACCACCACCAAAACTCATCACCGCCAGCGATCACCACCATCAACCACCAAAAACTAGTAGTTGCACATTTTTTTTGATTTCTAGATTTGTGTCTCTCTTGATTTTAGTAAAAATATTGAGTAAAACAAAATTTTGATAAAGGATTGGAGCTGAATTTGGGAGATTTTTTTACTCAAATTTTAATTTTGATAAGTGAGGGTTGCAGATGCTCTCACAAACCCAAAAGAAAAAAACGAACCACCTGTTTCGTGTGAGGCTGTTAAAAACTCAAGCCCAAAAACATCACCCCAGATTTCCAAATACCCATTTTCCCCAGCTCTTCAAAGCTGCTTCTGCCCAAAAGATGAAAGCAATAGGCCTGCACCAAATGGGAGTTCAACTACAAATCTGACCCATTTTATGCAAACACAAGATGACTTTAAAGCATTATAAAAAAAACTGGATAGTATTAATCCATCAGCGAATGCATCAAACACTATTTCAGTAGATACGAGTTAGTGCCTAGCCTTATGAGTTGTGAATTAAAATAAAATTAAAAACTGGATTTTTTTTGAAGTTCTTTGATCGTATAGAACACGAGGCCGGGCTTGTCTATTTGAGCTAGCTAGAGCCTAGAAGTACTCTTCTCCATTTGGGACTCTCTTTACTTTCATTTTTAATTTGTATTAAAAAGGATACTCGTACCACTTATCATGAAAAATAAATCGCAAACATAAAATCCAGAAACCACAATTTATAGCCAATGGCGGAGCTACAATTTAACGTGGGAGGGATGAATCAAAGATTACAATCTCCAACCTTGCTCGAACTGATCAATTAGGTTGTGTTAAGGGTTCCTAATTAAAAAGATTGCTTGATAAGTGGAACTTAATTTTTTTTTTTTTATAAAAAAAAAACACTTTTTAAGTGGGAAATTTTACCATGACTGAACTTATTTTTCTAGTCAAGTGGAGTGGAGTGCAGTTGGTGCCTCCCTTATACTCTCATGCACATGGGCAGAGTTCGATTGCCGTAAGCACCCATCCCCCTCCCCAACTCTCCTAGGATAGAGTAGATTAGGATTAACGAATGGCAAAAAAAAAAAAAAAAAAAAAAAAACTTATTTTTCTAGATTTTAATTAAAAGTTAACCATAACTTCTAGATTGTAAATGACCCTTTTACCCCTATACAACAAATGACCATTTACCCCTACACTTTGTTAAATGACTGTTTTACCCTTATACGTAATCAAATTACTATTTTACCCATTGTGATTTACCAAACAACCCTTAATATTTTATCAAATGACAAAATTACCCTTATACTCACAAAAATTACCATATTACCCTTATGTTTTATTCAACAACTGATTTACCCCTACATATAAACCAATTACATAATACCCCTAAGTAATGAATAATTACAAATTGAACCCAAATGTATATTTAATTATACTTTAATCATGTTTCCTTTTATTAAATGAATTATAAAACCTTAAAGGATACCAAATGACAGCATATTGGCTTCAATCACTACTTTCTCCCAACAGAGAAAGAAAAGATGCCATTTTCCTCTTATAAGTTAACATCTCCAAACCCTAAGACTTATAAAACACAAATGAACTTATGTGCTAAATCATAATAAACCCAAAAATCATATGAACCAATCCCAAATAATTTATGCGAACTACTTGAACATTATTAATTATTTGCAATGCCTTTTGTTACTATACAATTGTGACGATGGAATGTTAGATTGGACGACTAGGTTCTCTAAGATGAGAATACATTGAAGAGATCACATAGGCGTTATTATGTTAAAAGAAATTCTAAAATGTTAAAGTTATGTTCTAAAGAAATCTACGGAAGGCCATCCTGTAAATTCTTAGGAATGGAATTGTGAACCAGAGTCTGCCTTGCTAGTAGTCATGAAAGAATGACCATCAGATCGAGAGCTCTTTGTTTATGGTGTACTCTGACTGGCTGGTAGTCTTGAAAGATGGTCAATGGATCTAGAGTGGGAAATGATGAATTTGTGAAATTGTAAAACCCGAGTGGTTGGCCGATAGGTACTAAAAGAATGGTCAGCGGATCCACAATTTGTGATACAATTTGAATGGGTAATATGAGATAATGATTCTTAAGGATTGAAATTATATACTCATGTGAGGTAAACTATTCATGAAATAAATTACATGATCCTCAATTCCGTGCTTCTTTATATATGAATTGTGGATATTTATAATGTAAGGGTCAGTGGGTAAGATGAGCTATTGAGTGATTTATCGCTCGTTGTACTACTATTGTCTCTGGCATTTTATGCCAGGTATTGAAGGAGAATGAGGAGAGCCATACTACCAAACAGAGGAATTCGCTACTCATCATACACTAATTGAAGACTGGGATATGAGCCTGAACCTTTAGAGATCTGCCACCTCTTTTATTTTGTGGGACAAATATAACTTAATTTCCCAAACAAGTACTCTGATATTATGTTTGAAGTTTAACCAAGTGATCGCTCCTCTTTTATCTATTTAAAGTTTAACCAAATGAATCCTTTTAAATTTAATGAATGTTTTCCAATAAATGATTTAATAATACTTCTGAAAATTCGGGGCATTACAGACCTTGGTCCATATGACTATATACAAACATGTCTTTTATAGGGCCCGTTAAAAAAACATAGAATGAGCTCCTCTTCGTAACACATCCGTCCACAACCATGTACTTGACCGTTCATTTCATAGAACACGTCCAAAGTGACATGTCTGAAAAATTTAATTTGATCGAATAATATTGATAGACATGTGAGCAAGTTACATTTGACAATGCAAAATGAATGGCAAATAGGTCATAAACTTGAACATTGCAATTACAAAATTAAATGCAACCTATTCACGTACCTATAGATATCTAATTAAATTTGTTCTTCCTAGAAATTTTTTCGCCCATGTTGTACAAGATGAACAAGGGATGAGATATGAAAAGGCGAGGTATAGAGGGACGAGATATGAAAAGGAGCTCATCACACAGAAGATAACGTGATTGGAAATAACTTTTACCAATTAGCTAGGTAGAAAAGGGTGACCTTCATCATTAGGTTTGAAAGACTCGTGTCATGCCAAGTTGGTACGGAGGGCGTGTAGTGAGCGCTCACTACACGCGCGTAGTGAAGAAATCATAATCGTTTAAAGTGTTTTGAATGGTCTGAATTTTAAATAAAACTCTTCCGTGAAAGAGTTATAAAGGGATGAAATATGAAAAGGAGTTCATCACACTGAAGATAATGCGACTCTGGAAATAACTTTTACCAATTAGCTAGGTAGAAAAGGGTGGCCTTCATCATTAGGTTTGAAATACCCTTGTCATTCCAGGTTGGTACGGAGGGCACGCGCGTAGTGAATAAATCCTAATCGTTTAAAGTGTAAAATCCATAATTTCTATAATCTTTGGGAAAATAATATTGGGGAAAATGTGAGGAAATGAGAATAGAGTGAAGTGGTGTCAATGTGGAGTTAGAATATGCACTTGTGTGTCTTTATAATTTGTTCGAAACATGAGGGGTGAAAGTGTAAATGTGGAGTGTATATGTTGCAGTGTTTGGCTGATTTTTGCACAAAACAAAACACCTCTCTCTCTCTCTCTCTAAAAACCACCGACTCTTTCCCCCTCTTCTTCTCCTCTCAAGTTCTCTACAAACCCCACCCCAAAATTCACCCTCCACACTTAAATCGTTCACCATCCAACCAAAGATTCGTCATCTACGCGTGATTTGGAGTCCGGGCATCCTTGGAATCTTCTTGGAGGAGCTTGTTTCGGTTGGGTTTTTGCTAGAACAAGCTAGGGCTTTCTCACCATTCTTCATTGGAGCTAAACCACTGAGGTAGGGGACTTATTTCTACCTTCTCTAAGTGTATATGGTTTGCATTAATGCATTGTGTCCATCTCCCCTCTAAATTCCTTGTCTAGCATTCACACCTCCATGGAAATTGGGTTTGAACTTGTATGAGCTTGATTCTCCACACGTTGTTGGATTGATCCTTGATTGAGTGTTTAGACATGTTATAATGATGTTTGGTTGTGTTTTGGAACCTCAATTTTACCTTGGACCTAAGCCTCACTCAGTTGGAGCAAAGCTGTCAAAATTTCATCTGAAACCCAGGTGGATCGATCCAGAAACTACTGGAATTGAATTTTTACACTATGGATCGATCCACACCTATCTTGGATCGATCCAGACCATGTGGATCGATCCACACATACCTTGGATCGATCCAAACTCCGTCTGTTCACGCAGATATTTTACCCAACTTCGCGGGCACGCCCCGGCTTCGTCCGAACTCGGAATGAGGTGATTCTTGAATCGTTGGAAAGATCTATGAGTCTACTTTCAAACCCAATTGATCTCATATTCATAACCTTTGTATTTGAGAGAAATGAGCCTTTTCCTATCAGTGTGTCGGATTTACTCGAGGCTCATAGTTCCATTTTCATGTTCCTTTGCTCCGGGCCTTCATTGGTCCTTCTAAAGCTCATCGAATCGACTTCTAGGCTTGGGTAAATGTCCTCCAAGGCATTGAGGGTCCTTGGGTACTTCCGGATGTAACCGAGAATTTATTTGGAGCTTTGGACACGTCTTTTAGCTCCTATTTCCTAAAACTCATGAAAGACACTTGAAGGACGTGAGGTAATGAGTAACAGACACTTGAGGGGCACCCGATATGTCGCATTGATAACTCTAAACATTTGTGGGGTAAGCATATCAACGTGGATCATTAACTATATGTTTGTTATTTGGACACTTGTGAAATACTTAGTGATTTTTGAATGAAATGTAAGTGGATGCACTAGGACCACCACCCAGTGAGTCACTAGGAAGGGTTCCATGAGACCCATAAGACTCGGACAAGGGTTCCACGAGGCCCATAAGACTCGGACATGGGTTCCACAAGGCCCAAAAGACTCGGAAGTGGATTTCAATATCCTCAAGCTTAAAAATGATGAACTAATGAGAGTTATGGTTCAAATACGAAGATGGTTGAATGTGGACACATGACACGTTTGTGATGAGATGAGGGTTGATCTATGTACTAGTGGAACTCTTGGGCACTTCATGGCCACTTAACACTTGGTTTGATCACCCATAACATATTGTGGTCTTTAGCTTGTAATTGTCATCTCTTTGTGTCCATTTCATTCTCTATACCCTTAGTTTTAGTAGAAAAGTTTCCTACTGAGCTAGTGAGCTCACCCTATCATTTTCAGGTACTCGGCAAGGCGCATGAATTGGATGCATGACATGCAGCTTACTTACGTATGAAGTTATTTTATCCTTTCCATACTAATAATATTTTTGGGAGATAATCATGTAACTTCTATTTCTTCACTTTTGACAATTTGATAAATGTAATAACTTTATATATTTTTGATACTAAAGTAATTGGGTTTGGGTACCCTTTGATGAGAGACACGTGGACTTGTTATTTTGGAAGTTGTATCTTTGACTATTTAATGGAGATATGTATGACCTTGATCTATCCTACGTGGATAATACTTGTATTTTAGATATTAAAATTGAGGGCGTTACATAAAGTGTTTTGAACGGTCTGGATTTTAAATAAAAACTCTTCCGTGAGAGAGGAGACTCTTCCTTGAAAGAGTTATAAAGGGATGAGATATGAAAAGGAGCTCATCACACAGAAGATATAACTTTTACTACCAATTAGCTAGGTAGAAAAGGGTGACCTTCATCATTAGGTTTGAAAGACCTATGTCATGCCAGGTTCGTACAGGGGGCGTGTAGTGAATAAATCTTGACCTATACGGTCTAGATTTTAAATAAAACTCTCCCGTGAAAGAGAAGACTCTTCATCGGAAGAGTTTTATTTAAAATTCGGACCGTCCAAAACAGAACGAACGGCTGTGATTACTCAATTACACCTCTGTAATGAGCAAGTCACTACAGGCCCCCGAGTCCCAGAACTTTATGTAAGCACGCGGAACCTCATCACGTTCGTTGAGATATAACAGTATAAGGTAGGGAAAAAAGACATCACGGAACAAGATAAAGGAAGCAAGATTGCCGAATCCCAATTCCAATAAAAGTATACCTGCATCCATTAGAATACTCCCAAGAAATAAAACGCTAATTGAAGCGTTGATAATTAGTATGAATTTGTCATTTGTAATTCGGGTTGGATGATAGCGAGAAGGGCGAGAGGCGAGAATGATACTTGAATCCGCGATCTATCGCGTGTAGCCTATTTTTTTTTTTTCTTTTTTAATCTGATCTCGATATGCCAACTTTGATCTCGATATCCCAACTTGTAAAAGAGGGAAAAATCATCAAATGAAGCAGTGTCATCGCTAAATCATTTGGTAAATTACCAAAAATATTAGGCAAGGTAATAGATTTTCAAATTAATTCAAAAGTTTTGGGTAGGGCGGGTAATAATTTATTAAAAAATATTAGGCGGGTTAACCTCTAGAGTTATAAAGTGTATTAGTACATAATTATAAGAAAATTTTAAAATTTGGGTAGGATGATCGCTCAGCCTCTTCCGTCCTTGCGCACTTCTTGCGACGTGGAACACAACTTATGATAGTTTTATATCACATAAGTCATTCCTCTTTCAACGTGAAACAGGACTTAGATAAAAAAAATTTATTTTATATCCAACAAATTGATTTGCGGATCAACGTGAAGAATGACTTATAGTGTATGATGATAATAATAATAATAACAATTAAAAAAATTCAACACATGAGCGTGAAGCACCACTTCCAACAAATTGATAGAAATATATAAAACAAATAAATGAGAAGTTAATGAGTCGGACAGATGTAACATCTTAACTAATTAAATACTATTTTTCCCAAAAGTACCCCCAACCCCAAGGATTTCAAGTTTACCATAGCTTTTATCCGCCCGCAAATCTCTTTAGAAATTGATTCACAGTCGTAGATGGGTCGAAGCTAGAGAAACTTTAGATATATATCATGATGATGCATAAGAAAAGACAAATTACACGACTAAATTAAATGAAAGATACATCCAGAAATGATTCGGCTGTCAATTGTCGAAGATCTCATGCAAAATATCGATCTCGTTAATAGTAGTAGTTCTCCTATTAACGAGGCTTCCTGACAGAAACCGACTGAAACCAACCAAGTAGAGAGCCCTACGTGCACGGTTAAACATCACGTAACTAGTTGGTCAAGATCAACTACAGTGCAGAAATCAGTAGAGTAAATGCAGAAAGGTATCGCAACTGTCGTTATTGAAATTGAAACTCCTAAGGCGTGTACCATATACTGCCGATACGGGAATTGTTTTCGTAGCTTATTCACCCGTCTCCCAAACCCACACCCAAACCCAATCCCCAATTAGCTCCTCCAAACCAAACAACCATTTCTTGTGTTATACTCCTACATACCAAGATGAGCTTTGAGGTGAATTTTTTGAACGTGCTTATCCTTCAGTGTTATTCATCAATTGATAAGAGTGCCTTGGTATCCAGATTTCATGAAAAATTTTCATTTTTCTGAAATACTACCAAACACTTCGGTAGGTGAATTCATCTGAGCAAGCAGATAAAAGAAAAATCATCGGACCGAAAGCGGCAAGGAAAAGCTGTTCGGATTTTCCTAGGAGTGAACCATTTCGTTTTTTACTCCTGCACGGCTGCACCCTGCAAGGAATAATTTCCAAATAAAATTCTGTGTGATTACCACAATTTTGTGGCCTTTAATACTGTGGTTAAATATAGTGGAATCCAAATGAAGGTAGTGTTTACCCTCGTTCAGTTGGTGAGTTATTGTCATGTGATGTTACTCTGATCACGTGACGCCAATACGATATCAACCGATGTTACTCAACACACAACTTTCTATTCTCCCCTATATCAAGGCTCAAGAGCAGGGTCAGCCTTGACTTTTCAATGGCTTAAAACGATAATAAGAAATGGGCAACTTACGATTTTTGAAGATAAGCGTAAAATGAATTTTTAAAAAAAAATTAGCATTGATCAATAAGAAACAAGAGTCTTGCTAACGTCCGTTCATTAGGAGGAGGGTAAAATGAGCATAAAGATAAACGAATTCGGATTTCAATACACATCTCGCGAATAACAATACAATTTCACAGATACTAATACTTTTTTTGGATACCGATATAACTTTTTGCACATTATTCTCCACCCTTTAGGGCAGAATTTAGCATTTTACAAGTAACAATGTCAAAAATAATAACCGACTATTTCAATATTTCAAAAGCATCATTTAACTATCAATAATCCAAAAAAGTAATCGGTTCAATGGCATCACTTAAATATCATGCTTATTACAGTTTTAGTAGCAAAAATTCTAATAATGTCCGCACACTCGATCTTATCCACCATTTCATCATGTTCAATAGATAGGATGGATTGTCAATGCAACATTTCTCATGACATAATTGAGCGAAGTTAGTTTTTAATTAGCTTCAACTTTGAAAATTTTCTCACTGAGGGAACAACCGTATCTGAAATATTCAATAATATTCGATACGCAATCCACCGATGTGGATAACAATTCTCCATCAATTTCAAATGATTGAGCCCCATGCTTTCCCCACATCTTGACCACTCGATCCAATAAATTAAATATACTCCAGAACAATAATACTTCTAACATTATTATACTGATCACGTGAAACCAATAGGATCGATCGATAGACCTTACCCAAGACATAGCTTTTTCCCCTATAAAAAGGCTGCAAGAGCCAAATGTTTCCTACACTTGCATCTTGCACATTTCTTGCCTAGTAACTTAACTGATCATAGCTAGAGCTAGGACGGAGGAAATGGCAGCTGATCTGAAAGGAAAGGTGGAAAGGCAAGTAGAGATCAAGTCAGATGGGGATGTGTTCCATCAACTGTTTAGGTACAACCCACACCACATCTCCACCATCTCCCCTGATAACATCCATGGTGTTGATTTGCATGAAGGTGACTGGGGAAACGATGACTCTGTCATCACCTGGAACTATACTCATGGTACGTACGTAATTAATTAACCCAATTCCCACTCCCAACTCTGCTACGCGTACGTACACATGACATTTTTTCATAATCTGCAGGGTTCTTGCTAGCTAGCATGTCTATGTATTATGATCACTAATGACTTTTTTTTCTTTTCATATGTGTACTCGTTGGTTCCAATCCAATCCGTGAGTCACAGATCCATTCCGGTTTGATTCGCGGATTTTTCACAACGAAAATAGCAACTAGTAAGCAAATAATAATAATAATAATAATACAAGAACCAACAAGCAAAACAAACATATTGGTTGCAAGTGGTGGCTAGCTCATGCAGTAGAGCTATTAGATGCCTACACTGCATCTCGGGATCGAGTCTCATTCCCCCTCTCCATGTGGCTGTAATAGATTAGGAATGACGAATGACAAAAAAAAAAAATATTGATTCAAGGTTCCAAACCAGTAATGCTTTGGAATTGGAAGCAATTCAGCAAGCAAAAAGAACCAGCAACCATATTAGGAGAATATCTGTATACGTATTAGTAATAACTCGATAAAATAACATTTCGCCCACTGGGTTTCATATGGATCGAAATAGTTAAAAGCATTTCTAATAGTAGTAAAATTATTCATATATATTTTTTTGTTTATATATTATAAATATCTCGCAGTCCTGTTCGGTTAATCCACAGTTTCAAAAAGAAAATCCGTGTCTGGACCGTGAGTCACGGTTTTTTAATTCTTGAATCCGTGTCCGGACCATTAATCCAAGGTTCCAATCCAAAACGTACAGATCGGTTCGGTTGAGACCAGCTCCACGGTTCACCGGATTTTTTGAGCAGCCCTAATAAACATGTTGGTCGAATTTGTTACTT
Source organism: Vaccinium vitis-idaea (assembly GCA_963854785.1). Lineage (NCBI taxonomy): Eukaryota > Viridiplantae > Streptophyta > Magnoliopsida > Ericales > Ericaceae > Vaccinium > Vaccinium vitis-idaea. Next base: position 38,157,886 of record OY978215.1, read on the forward strand.
ATCTTTACAATTCGTCGATGATATTTAATTAACCATGTCAAAAATTATGTGATCGGCTTTCGGATTTTCGGAATACATGTAATTAGCTTGAATAAAAAATGGTAACTGTTGATCAAAATTTAAATAATTTTGGTCACCACAATAGGCTTGAAAAGATCCAAAGGCCTCAACAAGACTATATATGATGTGATGTTAATTTTAAATCTTCTAATTTATAATTGGCCACAAATATTGGGGGGATATTTGCAGATGGGAAAAAGAAGAGTACCAAGGTGATTGTGAAAACAGTAAACGAGGAAACCAAGACAGTGACCTTCAACGTTATTGAAGGGGATCTCACAGATCAGTACAAGGATTTTAAAGCAACTGTTCATGTTGAAACAAAGGGTGAAAGCAATACGGTAACGTGGACCTTTGAATATGAGAAGCTTAATGCTGAGGTGGAGGATCCAAATACCTTGATGGACTTCATCATTAATGTCTCCAAAGACATTGAAACTCACCATCTCAAGTGAAGAGAGAGAGAGAGGGAGAGAGCGAGAGCGAGAGAGGGTTTGTGTGGTTTGTTGTAATAATGTGTATCTCTCAGCTAATAAAGAAGTTGGTGATTGCTGTGGAGGTTCTTTGTCGGAGTTTTTATGGATGTTTGTAATGGTTCTTGGCTTGTCTTCCTGTATTTTCTACTACTACTTTGCTCTTTAAGGTTAAGGAGTTCTGGTTCTGTTGCTGGGATGAATACCTGGTATTTGGTTGTAATCCGGAGGGATGCCTCTGTGTAGGATGTATTCCTTATTTCCTTGTATAAGAGTGTGCATTTGTCATTGTTTTTTGAAAAGAAGAAGAAGTAGGGTGAAACATATAAATGCGAGAAAAATTAAGACAGGCTTACTAACCTTTTTGGTCTCCCAATGTATTGATCAAGTCGAAGTCTTTGATGTAAACCTGGCTCACATTTAGTTTCCAACGTTTTAAAATCTGTATCAATCAAGTCTCCAAGGCACGTCGTTAGCTCAAATCGTTAAAATAAGAGGCGTTTTTTGGTATTTTGTTTCACACACTCTCTCTTGAAAAACATTTTTAATATTGTATATGGAAAGCATGTGGCTTATGTATAGATCATTCGTACGAACTTCGAGTTATGAAAATATACCACCTTCCAGGGAATGAATAGTAGGGTACTGACGTGGCACCTTTTGTGTGGAGTTGTAATACAAGTCAAGGCTTGTAGATATGATGTGAATAGGAAGTACTTTTATTGCACTTAGCTTTTGGTAATGCTTGTAAATGGGTTGCAAGACGGTTGCGGATCTGTTTTCTCAAAAACCCTGTCTCGACTCCATGTCCTGTTCATCCGAGTACTTGACAACTGAGATTCGCAGATAAATGCGTATGGCTCAGATTTGTTTGGGGTGAGATGGAATCTGAGCCGTTGATTGCTCGGATAGATGGGATATGAAGTTGGGACAGAAAGTTCGGGACAGCAGATCTGCTTCCGTTGTAAGACTTGTGAGTAGGACAGAGGGGCACTGTTGTCTCTAGCAAGGGACAACACCTGCACCCAGTGGCGACTCCAGGAGTTGGGAACCGTGGGGTCATTCATGAACATCAAATATTTTTACCAACCGTAAATCAAAGAAAAATATCACAGTAACGACAATTACAAATCTTGTTCGAACAAAAATCACATTTAAAGCTCAACCTAATAAACAAAAGATATCATCAAAATGCATATATCAATATTTATATGTTCAATTTGACAGTTTTCACCACCCAAAAAAAAAAAGTACACAAGCTTTTACAATTGCATTCAATGCGGTCTCATGTTCTCCAATCGATGCGAATTTTCTTCACACAGTTTTCCTCAATAGGACTAGCGGAAGATGAATCTCGCACAGCTTACGATTTCATTATCACAAACTTGTCTATATTATCTAAATTCAACACAATAACAATGCTAGGTTCGCACAAAGCACATCCCCAAACAATCAAACACTTTAGTATTATATACAATTCTTGTAAATTCGAGGGTGGACTAGTACAACTTTTTCAAACAACAGGGTCTTGTCTTGTGTGAAAAATCTCAGAAAGAGCCTCGAATGTTATATATACACACTTGTTTAGGGCTAGCTGTAAACTGCCTATATATCTTTAAATATATTATAGCAATGTAGTTGTCCCTCTCAAAAGCCTCCAAATCTCAATCCTTCAATTCTCAGATTTTTTACTTTTTAAAAACACTTAAAAATCCCACCACATTACACGTGTCCTTCACAAAATACACATGTCAAAGGATAATACTCCCATGTCCCGAAAAGCAGTTGATAACTGCCCCCACCCCCATAAACTGCCCACCCCATTCTACTCTACTCTAATACCCACCTGGCGCACAACTTCCCCCATCTCTCTCTCACACAAACACACACCCCTGCGCTTCAACTGTTTGTCTTCCAAACCATCAGAATCGTTTCTCTCAAAAAGCGGTTCGATTTCTTCTTATTTCTTCCCTTTTCAGCATCGAATTTTTTTGTATTCAGTTACTGTATTTCTGTAACAAATAGGAGTATGTTTGTTCTAAGTTATTCCATGGGGATTGTTACATTGATGTTTGTTTTCACAGATAAGGTTTCAAAGAATGGTGTTGAAGTCAACTTCTTGACATCCAAGGGATAATGTGCACCAGTTGGAGAAAGAGATGAGTCGTGTATCCTTCAAAAGTCTGTGTGTCAAATAGACAATGTGCGTGCAAGTTAATCTCACCCGTGCATAGCACGGGTTCAACGCTAGTATAAACATAATACAGTGTATACACTTCCTGTGTACAGGAGAGAAGATTTGGAGAAATTAGAGAACATGTACCCCTCTCTCTCTCTCTCTCTCTCTCTCTCTCTCTCTCTCTCTCCTTCGTAGTTTAGGGCTTCCAATTGAGTGAATCTGTAGACGTTTCATACTCTGGCTCTGCTCTTCGCCTCTTTCACCTCTTCCAGTCTTCGCTTTCAATTTTTTCACTTCCGCTGTACGCTTAGTTTGTTTGATGGAAAATTATCTCATGGGTTCAACACCAAAATATTGGGGGTTCATTTATTAATTTTAAAAAAAATTTAATATAATTATAGTAATTTTTTTTTTCCCGTGGGGTCGGCTGACCCCCCTCCTTATACTCTGCCGTCGCCCCTGCCTGCACCCTTGATGAGGATTTTAGTAGCACTTTATTATGGCCAAAACCTCCTTCCGTCTCAAAATTATAATTCACGCAATATTTAGATATAAATACTCCTTCCGTCCTAAATTTCTTGTTCATTTACGTGCATGCGTGTTATTTTTCAATTGCTTATATCTTTCAATCTATAATGTGTTTTACAAATTTGAAAATTTTGTTTAATAGAACTCATCGAAAACTATCAAACGAGATCCATATTAAATATATATAACATTATACATTTGAAAATATCAACATTTTTTTGAGGAGTTGTGAATAATGAAAGTGGACAAGAAATTCGGGACAGACGAAGTATAAAATAATTTTGAGGGTAATTTTTTGAATTTCTTCGTACACCGGTTAGATTTAGTGAGAAGTTGAAAAAATTATGCATGAGAATATTTTATTTGTTGACTAAAAAATTGCACATTTTTTGGCAAGATTATAATTATAGGACCAAATGAGTAGTATTGAGGTGAAAGATCAAGAGTGATTAGACTTTTCCCAAAATTAACAGAATCAATATTCAGATTTAACTTACTAAGAGCATCTCCAGCCCTTACCTTATTTTTTTTACTAGCATTTGAGTAAAAGTTTTTTTTCGGTTTCATCCACTCCAAGGGTAAACTCCTTTTTACCCAAGTTTTACTTTAAAGAAACTCAATTTTTTTTTCACTCTCCCACCACATTCACTCCCAAAATCCTCGCAAGGAAAATCCCTTCATCGTCCCCTTCCTCCGCGACCATACCATGGTAGCTCTGCAACCAATATAGTCGCAAGCTATTGCACTGTTCTTCACCGCCGTCAACCATGAAAAACTAGCTGTTGCATATTTGGTTAATTGGTTTCTTGATTTGTTTCTCTTGATTTCGTTAAGAAATTGAGTTAAACTAAAGTTGATATTGATTTGGAAACTGGAGCTGAATTTGAGAGATCTTACTCAGATTTTAAACTTGTTCAGAAGCGAGGGCTGGAGATGCTCTCACAAACCCCAAAAAACGAAACTCCTGTTTGGTGTGAAGCTGTTAAAAACTCAAGCCCCAAAACATCACCCTCAGATTTCAAAATACCCATTTTCCCCAGCTCTTCAAAGGCGCTGCTTCTGCGCAAATGAAAGCAATAGGCTGCACCAAATGGGAGTTCAACTACAAATCTGCCGCAATTTCTGCAAACACAAGATGACTTTAAAGCATTATAAAAAAACTGGATGGCATTAATCGGTCAGCGAATGCATCAAGACTCCGCGTTCTGGCATAGATGCCAAGTTTCTGTTCAAAATAAAAAAAATAAAAAAATGCATTGATGCTACAATTCCTGTACAAACATTATCCAAACACCATGTATTTCATATATACACAAAGTTGTAACTACAAGAGTTTATGAAGTCCTGCGTACAAACTCAGTATCTGAAGCTGGAGATTTGTTGGTGTCAGAGATTTCATCCGGTGGAATTGGAGCAGTTGCAACTAAGCTGGGCAAGCTTTCAGTCCAAATCAACTTGATTCCCTCTCTACATTATCTGGGAACTGTATTGTTGGCGAACTGAAGACCCCAAAAGCAAAGGTAAAGCCACAGCAGTCTTTTTTTTTTTTCCTTTTTTTTCCTATAAAATCTTTTCAATAAATTTAAAGCATTCTATGCTCGAGACCAGTCTGGGAACTGGGGTCGCAAAAAGTTTTGGCCTAAAGATTGTCACAACTCCATCTGCATAAGACAATCAATCGAAAATTAAGAATCATTAGTCAATTTCTTCGACGAATGTGAAAGAAAAACTACAAACAAAAAGACATTGCAGCATTTCACTCAATTATGATCAGATAGAAAATCAACAACACCCATTCTAACATCAATCATTCCTTGTATTCTTGCAGTCCAATTATGCACCTAGAATCCATATGTATCAATCGAAGGTACATTTACTACTAAACAGACAATATCAACTAAGCTATGCCACAAAATCCTAAGAGCAACATAAAAGTTCAACCAACAAACACATCATACGCCTCTGTTGTACTGCACTCTCTGTGTGTGTTTGTTCTAAGTTTCAACTTTTCACTGTAGAAATGACACCCGCTCCAACTTTTCATCGTAGAAATGAGACCGATCTAACTATAAAAGGCTAAATTCTTTTTACAACTACCTTGAACATTTTTTCCCCGGGTAACTCAACAAGTAGTCAATTGACCAAAGGCAAAGGTGCATAATTTTTTTTCATCGGCAGGCAAAGGAGTATAATTAACATCATTACAAGTTTACAACCCAAATTTTGAAATAACTTTAACTTCAGGAAGCACAACTTCAAGGGGCCTAGATGACGGTTCTGAAAAAAATACAGAAAAAGAAAATCTATGCATGGACAAACTTAGCGGTAGAAAGATGTTCCTTGCCATTACTTTCCAACATTTCATCTTGTAGACTGAAGTGAGAGTTATTCCGGATGTTCAGTTGGTACTACCAGTACATGAAAGGGAGTTCTTAGCTTAGAAGCATTATTCTCCTATCGAGGTGGCAAATCTACATCAAAAGCTTGTTCCCGGGCTCTGAAGCCAAAATCTTCTACCAACCTCACTCCCACCGAGAAAGGAGCACGCTCGCAACTAGGATAGAACCCATCCACCACATAATCCCCAAAAGAAACAAAATAAAAGCTACCAAGTTCAAAAATAAATAAATAAATAAGAAGCAATGATAAGATAAAAGAAAACCTCCCAGGGATTGCTGCAGTGGTTTTCACCTAACCACCAGATGCAGGAGCCTTTGGTCTAGGGTTTGATTGCCACCACCTTGCAATCAAATCATGTGTTGGGCTAATCCATACAAACCTTAGCCCCAACTTCAATTAAGCCCCTCGCTAGTGGACAGTGGGATTCGGGGACAACTGGATTACTTGGTCCCTACGAAACACGGACACATCTACTGGCCTAATGTATCAGCGGACACAACATGACACTCTCCAGATACAAATCAAACACGAATAAGTATCTAATTTTTTAATTACATTTGTTTTACTAGGACACATTATGGACACTCTAGGACAAGTATGAGACAATCTTGGGACGCATAAAGGACACATTAGGAGGCTAAATCATGTTCAAAACATGGTCCAGAGTTCAAAATTTTGATTGATGGTTTGTTCATGAATACTTACACTGTAACCGTCAAGGTTCTAAAACTCGCTAGGCGCTCCCAGGGCGGCCGGGCACCTTCTAGCTTCCAGGACCGAGTACTCGGCGCCTAGTAGGACAATTAGTCGGGATAGTCAGTCTAGTCGGGCTAGTTGGCGAGGGTCCTTCTAGCGCCTAGGCAGCGAGTACTCGGCCTTCTAGACCTTCTTTTAGAACACTGGTAACCGTTGATTTGTTTCTTCATAATTGTAATAGTTTTCGTGGTTGTTATTGTCATTTAATAGAAATAGATTTTTTCATCTTTCATATAAATTCGTACGACACCTCTATAATGCAAAAATATATATTCTATTTGGTGTGTCGATGTTGTGTCTGTGTCATAATTTCTGAAGAAATGACGCATCCACATGTCAAGAAAACAATACAAAAATATTTTTGAATTTCTATATATTGATCTTTATAGATACATGTGCCTATAAGCACGGTCCTACATAAACTCCCAACCTTACACCTACTCGAACTTCATCAAACAAAGGTTCTTAGAATACCACAGGTGGCAGTGAGTTCAAAAGGACCTTACTCATAAAACAATCTAGGCAAAATCCATATGGATGGAATAAGAAAGCATACAGGTAGTAGGTCGGTCTTTTCCCTATTTGCAGGCCTTCGCTGACTCTTCCGAAGCTGCTCAACAGATAAATATCCCTCATACCACTTCAGCTGTTATAAATCGGAAGAATCCTAGAACTTCTACCTGAACAGTACTACCTATTTCCCTACAAATAGGTACGTCGCAAACGGATGGTGGTCTTGATGCTGGTGAGGCTGTTGGTTGTGCCCTTGTGCAATGCGAGCATCCACTATCCGTTTATCCTTTGCATGATGTTTTCATTAAGTAGAACATCATGCAGAGAAAGGAAGAAAGGGAAAAGAAACAAGGAACCTTAGACACAAGTTAAACAGTTCTCGCTTCCACTAATATTTTGTTGCTGAGTTCAAAATTATTACTTTACTAGAATTAATCAAATCTGACAAATACCAAGCCAAAACTGTTGACAATCCTTTTAAATAATCCCAAGAAAATCCTTAAAATAACCTAACAAAATATTTTATTAGATTCTAATCAAATATTAACTAAAAATAAATGATTGTCAGACATATATAAGACCAAAATGGCTTCTTCCCATGCATCGGACCGTTGGACTTCACTTGAGACTTCTAAAGCAGATAACTGTGTCCTGCATAGGGTTACACGATCGCAATGCCGTAAACCATAGCAAGCATCCAAGTGAAAGATACACGTGACCTTGTGGGTTCGTGGGGATGGAAAAAATGCATAACAAACCAATAGTAAAATGAAGAGGTATAATCCTTTGGGGAAAAAAAAAGAAAAAGAAAGAAAGGGGGATGAGAAAATGCATAACAAATTCTTCAGAATGCACTTATTAATCTAAAGTGTCTTTAAAAATATCCATGACCTTGAATTTAACATTTCGGAATGCAAAGCAACAAGTTTAAAAAAACTAATAGGTGCCTTGACAGTGGACCAAGGAAGCATGTGTACGGGGTGTGGGTACGTGATACGGCAAAAACAAAAACAAAAAAGTAGGGCACGGGTACTGCGAGGGTACGGGAATTTTTTAATAATTTTAGCATGCTACATTATAGAAATATATAACAAATACTCCTATTTTACCAATAAAAGCAAGATGGGAGGCTCTAGAGTAACAAATTAAAAGATGGGGTATGAAAATTGTAATTTGGGTTGGGATAAATAGCAAAAGAACGCAGCTGACAGTAGGTCTAGCCATCTAGGTTTTGGTCATCTCTTCTTCTGTCTTCTCCTCCGCTAGTGCCGACAGAAATGGCCTCTCCTCCGGCGAACGATTTCCCTCTCGCGACACACTCTCCTCTCGTTTTATGTTAGTTCTCTCGTACCCAAGCAGCACCTACTTGATTTGGTTATATCTGCTGAGTAGGAAAATTCTTTTTCAGTGTCGTTTGTTTTGGCATATCTTTTTGAAGTCTCTCAGAGTGGAAGTGCGTCTTGACTCACATCTTATTTTTTGTAAGTTTTTGGTAGCAGAGACCGAGTTCCAGTCCTCAAAAAGGTTTACGGAGGAGCAAAAACCCCAGAACGTGGAGGACGGGGGAAGAGGATGTTTAGAAACAAGATAACATAGAGCAAGAAGCACAAACAAAGCCGAAGTCCGGTTAACCAACATCCTCATTAGGAAAAGGATTTGAATGATGAGTCTGCCACCAATCCTTTTGCAAGTCGCCATCAGCCAATGGGAAGAAGCAACTGGGTCATTGTTCCTATCAATGAATCACAACACTAGAAGTTTGGTTTGAAGATAGACTTCCCTGAGTTCCATGGAGGATTGACACCCCAAAGAATCCCTTGATTGGATTTTGCAGTAGAGGAGACTCACATGAAGTCGCCATTAACATAACAAATTAACCGATACCCGACCATGGATTGGAGTAGACCACCCTTAGTTGCAGGATCCTTCTAAAATAGGTGCGCTCCCTAGATGGGAGCTCGAATCTGCGCTCCCGAGAAGGGAACTTGACGGGAGCGCGCTGCCATCCAGACGAGAACCTGCCCCTATATAGGATGGGAGCTTCTGCAATAATCTTAAGGACGAATTTCTCACTTCACTTTTCAAATATGTGCAAGGAAGTAGAAAAAGAATAAAAGAAGTAAGAGCGATTTAAGACTCTCTTTCTCATCTTGTCATTTCTCACTCATGTTTATAAAAAATTCTATTGTGACAGGAAATGGTGTTTACAAAATTGTTTTGGTCAAGCCCTTACCGATATCCGATTGAGCTAAATTTTTGCAGGGCCCCTCATTTTACTCATTCAAACAAGATCAACGGTACGGAACTTCACTGTGACTCAGAAATGTGAGGTGTCAAAATAAGTGTTAGCGGAACCACCCCGAATACATATATATATATATATATATATGGAAATCTTCTTATCCACACTCCCGGAAATAAGAAAAAAATGGGTTTTTTTTGTGTTGCAAATTATTTTTGGAAAATCCTATCCGTCCAATGTGTTCAGAAGGTGTTTTCAAGGGTCCACGCGGAAAATCTTCAAAAACAAATACCGGGAAGGGCTTGATCCAAGCAGTTTTCGCAAAATTTTTGCGAAAACTGCTTGGATCAAGCCCTTCCCGGTATTTTTTTTTGAAGATTTTCCGCGAGGACCCTTGAAAACACCTTCTGAACACATTGGACGGATTGGATCGTCAAAAAAAAATTTGGATCAAAAGTCCGGATAAGAAGCAGAACTATATATATATATATATATATATATATATATAGAGAGAGAGAGAGAGAGAGAGGAGTTATCTAGTCCGGGAATCCCGGATCCAGGACTCCACCTTCCCGATATTTTTTTGACGATCCGAACCGTCCAATGTGTTCAAAAGGTGTTTTCAAGGGTCCACGCGGGAAATCTTCAAAAAAAAATACCGGGAAGGGCTTGATCCAAACAGTTTTTCGCAAAACTGTAAATATACAGTTTTTGCGAAAAGCTGCTTGGATCAAGCCCTTCCCGGTATTTTTTTTTTTTGATGATTTCTTGCGGGGACCCTTGAAAACACCTTTCGAAGACATTGGACGGTTTGGATTTTCCAAAAACAATTTTTAAAAGCATCAAAACACCGAAAACTACTCGAATGAAGCCCTTCCCGATCTTTTTTTTTTATGATTTTTTGTAGAGACCCTTAAAAACATGTTTTAAACACATTGGATGGTTCGTATTATCAAGATTTGATCAGGAAATGAAAGGTGTGGATGGTGTGGACTTCAAGAGTAGTGGACTAGAACATTGGTGTATATTTTAGCATTTCCAATGAAGGCTCCCTCACTTTGCTACGGTGAGGGACTTTCATTTCTGGATCGAATTTTGACAATCCAAACTGTTAGATGTGTTTTAAACGTGTTTTTAAGGGCCAACATGACGATTCGCCGAAAAAAAACCTGGAAGGGCTTGATCCGAGTAGTTTTCGATAAAAGTGCAAAGTTTATAGGAAACCGAGTTTTATTGAAACTGCTCAGATCAAGCCCTTCCCGGGATTTTCTTTTACGAATCCCCGCATTGAACCTAAAAAACACGTTTTAATACATTTAACGGTTCAGATAGCCGAAATTTGATCCATAAATGAAAGTCCCTCACCGTAGCAAAGTGAGGGAGCCCTCATATGATAATCAATATATATATATAGGCCAATCTTCTAGTCCAAACCCTCCCGAAAATAAGAAAAAATGATTTTTTTTGTGTTGCAAATTATTTTTGGAAAATCCGAGCCGTCCAATGTGTTCAGAAGGTGTTTTCAAGGGTCCACGCGGGAAATCTTCAAAAAAAAATACCGGGAAGGGCTTGATCCAAGCAGTTTTCGCAAAAATTGTAAATATAAAGTTTTTGCGAAAAGTGCTTGGATCAATCCCTTCCCGGTATTTTTTTTTGAAGATTTTCCGCGTAGACCCTTGAAAACACCTTCTGAACACATTGGACGGATCGGATCGTCAAAAAAATGCTCGGACACGGAGGTCCGGAAGAGAAGTGGAACCTATATATATATATATATATATATATATATATATATATATATATATATATATATATATAGGTAAAACTTCTAGTCCAAACCTCCCGAAAATAAGAAAAAAATGATTTTTTTTGTGTTGCAAATTATTTTTGGAAAATCCGAGCCGTCCAAACATTTTTTGGACGATCCGATCCGTCCAATGGGTTCAGAAGGTGTTTTCAAGGGTCCTTAGCGGAAAATCTTCAAAAAAAAATACCGGGAAGGGCTTGATCCAAGCAGTTTTCGCAAAAATATATAAATACAGTTTTTGCGAAAAACTGCTTGGATCAAGCCCTTCTCGGTATTTTTTTTTGAAGATTTCCCACGTGGACCCTTGAAAACACCTTCTGAACACATTGGACGGCTCGGATTTTCCAAAAATAATTTGCAACAAAAAAAAAGCCATGTTTTTCTTATTTCCGGGAGGTGTGGACTAGAAAATCCACCTATATATATATATATATATATTGTCCTAATCATCATATTACATTTTATTCCTCTCTCCCAACTCACTCATTCTATCTCTCTATCATTTTCTTTGCCCACCACACCCAAAATTTCAAACCACATTCTCTCTTTCTGCCCCCTTTTTGAAATTCAACCACATTCTCTCACTACCTCTTCTCCTTCCCCCTCTCTGAAATTCGAAGGACCACAAAGAATGGGCAAGGCCGCACGGGCACGGGCACGGGCACGTGCGTCGATTGCTCAAGTCGCGCCTTCAAGCACGGGCATGTGCATGCACTAGTATATACATATACACACACATATAAGGGATCTCTTATTTTGCTACGCTGCAGACCTCTCCTCTCCCGGTCATATTTTGATTATCCAAACCGTTCAATATGTTTATAACATATTTTTAAGGGTCCCCACGAGGAATCAACAAAAAAAAAATTGACTGGGAAGGCTTGCTCCCAACCTAGGGAGCTTCTACATAATTCACTCCCCCTCCCCTGCTTTGTGCATCTAAGATTTTGATATTAGTATCTTATTAATAATATTTCTTTATAGAATTAAGTTACCCAGAACTATTAATTTTTCCCGAGTTAGGTAGTTGATATTTTTACAAGAACAGTATTTGATTTGGTTACGAGCATTTGAGGAAGATTTGATTTGGTTACAAGCATTTTAGGAAGATTTGATTTGGTTATGTCTTTTAGTAGGGAATTTGTTTTTTAGTTCCCTTTGTTTTGGCATGTTACTTTATGTCTTTTAAGAGTCAAAACCATGTCTTGACTCGTATCTTTGGTTCAAGTAACATTTGCTAGTTTGTGATTACGGGGATTCAACTTCCTGTTTTGCTGAATCATTTTCCGTTTTTTCGTCAAGGGTTGTCTACTATTTAAAGGGTCATAAGCCTGGAGAAAGTTGTTGATTCTTAATGTTGAGATTATAGAAGAGTCTTCCTTATTTGTGGTTGTCCTTGTTGCTTTATTCTATCTTTATTATACAATATACACTTGCGGCTTGCGTAAACTAAGGCTAGCATAAAAGATTCCCTAAGACACACCTCAAAGATTTGTGTGTTGAATGACAACAAAGGTAGAGGGTATGAAACCAAATACCAACCGTTTTGTAACACATATCCTATTAAGCTTTAAGTAATAGCAAAAGGATGTCCCCATTCGACTGGTATTCATTTATAGGCAAAAAAATAAACACAATTGGACGCCATTAATATCAGTATAACCTGGCGTCACGCCTTTAGTTGCACGGGCATGACGCCCTTAGAAGGGGTTCTCCTTTCGGGCATATGAATCCACCCAAAACCTCATTCCTTCCCCCCAAATTAGAAACTCCACCTACATCGAGAACATAGCACATTCTTAACTAGAATAGAACCTCTTCAGCATGACTCCCAAGAAAATCTAACAAAAGAGCCATGAAGGAAAATTTGAATTAACAAAACATACTACAAAAATATTTACTTCATATTGACAAGAAAAAAAAGTACTCAAATTTCACTCATGTACTTAGTATATATATACGATTCTAATTGTATTTCTTAAAAAAAAAAAGCATTCGTGACCGACTCCAACTTAGTTGGAGGGATCGTCTAAGCTAGGAGCTTCTATGATTGGCAATTGATTAATTGGGTGGATTTGCAAAGCTTCAGATATATTTAAGACTAAATTAATTATCGAAAATGACTATGCCAAAAACTTTAATGCATAAGAATCTTCTACTTGGTACAAGTCTTTTATGCACAGCAAATTTGGCACTAACAAAAGTAGTTTGGCAAAGCAGAACCCTTAATTATTTATATTTCTATACATTACGCCTAAACGCTCCCCTAGTGCTCCCAAGCGAGAATTTTCAATGATTCTCCATTCTATCTGTTGCTTAGAATGCAGCAAAATGTTACTCATGATATAAAAATTATTGTGAAGGAATTGCGAGTCTTGGAAAGACCAAAGAAAGTGCCATTCCTTGTTTTAAGCAATGTTCTAAAAGTCGGCCACCTAGGCGCTAGGCGGTGGTCCAACGCCTAGATTAGGGAGTCAGCTAGTCCGCTCTTAGGCCTTGGACGGCCCACTAGTTGGCACCAAGCACCCCTTTCCAACCCGACTAGTGCCTAGCGAATTTTAGAACATTGGTTTAGAGGAGTAGGGTCATGATGGGTTCCAAATAGGAAGTAGACATAAAGAGATAGTAACACAAATGAATTGATTATAGTGTGACCATGATCAACCATAGAAAGTAATATTAATAATCAATAGGAAAGGAAAATCATATTTTCTACGTAGATTTCAACACCTCCTGGTTGGTATCTTGTTTTGAATATTTTCCCATGATGGCGGCTTTACTGAAGTATGAAATCTAAAATTGAACTTTCCTAATCGATAAAATTCCAAATTGTGAGGTTCACAATTTAATTTTTTTCCTTTTGGATTTCACTTTTGAGATCCTAGTGATAATTATGAAGCTTCTTTATATCAAATAAATATGATGCTTAACAAGCGTTTGTATTTGCCTCTTCCAGCTTTCTCCCCATTCCCAACCAGTTGGGCAGTTGGTCCAAATTTTCTTAACTTTTAAGCAAATTGTGGCACAATGTTGCAGTGCTAGTTGGGTGTAAAATGCATTTTACAATTAAGAAAAGGAAGAAAGCAAGTTGGGTGTAAAATGCATTTTACAAATAAATCTCAAAGGTGAAAAGGAAGGGAAAAAAATCAGGGAACGGAGTGTAATTGATCTCACTAAGAGAGAAGATTAATTCTCTCTTTTTGGGACAATTTTCTTTCCTTACCTGAATCTTTGGATGTTAATTTAGATAACTTCGTAGTTATTGTCATTGGCGGTTTGTTCTTGCGAACTAGTAGGTATGTGGTCAGCTTCATGGTATGGTGTATTTCCATGAGGTGGAGATCATGTTCCATTTTCCAGCACCATCCTTCTTTATTTCCATGTCTTGCTGAAGATCTTGAGCACTCTTATGGCTTGGGTTAGAAAATTTATGTATCTTAGGGCTAGGGTTAGAAATTATGTGTATTCTTTTGTGTGGTAGGAAAGCCATGTCACATTAAAGTGCATGAAATCGACTAACATTCTCTTTCCACAGGCAACCCTCTGGTCACCCTCTTGCACGTCTGGCTTCGCCAACACCAACCCAGACCACACTATTGCAAATTTTTCAACTCCCTAAACAACAAAGATTCTCCTCCGTATACGAACCAATATTCCCCACAATGATGAAGAATTTAACACATTAACTCTTCCATAGAACCAATATTTGCGTCTGAGCACAAGCCATTTCAAGGAACTTTTTCATTATTTCCTCCATACTCACATCGAACTACCAAAGTAGGAAGTTAGTGGTTTTATTTAATTATGCATCCAATCAAGAACTAAAACTTTTCTTAGTCTACGATTATTACGACCATAACTTTTAGCGGGTACTTGCTTCATGTACCTTATCCAATTAATAACTTTTATTGTACCGATGTCTATTCTCACTGGTAGTTCATGAACGTTGCGAAAAAAAAAGATACTCTCATTCGTTTACCGCACATGCTCAATGATCAAAATTGTTTGCCTCCATATACCAAATCTTAGGCCTTGTTCGTTTTGGCTTTCAAGGCCCGGTTTTCTCAATTATTATCCAATCATTACCCCTATTTTCAAATATTGCACCTCCCTCTCTCTCTCTCTCTCTCTCTCTCTCTCTCATATCATTAACCCCTATTTTTAAGTATTATTCCTATTTCTCCCTCCGATCATTACCAAAATTCAAAACTCAAACCCAAACCAAACACAACCTTAACTTCTCTCTCGTTCACTCCCTTGCCATGCAAATTGAAAGTGAGGCTCATGCAGATTTGCCGATTACGAAAAAAACCATCCTCATTAGGACCTTGCTATAGAGATTTTACACACCACAGCCATGAATGCATTACTTGAAACTGGGGGGGGGCTTGAACTTTATGATTTTCTAGTCAGACTAAATGAAAGTCCAATAAAACAAAAGTAAAGACTAAATGAAGGGAATGAAATCTCAAACTTATCCCCAAAAAGGAAAATAGCAGGAGCAAAACTTTATCCTAATCCTAGGAATTGTGCAATAAGAGAACATAATATCACCAGCAAACTCCTTGCAGGAAAACTAATACAAATATACTTCAAATCCAAGAAGAACAACTGGCCAATGCCTGCCTAAATGGAAAATCATACCCAAGGACTAAGAAAACTACACCATCCAAAAAAGGTAACAGTTAGAAGTATCAGCTTGCCGATGAAAAAAATTCAATGCTAGAAGTCTGAGTATTGACAATATAGGCAACAGCAGTCAATCACTTCCCAAGACAAATACAGAGTAGCTCACAGTGAATGTGAAAGAAAATAGATAAGTAATATAAGGGGAGTGATACAGCGAAGTGTTTATGAATTCCAATATCACCATGAATCTAAAGGAACAAGCACTACATATTCGGACGAAAATTGTAATATCCATGGCTCAACCTAAACAGTTGAATTGTAATTTGACTAAAATAGAGACAAGTAACCGACAAAACATAACGGAACGGCGGTTACAATATAAAAGAGGACCATCAATATGAATTTATTAAAAGTTCCACTATATCCACAATCTCTAAGGCTATTACGTAACCGTTTGATACTACACTACAGGCCAATACAAAAGAAACTTGAGAATTACTCATGCAACCACATTGGCTAATAATGATGTTTATGGCTGCGACAGCTCTTTCATTCTGTGCAACGGCATATTGCCACTGGGAATACATAAAGACCAGAATTGGCCGCTTCTTGCCCTTTCTGAATTCATCAATATAAAGGCCAAATTTGGCTGCTTCTTGCCCATTTTTACTACCTCAATATAAAGGCAATATATGGCCACTTCATCCTACTTCCTTTTCATCCCCATCAAATCAACCTAAAGGCCATATTTGACCATTTCTCTCCGTCCTTGCCATCCCTTAACGCACCTCCAAGTTCATTAATTGAACTCTAACTTCTCATCCAAATGGAACTTACGTGACACGTCTACTCCTCACATGCTAACTTACAAAATTGGTTGCTAACTACAATAAAAATCGTCATTCTTCTGGTAAGTATGGATCAAAAGGTAGCTTAGTTCTTAGGTATTACATTAATAAGTGCATTATTCACTTTCCAATGAATCATCAACCATCATGTGAGTGACATATTTACATTCTTTTATCTGTAATATCTTTTGTTATTTACCTAGTTCATATTATCGTAAAGGTTCCATCCTTACGTATATGCTCACTGAAAAGATGTGCGCAATCTAAAATAGCCCATGGACGAAAAATTATCCCCACTCACCAACAAGTCAGATGAGCACAGCTGAAATGATAATGTTGAGATGGATGCGCAATAAGACTTTGCATGATAGAATTTGAAACAAAAATCTTCGTCAGATGGTGGGGTAACATCGATCAAAGATAAGATGAAAGAGTAGAGTTAGGTAGTTTAAACATGTCTATCGTAGATAGGTTGATGCGGCAGTTAGGAGGAGTGATATGACTATGATAGATGGTAATGCTAAGGGGAAGAATAGACCAACGTGGCAGTTCTAAAAGACTTAGGTTTCTTGGATTTCATGGAACATGACACCCTTGACACGACTTAATAAAGACAACAGATCGGATTCATTAAGCCAACACAAATTGATTGGGACTAAAGGCTAGTTTTGGTTTACCAATAGATAAGATATTAGTCAATAAAGTGAAGCCCCAAAAGAGCAGACAATAAGAACCACATTTAACTGTTGATATGAAGTTCAAAAATACTATTCCCTATAAAAAGAATTTGAGCTTACCTCAGTGTACTGCAACCCCATAACACTGCATTTGCACCACTAACAGAAAAGCACCAACTCCGCAAAATTCAGCTAGTTACAGATACGAAGCTTCCCTGTCCATTCGTCAGCCACTCCATAATCAAGACTGAGCTCTCTCAAGGGCGGGATGTTCTCCATCGCGAATAGCATAATGTGGGGGAACAATAAATTATTGTGGTCATATAGCACAAGCTGCACCAGAACATTCGGACTCGAACTTTGGCTTATGTAACAAGCAACATTCCTCATTCTCGAAACATCCATTGCAAAATCCAAAGGAGGAATCGACGGCTGTTCTGGACGCACATAGTCCGAAAATATTTGCGATAAATCCCCCCATTCGGTCCATCTGTCGGCAAACCGGTTTGGGTACACCAAACTATCTCCATTCATTGTAAAAAGTTGTGCTTGTTCTCTAGTGAGAACTACTCCAGCATATTCGCAAATAAAAGAACCAGCTTGAATCAAGTTTAGCGACCTAACTCCCCACCCGGTTTCCCTAGACCTAAAAACCTCAAATTTATTCCTCACGCCATTCTGGCTCACGCGATTCCGGCAGCTTGGGGGGCAGTGACAATTAGTACCACATTCAAATATCAAAGGTTTACCTCTTATGAGTATCCCATTTTGATCATAAGCAAACTCACCTCCATTTTTGGCAGCACAAAGACAATCATCCGTACACCCAGAAGTGCAAGCACATCCATTACCATTTCCCCCGTGATACACATGAGGAGGAAACACGGTTGTCGTAAGATACTCGAAATACATTGGATCATGCTCACTATCTATATCATTATACAATAAGACAGGGACCTTTTCCTTATTCATTGAAATATCAAGACTAACATAGCCCACTGGTCTAACCGACAATGGTTCGGACCTAAGGCTCTTAGCTAACCTCAGAATAGAACTACCCATTTCTGGTTGATTCTCTATTCTCACGAGCTTGAACTTGTAAACTCCAAAACCAGACTTGCCCACGTCAAACCATGAATAGTAAATCCTATACAGACCATCATAAACATAAACCTTCCCACTGGGCGAACCCTCATACTTCATCCCGCGAATCACCCTCACTTCAATGCCGTAATGCATGCTCCGTTCCAGTCCCAGATTTCCACCCTCCAGTTTCTGGTGAGCGCATTGCCTCGAATGGTTCTTGTCCTGGCCCCCATGGCCAGTATATATAATTACATCACCCGCATCTTCATCATCCTCGTAGCCACCTGAAATGCCGGACCAAGAAATTTGCTTAGGGAGGAAGACTACCAAATACAAACTTGCAATCCTTTCTTGATTGACAAACAAACAAAAAGATAGCAAAATTTTTCCAATTGAAAAATAAGCACAAACTCAGTGTCTGTGTTCGTTTTCTTTGAACTATTTTTCCCTCTGTTTAAAAGAATTTCTGCATTATGTAAACTGCAAAAAACAATATGCCTTATCAAACATGAGGAAAATAGAAGACAGAAGGAATTCCCTCCTCCAAACGCAATACAAATATCCAAGAGCCAACATGACCCTTTCCACATCCTAAATTCATTCTCAGGTTCTAATAATTTTAGAGGCAACAAATCTATACAAATTCGAACCAGTATTCAGCTCACTAGAAACTTACTGTATTTTCTATTGCATAAACAAATCAAGTCCAAAACATTTTTTGAAGCACATTTGTAGCTCGTCCAGCTTACATCTTATTAAAAATTTAAACTACACAGGAATCAGCTCAAGATTTCATTCGACATTAAAACAAACTTCACATCAGACAAATAAGTCAGACTTTTAATACTCCTTCCGTCCGAAATAGCTCGATTTTTTGGGTAATTGCACGCAAAACATAATGAATTTTTGAGATATTTTTTTTAAAAATTATACCAATTTTTTCTTCTCTACAACATCTCATTGGAAAACAACATCTCATTGGAAAAAAAATTCATAACAATACATTATTTTTTGCGTGCAAGACACACGGTAACCAAGCAATTTGGAACGAAGGAAATTTATTTTAAAAAACCTTGTTTAACTCTTTTATAGTTAAATTTCCAAAAATAAGATTGAGAATCCACTGATTTATCGGCCCCAGACATATACATTTCCGGAGTGTAACAAAACCATGGGCGAGCAAAAATGCAGTATCCGGGCCCACCTGACACAATTACACTTGTAGCAATCGGCTCTCCATTCGAACTATGGCTCGCCGTGACATAATCAATCCCGGCCTGAGACTGTCCATGCAACCCAACCACACACAACTCCATCCGAAAAAAGAACAAATCCCCCACATAAACACCCGGTATAGACCCCACGATTCTCTTATCCCGGTTCAACCACAACCCCCGGTCCCGGAGCACCGACGCCGCCTTCAGATCGCCCCGGGCCGCGGTCCGCCGCTCGAGCCCCAGCTGCCTCCGCTTCTCCTCGGCGAAGATCCGCAGCGAGTCGTAAATCATCCGCGTCTTCCTCACCAAATCGCGAAAGTACCTCTGGTCTTCCAACCCTAGGTCCAAAACCCTAACCAGCTCCGACGACCTCGGCTGGTGGCGCCGCTTCGGAGGCACGAGGGTGACCTGCTGGTCGTTCTGATCGGGGACGGCCACGATGGCGAGGGGGTTAGGATCCAAGACGTCGGCGGCGTTCTGCGCGGCGAACGCTGGATCCGATACGTCGACGTTCTGCTTGGCGAAGGCGGTGCGGAAGAGCTCCGAAATGCGGTTGAATTCCGAGTAGACGTTGGTTTCATCGAGTGGATTTTGAGTGGAGTGGTTGAGGTTAGGATTTGGGTGAGTGGAATTAGGGTGGAGCTGAGCTAGCGGCTGGGGTGGTGGTTCGTCGAAGGGCTCGAGCTTGGGTTCTAATTTGGGGATTAGAGTGGGCGTGATGGTGGCGGCGGCGGCGGCGGAAACGGCGGCGACGGTGGTGGTGGTGGGGTCAGGGACGGAGTTGAGATCTGGGAAGGGGATGAGTGAGCCCATCTTTGGGGGGTTTTTGCTAAGAGAGAGAAATGGGGAGGGAATTTGGTGGTTTGGTCATGCAACTGTGCCTCTGTGTGTGTGTGTGTGTGTGAGAGAGAGAGAGAGAGAGAGAGGAGAGAGGGGTTTTAGATTCTAGAGGGAGTTGAAGGTTTGTTAATGGTGGGGGGGCTTTGGGGGATGAGAGAGAGAGGAGGAACACGCTAGTATTGGAGCATATTCTGTGCTGTCCTTGAGGACCGGACGGTCCAGTCGGGTC
Organism: Vaccinium vitis-idaea; assembly: GCA_963854785.1. NCBI lineage: Eukaryota > Viridiplantae > Streptophyta > Magnoliopsida > Ericales > Ericaceae > Vaccinium > Vaccinium vitis-idaea. The sequence continues at coordinate 38,178,370 of OY978215.1, forward strand.
ATTCCTCCCGATGGTGACCTCATTTTGATGAAAAAAATTTAGGGAATTAATTTTTGCACTTACTTTTTGACACCATTAACACTCTCTGTTTTGTTTTTATTCCTTTCAATTTGAAAAAGTAAAGCAAAAGCAAACAGAGAGAAAGATTGCAAAAATCACTATCCAAATTATGTGTAATACTTACTCGTAACGCTCACTCGAATTTAGTATTTAACCATATTCTGAGTTGTCCTTTCGAACCGGAGAGTCCGGTCAGGTCATCCTCCTAATGGTGACCTCATTTTTATAAGAAAAATCCAGGAAATTGATTTTGGCACTTACTTTTTTACCATTCATACTCTTTCTTTTGTTTTAATTTATTTTGTAACGCTCACTCGAATTTAGTATTGGAGCATATTAATTCTGAGCTGTCTTTTCTAACCGGACAGTCCAGTCAGGTCATCCTCCTAATGGTGACCTCATTTTTATGAGAAAAATCTATGGAATTGATTTTGGCACTTACTTTTTTACCATTCACACTCTTTCTTTTGTTTTTATTCATTTGAATTTGCTACGTTGTCCCTAGATGGGTGAAAGGGTAAAATGGTAATTTACGTGAATAATAACAAAAAGAGTGGTGCGAAAGATTAAAAAAAGAAAAGAAAGAGATTGAATACATCACCACCCTAAATTTATGTGTAACGCTTACTCATAACGCCCACCCGCATTGAATCCTATGAATTTATAGTGCTTACATGTACAAGAAAAAAGCACTATTTCAAATAGAATAGGTCTCATGTATATATAGGTCGTATCTTTATAAGAGGGGCGGTGCAAATAACTGTTGTATCAAATTATTTTTCACTCCAATAATTACATTTGCTTAATTTTAAATTTTATTGCTAACAATAATCATGTAGTAATTTTTATTTATTTTTTATTTACGTAGATGGTAAGTAATCGATTTCATTTTTTATTTTGGTCAAGTTGAAAATTGAGAGAGAAAGTAGGGTGTTAGGGGGTGGGAGGCATGGGCCTGAGCCAATGGATTGATGTGGGGATGGAGAGAGAGCTAAAGGTTTGTTAATGGTGGAAACTAGAAGGTCTAGGGGAGGAAGAGAAACAACAAAAATGTTTGGAACATAGCCATTCGTACACAATCTCTCACATACACGTAGGTCACATGCATATTTATTAAATGAGACCCATGCACGTACATGTGAGGAATTGTGTTTGGTGTTGTGTCCGAATAATTTTGCTCCTAGCATCTCTCGATAAACAACATGGGAGGAGGAATTTTAGTATTGGAGCATATTTTCTTCAAAAAAAAAAAAAAAGTGTAGTTATCCTTCAATTTTATTGGGCCACCAAATGGACTTTTGCTTTATGTGTATCCTTAAGTTTCAACAATAACAGTTTTTAAGAGCATAACAGTTTTTAAGAGCCTTAAAACTTAATTAGACTGCTTGGTTCGGCTTCAAAAGACTCCTACTCGGCCTAATACTAAAAATTACTCCATCTGTCCCTTTTTAAGTGATCCACTTGGGAAACATGTATTTTTGCGGACGTTAAAAAATGTACTTTCGCATATTGTTTTTAAAATTTTTTTGCACTAAATTAAAGTACTCAATGAGCACTTTAATTTGGTATAAAACAAATTTAAAAGTTATATAGAGAAATATGTTTTTTAGGGGTTTGAAATTGCACGTATTCCCGTATGGATCACTTAAAAAGGGACGGAGGGAGTATTATTTTTTTGCCATTCGATATACATCAGTAAAGTTAACTGTTAGATATCAGTAAATCACAAGGGTTGACCTCCTCTCCATAGGAGTCGAACCTAGAATCTCACCCATATAGAAGCGGCTACAACCAACGAGACTAACTGCCCTGGTCAATACTAAAAATTATTAGAGTGTCCCTTTTTTTAAACTATTTTTTGATGCCCTAGGCCTCTTGGGCCTTGCCCAAGGGCCGACCATGATTTCCACCCTCCCAAACTGATATCCACCCTTTTTTTTTTAATGAAGTTTAAAAGACCAAAAAAAAAAATTGTGGATATCAATTTCGGGTGTGTGGAAATTAGTAGGGGTGTCAACGGTCTGGTTTGGTGCAGATTGGTATGAATCCGAGGACCAAACCAAAAGTCTACAGTCCAATGTAAGGCAATCCGTGTCTAAACCAAAAGTCTACAGTCCGGTTCCGAATCAATCAAAAAAATCACGGTTCGGTTCACGGTTTATCCACGGATTATTACATTATATTCCACATTCCACATTCACATTCTCATTGTAACTTTTGGAACCCATTCATCATCAGTAGCTTTTATGATTTAATAAACAACACCAAGTCACTAACAATAGTGCTTTAAAATGATTCAAAGAGATTCACATTCAAGAGAGTACCACTAATGGTCTGACATCTAAACACTTCTTGCATAAACGTAAAATAAAACGAACCGGACCGAACCCATTCATCATCAGTAGCTTTTTATTTTACGTTTATGCAAGAAGTGTTAGATGTCAGATATTGTTAGTGAGAATTTACTATTGGTCTTGCCGTCTTGTGCATATGGTTATACCAACTTGGCTACCCCCCACTTGCGAATAAATGGCGTTTTGAAGTGGGTAGTTGAGAGATCGAGGGATTTTACTATTTTGCCCTAATAGTTAAGTAGACCATAAGAGTAACATAGTACAATCAGTTGCAAATTTTGTTTCCTATTACGATAGTAATATTTTTTATCCAAAAAATGATGGTAATATTTTAAACTACTTTTGTGACACAGTTTCAAAAATTTGCTTATACCAACTATTTTTCACCTGTTATGTAGTAGTATAGATAATCGGAACTATTTATTTTTAAAGTTTCAATTAAAAGTCATATATTTATATTGCAGATTGAGTAAGGTAGGCAAATTTTTTCCTACTAAGGGCCGGTTTGGTTTCACATCTGATTTGTTTATTTGCTTAAATGTAGATGAATCTGAACACAAGTCATGAGTTCACATTCAATAAAACTTTAAGCGACTAATAAATAAGTTGCTGAATTAAAACGGCCCTAAGTGAAGAGAATAGGTAATAAGAATAGTTTAATTTTAAATGTTATTACTATAAATGAAAGATTAAGCAAAGTAGTCAATTTTTTTCTTGAAATCTAAGCGAGAGAGTCACTGATGGCATGTTTGGTCTCTCATCTCATTTGATTATTTGCTGCCATCAGATTTCATAAATAAAGGGTTAGATTTACTAAAAGAATTCAAAAATTGAGCTAGTAGATATGATTTTGAAACATGTTATCTAGAAATAAAATAAATCAAAATAATAGAAAAGAACATATTTATCTCAAGATAAATTTATTGCAATTATGTGTTTCTGACATTGTTGATATCTCCCCAAGCCGCCAAAGGGCAGTTGGCCCAGCAGTATTTCCTATCTCTCCCTCATGGGAAATTAGGGTTCGAGCCTTAGTAGAGGCATTTGATGTATACCGTGTGACCAAAAAAAAAATCTCACCAAGTTCAAAAAATAAACATCTCATTAAGAAAATGAGTTGCAAAAAAACTCACATTAACGTGTCAGATCAAGCATCCAAGAGAGAACTTGCTCTCATTTAACATTTTCAGGTGACAAATACTACAGGGTTGTATTGTGCAATGGTTGCTATTGACAATGATCCTGTAGAGTGTTGACTGTCTTCTGATAAAAAAAATAAAAATAAAAAAGACAATTACTGCAGTGTGGTCATTAATTTTTTTTTTTTTTTTTTTTTGAGTTTTGAGAGCCCTTTTCTACTTTTCACTTTCACATTTTTGGGTTTCGGATGTTTGGGAGACTTGGGCCTAAATGACTTTTAAGAAAATAGTTTTTCCGTTTTAGACTTTAGAGGGGAGAAGTGAAAAAGAGGTGTGGAGGAGCTTTTTGACTCATTTTTTTCACCTTTTCCATTTTTAATTTAACAAAAAAGACCCACGAAATGAATTATGACATATCTCCGAAACACTACTCCTGTTGCAAAATGTATTCTGCACATTTCTCTCAAATACTCCTATCAAATTTAAAATACATTCTGACCATAATCCAAAAAGGCGAAAAAAATTAAAAATTAAAAATGAGGCTCTCAAACACCTCTAAAAAATTAATGGATGTCTGGTTGTGAACTCATTAAGTGGTCAACCACCAAATAGACTCCCATCTATTCGTCAAAATAGAGATATCTGTATAGCCCTATTCATACATCTCCGACGTAACAAAAAAGAAACCCTATTCATAGTTGTTGGAATAGGATTAAGAATAAATGCATAATCTTTTTCCTAGCCTATAAGATAAGTACTGAATGACAATGATCAGTATTGTACACTTTGTGAGCATAAAAAAATAAGAGAAAGGAAAGCAAAAAAAACAGAGACAAAAAGGTAATGAAAATGTGCTCGGTCCGGAAGATCGATCTTAATATTTTTTGAAGAACTAATTTTTACATGTTATTGTTAAAAGACAAAAAAATGGGTGTGGACATTAATTTGGAGTGTGTGAAAATTAGTTACCTTTTTTTTTTTTTTTTATTTACGTTATGCAAGAAGTGTTAGTTGGAACCTGAGGTGTCTGCTGTTGCGCGCTATCACAGCCGTCAACAATTGTTTGCAATGGTTCGAATTGCAAACAAACTATTCGCACGAATAATTCTCTATTTTGTTTGAAATCTGGGCCGTCCATCCAAACAACAGACAACTAGGATTGTGCACAGCAGCTGCTGTGCAGCAACGTGCACAACAACAACCCCGTGTCATGTTAGTTGTTAGATGTTTTCAATGAGAATTTACTATTGTTCTTGTCGTCTTGTGCATATGGTTATACCAACGTGGCTATCCCCACTTGCGAAAAATTGCGTTTGGAAGTGGGTAGGTGAGACTTGAGAGATCGAGTGATTTTACTATTTTGCCCTAATAGTTAAGTAGACCGTAGGAGTAACATAGTACAAGCAATTGTAAATTTATTTTCCTATTATGATAGTAATATTTTTTATCAAAAAAATTATGGTAATATATTAAACCTCTTTTGCGACACGTTTCAAAAATTTGTTCATACCAACTATTTTTCACCTTTTATGGATTAGTATAGATAATCATAACTATTTATTTTTAAATTTTCAATTAAAAGTCATATATTTATATCATAGATTGAGTAAAGTAGGCAATTTTTTTCCTATTAAGGGCCGGTTTGGTTTCACATTTGATTTCTTTATTTGCTTAAATGTAGATGAATCTGAACACAAGTCATGAGTTCACATTCAAGAAAACTTTAAGCGACTAAATAAATAAGTTGCTGAATTAAAACGGCCCTAAGTGAAGAGAATAGATTATATATAAGAATAGTTTAATTTTAAATTTTGTTACTATAAATGACAGATTGAGCAAAGTAGTCAATTTTTTCTTGAAATCTAAGCAAGAGAGTCACTGGTGGCATGTTTGGTTTCTCATCTCATTTGATTATTTGCTGTCATCAGATTTAATAAATAAAGGGTTAGATTTACTAAAAGAATTCAAAATTTGAGCTAGTAGATATATGATTTTGAAACATATTATCTAGAAATAAAATAAATCAAAATAATAGAAATGAACATATATCTTTATCTCGAGATAAATTTATTGCAATTATGTGTTTTTGACATTGTTGATATCTCCCGAAGCCACCAAACGGCAGTTGGCCGAACAGTATTTCCAGTCTCTCCCTCATGGGAATTAGTGTTCGAGCTTTAGTAGAGGCATTTGGGATCCAGGTCTATAGAAAGCTTTTGGATCTGTATGAACTAACTCACTAACTCTCCCGCTAACCCCCCACTGATGTATATCGTATGATAAAAAAATGAAAATAAAAATCTCACCAAGTTCAAAAAATAAACATCTCATTAAGAAAATGAGTTGCAAAAAGACTCACATTAATGCGTCAAAACAAGCATCCGAGAGAGAATTTGCTCTCATTTAACATTTCCAGGTGACAAATACTATAGGGTTGTATTGTGCAATGCAATGGTTGCTATTGACAATGACCCTGTAGAGTGTAGGCTGTCTTCTGATAAAAAAATAAAAATAAAAAAGACAATGACTGTGTGGTCACTAAAGCAATATTTTTTTTAGCTTTGGGAGCCCTTTTCTACTTTTCATTTTCATTTTCACATTTTTAGGTATTGGATGTTTGGGAGACTTTGTTCCAAAATGACTTTTAAGAAAATAGATTTTCCATTTTAGACTTTAGAGAGGAGAAGTGAAAAAGAGGTATGAAGGAGCTTTTTGACTTCTCATTTTTTTCACTTTTTCCATTTTTATTAACAAAAAAGACCCACAAAATGAATTCTGTACATATCTCCGAAATACTACTCCTGTTGCAAAATGTATTATGCCCATTTCTCTCAAATACTTCTACCAAATTCAAAATACATTTTGACCATGATCAAAAAAGGCAAAAAAAAATTAAAATTAAAATTAAAAATTGAAAATGAGGCTCTCAAATACCCATATATTCGTCAAAATAGAGTATATGTATAAACCCTATTCATACATCTCGGACATACCAATAGAATGCCTTAGGCCGTCATTGTAAGGAGTCTTGATCTGAAAACCCTAGATCTGGCTAGGGTAATGATCGTGTCGTTTCCGTATCAAAATTAATTTATAAAACGAAACAATTACTACTACTCAAATGAATAGTGGTAAATATTCCAAGTATCGCACCTCAGGGATTAAAAGGCTAAGTTGCAAAATTTCAATTGATTTCTAAATTATTTCAATAAAAAGAGAGGATGGTTTTGGTTCCTAAAATTATGAAAGGTGAATTAAAATAAAGCAATTAAAAAGTGAAGAGATGCGATAAGAGAAAAGTTTAGGGTTTCAAATCCACTTAACCCTTTATAACCTAGATTTATTACGATTGAGGATTTCTTATTCGGATTTACCAGATACCGTTAGGGTTTGCGGGCCCGTGCGATATCTCCTAAAAATATTCGTGTATCATCAAGCGACATAGATTATCTCCGCCTAGCACGAATCGTCTTACTAGTACAATCCGTCTCTATGGCACGGACCATCTAATAGCACGACGCGTCTTATGATAGTATAATCTATCACAATTAATTACCACAAATTCAATTAAAACCGTTGCATGAAAAAGTATTTGAAACCGCGGATATCAAATACACAATTATATAGGAAAAATTAAACCAATTTTATAACATGAAATCATCTAGTTCACACAACCAAATCTGAATAATTAAATCCAGCAAAAGTAATTAAAACTACATTACTCGGAGTACAAACTTCATCTACGCCCTAGAAAGGGGAGTTAGCCGGACATCGTCATAGAAGACATAGAGATGCCAACGGACAGAAACATGGATCGACTGGCAGCACTGTTTATTTGATCTCTCCCCAGCAACGGCGCCAAAATTTGATCGTGTCATGCTGAGTCAAAATAAATTAATTAATAGCGGTTAAGTCCGAGTGCCGATCCACGGAGACAAATTGGCTGAGTTGCATTAATTTCAATTAGCTTCTAATTTAATTCGGTGAAAAGATGTTTGATTGGTTGTGAAATTGTTAAACTGAAGAGCGCAATAACTAAAACTGATTTAAATTGATGGAAAGGGAATCTGGCATTTAGAATCCACTCCACCCTCGTAACCACGACTTTTGCATAGGTTAGGTTAATAATCGAACCACAAGGGATTATCGCTAGGGCTTGCAATCCCCATCGAAAATCGTCAAGAAAATATTTGTGATTGTTAAAAGGCATAAACTATCCCACGGCACGGACCATCTCACTGGTACTGTGTCACGCCGCCCAACGGCACGATCTGTCTCACGAGCATAGCCTTTCTCAGAACTCCAAACACAATCAGTGAAAGCAATTACATGAACGGGTATTTGAAAACCGATATACAAATAGACAACTGGTTGGAAGAATAAAATCACGATTCCATTACTCTTATGAAACCAAGTTTTGAACATATAATTTGACTCGATTAAAACCCTAACCTACGCAAAATGAAAAGGTTACTTGGCATAGAGTTTCATCCTCCCCCTAGATAGGTGCTTTAGCCGGCCATGGAAGAGGTTGGAGCGCTTGAAGTTGAAAAAATCGCGAACAACATCAAGAACTCTTGATTTCTCTCTCTAAAGTTGCCTCTCCACAATGCTTAGATCTGATTTTCGACCCCCAGAACGTACATAGCAGGTCCCTATTTATAACAAAACCCTAAAAATTACACTGAATCGCGTTTTGCCGACCTAACTTGTTCCGAACCATCCGGACGGACTTAAGGGCTGTCCAGACTAAAAGTTCAGCAACTTTGGACAGCTTTTCTATGATGCTTAGCAGGTTCTACAGGTGTTTCCTTTGCAATTTTGACACTTCTAGCACGTTCAAATTGCATCTTTTTATGATCCAACCCCCTCCAAGGCCTACAAACACCATAAAACTATCAAAATGCGCCAAGTAACATAACAAACAGACTATTAAAGCGTAAATTAGAGGATCAAATAGGTGCTTTTTGGCACCTATCAGATAAGTATAGCATTTTAACAATAGAATGCCTTCGGCCTGCTTTGGCAAAAAAGTAATAAATTGGTTTTTTGCTTTATTCATTTTGTCTTTATAAAAAAAAATACATTTGGTAGTTTTGCGTCAAGTTTTCGTGGATTTATTGATTTGTCTTGACGAGAGTAATATAAAAAGTATAAAATTATGGTCAAAACTATTTTTTTAATAAGCCAAAAAATAAACTAGTTTATTGGATTAATTTTTGGCTTTATTAAAAAATAACAAAAATATAAAAAAAACAAAAACAAAAACGTACAGAAAATGAAAACGCCGGAGTGCCACCACGCCGCTGTCGCTATTAGAAGTCTGGATTTGAAAACCCCAGATCCGGGAAGGGTAAGTATTGCATTTTAACAATTGAATGCCTGAGGCCTGCTTTGGAAAAAAAGTAATAAATTGGTTTTTTGGTTTATTCGTTTTGTCTTTATTAAAAAAATTACATTTGGTAGTTTTGCGTCAAGTTTTCGTGGACTTATTGATTTGTCTCGATGAGAGTAATATGAAAAGTATAAAATTATGGTCAAAACTATTTTTTTAATAAGCCGAAAATAAACAAGTTTATTGTATTAATTTTGACCATAATTTATACTTTTAGATTTCTCTCGTAAAGATAAACTAATAATCCATAAAAACTTGACACAAAATTAAAAAATGATACATTTTAAATAAAGATAAAACAAATAAGGAAAAATTAGTAAAAAATACAATATAATTTGCCATTTTTAAGCAAAGGACACGTGTTTTTTCCAATGGATTACAAGAACACGCTGTTTTCCCTTTTCAACCAAAAACCCAAACCACTACCATTCTCTCTCCATTCCTTTTAAACTGCACATCCCTTTTTTCTCTCTCCAGCCTCCATCCACAACCATACCATGGCCTCAATCAACGACGATGGAGCCTCAATTGACGACGACGGAGGATCTCGATCCATGGAGTCCTTCACGGAAGATCTCAAAGCCCCGTTCATCACGTCCACACCGTCCAGATCTGTAAGGATAAGCCACCAACCACCGCGCCATCCATCGCCGTCCAAATTTGTACTCCTCTGGTCTCTGTGTGTGTGTGTGTGTGTGTGTGTGTGTGGTCTGTACTCTGGATGGAGTTTTGTAGTTTGAGGTTTTGATTTGGAGGTTTGAGACTTTGAGTTTCTGAAAGTTTGAGATTTGAGTTTTTGATTTGGATGAAGTTCCCTGTTTAAATCTGAAAGTTTCATAGAGTTTTTTTTATAATCGGAAACTTTGAATCATGTAGTCTCTCTCTGTCTCTGTCTCTCTCTCTCTCTATGATCTGGAATTTGGGAATCTTTGACTTAGTAGCAAAATTAGGAGTTCTAAACCAGGTATGAAGTTTAGTGACTTGTCACTAGATTCGAAAAGTTTAGTGACTTGTCCTTAGATTCGAAATTAAGGGTTTTAAGCCAGGTATGAAGTTTAGTGACTTGTCACTAGATTCAAAATAGCTTTGTTCGTTGATCTCTTTAGCTTTTATGAACTTTAGTGACTTGTCACTAGTTTCAGGAGTTGACTAATTGGTGATTTTTTCAATTTTCAAAATGAAATTAAAACTTTAACTTTTAAAAATTAGTGAAATGTCACTATTTTTTTGGATCGCTGGAAGTGGTTGGTCGGAGGTGGGGTGGTGGACGGCTAGAGAATGGAGTTGATTTTTTTGAATTTTCTGCACGAAATTAGAACTTTTAAAAATTAGTGACATTTCACTATTATTTTTTGGTCGTCGGAAGTGACCAGCTAGAAGTGGGGTGGTGGTCGGCCGGAGGTGGGGTGGTGATTTTTTTGAATTTTATGTTCAAAATTAGAATTTTTAAAAATTAGTGACATTTCACTAATTTTTTTGATCCCCGGAAGTGGTCGGCCAGAGATGGGGTGGTGGTCGGCCGGAGGTGGGGTGGTGATTTTTTTGAATTTTATGTTCGAAATTAGAATTTTTAAAAATTAGTGACATCTCACTAATTTTTTTGGTCGCCGGAAGTTGTCGGCTAAAGGTGGGTGGTGTTCGGCCGGAGGTGGGGTGGAGATTTTTTTGAATTTTATGTTCGAAATTAGGATTTTTAAAAATTAGTGACATCTCACTAATTTTTTTTGTCTTTATGTTCGATTGCAAAAGTTCTTTGTTCTTCCTTTTAAAAATGTCAAATAGTTTTTGTTTTTTATGTTCGATTGCAAAAACCCATTGTCCTTTCCTTTAAAAATGTCAAATATTTTGAATTTTGGGCTAAGTAACCCAACAAATAAACCAAAAAACCAGTTTAAACTTTTTTGTCAAAGGAGACCTAGTTTAACTTGTCCACAAGTCCCACCTCAAAGATTTTTTTTGTGCAACTCCCGCACGCAAAAAGAGCAGATTTAATTCCGGAGATACCCTTGCCTCCAACCCCAATGAAAGGCCGGACAACTCCTTCCACATTAAATGGGGACTTGTCTTCAAAATATACCTTCTGCCCTTTTTTTTATCTGGGTCTTTCTATTTAGAGTTTCTGGATTGACATTAAGGCCTGGTTTGGGTAAAAAAATACACACTTTTTACTCTTTTTAATACCTCCACCGTTCCTAAATAATACTCTCTTACTCTCTCTCTCTCTTGTCATTTTTCATATAAAAAAATTAAGTACTTCTGTGTGTAATTTTTGAAATTTTTCGCACCAAATAAAGTACTTGAGGAAGTACTTACTTTTTTTTATTTGAAAAATGGCACGAATTTTCATAATGGACTACTCCATTATTTAGGAACGGAGGGAGTACATTTTCACATACTTTTTACAGTTTTCACACATTTAATACACTTTTTAGACCTTAACGACAGCCTTGTGGGCTAATTTAGCCTTTTCCTTTTTATCTCAACGAGCCTAACTTTTTGGCCAAAATCGATAACAAGGGGCTGTTTGGATTCCTCATTTTTAACTTCTCATTTTTACATTTTTGGCTTTTGGTTGTTTAGTTGGAAATTGCAAATGCAGTATGTGAGAATGGGTTTTGGTTTTTTTATAATAGAGAGGAGAAAAGCCAAAAGTTGGGTGACGCATCACTTTGTTCACTTAACATTTCTAAAAAAAATTCTAAATTTTTTTTCCCCCATCTCTCATCTCTCCAATCATTAATCATATTTCTCTCTCCACTCATACGCCTTTATCCAATCATTATTCTCATTTTTCTCTCCAATTATTACACCTCTCTATAATTATTACTTTTTCCAAAAACCCATCCAAACACTATCTCAAAATATTCTTCTCAAAACTGTCAACCAAACACAGCTGAGCTTTTTCACTTCTCATTGTTCACTTTTCCTATTTTGGTTAACAAAAAAACAACAGAATGTATTCTGCATATATCTCTCGAACACTACTCTTATCTCCTGTTGTAAAATACATTTTGTATATTTCTCTTAAACACTCTATTATATTCAAAATACATACTGACCATAATTCAAAAAGCCTAAAAACAAAAAGTTGAAAAAGAAAAACTGAAAATGAGCCTCCCAAACACCCCCGTAATCCATCCAAACTACATCAAGATGAAGACTCATTCCTTAATAAAGGACCCAGTAACCAAAAAGACGGGGACCGAGCCCACAAACCATACCCCATATATACCAGACAAACCTTTGCTATTCAAAACATGAGCCACGGCTCACGGCATTAGAACAAAAGAGAAAATACGACCATGAAACTCTCGAGCAAGCATTTTAATAGCGTATAGTTTCACTCCCAGTTCACGACTCTCCACCACTTAAGCATATTGATAACCATTTAGGAATCACTTTCCAAAATCACCGATTGTAAACCCAATTGCAAACACAGAAATACTCCTCAATCCGGATGGCAAGAACTTCAACAATTGAGTACCTGTGTGTGGGGGAGTTCTTCACCGGACTGGCCTTTTTGCTCGTTTGGAACCGCGCTGAGGGGGGAGGAGCTGGGCTGAACCTCACTTGGTCCCTAGGGACTCGTCGGAGAGGGGTGCCGGAGATGCTAGGGTACGTCAGAACGGTACCTGCACAAGAGAAACAACCACGTTAGTACCAAGCCCGGACGGTGGTGGTCCGGGAAGGTACTCCGATGGCTAAGTCAGCAACGGAGGGAGAAGTATAGTGAAGAACTTAGAGAGAAAGTGCAGTTTTAGAGCTAAATGTAGAGAGAGAGTCTTTTTGAGAGGAGACCGACCCCTGTATGAAGGGGTGAGAGTTTATATTTATAGGTGAGGGAGCGCGTGTTCGACACGCCCTTCGGGGGCCTTACGCGCCCCACTCCTGTCAACGCATTAAATGCACTGAACGACGCATGCCCCCCCTAGCGGCGCCTCGGCCGCTGTGCTCTCAGAGGCGTCACGTGCCCTTAATGTCCCTATCAGTCAGATCCCCCACCCCCCCTGCAGGCGTAGGTCTGCAGGGTTGGTGGCTCGCCATGATGAGGTGCACGTGAAGTAGTCAAGCTCATTAATGTGCCACTCAGACTGTCAGGAGGTGCCTCGATCAAGCCCCCCCTGCCACCTGACGCGACCCGCCCCGGTACCGAGGCCAATACACTCGGTCCGGGTACCCTCGGGAACAGCACTACGAAGGCGTCTCCGGATGCTCTCGGCGCGGTCTCCCGAGGTGAGAATCTGGCCGGACCTGTTACCTCCGGGGGGAAGCCTCCCCCGGAGTTCCGTGTAGATGAGGCGGGAACCCCTCTGGACCCTTTTCCCCTCGGGGTGACACCGCCGAGGGTGTCGAGACCCCCTTCATCCCCCGGCCGCTACAATAGCCCCTCAACTTCCTCAGTTCCGGCCAATTGGGGGAGTTGATAAGCCCGAGCGGCCAGGCCGTGGCATACCTCTTGGCCGAGGGAATTGAGAATATGATCCTCCGGACGGCGGGGCAACCTGAGCGCCAGGCTCGGAACGTCACATCGCTCTGAAGCTGAAAGGACGTGTGATGCGACGTTCGGGCTTATCCGATGTCAGAGAATCCGTGACGTGACTTGATGTCATCTGCCACGTGTCTCCTCGGCATTCGCCCGAGGGCCGTCGTTTGGGATTCGCGCCAAACGTTTCAAACCTGGGGGACAAGTGTCGAGCCCCCGTTGGCCAGCCGAGCCGGCGCGACGTTTCCCGAGCCGGCGCGCCGTTTCCTCAATAAATGCGACGCCTCACACTCCCCCTCCCCCACTATAAATACAACTCGGGAAGAGGGAGATCGCACCGTTACTCTGTCGATTTTGCCTCTCACCGGAAAACTCTACGCCGCCGTGGAATTCCAAGCGTCTCAACCCCAGATCTCGAGTTTCAGCCACTTCCGCCACCAAAACTCAAGGTAAATCGCTTCCTCCTTTCTTTTCCATGCTTTTTGGTGTATTTTGAGGCGTTTCTACACGTTTTTTGAGTGCTTTTTCGCGATTTTACGAACTGCTCTGTTTTGTTGCGTTTTCCGGCGAGCGTTACGGCGGCGTACGGCAACGTACGGCAGCGTACGGCGGCCCCTTTCTGGGCAGGCTTGAGTATTCAACGTGTTCTTCCGAGGACAGGTTGAATACTCAACCTGTTCTTCCGAGGCCTTATGCCGAGGGTTGCGTCCCCTCCCAAGCACACACACCACACCGTATGTCCAGCCGAGAGTAAGCCGAGCGGGAAGGTCCCCTCGGTTAGCCGAGCGTATTCCACGTAGGAATACGCCGTTGCACCCCTTCCCTTCATGCAAACAACTGCTGATGGGTTCCTTGTGCATTCTTCTTTTCTTTTAGGTTCTCGGCTGGATGAGCAACGAGCCCTTTGTCATCTCCGGTAGCGACGAGGACGCCGATTTTGACCAAGCACGAGAGTACATCCGAGAGCTCGGGAATCGATACAGATCACGAGCCCCGACCGCGCTAAACATCCCTCCCCTCCAAACAGTGTATCCCGAAGAGTACAGCAGGATGGAGGGAGAAAAAACCAACCCCGAGGCAGAGGCCTCGCCATCCCGGGCCACTGAGAGACCGGCCTCCCCGAGGGCCCCTGAATCTCCCGAGGTCGAGATATACGAACCGACCATCGAGCCTCCGGAGATCGTCGAACTAAGCAACGGGGACGGAGAGGTGACCCCGGGCAACATTTCTGAACAAAATCCTCCCGAGCAAGGCGAAGGGGAGGAACAAGCCCCGAGGACGCAGCGGGCCGAGACTCCCACCCTCGCCCTCGGTGAAGAATGGGAGGAGGTTCCCATCCCAAAGTACGGGGAGGGAGAGTGCCCTTACCTCAAAGAATTTGACCCTGCGTACCCCGAGCGCCTGGTCGCGTTCCGAGAGCGGTACGGTATCCCAGCCGACGTGGAGATCGAGCTGCACTTCGGGGACCGGATCTACTACGGGGACGACCATGTCACGGTCCCCCTAATGGCCATCACCGAGGGAGGCCTCCGCTTCCCATTCCCGAAGATGGTCCGCCAGTTCCTCCACTACTACGACCTCGGTCCTCACCAGGTCGTGGTCAACGTATACCGGGTGCTGTGCTCGGTGTTGAAGCTGGCCGAGGCATACAACATCCCGGCGACGGTGTACGACGTCCTCGGGATTTACCTTGTGGGCCTCAGCCCAAAGTTCCGACGGTACTACTTCGCCGTTCGGAACGAGTATGATCATTTGATCAAGGATCTTTACGACTCCGAGGAGCACCAGTACAACTACGTGACGGTGAGGGGGAACTACTCTTGGGCCCCCGAGGAGCCTCACACCTGGCCTCTCAATCACCGCCGAGGGGACCCCAGTAAGCCGATGACTTATTGAATTTTAGCTTTCCGTTTTCCTTTACTGAATCTTTTAAATTATTGCCGAGGACTCATGAATCTGCTCCTTTGTTTTTGCAGTTACCTCCACTGTCACCAAGCGGCTACTCGATCTCTCGGACGACCGCATTATTCAGGCTCTCTTCGCCCACGGACAGCAGCAAGCCCATCTCCTCCTCGGTTACGTACCAAGCTATCACGGCTTTTTGCACCGGGGTACCACACCGAGGGCAAGCAACCGCCGAAGGAGAGAGAGGGCCGCTATCCCGGACGAGGAGCTTGAGCAGCTTTGGGGCCGGGAGAGACAACCGAGGAACGAAATGGCCGCCGCGTCTGAAAGGCCCACTCTCGCCCAACTAAGGCAACAACAGCAGAGAGAGCGCCGAGGGCGCGCTCCGCGAGCCGGGAGAGGAGCGGGCCACAGAAGGGGGAGGGAGGAGCAGCCCGTAGAGGAAAGTGACCCCGCCGCGAAGAGGCTCCGGGTGGACGAGTCCTCCGTTCCACCCTCCTCTCCGAGGAGCGTCGAGGAGGTTCCGGGGATCCTCGGGGATGGGGTGCCCGCCAGTGTCGCTGGTACCTCCACAGCACATACACCCGAGGGCCAGCTGCTGCCCCGAGGATCTGGCCGCACGGTGATTAATGCCTACCCCGAGGCGGTAGGAGGGTCAGGTGTCGGTGCTGCCGAGGAGTGGTCTCCTATCTACGCCGGCCGAGGAGGGGTGAGGCTGACGACGGCGGACAGCGTCCGAGCGAACCCGGACGTGGCCAACGTGCTGCTGAAAGGACTGGCCCTCCCTGCCGACATGTCCGCCGTGGACGCTCTTTCCCTCGACGACAACTTCGTGGAGCTCCACAGCTGTTTGGTCAAGGTAAGAACAGTCTTTCATTTAATCCGAGTTCACCTTTATTCCCGAGGCCTTTCCGCTTATTACTGATTTGCCCTCACTTTTTCCAGGCGAGCCAGGCATCCACTGCCGTGCACAAGAAGGCGGTGGCATTGGCCAACGCCTCTAGGGCTGCCAAGGCAAAGCTGAAGGAGGAGAGGAAGGCCGCCGAGCAGATGAAGGCTGAGCTCGATGGCCTCGGCAAGAAGCTGTCAGATCTCAGCCTTGAAAAACAAGGCGTCGAGGGGAAGATCAAGTCCGCCGAGGACAGGGCGGGTGCTGCTGAAGCCGACGCCAGGAGGGCAGAAGAGAGGGCCAAGTCCGCCGAGGACAAGTTCAAAGAGGCCAACGAAAGGGCTAAGGACCTGGAGGCTCAGCTGCGAGGACTCCAGACCGAGCAGCAGGAAATGCTGACCGCGGCGGACGAGAACGGCTTCAGGAGGGGGGAAAGGGAGGCCGGGAGGCAGTACCTGAAGGAGTCGGAGGAAATCGAAGTAGCGGCGTTCAGGAAGGGGTACTTTCTCGGCCACGCCGATTGCTTCCCTTCGGCATATATCCGAGGGGTGGACGCCTGCAGCGCTCCTCCCGATGCCGAGGCCAGGGTGATACCGCCGGTTCCCGAGCCCCAGATCCCGGAGATGCCCTTCGACGATCCTGAGGATGATGCCGAGGAGGGTGGGGACGATGACCAAGACCACCCCGCCGAGGACACCCAATCCGAGGCCCCAGCCGTCTAGATCTTCCTCTACTTCTTTTTGTATTTCAATTTCATTAACTGTTGAGACTGGCGCCGAACTGTTAGGGCACCCAGCCAGATCTCGTATTTTTTGTAACTTTAACACAGGCACTCCGGGGGCCGGCATAGAACGATACACCATCGCCGAGCCCCCACTGTTTTGATGTGAATGGATGTTTGCTTTTTGTTTTTATGCGATTTGTGTTTTTTGTAAAGTTTTTCCAACTTAGAGTAGATAGTATGAACCGAGCCCAGGCGCTAGGCCGAGCCCGTGGTACATAGCCCCTCTTCGGGAGTAAGCAAAGCTCGTTGCTTCTTGCCGAAGTAGTTGCGCCGAGGTCGAACACGTGAGCTCGGCCGAGCACGTTTGAAGGAATCTCGGCTTAGGTGGGGAATTGCTTCGATAGCCCCCGATTTCGTACCTAAGCCGAGGAGGCCATAAGCCGAACACTAACCAGAGTACGTCCCCGAGCCCGTGTTTGGCTGGGGGAGTACGATGATGGCAAAACCTGGTAGTTCTGCCCAAGGCTGTGCAGTAGGCAAATTCCGAGACCAAACGGTCTTCCGTTCGCTCGTACGAGGACGGGCGTATCATCCGTTCGCTCAACCGAGGACGGGCGTTCTGGGGCCGAACACGTGAGCTCAATCGAGTACGGTCGGAATGGTCTCGGCATAGGTGGGGAATCGCTTCGATAGCCCCCGATTTCGGACCTATGCCGAGGTGGCTTTACGCCGAGCAACATTGGTCTTCCGTTCGCTCAATCGAGGACGGGCGTTTACCGAGCAAAACAGTATTCCACCGAACGTGGGTGGTACCATGGTGACTTTGAGCACAAGGCAAAGAACAAACGATCATGAGAGAATTTTAAAGAGAGAAAACACAGTTGTTCATTGAATATTTGGCCCGCTCGGTTTACAAAGGATCACCGAGGGCGGGTAGCGATCATGGAAAGACAATTGGGCTACCCGTAAAACTTCCTAAGCTTGGAGGCGTTCCAAGGGTTGCCCACAACCGTGCCGTCCATCTCGGCAAGTTTATAAGCCCCATAGCCGGCCTTGGCCGTGATTTTGTACGGCCCCTCCCAGTTAGGCATAAATTTTCTCTTGTTTTTCTTTTGGACCACCTCACGAAGGACGAGGTCATCAACATTGAAGGGGCGCAGTCTGACGTTCTTGTTGTAGCCCCGGGCGACCTCCTGTTGGTAGGTGGCGTACCTGATGTTTGCATCGTCTCGGAGGTCCTCGACGTGATTGAGCTCAGACGAGATGTGTTCGTCGTTAGTGGCCGGGTGGAATGCCTCGGTGCGCTCGGTCGGAGCCGTGGCGGCGAGGGGAAGGACCGCCTCCATCCCATAAGCCATTGAGAAGGGCGTTCGGCCAGTACCCCGCCGCGGGGTGGTTCGATAGCCCCAGAGGACCTTGGGGAGCTCCTCGACCCATTTTCCTCGTTTGTTGGTCAGCCGCCTCTTGAGGCCAGCCGAGATGGACTTGTTGGAGGCCTCGGCCTGTCCGTTGCCCTGAGGGTACGCCACTGTCGAGTTATAGACTCGGATGTTCTTCTTTTTGCACAGCGTTTTTATGGCCTCGGCCACAAATTGGGTACCGTTGTCCGAGATGATAGCATAAGGTACGCCAAATCTGGAAATGATGTTTTTCCAGATGAAGTGCTCCACCTCAGTGGCAGTGATATGAATGAGGGGTTCCGCCTCGACCCATTTCGTAAAGTAGTCCGTGGCGGTGATGAGGTGCTTGAACCCTCCGGGGGCGGTAGGGAGTACGCCGACGATATCCAGCCCCCATTGAGCAAAAGGCCACGGGCTAGTAACTGGGTTAAGGGAGAGGGTGGGTTGATGGAGGAGGGGAGAGTGCCTCTGGCAGGACCCGCAGTCCCTCACATAGTCTTTGGCGGCGATCCTCATTTTGGGCCACCAGTACCCCTGGGACACAGCGCGCTCGGCCAAAGAACGTCCTCCCGAGTGGCAGCCGCTGCTTCCCTCGTGGAGCTCGTGGAGGACCCGTGGAACTTCCTCCTCGTGGAGCACGCGCAGGTCTGGACCCATATAGGTGCGCCTGTAGAGTTGGCCGGTCGAGGAGAGGAAGTACGAGGCCGCCTGGCACCGAAGCCGGTGTGCTGCTTTTTTGTCCTCGGGGAGCCACTCGTCCCGAAGGTAGGCGACAAGGGGGTCCATCCAGCTAGGACCCAAGGGAGCGACACATACGACGTCTTCCTGCCCGGGCTCGAAGCTTGGGGCTGGAATGTCGCCAAGGACCACAGTTCGGGAGCCCCCGACCTCAGAGCATGCCGAGCCGAGGGCAGCGAGGGCATCGGCGTGAGCGTTGCTTGTTCGGGCAATATGCCGAAAATCCACCTTCTTGAAGCCTTCCTGCAATTTTAACACATGGCTGAGATAGCTCAGCATTCGGCTGTCACCGGAGCCGTAATTGCTGTTGAGCTGGTTCACTACCAACATGGAATCACTGTAGACCTGCAGCTCTTCTATGCCGAGGTCCAAGGCGAGGTGTAGCCCTGCGATGAGAGCCTCGTACTCCGCTTCGTTGTTGGTGGCCGGGAAGCCGATGCTCATAGCGCATTCGTGGAGGGTGCCTTCTGGGGACACGAGAACTATGCCAGCACCCGCGCCCCGGCTGTTGGAGGCACCGTCGACATGCATGCGCCAGGATTCGCCGGCGTAAATCGTGGCCGACCTCGGGGGAGACCTCCTCAGGGCGACTCCCGGCTGCGCAGGGGTGGGATCGTCTGCTGCCCTCTCCCGCTCCTGTGCCTCGGCTTCCAACCTCGGGGTGAGCTCGGCAACGAAGTCTGCCAGAGCTTGCCCCTTGATGGCAGTCCGAGGCTCATAGCGGATGTCGAAGTTAGCCAATTCCATAGACCACTTGCAAATTCTGTCCGAGAGGTCTGCCTTCCGGAGCACGGCTCTGAGAGGGTACTCGGTGATAACGATAATTGTGTGGCATTGGAAGTAGGGGAGAAGCTTGCGCTTCACCGTAACGAGGGCAAGTGCCAACTTCTCCAGCGGCAGATATCTCGTCTCGGCCGGGAGCATAGTCTTGCTGGAGTAGTAAATGGGCTGCTGATCCGGCCCCTCCCGCCGAACAAGCGCCGAGCTTATCGCATGCTCCGACACCGCCAGGTACAGGTGGAGGTCTTCCTCCTCCGCCGGTGTAACCAGAAGGGGGGCCCTGGACATGTATCCCTTCAGCTCGGCGAGGGCCCTATCGCACTCAGGGTTCCATAGGAATGCTCGCTTGCTGGTTTTGATGGACTCAAAGAACGGGCGGCAGGCATCCGAGGACTTGCTTATAAAGCGGTTGAGGGCCGCTGCCATCCCGGTGAGTCGCTGAACTTCTTTGATGGTCGTCGGGGCCCGGAGCCTCTGAATGGCGGTGATCTGGTTGGGATCCGCCTCGATCCCCCGTCGAGTGACGAGGTACCCAAGGAACTTCCCCGAGCCTACACCGAAGGCACACTTCTCGGCGTTGAGCCGCAACTTGTGCGTCCTGAGTATGGCAAAGACCTTGCCGAGGTGACTCAGGTGGTCCTCCGCTTGTTTGCTCTTTATTACCATATCATCGATGTATGCCTCCATGATGTCCCCGAGCTCCCTCTGGAACATCTTAGAGACCATCCTCTGATAGGTGGCACCGGCGTTCTTCAGGCCAAAGGGCATTACCTGGTAGCAGTAAGTGCCCCTCGGCGTGATGAAGGCCGTCTTCTCCACGTCGCCCTCGTTCATGGCAATCTGGTGGTACCCTCGGTACGCATCCATAAAGCTCAACCTGGCGTGCCCGGCGGTGGCGTCGACCAATTGGTCTATCCGAGGGAGAGGGAAGCAATCCTTCGGACAGGCGTCGTTGAGGTTGGTGTAGTCGACGCATACCCGCCACTTGCCGGTCTTCTTCTTTACCACCACGGTGTTGGCCAGCCAGGTAGGGTATCGTACCTCCCGGATGGCCTCGGCCTCTATGAGCTTTTGGACCTCTTCTACCACGGCATCCGAGTGGACCGCCGAGGATCGCCTTGGCCGCTGTATAACCGGTCTCCTAGCCGGGTCAACGTTGAGTTTATGCGTGATGAAACCCGGGCTCACGCCTGGCATTTCGTAGGGAGTCCACGCAAAAACCTCAACGTTGTCCTTGAGGAAGTGAATCAGGTCGTTGCGCTCGGGGTTGGAGAGCTCGGAGCCCACCAGGAAGTACCTGCTGCCATCCTCGTTGATTGGCACTTTGAGGAGGTCCTCCACGGCCTTCTCTTCGGCCGGGGAGCCGACGTCGTCGAGGACAGGGGTGGACTCTGGCATCTCGACCCACTGGACTTGCCTCGGCATACGGCTCTCCTTTCGGTCCTTCACACGGACGGCGTTGACAAAGCACTTTCTGGAAGCCATCTGGTTTCCCCAGACAGTCTCTTGCTTCCCGGACGCGCCGACGAAGCGGACGCACTGATGGAGGGTGGAGGCGATCGCTCTCATGGCGTGGAGCCATCCCCGCCCAAGGATTGCGTTGTAGGGGCTCGGGGAGTCCACTACCATGAAGTCGATCTCCAGACGCATCGACCCCGCCACGACCGGGAGGGTGATGCTACCGAGGGGGTACACAGGGTGTCCCGCGAATCCCACCAGCGGGGTATCCGTAGGGGTCAGCTCGCTACGCGTCCGTCCCAAAGCCTTGAACGCTGAATAGTAGAGGACGTCCGCGGAGCTCCCCTGGTCGATCAGTATTCTTCGGACGTCCGTGTCGTCGATGCCGACCTCAACCACGAGGGCGTCCTCGTGTGGGAGCTGTAATCCCTCCAGATCCCGCTCGGTGAAAGAGATCGTGTGGGGGTCCTCCGGCTCCTGATACTTCCGCTTCGGGGGTTGCCCCACCGAGAGCACCTGCATTCCTTGTTCTATCTGCACCAACTCTTGGTGCATTGCCTCTGCCAAGTCCTTGCTGACCGGGCCGTGTATCGTCACGACGACCCCACCCCGTCCCCTCGGCCCCCCCTGCGGGGGCGGCTGCCCTTGGGGAGGAGGGGGAAGCGTGGGAGGGCCCCGAGCGGGAAGAGGCGTCCTGGCGCGATCGATCCATTGCTCCAACCGTCCCTCAGTAACCAACCGCTCTAGATGTGCCTTGAACGGTCGGCAACTGGTCGTGTAGTGCCCCGGCTCGTTGTGGTAGGTGCACCTTCCCCTCTGGGTCGGGTCCGACCCCATCTTGTCCTCGGGCCAGAGAAACCACCTCAAACGCCCAATCTCCGTGAGCAGTCTGTAGATTGGGAGGGTGAAGACGGTTGTCTCGGCCACGTAATCGTTGTCGTTCCTGGGGGGCCTTTCCCATCCCCCCCCCGCTGTCGTTTCCGCGGCCACTGTTGTCCCGGCCGGAGTTGTCCCGGTAGCCCCTGCTACCGCCCCCACCAGCCGGCTCGTGTCTCCCGCCCTTCTTGACATCATTGACCTGCTTTTTACCCTCCTTCGGGGAGTTTTTGCTGGTACCCCCCCTCGAGGCCTTATTTACAAGGAACTCTTCCAACTCCCGGTACCTATCCACGGTACGCATGAGCTCGGTCATATCCTTCGGGGGGTGCACCATGAGATCTTTGAAGAGATCTGAGGAGTCCGCCAGGCCATTCTTAAAAGAGGTGGCCGCCACCTTCTGGTCGCAATTTTCAACTTGGCTGTACACCTCCCAGTAGCGGGCGATGTACTCCTTCAGGGTCTCGTCTGACCCCCTCGTCATGTTCACTAGCGCGTCGAGCGTCTTCGGCTGTGTGTTGCTTGTCACAAACCGAGACGTGAACGCGCGCTCGAGCTCGTCAAAGTCAAAAACTGACCCCGGAGCGAGCTGGCCGTACCACAGGAGGGCAGTGGCCCCTAGACTCATGGAAAAGGTTTTGCACATAAGGGCATCACTATGTCCATAAAGCTCGGAGACCAATCGGTATTGTTGTATGTGCGTGATGGCATCCGTGGTCGGCTCGTACTTGTCGAACTTTGGGATCTTGAACCCCCTGGGGGGGATTACATCGGCGACCTCGGCCGCGAAGGGCGACCGCTTCGCCTTTTCCAGCCGGGAATCAGATTGGCCGGGATTGTGGCGGCTGTGGTCGATCGCCTGGTGCGCCCCGCAAGCTCTCTTGGGAGGGGCGGCGTGTCGAGGTCGAACCTCTACGTCATTGTGCACATGACTCCGCTCGGTTGATCGTCTCTTCGCATGGGGCCTCCTGGCGGGGTGAGTGTCTTCTCTCCCGCCGGGATGCCTTGCCTCGTCCTCGGGGTGGTAGACCTTCTGGTCACCCGTCCGAGTGTTGACTAGCACTATGCTGCCTCCCTGGTGGCGAAGCTCATACTTCTCGCCTGGGTTGAGGCCCTGGTCCCTGTCGTTGCCCCCCCTTCCCGACGAGGTGGTATCCGGGGCGCCAGTCCTGTCATGACGACTCCGTCGGTTATCCTCGGGGATATCCTCCCGAGCACCCCGTCGATCCACCGACCGACTAGGATGGCCGGTGCCTGCTCGATCAATCGATGAGCTTTGGTGTTGGTAATTCCCTCGGAAAGCCGACGGGTTTCCTCCGCCGTGCTCTCGGCGATCGACTGGGCCTCCCTCAGGGCCCTTGCCCTTATTAAGGTCCCTCAGAGTCAGCCGAGTGTGATCCGCGCCCCTGCGACCGTCCGGAGCCCTAGCGCTTGAGGCAGTGGCGCTGTCCTCCTGGTACTCAGTTCGCCCCGACTGCTCCCTCGACCCCGCGGTCTGCTGGTTCTGGGACGGGGCACGCTCCTCGGGGATAACGAAGGCTGTACCCCGTCCTATCAACCTCTATGATTGGGCCGAGGCGTTTGAACGCCGGGACTCTTGCCCCCTCGCTTCTCGTGCTCGGTGGGGGCCTCCTGGCCTTCTTTCGACCCCCGGACTTCGAAGTCGTAGGCTGGCTTCTGGCTTGCTTCATAGCAAGTACCTCCCTTCTCAACAAGGCCACCTCGGCCTCCACGCTGAGGGGTGGAGGAGGAGGCAACGCCTCTTTCCGAGCGGGGGTAGTGAGGTTGTCAAGGGAGACAACATCGCCGTTCATGCTGAACAGGACGCTCGCCGTGCGTGCGTCACTGGGGCCGGCGGCACTGGACACCACCGTAACGGTCCCATCCCTGTTGAGGACGGGGGAGAGGGTGAGTCCTCTGCCGCGGCCCGCGCCTTCGATGTATTCTCCGGCGGCGTCAAACGCACCCCTGCCGAGGGTGAGGTTAGCCATCCCTTGGTAACTTTGGAAAAGGCGTGAAGGAAGTCCTGAACGGAAACGAAGAACCACCACTTTAATAGAAAAGAGAGCCTGGGAGAGATAAACTCAGTCCCCAGCAGAGTCGCCAATTGTGGGGGAGTTCTTCACCGGACTGGCCTTTTTGCTCGTTTGGAACCGCGCTGAGGGGGGAGGAGCTGGGCTGAACCTCACTTGGTCCCTAGGGACTCGTCGGAGAGGGGTGCCGGAGATGCTAGGGTACGTCAGAACAGTACCTGCACAAGAGAAACAACCACGTTAGTACCAAGCCCGGACGGTGGTGGTCCGGGAAGGTACTCCGATGGCTAAGTCAGCAACGGAGGGAGAAGTATAGTGAAGAACTTAGAGAGAAAGTGCAGTTTTAGAGCTAAATGTAGAGAGAGAGTCTTTTTGAGAGGAGACCGACCCCTGTATGAAGGGGTGAGAGTTTATATTTATAGGTGAGGGAGCGCGTGTTCGACACGCCCTTCGGGGGCCTTACGCGCCCCACTCCTGTCAACGCATTAAATGCACTGAACGACGCATGCCCCCCCTAGCGGCGCCTCGGCCGCTGTGCTCTCAGAGGCGTCACGTGCCCTTAATGTCCCTATCAGTCAGATCCCCCACCCCCCCTGCAGGCGTAGGTCTGCAGGGTTGGTGGCTCGCCATGATGAGGTGCACGTGAAGTAGTCAAGCTCATTAATGTGCCACTCAGACTGTCAGGAGGTGCCTCGATCAAGCCCCCCTGCCACCTGACGCGACCCGCCCCGGTACCGAGGCCAATACACTCGGTCCGGGTACCCTCGGGAACAGCACTACGAAGGCGTCTCCGGATGCTCTCGGCGCGGTCTCCCGAGGTGAGAATCTGGCCGGACCTGTTACCTCCGGGGGGAAGCCTCCCCCGGAGTTCCGTGTAGATGAGGCGGGAACCCCTCTGGACCCTTTTCCCCTCGGGGTGACACCGCCGAGGGTGTCGAGACCCCCTTCATCCCCCGGCCGCTACACTGTGAATTGTCCCCAATAGATGCAACAACGAAAGTCCCCCAACAATCACCACCCATAATACCAAAAACCCCTTTCAAAGTCTCCTTTTGCCATGCTCCATCAACATTGATTTTGACAGAATTCTCCGGCTGGCAATTAATACGCCCTTTCCCTACCCATGGCCAGACCTGCAGAATCCACGCTGAAACGCACCTAACTCGTGAATGTATGGTAAACAATAGAAAAAGTGTTCAATGCTCATGCCACGTAGAATCTGTATAGATATACGCACGTATCAAAAAAGATTTTAAAAGTTTAAAATGCTACTTATATCCTTTGTTTTACGTGTACAATTTTCGAAACATATTGGATAAGATCTATCAAATAAGATTTATATTAAAGATTAAAATATGTATAGAGAAAACATGTATTTTTTGTCTAACAAAGTTCTAATTCACATGGATGTGTGAATATGTTTTTTTTTGGTATATACGAACAAAATCACAGGGGGCCTAACAATGCCGTAATTCACATGGGTGTTTGAATTTTATAAGTATGAAATAAAATCGTAGGGGGGCTACCCATTGCATAATTCATCAAGCAAAAACGAGTGAAGGGTCATACACGCTGCCGTTGAGGTCCGGAGGAAAGCAGTGCTCTTACACATATATGTTATGGGAGATGAGCATCAATTAGCAAAAGGGTCTTGACAGAATTAGCAAAAGGGTCTTGACAGTAGTACTACATAATTTTTCAAAATCCAGGGAGCATGATATGATATTGCGATTTTAAGGGGCTGGTTGTGTTCGGAGTAAACATTAGACGATGTTGGTGCATTTGATTTTTCTACCAGAGGCTTAAAACATGTTTCGGTCATTTTTCTATTAACTTTTACATATTTTAAGAATTTTATAAAAAAATTACTAACCCTTTTGAACTTAAATATTAATAGTTTTTATTGATTACTATGAAAATTTTAATTGCAAGAAATTTCTAGAATCTACTAAAAAAAAAATGCCATGTCATGGGGATCATGTGGAATTATTACCTGCTCAGACATTAGTCATCAATTGCCACCCTCCTCGTTGGACAAAACATCAATGCATAACAATTAAGGTACCACATGAAAGTAAACTGTCATGGAATTAATTATTTAAATAAATTATATTGAATTAAGGTACCCAACTTTATATGTATCATGTCATGTCAGTTGTAAAGCATAAAATAGGGGGCCCTGAGCAACACATATGGCGCCGTCGTCTTCCCCGTTCTAGTTTTAGTGTTACAACGTTATCTACGGGTATAGTGGGTTGGTGTGGCTGGTGCTTCCCCGGGTCTCATTGTTGGATGAGTCCTTTGCCTAACGGCTGGTGGAGGTGATGTTAGCTGGTAGCGGTTGCTTGATGGCATTGGCGGTGCAGCTGCTTTGTGGTGTTGGTAGGGTTAGGTTGCTTGGGGTGGGCTCCGAGGTGGGGTTGATAGGTTTTCGGACTTCGGCTCTTTTCTAGGTGTGTGGGTGCTTTTCGCCAGAGTGAGCTCTTTGGACCTTCTGAATTGGTGTGAGTAATGGTGGAGCGATTAGACTGCGTCTGAACCCTAGTTGCTCACTGGAGAGGATGACCTGCACATGTAGACAACCACATTAGTGCCTAGCCCGGACGGTGGTGGTCCGGGAAGGCACTCCGATGGCTAAGTCAATCACCGGACGGAAGAAATACACCGGAAATCTAGAGAGAGAAATGGAGTTATGAGGGTAGTTAATGTGGAGAGAGGATTACCCATTGTGATAGTTGTAACTGGGTATTTATAGGTAGAGGGGCATGCGTCCCACACGCTCGATGCCCCTCACGCGCCTGTCATTCGTGCCTGGAATGACAGCTGATGTGACTTCCATCTCTGTTGCAGACGCCGCGCTTCGGGTGACGTCATGGCACGTGGGTCTGAGGGGTCACTTCTTCTCGAGACATTCCTCATCACCCACGTGACTCTGTAGGCAGCGGTGGCAGTGTAGGTAACTGCCGCATTTAATGCTCCATCGTGAGATGTGTAGCGTGCCTGATACGCCACCACCAAATCGAGTACACACGAGCCCCCTGCGTAGCCGAAGTCAACTGACTCGGTCATGCGAGCAACCCGATCCCTCGGGCGCTCGGCACTCCGATCGGCGGAGCCCCCGAGAGCGATCCGAGAGCCAAGCAGAGAATACCGTGTCCTCGGCACCTCCTGGCTCGGCCAACATCACACAAATCCATATTCGTCCAAACCTGGACGTCCACGCCGAACGCCGAGGGAGCCATACCTTCGGCAGGGGCGAGGTACATCGATCTGCATTCAGTTTTGCAGATTCTGAGGTGTGGGCCTTTCTGCTCTGTTATTATGCAAAGTGGGGCCCCTGCTAACCTTCACGAACCCGGTCGCTACACTAGGTTTTTGGAGCAAGGGCTTCGGCCCACAGGTGTTCCCTTGTTCGGCTTCTTTCTAACCTTGGGCTTAGGTCTCGAACTAGGCACGGAATTGTTCTTAGCTTTGTTTAGGAATATGATGCCGTTATCCTTGTTCCTGTTAGTCTTTGTTTCATCTTCAAAGATTAATAAAAAAATTTGCTTTTCAAAAAAATCATTTGGGTTATTCCATTGTGATGTAACTATTTTGTCCATAACAGTTATTATTGTAAAAATCTTTTTTTAAGGCAATAGCGAGAATCACTTTTGTAACAAAGTATTGGTAAAAATCTTTGCTTTCCGATGTTTAGTTTTTTTTGGCTACTGAATTAATAAATCTTCTCTGTTTTGTCAAAAAAAAAAAGAAAAAAAAGAAACAGTATTGGTAAATAGATCATATTATTCCATGCAGTACTCCTATTCACAACAATTTTAAAAATGTGAACACACATAATGTGGCCACCTTCCAATATCAATAACTTGTCATGGATCATTGTACTTGCAAAGCAATCTAATAAAAAGTGGGCCCAAATCTTCCAGATGAAAAAAAGAAAGAAATAAAGAGTGGTCCCAAGACCTCCTTATAACACAGAGAAGAATTGAGGCACCACGTAATAATGGTCATTATTTATTCATCCGTGTTATTGGGTGGATTAATAATTATCTAAAATTTTTTGAACTTAATAATTTTCTCAATTTGATTCTTTAAAATTTGAAAATTGACCTTCTCAAATGGTTCAGGGGGTTGTTTTGGGCCTTTTGGCCAATTACAAGGAAGATTTTTATTTAAAATTATGATTTATAAAACTAAAATTCTAGACCTACGCCAACCTCTGCAGATATTAGATAGCAAAATTAGTTGCACAAAAATTAGCCGTAAAATGGGCCCAATACCTAGCTTATAAATACCATCTCCATAAACCCAATGAAAATAGAAGGAAAAAAAAAAAAGAACACAGAACTTTGAATAACTTTTTTTTCCTGTGTGTCCTTTTTTTTTTTTTTTTTTTGCTTTTGAAAGGTTTTTTTTTTTAAGTTTTCTGTTAAAAAGTAAACATTTATAAAAGTTAAATAAATTAAAAACTAATATAAAACAAATAATTTTTTTAGACTATTTTTTTTATATTTCCGCGCATTTTAAATTTCAGTTATATTTTTTTTCTTTTTTGATTCATTTTATTGACACAAATTGAAAAAACAATATTTTGGTCAACAGTTTAAAAAAGTTATCAACAATAAAAGTTAAATGTAGGGTAAATTTCACTTACCTCCCCTAAGGTTTCTAACAAATACAGAGACCTCCCCTATATTTTTTGAAATTCCATTACCCTCCCTTACTTTCAAACCAATTGCTACTTACCTCCATTGCCGTTAATTTAAGGCTAATGGTGGTGTTATCTGTTTGCGTGAAATGACCATAGTACTCTTAGTGAAATTTCAAAAAAATATAGGGGAGGTCTTTGTATTTGTCAGGAACCTCAGGGGAGGTAAGTGAAAATGTATTAACTTAAGAAATCAATTTTAGTCCAAAAAGTTTCCACCACTCATCTAACATCATTAAGAGCCTGTCTGGGAGATAAATTTTTGCATATTCACATTCTCATTTTTTCATTTTGGATGTTTGGGAGAAATTCTGAGAACTCATTCTCTAAGAATGAGTTTTGTAAAATGCACAATCTAGAGCAGAAGTGAAAAATAGGTTGAGAGAAGCTTTTTGACTTCTCATTTTCACTTTTTTCATTTTTATTAACAAAAAGACTTACAGAATGTATTCTGCACATGTCTCCCAAACACTACTCATGTTTTAAAATGCATTCTACACATT
Organism: Vaccinium vitis-idaea; assembly: GCA_963854785.1. Lineage (NCBI taxonomy): Eukaryota > Viridiplantae > Streptophyta > Magnoliopsida > Ericales > Ericaceae > Vaccinium > Vaccinium vitis-idaea. The sequence continues at coordinate 38,207,815 of OY978215.1, forward strand.
TCTTCCAAACACTCATACCAAATCCAAAATACATTCTGACCATAATCCAAAAACTTAAAAAGCCAAAAAGTTAAAAATGAAAAGCTGAAAATGAGGCTTCCAAACACCCCCTAACTGTGACCCATAAGTACTGATCATTTATCTAATCACGTAAAAGATGTTCATCGACCTTGTCACTTATATGAGAGAATAAATTAGAGTTTTTGTGTGCGTTATTATAAAAATGAAGATAGAAATAAAGAATTGTGGTTGGAGTTTGAGTGAATAGGAGTAATACTACTCTTCATACTTATACTTTGAGTAAAGAATAATCTTTTGATTATTCAAAATGAAGAATTGAGTTGGAGATATTCTTAGGATTAACCGCAAGACATGCAACACGTCGGGCCACTCACATAAAATATGTTTCAAGCACTCCCTCTCTTTTTCTTGCTATAGTCATTAGTCAGTATAGTGCTCCATACCTGCTGATTTCCACGTCTTAAGGGCCTGTGTTGGCCTCCTGTTTTTTACCTTTTCCCATTCTACTTTTTCAATTTTTGGTGTTTGACTGAAACCTCTCATAACTCATTCTTTCATACTATTCATTTTTCATTTTCAACAGTCCATACTAGAAGCCAGAAAGAGGTTCCGACCTCCTTTTCCAATTCTATTTCTCATGAAAAGCTACTACAATTTTTACAAAATGAATTCTGTACATTTTTTCCAAACATTCCTCTCAGATTCAAAATACATTCTGATCATAATTCAGAAAGCTAAAAAACTAAAAAGTTGAAAACGAAAAACTGAAAAATAGGCTCCCAAACAACCCCTAAATCTATGTTCTTAAGTAGAATCCCTCTTTTTTTTTTTTTTTTTTGAGAAAATGGAAAGAACTTAGGTTAATCAAACAATTTACAGAGCCAACAAAAATAGGATAATAGGTCACGTGCAGTACGTGCAACTACTTCCTCCGTTTTTTTTCTTCCTTTTTTTTTTTTTTTCTGGTGCTAGGCACGTGATTTGAACGTCTTAAATGTATGTTCTTAAAAGTTACTTCTAAATCTTTTCTTTTTTAAGGAAAGGGAAAGAACTTCAGAGACAATAATGAAACAATTTACATAGCCAATAAAAATAGGATAATACAAAAAAAAAAAAAAAAGCTTATGGTAATAATAGTACACATGCAGTGATAGCTCTTGGTAAACTGAAAAAAGACTACTATAGTACTACACCTCAGCTATGTGCATCAAAACATTAAAACAATCAGAAGACCAACAGAAAGCATTTTAATTACAAGAGATTTATATCCCAAATTTATTATATAAATTTGCATTATATATTTTCTAAATGTAGATAATTACGTTATTAATACTTAATTACATAATTAAACCTAGCTTTACTAAACTTGCACTTTAGACCCTAATTATATATTTTCTCTACATATTAAACCCTTACTATGTCACGCTACATCAAGGTTGTCAAAATCGTATGATTCGCTATCCGAATCGTCCGATTCTGTTCCATTTAGACCTGAAACTATTCGAAACGGTACCTTGAATTGCAAATGGATAGAGCATCTTGTATGTAGAGCAAATGTAGCACAATTTTTGTTCATTAACACTATTTATTTTTCCTATTAACATTAAAAGTCTTCATCTTATTTCGATACGGGTCCGTGGATATATTCTAATTGCATCAATCTCTTCAATCATTTGTGTCTGATGTCATCATTGCCGATGGAGATTTATCACCTTTTTTCAATCTATCAAGCCAATGCTTTTATATAATAGATCGTTAAGTTAAATATTATGGGTCCCAATTCTATTACGTTATGCTATCGTATATATGAGTAATTCACTATTGCGGGTCCCATTTAAGGTCCATTTCATTAAATACAATTTACATATTGTGGGCCAAATAACATTGTTTTCTTTTTTTGGAAGGACAATAACATAGTTTTAAAATTCAAGATTGTATGTTTTATGGTATGGGTCCCATAAGTAGTGAAGCGCGTAATCGTCATTCGTCAATAACCATGTTGGAGGAGATGCCTAGCACAAGTGCCACTTTACTATATGCATATACTTATAGGTAGTACGGTTATGTGAAATCATATGATTAAAATTTACTCTATTAGTTTCAGAATTGAAAGTAGATTATCTATTTTTATTTATCTTGGTTGTTGCGGCGGCGTCGTGGTGACAACTCCAGAGATGGCTCCAGCGTTTTTAGTTGTTTTTTTTTTTTTTTATAGGCTGGTGGTTTTATTTTTCTTTTTTGTTGTTGCAGTTGTTTTGTTGGCCGGTGGTTTTGGTCGGTTGTTTTGATTTAACATACTTCCATCTCTTTACCAAAAAAAAAAAAGAAAAAAAAGGAGAGGTTCTGTCCTTTTTTTTTATATAATAATTATTATAATTATTACCTCAGCACCATTTTTTATCTTTGTAAAATTGTCAAAACCTGATAATCCCGTTGAATTAAAACTTGTAATTTCTCATTCCACCCACTGACACTTTCCTAGACACAATCGGATATAGAAAAGTCTAGAAACACAGATTTGACATATAGATCTGAACACAAAAACCGTTCGATCCGTGTTTGGGAGCTAAATTTTTGTAGTTTCTTGATTGAAGATGTGAAACTTCTTAAATAATAATCGGATGCTGTAAAAATATATAAAGGATAATGGGCAAAATAGATTTTGCAGAAGGCTCTGAACTACATGCTATATATCATTATATTGTTCATTTCTGACGAAAATTTGGACTGAGAAAATTTTGAATTCTACATGCTATATATTGTTCATTTCTGACGAAAATGCATTCTATAATCCTCTCCTATACACCTAATACGTAAATCTGAATAATGCCAAATGCAATACCTCGACTCAGAAATAGACTCTTGCACGAACAGTTGCAATTTGAATATGGTCGGTGTCCCAACTCCCAACACTCTTATTTATCACACATTCATGTGGGGCCTATAATGTAATAATTACTCCCCGTGAAGGCTCTGAACTCCCCGTCATCGTGGGCCTATAATGGGCTCATATTTTTAAAGTTTAATTTAAGTTTAAACTCAAATTAACAGTGTTCACATATTTTTTAATTTCCATTCATTCTGATTTTTATTCCAAGTATTCGGGCTAGCTTTTTCGCAACTCAACTAATCCTAGATGATAATCTAATACTCGAAAAATTAAGATTATCGATGTGGACCTAAAATGACATCTATAAAAGAGAGTTCAGAGAAGTACAGATGCTAGTGGTGGGGACGCATAACCTTTTCTCTATAATAAAAGTCCGGTAGAAAATGACCTTAAGGACAAATTATTAAAGTTCATTGAAACGATAGGTAATAATTTTTACATTTCAGTTTTCTTTAAGAAAAGTTGTTTTTATTTTTTTGGCGTTCATTAATGTTAAAAAAAATAAGGAAATAGTTTTCATGTTTTTATTTCGCACAAATGTATGGTAATTTTGTCTCTATTTAATGCATGAATTTTTTAAAGAAATTTGTCCAATTAAAATTTGATTTATTCTTAACCAGTTATAATGTATAAAAACAATTACGGAGAATAATGGTTTTCGGGCATCCCAGCAGAACCAAATCATGTCGATAGTTTGACCAGGGGGCGTATTGTATTTGCCTTGGGGACACCAAGTTTGCTATGAGGAGAATGAGATTTTGCTGCGGACCCATTGATATGAACGGAGTCGTTTATTTTATTTAACTCGTTGAGGCTGTGTCGATTTCAAAGTTTCTCTTGATGGCGAAATCCATATCTATTCAATGGAGCATTCAGCATTGAATGTACAATTTATTTTTTTAAAAGGATTATCCTTCTAATTTTTCAAGATGAAGCCCACGAAGGGTGCTTGGGGGATGGTGCAGTGCACAAAATGCACTGCACCGTGTAGTGCACCATCCGACCGTCCATTTCGACAATGGACGGCTCGGATTTAATCCGAGCAGTGAATTGAATCCAATCATCGATTGTTTAGATTCCAATTAGATTGCATCCTTGGGAGATTAAGTGAAATTTTTCTACCAATAGAAGAATGACATATCGTTCTTTTTTTTTATCGGCAAAAAAAATTACTAGGGAAACCATAAAGTAGAAACACAGAACTAAATAGAAATTATAATTGGAAGAATCAAATTATGAAAATGAAGTACAACCCTTTTCTACCAATAGAAGAATGACATATCGTTTGTTCAAGGTACAAGCCTTTTATGCACTACAGTTTTGGCACAAACAAAAATAGTTTTGACATTATCATTTCTCCAATCTTGAGGCACTGTCACGTGATGTTCTAACACTATGTTCACCACACATTTTACTAGGTTGTTGTGGTGTTCTAACACTATATATGTTCACCACACATTTCACTAGCTAGGTTGGTGTTGGGCATGCAGACCATGAAATAATTACTCGGATTTGTAGGGGGTAGAAGCCGACCAGGGCTTGAGCAAGAGAATTGGTGTCTTTGACTTTTGACTTTTAAGATCTTTGACTTTTGACTGAGAGAGGCTAATCCCTAAGTATTTATAGAGTGGTTTAATAGCGTACAAAAGCTTTTTGACAGCTTCACACAAAATGTTACTAAGGTTTTCTTAATATGCGATCGATCTGGTCTACTGAAACAAAATTTATTCATAAAGTTAGAAGTATATACTCCCTCCGTCCCCAAATTTTGGTCCATCGCTCTATTCCAACCGGATAAAAAACTAGTTATAACTTTAAATCGGTAATGAATTTTATATTCAATATAGATCTTGTTTGATAGATCTCGATTAAATCTATAAGACAATATTTTTAAAATCACATAAAACAATGTAAATTATGAGATATAATCAATCGAAAAGTGGCACGAACTTCCAAAAGGGACAAATAAATGGGGACGGAGGGAGTATATTTTTACTGTGTATATGATGGGAAGTGACATGATGAGATCGTTGACCATAGCATGTAGTGTATGCATAATATGTCAAAAATATGGAAATAATTTTCATGCTTTAATTGCAAACAAATGGATTGTATTTTTTGTCTCAATTTAATGCGCGAGTTGTGTAATATTTAGAAAATTACCTTAACCAACTGTAATGTACAAATAATAATAATTGTATATCAAATAATAATTTTGAGACATCATAGAAAATTCGAATCATCTAGATAGTTTGACGGGGGCTTATTAATTGGGGATCATGACCTGTGGTGCGGAACGGCATCCAAGTCGTTAATCATGCAATCAACGGCTCAGATTTTATCTTGTCAATTGCATTATCTGAACCGTCCATTACAGAAATAAAATCCAAGCCGTTAATTACCAAGATAAACAGCTCGTGTGCTGCACTACAGAATTATGGTGCACATAATTGTAGTGCAGCACCGCAGCTCAGGATTGGTGCACATTTAATGTACAATTTATTCTTAAAATAATACTATCCTTTCAAGATAAAGCCCTCGAAGGGGCACAACACTTCTTGATGTGTGGTCATGGCTAAATTATCTTTCAAAACTTTCAAGAGCTAGGGAATTTTTCTTTTCTCAATTACATTCAATTTATATTGCCACCTTGGGAGACTAAATGAAATCTTTCAACCAATACAAGAATGACACGTCCTTAGTTGAAATGAATCAATAAATAGGATCTAGAATTGGAACAATCGAATTACTAAAAATGGATAAGTGGGTTTGACTTTTGAGTTTTAAGATCTTTGACTTTTGACTTTTACGAGTTGGGTTGATATTCAAGACTTTTATGATAGACTTATTATCCTGAAGTAGTTTTAGACTGGTTCAAATTGTTAAGTTTGCTAATAAGTAATCTGGTATGAATGAAACAAAATTTATTCGTAAAGTTTAGTCACCCTTTTATTTTATTTGGTAGAGAGTGAATCATTTACAAGTGCAATTGTCTCTTTTATTTTTCTTTATTAAATTGCTTCAGGCCGGCATAAATTGAAGAAATTAAAACTCATAAATTAAAGAAATATAAACTAAGTTTTGTAGATAAGAAAATTAAGGTAAACAGACTCTTCACACATCTCAACCCACCACGTCTCAAAATACTCAACTTGGCCTCAAGCCTTTCCCCCTTTTGACTTAAATATACGTAGTCTATTTATTTGAGAATACGTTCATACTTTTACGTTCAAAATTTCGAAAATTAATATGAAAATTTTGAGAAATTACACTAATTTCTATGGTATATGGTAAAAGTATATGATGTTTTGTAGACACAAGCCAACAAAATAAAACCAATAAAAATTTACTAATGAAAGAGAAACGATGCGGATTTTTCTAGTTTGCATAAGGATATAGTGAAGTATAATATTTCAAACTTTATTTGAGTTTGTGGGATATATTATATGTGAATATGGGCCAGACAAATATAAGTAAAATGTTTTCATGTTTCAATTCTAAATCCTTCAACTATTATCAGTCAGATTCATTCACCTTTCGAGAAAGGTAAAGCTATAGTGGATAATATATTCTTGATTCATGAGATGATTAAGAATTATCTTAGGCAGGATGGTCTCTGAAAAATGTGTGACGTCAAAATTGATCTAACGAAGGCCTATGATTCAGTTGATTGGGGCTTTTTGGCAGGCACTATAAGGGCCATATATGATATATGGAGTCCTCTAAACAAAATTAGCGCTCGGGTCAAACTGTGCATCTCTACCGAAGAGTATTTTCTTGGTGCCAAGGAAATGAGACAGGGGAATCCTATCTCCCCCTACTTGTTTCCATTTGCAATGCAAAGCTTTATCCTAGATGATACATGTTGGATCTTTTAAGTAGTGCACATGTTGGATCTTTCTAGCTAGATTATTAAGCAACCCCTCACGGAATTCCATTCCTTTTAGTATCAAGATTCAAGACAAATAGTCCAGTAGTACTACTGACCCCGATAATTCTATCTATTTTATTCTCCGAATCAACCGAGGCCTTAGGGGATGAAAGTTCCAATGGATGTTTCATGTGGTAAGGTGTCAAACCTTTGGCTCTGAAGTCTGAATCAAACCATGATCAATGGTAGAGATATTGTTCTCTAGACATATATGTGGCACCCACTTTGTGCTTGTTCCTAAAATTTGCTGAACTTGGACCATGCTTTGAGACATAGAGTTTGTTAAATCATAAGGGAAAGGCTGCAAAGCAAATGAGGGCCAGAGTTGCAGAGGGCTAACCTAGCAGAGTCAAGGTCTACTTTGAGCAGTTAGACATCTCTAGACTGAGCTCAATGCTCCTAAGAATTTGCTCTTCTATTACGCTCGGATAATTATCTTGCTTATCGGCATGGATCCAAGTTAGTAAATTCATATGTATATATGTAACTTTTCCATTATGATTTGTTAGTGAATAACATGATATTCTAGATTTTGGAATTTTAGTTTACAGCAAGGTCTATGGTGAATTCTAATGAGTTTTTGTGTTTCTCTGCTGCATTGGACATGTACTGTTTTGTTATTGCTGCTTCAAGGGTAAACTCCGGTGAATGTGTACGTAGTGTCTCGCTCTTTTGGTTTTGGAAAGAAGAAAAAAGTAATAAAGAAAAATGTCGGAGGAAGTAGTTAAAGGAGTGGATAGGAGAGGTGCAACGAGTGGTTGCAATTTTGCTTTTCTAAGTTTTCTACGAAAAGAAAAAAAGAGAAGGCGTCATGTGATTGATGTTCGCTAACATATTCACTATAGTCTAGATGGATGCATATATGATTTCTTTTATAAATAGAGCGAAATAAAAGTATATTAAGGCTATAAAATTAAGGCTATATATGTCTTTCTCTGAAAAAAGTCCTAAATGCAGTCCTATTTTTCTACTGGCACCTACATCATGCATGACAACAATTAATGTATGGCAGGTTTTAGACTTGCACATGACAACGGCCCATTAACATTTACTTGATCGAGTCTAAATACAATAAATTGTTAGAGCCATGATGCTCCAAACGATTCCCAACGTAACGAGCAATTTTTCAGTGTTGAGCGGCTACTATGTGGTAATTGCGCGCCCAATTTGGGCTTTCTATTTCGGTTTTGGACGGTCTGGATTATGGAGAGAGTCAGAGAGAAACAGGAGAGAGAAGAAGGGAGAGAGAGAGAGATTTCGATTTAGGCCGTCCAATGCACTTTTGAACGGCCCGGATGCAACGTTCGGGTACTACGTAAGCTCGGCCACATGGTACACTTTCGGTACCCAAATTTTTTTCCAACATAACACAATGAAAGATAAAGTCGGTTTCGACCCTTAGGAAAAGACCAAAACATAATGGACATGCGGTTGCTGCTGTGCAGCCCATGCATCTGAACCGTTCGTTGTCTTGCGTGCAAGATGAAATCTGGGCCGTCCGTCTGAATTACGGACAACCCAGATGGTGCACAACAGCAACCCCAAATCCAAACATAACACAACGAAACATAAAATTGGGAAAATGTCAAAAGTGGCGATCCATGACCGCACTGTGTTCTTGGGCGAATTTTCTTTTATTAGAAGCTGGAGACAAGGGCGGACAGGGGGGTGTGCAGGGGGTGTTTGGCCCCTGCACTCCCCCCAATTTTTTTTCATATTTTTAATATACTTTTATATTTTTGGTAAAATTACTGATGAGTGGTTCCCGCAAATTAGGTGAAAATTGCAATCCTGCGTCCGCCACTGGCTGGAGATAAAAAAAAAAGATAGTACTCTTTTTTTAGTGGTAGTTGGTGGTGAGATGTTTGTTGGGTTGGTTGGAAATGTTAATCGCATGAATTAGATCGCTTTCTCTGCGGACTCAGCTTCTCTCGAATCCTGAAATGATTTTGAGGGAACTTTTGAGGCTAGGGGAGTTTACCACAGGTCTCATTCTAATACATGGACCATCCAATTACATGAGAAATTAATGAATGAATGATTTTATTTTATTTATATACTTTTGCACAACATTTTGAATTCTTTTTTTTCAACATTTGATAGCATTAATTGAATTGATAAATTTTAAAATTTTAAATGACAACCATGACAAAAGTTTCTCAATCCGCTAAACGAACTACTGGTTCAGAATTAATAAATTGAGGCTCACGATAAGTTCGCGGGCCCCTCAAGTCCATTTCAAATTATGAAATTATATTTGAAAAAGGTGAGTGTATGAGCTCAGGGGAATTGACTATTCGTTTCATGTGACTATGTAATTTGCAACCAAAGCAATCCTCACCCTCATAGTATAATATGCAATGGACGTTGAAAATAAAACAGAAATGATAACGTCAATAAGTTTTGAAAAAGAAAGGAAATTTTTTAAACGTAATACTTAAGTAATTATTAAATAAAGAATTCATGTGCATGGCTTAGATACAAAACTTTGGTCTGCCTTGACGTTACCTTGATGGTTATTGCCTTATTTATTCTCTTTCTTAACGAAATTTCCGTTCGCTACCAGTTTTAAAATAATAATATGATTTTTTCTTAATTTTTCCCAATTAATTTGTCCATTATTTGGAGATACAATTTTTTAAAAGAACATAATCATTGCATCTATACGTGTTCAATTTTCCAAAAGTTAACTCTAAAAATATGTTACTTAATTCAAAATGTATGGGGTAAAAAGGAAACTTTGTTGCGTTTAGCCGGTTAACTTTTCAAACAGGTAACTATTATGGGACCAATAAAATTGAATAATGGACAAACAAATTGGGATGAAAGAAGTATGTATTTAGCAGTTTTTTTCCGATAGATGACATTTTTCAAATACCTTTATAAATTCCTAATTTTGTTAGGTTCGTAGATGAATCAAGTACTAAAATTTGCATACTCATTTTGGCACGAATTTCCTTTTTACCATTGACATTTTCTTTTTTGTCCCTGTTCATGTGAATTTACCATGTTATTACTTGATTAAACTATTTTTTCAGGATAATCCAACAAAATCCACATTAAAAAGCATAAAAGGAGTATGGGTAGTAAAAAAATTGCAAATACAGTATCAATTAGATCACAAAAAAAAAAAAAAGACTCAAGGGTTTTGTAGAGATCCGAAACACTGCGTTTAATAATGGGCCTGATAGTGTTGTTATGGACATCAACGTCCACTAGATTGGGCTGAAAGCAATCGAACCAAATCTTTGTTAACAGGCTCCAAGGCCCGTGTAAATCCTTTAGAGTTTAGACAAAAGCAAAGCATTACTTATGGGCTCAGCTTACATCATCAAAAATCGACGAAACGAGACCCTATGACCCTATCCTAAGCAAGCCTCATCATTCCGCCCGTTGGCCCGTCCGAAGCCCGCCAAGCCTGTTGGGCTTTACCCGAGCCTGAGCCCGTCAAATGGGCGGGCTAGCCCAGCCCGACCTTCCCATGGGCCGGGCTTGGGCCTGAAAATTTTAGCTCCAACCCGCTCGCCCGTTGGCCCGCCCACCAGCCCGAGATATTAGCCCGCCCGTAGCCCGGTACACTATACACGCGTAGCATGAGATATTAGCCCGCCCGTAGCCCGGTACACTACACATATATGTAATAAAATAGCTCAGTTTTTTTGGAATGATTCCAAGCCCACTTTACTATGGGGAACTCCCAAGCCCAATTTCTGATTCCAAGATTTAAAAAACTGAAAAAACATGAAAAAAAAAACACAAAAGCATGGTGGGTGGCTGCACCAAATCCCATTAATTCCACTGAAACCTCCACTTCTTCGACAGGGAAGCATGGGTTTGCAACAACATGGGTTCCGTTTAATAAAAAAGTACTCTTACAATGAATTTTTTTTTCCGACATTTACAATGAATTTTTGTGTGGAGGGTCATTAGTCATTACCTTCTTCAAACCATGTCTCAGAAACCCTCAACCATTTTTTTCCACGTCTCTTCCCTCTCCATTTCCACTGAAACCTCCACTTCTTCAAACCGAGAGCTTAGGCAATAAACATTTTGAGAGAGAGTCTGCCCACCTAATTAGCCCGGCCCGGCCCGGCCCGCCTGAAGACTAGTCCGCCGGCTAGCCCGACTAGGATAAGCCCGTGGGCTGGGCTTGGGCTTCATCTTTTGAGAGATAGCCCGGCCCGCCCGGCCAGCTAAAAAGAAAAAGCCCGCTAATCCCGGCCCACAGGCGGGCTTGGGCAGGAAGTTCGTGGACCGGCCCGGCCCGATGATGACCCTTAATCCTAAGTGGTTAATATACTTTCCAAAATTGGAATATTGAAATTTATAGAGTTAATTAATAATAATCCTAAGTAGGTATACTAAGTAAGTTTTTATCCCGGTCAATTTCAACGGTTAACTTTTTATCCATACATTTGAGTAAACCCAATTTTACCCCTATTTATATTATTGTGATAACTATATACATAGCAAAGATTTAGTTAGTTAGGCATCCTGTACAAAAAAGATCATTATGATTCCATCCTATGAGATTTGAATACTTATGATGATTCCATCCTGAAATTCAAATAAACCCCAAAACACCTTTTCTCTCTCATGATTTTCCTAATATTTCTCTCTGCTAATATTTCCTAATTTATCTCAATCTCTCCATTATTTTTTTAAATCTTTCTCTTTCTTAATCTTTTGATTCTCTCTCTCCTACTCTTCTCTCACTGAAAATATCAAAACAAAATTAAAAATAAAAAAGCTTTCTCACGACTTGGCAACCCACAAACATAGTAAAATAATTTATCACGAATCCTGTGATGGATTACATAACAACTCATGAGTTGAATTTTATGGTAAATTAATACTTCACTTTTCATTAAAACAAAACCAAGTACAAAATCATGGAAACTCCGATCATGGTGAATCTAGACATTTACGATATACAAATAAACCACAAATTTCATGGGATGTTACAGTAAACATGTATTATTGATTAATCATGATTGATCCATCGACACATCATTGAATTATTGATTAACCATGATCATTAAGGGAACGTGGTTTTATATTTAACCATGTTTACTATATGAAATAACAAAATTGGTGAATCTATAAACCATAACAAGATTGGTGAATCTATAAACCATTGGCACAATATAATCATGGTCAATCAATAATCCAACAATGTGACGATGAAGGCAACATGGTTAATAAACAATCCATGTTCCATGCATGAAGATTAGGTTGCATAAAACATGGTTAATTAAAAAACCATGTTCCACAAAAAAAAAAAAAAAACCTTCAATGGCATAAATCATTCAATTGAAATATACTATCTATTTTATTGAAATATTTTCCAAAATCATCCATGAAATCAATATATATATATATATATATATATATATATATATACACAAGAAGTTTCCTATGAGGGCTTCCTCACAAAAAAAAAGTGTGGTAAAACAATTGTAAGCCGTTGGATCGCGTGAAGAGTGTAGGATCCAACGACTCTCAACTGTTTTCCCGCACTTTTTTTGTGAGGGAGCCCTCATAGGAAACTTCTTTCACACACACACACACACACACACACACACACACACACACACACACATATATATATATATATATACAGTGAGCTTCCCCTCCAAACTCTCTTAACTTGTTAAGTTACGGACCTCATTGATCCCGATCGAATTTCGATGATCCGAACCGTCCAATGTGTTTAGAAAGTGTTTTTTAGGGTCCCCGCGAGAAATCGTCAAAAAAAAAAATACCGGGAAGGGCTTGATCTGAGCCGTTTTCACAAAAACTGACACATTGGACGGTTCGGATCATCGAAATTCGATCGGGATCAATGAGGTCCGTAACTTAAGAAAATCCGGGAGTTTGGAGGTGAAGCTCACTGTATATATATATAAGTACAGAAGTACCTTATCCATATTCAATTACAAAGCTTGTCTTTCATCCTGTTTCCTTTGTGCTTACATTTATGTTGATCCTAAGATAAGCATGCCAATGCATTGGATCCTATATTGGGGTTGTAGTTGAGGCAAGGAATGACTATGTTTCTTTTCTGCCATTGCTCACTTGTGTGTTGTAATAGCAGATTTGGGCAACAGGATAACTGACTATTTAGTGTTCTGTACTTCTGTTTATCAATGCCAAAGTATTATTTTTGTGACTTTGCTCAAGGAGATAATCACCCAGCTTGGTGGTGTCCTGTGCTCGATCAGGATCAATTGAATACAAATTTAAACCTATTAATCAGAGCAGATACAAACTCTCTAGATATAGAATTCATCACATTCACCACTCACAGAATCCTTCAAAACAAGTCACAACTTACATTCAAAATAGCCATATATTGATAACCAAAGTTTTAGTATATCCAAAAATACATAAAAATTTCACATCTTTGTATGCACTATCCTATTCCAACCCACTTTACAAGACAAAATTATGGGGTTGCAAAAAACTAAGGCCATGTTCCACTAACAAAATTCAACAAGCTACTCAACAAACTAAAAAATTTCATCATCTCCATCTCCATCTCTGCATTTTGCCATAACCATCTCAATCTCCACATATTGCCATCTTTTTAGGAGTTGTTTTCCCATCCTGAAACACGAATAGACCAAAAACGAAAATTAACTACGAGAACAAGGAAACATACATACTCGATAACTATGAAAACAGCCAGCACATGTCCCATAGAGACTTGGACATCATTTCATTTTCTGATTAAGCAACTACAATTCAAATCACCAAGAAAGGAGAGGGCATAGGAAGGAGGATCAGTTGCGTAAACCTAGAGGAAGAACCAAAACAGATTTTCTTTGATTGAGTTGCAACCAACGAATTTTCCCATAAATAATCTCCATTGGCTGTTGGCAATTCTTCTAGTTCTAGATAATCTTGGAATCTGTAAAAACTATCATGTAAATTTCTTCCTCAAATCACCAGAAAATATGAACAAATAGTTGCACACTCAAATGAGCAGGATTCTAATTTTTGCAAAGAAAAATGGCAGTGTAATTTCCTTTCCTTTTCTTTTTATAGGTCCTAACAACATCAGTTCAAAATCAAAGGAGAACAACAGAGCGCCGACTATTTCTAACAGACTTTCATCAAACAAACCTAGATTTTTGAAACCCTTCATCATACAAATAGCAGTTCAAAATCTGGACTTTCATAATAAAAATCGAAGGAGAAATCTACTAATCGTACCAGAGAGAGAGACTGAGCGAGAGCGGGCGAGGGAGATCGATGAATCGAAACCCTTTCAAAGCGAAACCCAGAAAATTCGAACTGAGCCCTAGTTTCTTCGAAATCAAACCAGAAAGGGAGAGGGATAGGGAGAGAGATACCTTGGGGGTCAAACCGTCAAAATCGAGACCCAAAATCCTTGATTCTTCTTCTTCTTCTTCGATTTGGTTTGCTTCTTCTTCGTTTCTGTCTCTCTCTCTCTCTCTCTCTCTAAACGCGTAAGAATGAAGAGGGGTTATGACCCACGTGGGTTATTTTAACCTGGATCCTGACCCGCATGGACTCTTTTTACCCGGTTTTGACCCGCGAGCTTCAAATAACGTTCATCTCTCTCTCCAGCCGTTGGATGAGATCCAACGACCCAAAACAGGAGTTCGGATTTTTTTTAAATCAGGGAGTCCGGATAGGATCTTATTGTATATATATATATATATATATATATATAGAGAGAGAGAGAGAGAGAGAGAGAGGGGAGAGAGATCCAACAACCTAAATCTATTCTTATACTCACGTAAATTTTACCGAGGAAGGTGATGGCAATGACAAATCCGGAGCTTTTCTCGTGCACTGGTGATGAACTCGGTTGGTCATGGAGGTTTTGCACAGGTTTAATTCTCAATCCATTCACCACTGTTGACAACAATCGAACCCGAGAGCCAAGAGATCAACGAAGGCGTCTAAGGAGAGCAGCTGGTGGATATGTGTTTAGGAACGCCGATGTCGTTCGTGGCGAGGGCTATCTAGCGCCGGAGAGAGAGAGAGAGAGAGAGAGAGAGAGAGAGAGAGAGAGAGAGAGAGAGAGAGAGAGAGAGAGAGAGAGATGTTAGTTATTTTAGTTTGGCATTTTCCGGGGCTGTTCAAAACACACCCTAGTTCAATTGATTTTCTATTTCTTTGAATTGTAATGGGTAGATTGAATAGGTCGGGGGTAGTTTCTCGCGCGATGCTTCTTCCGTTGCCTTCAGCTTTTTGACCCTGCAAAGCTGCTTGAATTCAACACAGGTAAAATCATCACGGCATTTCAAGCATAGCATTTTTATATATTTATCTTTTATAAATCATATTTTAAAATGCTCTAAATTAGTTTTAAAAAATACTAATATGGAATTATTTTCTTGACTCCACATAATGCTTGATTTATGAAATTCCGTTTCCCAATCTTTTATAGGCTTCCTAAATACATTTTAGGAATTTCCGTTTATTCTTATAATATAAACTACTCTAGTCAAGATTTATTATGTCCTTCCTTTTTGCATAATTTTTTATCAAGATTTTATTTACCTACCAAACTCATAACTACACATAAAAAATAATGGTGGTATCTATAGTAATATATTTTGTTTCCCCGGAGAATATTATACCAATATGTTCGTTAGAGTACTATATTACTAGATCTTTCCATATTGCATGATTCCAATATACAAACTGATTGCTAAACCACAACACAAAAAAACGTGTCTTTTTAGAGACTTTGGAAATCGGCTAAATGAAATTGGATTTCGAATATTCATGTTTCCACCTTTACCATCAATCTTCGGGATATTTATTTTTCATATAAATATGTCTCCTACTTCTTTCAATGATGAAAAATCTCTACACTTTTGCGAAAAAGAAAAGAAAACATAAGTTTTGAGTGCTAGAGTTTTATTGTTTTGTATGAGTTGTCAATCAAATCAACTCATACATAGCATTTTGTGACAATCTATTTCAACGTTCTTGCATCCTGCATTTGTCCGAACGTTTTTTTATTGTCCTGTTCATTCCGCATATCATTCATCATTTCATCTGGTGATCCATTGGTGCCTTGCTGTTGGCCGGATTGACGAGGAGTCTATTCGGAGCCGGTTGATTCCGGAGATCGAACTTGAGGTTCGTGGCGAGCTATTGAATAAAAAAGAAGCTCTGGGAGCATCGTGAGTTGGCGAGAATAGGTAACGCTTAAGGGTGAGGCTTGAGGTAATCTGTTTCGCACTGTAACTCTCTTTTTGATTAATAGAAAATAGTAGACTAGGCCGTGGTTTTGTCTTAGGGTTATTCGGACCCTAAGGTTTTCCACGTATATCGCGTGTCTTGCCTCCTGATTTATTTTCTGCTATTTTATTGTATGTTCTAATTGTTTAATCTCTTTTTTTAAAAGAAAAAAATTCTAATAAAAGTTTTTCAAAAAAAAAAAAAGGGTTAATTTTTTAATTAAGTCCTATTCACCCCCCCCCCCAGAGGACGTTTTTAAGCTTCCGCATAATTTAAATTGGTATCAGAGCCTAGTTGCTTTGTATCTGGATTTATCTCTTGAGTATTTGATCCTGTGATCATGGACTTGAATACACCTCGTGAGGGTCCCTCAAACTCGAGGCCGCCCTATTTTGATGGGAACGATTATCCTTATTGGAAAGAGCGCATGACAACATATTTAAGTTCCTTAGGCATTCGGGTTTGGAGATCTGTTAGGTACGGCTATGAGGCCCCAACCATAGAAGACGCTACAACTAAAAAAATGAGGGCCAAAGAGGACACTGAGTGGATTTCTGCTGACAATGAGAGTTTTAAGGCAAACTCCAAAGCCTTAGGAGCCATCTATGGTGCTTTAAGTAAAACCGAATTTAGTCGCATCTCCGCATGTAAGTAGAGAGGCTGATTTTGGTGAGGGTAAGTAGAGAGGCTGATTTTGGTGGGTTTTTGGGGGTTTGGCTCTCCTCTTTAACTTTTGGTTAAAAGTCCAAAAGTTAAAGTGGAGAAGTTGATGAGGATGCCCTAAAATAGCTATTTTGGCTACCTAAAATGCACAAAATCAGTTGCAGCAGCCTCAACAAATTACTGTTCACCATGCATTTTGCTACAGTGCATAGGCAAATATACCTATGCACTGTTCACCATCCATACCAATTTTTTACTTTTGTTTCTCTCTCTTCCCCCCCTCTGCAGCCACTCTACAGCCACAACGCCGGGTTCAACGACGACGAAATTTCGATCGACGGCGAAGTAAAGATCAACAGCGAGGTAAGGATTGACGGCTAGGTAAAGATTGACGGCAAAGTAAAGAACGACGACAAAGCAAGGATCGACGACGAGTTTTTCTTTGACCAAAGGGCTTGTGTGTAATGGTTTTTCGTTTGAAATCTACTTCTTAAATTACAAGTTGTATCTTTGAAATTGGATGTCCATAGAGGAGTTGCCCAACTGCAAGTCTTCCTTTGATCTCGCCGACCAAGACATTTGCCAATTCCAGCGAGCTCAGTCCATGTGGCGGTGCAAAGGTGTAGAAATGGGTCTGTTCGTACAAATCTAGATGGGATGGAGAAGAAGATAAGAAAAGAGAAATAAAAAATAATAATATTTTAATGAAAGGTAGGTAAAATGAGTAATATTGTTGGAGTGTTAAGAGTGACAGGGTAGCTATATGCACTGTGCATCAGGTTTTTTGGCTAAAAATTTACAGTAGCTGTTGTTTTTGCTCTAATAGGCTATAGTACACTGAAATTTATGTTAGCGTGTACATCAAATATTTAACTGCCAAAAATTGCTTCACTTTCATTTTTGACAACTTAGGGTGTAAGATAAAAATAAATTTGTCCTAAATACAATCAGTATAATTTACTTTGAGTAATCGTTTAGTATTTAATTCTTCGTCATAATTTTTACAATTATTCGTCTTGAAGTAGGGGAAAAAATACAAATATTAATCAAAATCTAAAAAGTTTAGATGAGATGACTGTAATGACAACTATTTCAACAAAAAAAAAAAAAACCCTTTGGTAATTTTTTTTTTTTTTTGCTTTTGGGTGTAATTTTTACATTTAGACTCCCTTCTTAGAGACGTGTGATTAATCTAATACAATATATTTTATGTGAATCTAATAAGAATTCAAAAAAATTAATAAAGAATAAAATATATTATAGCCCAGTGCATACTGCTGCACTTTATTATTTTACCACGATAATAGATAAACCCAGAATTGCTTTACTTTCACTATGACAATTTAATTAGGACTTCATTTTAATTATCACGATAAATTATCCAACGCCTTGCCAGTTTTAATTCCATATACCAACTTCTAACTCTTTTTTTTTTTTTTTTGTTGGCTGTATAATACCATGATCGTGTATTTAATACTAACTACTTTAGAAATAGCTCATTTTAAGATAATGTAGGTATGTTTGATTTATTTCATTTCATTTCATTCCTATTTATAAAAGAGAGGGAGTGTAATGTAGAGTATTTTTGTTCATAAATTTCGCTCATGGATTAACCAATGATTTAAAAAGGTGAAAAAACAATTGCAAATATATGAAACTCTCTCCGACTTAAGAAGTTAGACAATTTCAGTATTCTAGCACTATAACAAAATTGTATATGTCTTTTTATCTTTAATTAGATTATTATAAGCAATATGGATCTCATATAAAAGATTTCAATCAGTTCTACTAGAAAAAGTTTTGAAAATCACAAAAAATATTTAAAATGGGAGATATATAGACAACTTAAAAATGTCACGCAATTCCGGAAGTGTCCCACATAATTCGGAGGGAGTATCCCTTATGTCATTTACTAATTTTCCCTTTTTCAAACCTTTTTGCTTTGGGCATTGCAAGTAATTACTCTAACCTTTGTGGATATTTCTGAGAATCAAGAACATAAAGAAGTACACAATATTGTGGTCCTCTCTGACTAGAATAATGACCAGTAATAAAAAAACATAAAGAAGTACACAATAAGGCTTTTCATGATTTTTTCTATTTGTATTTTCTTACAATCTGTTTGTTATTACAATGTAAAACATTTCACAAAGAGTGCATTAGAGGAGTGAAGGGCTTTCTATCATCTCCACTAAAACTTTTTCTAGAGAGAGAAAGTTATCGTCAGAGCATGTCAGTCACCCCTACCGTTGCAACGCCTATCCCACCCACCGGATCATCGTCGGATAACATCACCGCAGAGGAATAAGATCATCTCATACGTAGCACCAAGAAGATAAAGAATGATCAGATCGAGCTAATAACATCAATGGATGCAGAGTCTGTTGTCCCAGATTCCGAGACCCCAAGAGTAGATACCATTGTTGATGATGAAATGGGGATGGGTGAAGAGAAGGGCGAGGAGGCTCTGGCTCCTCCCAAGGAACTCATCAAATCATTCAAACAGATCCTTATCAACACTAAAGGGAAGGAAATGGCCTTTTCTGAGGATGTGGAGAATATACCCTTTGATGAGGAATCAATGGGCGAAGAGGAAAACATTTGTGAAGATGAGGAAAGGGATGGTATTCCAGTAATCAATTTTCCCAAAAGTCTCGTGAAATATGGTACTCAACCATGGAAGAATGCCATCATTGTTAAGCCAATTGGTTACCCCATCGGTTACAAAGCTTTGTGTACCAAGGTGAGGCGTCTGTGGGATCTCCAAGGAGATTTTAGCGCCGTAGACATCGGCATGGGTTTCGTGGTTTTCAAGTTCGATGTCCAGAGCGACCGGGCTCATGTCTTAACGGGTGGTCCTTGGACCCTATCTGATCAATACATTACTGTTAGAGCATGGGAACCTAGATTCAAGCCGGATGAAGCAGAGGAGATCACCATGGCAGTTTGGGTTCGTTTCCCTAACTTCCCCCTTGAATACTACAACGAAAAGCACATGTTCCGAATTGCCAGGCGCTTGGGCCGCCCTATCAAGGCAGATTCCACTACGATTGAAACAGACTGTGGGCGTTATGCCAGAGTTTGTGTGGAGGTTGATCTAAAAATGCCTTTGAAATCCCGTGTCTACATTGAAGGTAAGATTTACAGAATTGAATATGAGAATATCCCCCTATTGTGTTTTGGATGTGGTCGTGTTGGCCACCGCAAGGACTCGTGTGCTTGGGGATCGAAAAACCCCATTTCTCCGATGCCGAAATATACTGTAACGGCTAGTTCATAGGTTGAAAGTGAGAAGACAATAGATCCGATTCCAGCGGGTCAGGCCGCGAAGGCGGCCCACTTGCCTGCTTATGGGCAGTGGACTCTTGTGCAGAAAAGACCAAGAAGGCTTAACCCAGGGAGGCGTTTCATAGATAAAAATCATTTGACCCACTCTAACTGGGCCGCTGGTCCAAATGCTCAAAGACATGAGCCCAGAGAAAACATATTTTCTTTGTTGAATTGGTTTGAGGCTAGTTCTTCTGGGACCAAACGGGGCCAACATCAAGTGAAACCTCCTAAAGAACCATTACGTAATCACCCTTTACCAGCCACTACCAATACTAGTCCAACCGAGATCACTCTTAGCCATAATACTTGCAGCTCTAAGGCGATTTCTTGCGGCCCATATGAGAATATCCCAAATAAACCTCCTATCTCTAAGCCCAAACCTAATATTCCTAAGCCCAAGGTTAATATTACTACCCAGGCCAACACTATTCCCCAGCCCATTCTCAGTAACATTGTCCCCAGCCCTAACCCTACAACCCCTTCCTCCCCTCTTTCCCCAGTCGTAGTGGCTGTTGTCCCTAACCCACCTCTCACCTCCACCGACAAGCTGCATACCCTTTTCCATCAATACCCAAGATGAACCTAGCTGCAATAGAGACATCCCACCTCCAAAATCATCCGATCTGCACCCTAATCAAACCAGGGTAAGAAGGTGGAGCCCTTATGACGGTAGAATGGTCAACTCCCATGGTAAATTTAGAGATCACAACTCCAGGCAACAACGTGGCGGGGATCCCGTTCTATGTAGTGGACGTGGACAGTTCATATGGGAGCTGCCGTGACCAGATCCTGGTCAAGAAGATGGTGGGATGGAATGAGCTTCTCCCACTCCCCTTCCTTCCCAAAGTAAAGTCTATGATTTGCCTCATTTGGAATTGTAGAGGTGCTGGAAACAACACCTTTAAGAGAAACATGCAAGATCTTTTATCTCTCCATCATCCAGATCTCTTGGTGTTGGTGGAGACCAAGGTTCCTCTTTCTGCTTTGAATGGTTTTTTCAACAGTAAAGGCTTTACAGCTAACTCTTTCACGGATCCAGTGGGCCGAGCTGGTGGTATATGGGTCCTTTGGAACCCGAACTCAGGTAACGTCTCAGCTTTTGAGGTCACGAGTCAAGCGATTCATGCTACTGTACAAAAGGCTAATTTTAAAGGATGGTTCTTCTCTGCGATCTATGGCAGCACGAACCCTGCAGCTCGTGACCTCCTTTGGTATGACCTGCAGGAAAAGGCCAGTAGAGACAACCGGGAATGGCTCCTTGCTGGTGACTTCAATGATCATATGGAGAGCTCTGAGAAAAGAAGCTTCAGGAGAGGTACATCGTATCATAGATGTAATAAATTTTCAAATTTTGTTAATGCTTGCAACCTCATTGACCTTGGTTGCATTGGCCCTAAGCTTACTTGGACTAATAATCGTGAGGGCCTTGCGAACACAATGGTCCGCCTTGATCGGGCCTTGTGCAATAATAATTGGAACATGCGTTTCCCTAAGGCTGTGGTGAAGAATCTTCCTAGAATGTATTCCGACCACTGTCCCTTTCTCATTTTTACGGAGGGAATTCCTCTCCCTCCTGCTAGAAATTGTCCCTTTCGTTTCGAGGCAGCTTGGGCTACCCACCCTGACTTTGAGAATTTAGTTAAACAAGCCTGGTCGAGTCTTCCTTCAAATCTTTTGGATAACCTTTCTGAGCTTAAGGATTTAGCCAGAGATTGGAATAAAAATGTCTTTGGTAACATTTTTACTAGGAAAAAACATCTCCTTGCTAGACTTGAAAGTATCCAACGGAGCCAAAGCATTTCTTACTCCCATAATTTATTTTGCCTTGAAAAAGATCTTAATCGCTGTTACCAGGAAACTCTCAAACAAGAGGAAATTCTGTGGTTTCAGAAATCAAGATCCAAATGGATTGTGGAGGGTGACTGTAATACCAGGTTTTTTCATCTTTCTACTGTGATCAGACGTAGAAGAAATAAAATTCTTACGCTTAAGGGGCAAGATGGTGTTTGGATTGAGGACCCTACTGTCTTAAAAACTCATATTATTGACCATTTCAAAAACCTTTTCTGTATCAACACTAATAATACTTCTATGGGTTGGAACACTTGGACTCGTAACGGTTTTAGTGAGGAGGCTAATGCTGAGCTGGCCTCAGTCCCTAATGATGAGGAGATCTTCATGGCTATTAAAAGCATAGGGGCTTTCAAGGCCCCTGGACCTGACGGTTATCACGCTTCCTTCTACCATAGCTACTGGAACATTGTTGGTCCTTCCCTTTGTAATCTGATTAAGAAATGTTTTCAGGAAAAATCCGTCCCTAAGGAGATCTATCGGACTCTGATTTGCCTCATCCCTAAATCTAAGTATCCTAAGACTATTAATCAGTTCCGTCCTATTGGGTTGTGCAATGTTTCGTATAAGGTTATCTCGAAAATCATTGTTAGTCGCATTAGACCTGTCCTAGTTGAGATTATTAGCCCTTACCAGTCCAGCTTCATACCAGGAAGACAAACCACGGATAACATCATTATTTGTCAAGAGATTTTACACACCCTTAGGAACCGTAAGGGTACTGTTGGGGGCATGATTTGGAAGATCGATTTCGATAAAGCTTACGATAGAATATCTAGGGATTTTTTACTTGATACTCTACGTTACTTTAGAATGAATGAGGAGCTCATTGCTCTCATTATGAGTTGTGTCACTAATTTGGAATCTTCCATTCTTTGGAATGGGGAGACTCTCCCCCCTTTTACTCCGGAAAGGGGGCTTAGACAAGGTGACCCGCTTTCGCCTTACTTGTTTGTGTTATGCATGGAGCGTTTCTCATCCATTATTAATCAAAAGGTCCTTAATAATAAATGGCTGGGCATTAAGGCATCCCAGGATGGCCCTTGCTTCTCCCATCTCTTTTTTGCGGACGATATTTTGCTATTCGGAAAAGCTACTTCTAAACAATGTGAAGTCATGAGAGAAACTTTAAGTATGTTTTGTGATGAATCCGGGCAACTAGTTAGTTCCCATAAATCCAAAATCTTTGTCTCACCTAATGTCCCTGTCAGTTTGGCCAGGAATCTTAGTTCGAATTGTGGTTTTGCTATTACGAAAGATCTTGGCATGTATTTAGGGGTTCCCTTTATTCATAGAAAAATTTCTAAGAGACATTTTCAATACATTATCGAACGTCTCAACAGAAAACTTGCGGGTTGGAAGTCTGATTCTTTGAACTTTATGGGCCGTGTTACTCTTGTACAATCTGTTACCTCCACCAACCCCAATTACTCTATGCAAACGGCCGCCCTCCCGTCTTCCACCCTTAATCAAATTGACCGCATAAATCGTAATTTTCTTTGGGGGGACAAGGAGAATAAGAAAAAGATCCACCTCATCAATTGGGACACGGTTTGTCGTGCTAAAAGCAATGGTGCATGGGCTTGGTATCCGGAAGGCTGGAGATACTAATCCTGCTCTCCTTGCTAAATTGGGATGGAGAGTCATGACGAAAAAATTTCCTTTGTGGATCCAACTTCTTCAGAAAAAATATCTTAAGGTCCACCGTTTTAAAGATGGCCGGCCAAGAGGAACGCCTCCCATGTTTGGCGTAGCATTATCAAATCCAAGAGCATTGTTTTAAAAAATCTAAAATGGCTGGTTGGTAATGGTGAGGAGATATCCTTTTGGCATGATTGGTGGTGTGGAGACACTAACCTGGCAGATTCTCTGAATGTGACTATCTCGGACCAATCTTTGGTATCAGATTTTATCACTGATACTAAAAATTGGGACATGAATCTTATCCGTCAAGTGGTTGATGATAACGCTGCTGGTGGGATTTCGAATGTTCTGATTCCTAAAACTGCTAGTGTTAGAGACACTCCCTGTTGGACCTTATCGAGTAATGGGAACTTTTCCGTGAAGTCTGCCTATAACCATATTTCCAAAAGCCCCCTTTCCAATGTCAAGTGGAATTGGATTTGGAGGCTTAGAATTCCTGCTAAACTGAAGAGTTTTCTCTGGTTATGTATGCATGGTAAAATTCTTACTAAACACCAAAGGTTGATACGAGGATTGATAGATAGTGATGTGTGCACCCGTTGTAATAACTCACGGGAGGATTTGAAACACCTTTTTTTCGACTGTACTTTGAGTGCTAATGTTTGGTTGCAGTTTACTAACTTCCAGGGGCCTCAATCCAGCAATCTAGAGGAATGGAGGACATGGCTTCACAACAACATTAATTCCAAGCCAGGGGGTTATTTTAACAGTGTTCTAGTTGTTGTTTTACTTTGGAAACTATGGCTAGCACGGAATAGGACTATATTTGATAATGCTTCTTTCAATAGCTATGATATAGTTTCCAGTAGTTCTTTGTTCGCTCATGAAATCACTCAAAGTTTTCAGTCTACTGTTTGTGCTAATCCTAGACCCGTGAGATTGGTTTCTTGGTTCTTCCCAGGTGTTGGAAAACTCAAATTGAATACTGATGGTTGTAGCCGTGGTAACCCAGGCCAAGTTGGATATAGAGGGGTGTTCCGAGAGGAAAGAGGACACTGGATTTTGGGGTTCTTTGGGCGTCTTGAGGAGTGTACCAGTCTCGAAGCAGAGCTATGGGGATTATTCAGAGGGTTAGAGTTGGTTCGTAATCAAGGAATGAAGCCTCTGGAGATCGAATCGGATTCTACGGTTGCCATAGCGCTGATCAACGAGGAGCACCCAGAGCACTCTCCCCATTTAATCTTGATCAAGGAGTGCAAAGCGTTAAAGGAGATTACCGGATGCAGTTTGAAGCACACTCTCCGTGAAGGAAACAAAGTTGCTGACAAGCTTGCAAACATGGGGGCGGACCAAGCGGACATGATGGTGTCGCACATTACTCCGATGGATGAGATTATCCCACTCCTCGAGGCGGACATGAGAGGAGTGATGTTTGAGCGCTTTTAGTCTTGTTATTTTTCCAGTTTACCAAAAAAGTAAAACATTTCACAAAAACTATTTAAACTTGAATGGATATGAAATGTTTTTTCTTTTGCAATATTCCTATTTTATGTAGCAGTTATCTGTGTTGGATGTGAAAAGAAAGAAAACAGAGGAAGAACATGGGGTAAGAAGAGCAGAGTAGCAATAATGCCAAAACTACTTTTGATTACTCCAAAACTCCAATGCATAAAAGGCTTGTACATTGCACATAAGTACAAGCATTTTATGCATTGGAGTTTTGGCATTAACATTTGCCTAAATGCAAAAAGAAAAAGAAAAGTTTTGAAGAGGAGAGCAAATTTTTCCTTCCTCTTCCAAATTAGAAATTGAATTAGTTTTTTCACTCTCTCTTCTTTCCTCATTCCTTAGTTAAAAATCGTTCCAAAGTTGACAAGTGAGCTAGATGAACAAAATCACACAAATCTCAAAAAAGAAATAAAGAATTTGATAGAAAATACGATTGAATTATTGATATTAATATTTTTTCGGTTTTTTTCCCCTATGATCGAACTCTCAGAATTTAGGTAAATCATTCCCCGTCATCAAGATACTTGGTCACATCTAAGTATCTAACAGTATAATAGATCAAAATGTGAAAGGTAAAATTAGGCTTGTATTGGGCACAGACTCGCGTGCATCGCACGCGCTGACCTCACTAGTAATATTTAAAAAGGTAAAAACAGTATTTTTAATGTACTAGATAGGTAAAATAGATGATATTGTTGGAATTTTGATAGAGACGAGAGTAGGTAAAGTGAAAAATGTACACTAGTCACTTGTAGTTTTGGCTAAAAATTTACTGAGATTGTTGGAATGCCTTAAACAATCAATTAGAGTAAATAAAGCCTCAGAATTAATTGAAGTGCGCACAAGCTAGCCCGAACATCCGGTATTTTAAAAAAACTGAGAAGTTAAGGAGGCGTTTTAACGTTTTTGTTTCCTTTTCTTTGTTTTTGTTTTTAATTTTTTTTCAAAAATAAAAACAAAAGTGTTTGGTAATTTATTTACGTTTTGTATTTATTAAAAATGTTTTCAAAATACAAAAAAGTTGATTTGCCTTGTTTTTAAAGCAGGATCGTTTAAAAATAAAAAACAGAAAACAGAAATTTCATTACCAACATATTTTTTGATTTTTGTTTTTATAAATAATAAATATATATATATTTTTAAACCGGATGCCAGGCTGGAGTTTTGCTAAGACCCGCAAACCGCCTCTCTGCTTCTCTCCTCTCCTCTCTGGCTCTCTCTCCTCAAACATCGATCAAAAACTGTTGGAAATAGTACAGATCAGATTCTCACGTCCTCAGATCGACTCTTTCCACTCTCTCTCTCTCTCTTAAGCACGAAGATACAGCATAAATCCGATTCTAGGGTTTCAAACGCCGGGTAGCCGAAACTCCAAGAAACCTGTTAAAGGTACCATCTAGGGTTTCAAACGCGCGCATGCACTTTCCTTTTCTTTAACTGGCATACGTTACGTATTACATCGCGACTTGGATTCACTGGTTTTTGGTTCGATGATTTGTTTATTTCTACGATATGAATTATATTTCCATCTCAGTTAATCAGATTCCTTCGTCTAAGCATTGTATATGTTTTATGTTATTCAAGATTTGGACTAATTCATTTGTCATTGGGACTTCATTTGGTAAGTTAAGGGTTCGTAAACTATGTAGCACAGCAGGCTAGCACCAAACTACTGTAGTTATGTTTCTTTACATGTTGACTTCTGTTCTGTATTTCCTTTTGATAGAAGAGATTATGCTTGAACATTGTCAGATTCCATCTTTTTCAAAAAGGCAGTTACACTTTTACCCTACAGCCAAGGTGGTCTAATGGTTCTTCCATTTTTTATATCTCATCGCAGAAATGTATGATAATTTGGGAGCCCAGCCCGGGTTGCCGAGACCACCTCTGCTCCCGCAGCCAAATCCATTTGGGAATGCATTTGCTGGAGCTGGTTCAGGGCTTATCAGAGGTGGGCTAGGTGCTTACGGAGAGAAAATTTTAGGATCAAGCTCCGATTATGTGCAAAGCAATGTAAGTAGCATGCCAAGGCTATGAATTCTGAACTTGTACTTTGGTCATGCTGTAAAAGAGGAGATGGTGGCAGTTGAATAACCGTCTCTAGCTATGTGATTCATTTCGTAGGTCTTTTTTGCTATTCACTATAGAGGTGATATTTCATTCCTTTATTAGGACCTTTCAATATGTATTTTTTTGTTTCAAAAGTTTGTGGATCCCCTTGTCTTTCAGACGTAATGGGCTTCGAGGGAAAGCCCTGTGGCATGTTATTATCTAATAAAATGAGGCAGAGACCTCTTCGGCTATGTCATTGAATAGTGGAGATTTGAGCTTGTGAGGTGGGATTAGTTGCAACTTCGGTGTTTGGGAAAGTGGAATTGCTTGGGACCTTGAATTTGTCCATCTGTGTTCATTGTAATACGAAAATTAAGTGGGTAATATAGAACATAAGTTTATCACCATAATCACCAAAAGACGGCAATTAAATGAGAGCTGAATGCACAAGGGTTTGACATTGGGTTATACAGGCATGTTTATATTGGTTGTTTTGCAACTGCATTTAAACAACTGGCGAAATGATGTTAACCTTTTAAGAGCTTGGTTTGATGACTTTGATCATAGATGTGTCCTCTGGTCATGTTTGATTTGAGGTTGGTTTTCTAACATTTCCATTTTTCCTTGAATGGATAGATCAGCCGATTCCTTTCCGATCCCCAATACTATTTCCAAGTTAATGACCAGTATGTGAGGAACAAATTGAAGGTTGTCCTCTTTCCACTTCTGCACCGGGTAATTCGTTATTCCACTATTTGCTCACCCTCTTGTTGGTTAATTATTTCCTGCCTAGTAATCTTTTTTTCTTTCTCCGATCCTTCAGGGACATTGGACAAGGATAACAGAACCGGTGGGGGGCAGGCTTTCCTATAAGCCCCCAATCTATGATATAAATGCTCCAGACTTGTATATTCCATTAATGGCATTTGGTACCTATATTGTTCTTGCTGGCATCTCACTGGGTCTCCACGGAAAGTAAGTTACAGCATCACTGTGAGTTTCGTGGGTTTTCGTATACATTGTATGTCTACATTTAGTTGGTCCTTAGGACCAAATTAGCGTGACTTTTGCGGTGCTCACATCAAAAGGGAGCTTTGGTTGGCCCCTGCATCATGCCTATCTTGTGCCATTGGCAGTTTGTTTTTTATGCGACATAAATGATACCACTTCTAGGTTTTGTTTCTGTACTAGTTTTGCTGCAACTAATGCATCGCAAATTGTTTCTAAAAGTAATTTTGCTTTCTGGAACTGAAGAATTTGGCACGTTGCATGTATTGGAAAGATGAGAGCATCAGAACCGAGCTTTTACCTTTTTGAAATGTGGTCACTTTGGTGTTCTCAACCCTTGACTTCTGCTTAGAAGTTCTGTTATTAATTCAGTGGTTACTGCAATTAACCCGCTTGCTTTCGCACTTGAATCTTCTGTCATATGATCTGGGAATAAACGAGACCATTTGATTCCCCTTGCTTGTGAAAAATCAAACGTGGATTTTCAGTCACGAAAGTCAAGATTATGACAATTTCACTCTGCTAACTATTGATTGCTAACTGTTAATTCATGAACGAATTAATAAAACACGAAATGATACCAAACTTATATGGATTACTTTTGCATCATCTCTTTTCTCTCTCTCTCTCTCTCTCTCTCTGTGTGTGTGCTTTTGTGTTTGACACGTGTTTATTCTACAATGTTGACTTTTGATGCCAGGTTTAGCCCAGAGGTTCTGAACTGGCTGTTCGTCAAGGGGTTGGTGGGTTGGTGTTTGCAAGTTTCTCTGCTGAAAATGTCATTGTTTTCATTGGGTTGTGGGGAGGCACCACTGCTGGACCTTGTCGCGTACGCTGGGTATACTTTCACCGGATTGTGTTTGGCTGTTCTGGGGAAAATCGTGTGGAGCTACTCATACTACTTTTTGATGCCATGGGCATGCTTGTGCATGGGCATCTTCTTGGTGAAGACGATGAAGAGAGTTCTTTTTGCAGAGGTCAGGAGTTACGACTCAAGCAGGCATCACTACTTCTTGCTTTTCATCGCTTTGGCACAAGTCCCATTTTTTATTTGGCTTGGCAATATTAGCGTCAATTGGCTTTTCTAAACTCTCTCTCTCTCTCTCTCTCTCTCTCTGGTGTTGTGAGCGATAGGTTTGTGTATACAGTGTATGGACGATTTTCCAATTTTGATTAATTTTTGGCTGGTCCATATTTTGATTTCTGATTCAATTTTTTCCATGTGAATGCCTGTGTGACTGGATTTAGCATTTGAATATTTGATATGGTGCTTGAGGCCCTTATACAGGTACATCTTAGATGGTAAAAGATAGAATCGAATGATATACTATTTGACTGCATAGCTACGAAGATGAATGAATACTTCTGCAGTTCTGCTTCAAAATCTGTGTTCTGATTTGGAACTTGGAAGAATACCTTACTGGAAAGGCATCATTGAACTTGTGTTCTAAGGCCCTCTTTGGACTGCCGTTTAGGAGGGGTAAAACATACCAGAAGGATAGTGAAGAAATAAAAGAAGTTTCTTTTTTTTTAATTATTTATTTATTTTTCGTTAAAAAAAAAGAAGTTTCTGTTTTTATGGTTTTCCTATCATTTTCCTTTGCCTTGTAAAACACAAGCGGTTATTGGGGATTACATGAAGATTGTTATTTACGTATTGTTGTAAAACAGAAGCAAATAATCTTTTTTCTTGTATTTGGCTTGTGAACTTTGTGCGGGATTTATCAGAGGAAAGAAAAAGTTGCAGGAACACTACATAGTCAAGTATTGCGTGCTGTTTTCCTTTCTCCTCGCATTCGGGTCTCCAAATTACACAAAAGACTCAAAGGCTGTGTTTGAATGACTGAAATCTTGAGTGGAAATAGGAATATGATTACTGAGAATCAAATTCCTGGGAATTTTCTTGGGTAGAAATATGAATATAATTACTGGGAATTGAATTCCTGGGAATTTGATACCTGCAGTAATTTCATTTCGGTGTTTGAATTAATTCAGTAATCATGCGCGGGAAATAATTATGTTGAAAATTTATTAAAATCAACATCCTCTTTTCCTTAATGAATGAGCCGGAAATATGAGATTCTCATCGGGTGAGGGAGTAATCGGATTTCCACTCAGTTTAGAATGTAATTCTTGATTTGAATATGTCATCAACAATCACATTCTTGTTCGTTTCTTCCAAACTCGGATTAAAAAAAGTATGGCATCACATTCTCGTTCCTATCTCTCCAAATATTGGAATCATGGAAAGAAGGCATCACATTCCCATTCTTTCTCGAGTTGATCTCTGTAATGACCCTAATTTTTGTAAATAAGCATTTCGATTTAATAATTCGATAATTCTCGTTAAATTTATAATAATCAAATTATTTCCTTTTTAATTATTTAAAATTCATTTTAATTACATTTAATTTGGACAACTAGTCATGTGCCTCATTGTGCAAGCCAAGTACTATACAAACTACTACCAAACACTACCCTAAATTTCTCACACAATCTTGTCACCTTCTTTTCCAACATAATCTTCTTTTTTTTTTTTTTTTTGTACTTCGGAAATTTAATTAAGAACTAAAAGAGAGTATCAGCTTGCATCAGAGGTGCAGCGAGAGGATTACAAGAAAGGAAATACATACTACAGTAGTTAATCAAGGAATTGCCTTATATTAAGAACTCTCTCATAGCCTTATTAGGAATTGCCTTATGTTTAAAAACTCTCTCATAGCTAACGGAGGGGTGGAAACCACCAGTAGTCCCTCATGTTGTTCAGCTCCAATATGCGTGAGACAATCAGCTCACTCATTAGTAGAACGTGAGATGTGAATCAGAGAGCTTCCAGTATGGGTGATGAGGTACTTCCCATCATTAATGATGTTGCTCTGAGGTTGATTCAAGTTGGCACATTCATTGAACAAAATTACAGCAGTTTGTGAATCTGATTTGATTTGGACATTGGTCCATCCCTTCTCCAAGATGATGGTGAGACCTTTGTATATTCCCCAAATTTCAGTTTCTAGACTTGAAGTAGCTTGCATTTTTCCATAATAGCCCAACTCCCATTCTCCTTGTTCGGTCTGGAATAGACCTCCAAAGCCTGCCTTTCTTCGCGTCTCAATCTAGCTACCATCTGTGTTCAACTTGAGGGAACCTGATATGGGAGGGAGCCAAGGAATTAGTCTATGATTGGAGGGGTCAGTTATGAGGGATGAATTAAAAGCTTCCACTATCTCGGTAGCATAGGAGCATAGCACTTTGGAACTCACATTCGGTACCATATCAAAGTTGTCAAATTTTTTTCTATTTCGATCTTTCCAAATTTGCCAAATGGTGGTGCAGAATAAAATGTTCCAAGGTATGTCTATCCCCAATCTAATGAGTTTTTTCTTTTTCAAATTGAATGAAATCCAATCCGAAGTGGAGTTAGAAATTCTATCCCTCATCAATTGACCGGAGGGAAGTAAGTCCCAAAGCACATAAGCTTTAGGACATTCCCTTAGTATGATCCAGATTTTCACGAGAGGTGTTACATCTAGGACAAAGATCCGAAGGTGTAATTCCTCTCATGGCTCGAAGCAGTGGGAAGTTTGTTATGCAAATAAGCCAAATAAAGGTTTTGAATTTTTGAGGATGTTTTAGCTTCCAAAACCACTTCCACCCCTTCGTGTCATTGGGTTCTTTGTTAAGGAAATCATACACCACAGAGGCAAAGCAAATGCCATTAGGGGAGTTAACCCATGATGATCTGTGGCTTGCTCAAACTGAGGTAGGGCCATACTCTCAATCTCATTGCAAATATTGGTATCCATAATGTGAGAAATGGAATCAAGGTTCCACTGCCCATTATCAATTAACTCTTTCACTTTGTCATTGTTGTGAGTGTGAGCCCCTGGGTAAGCGTCCGCTAGGGGGCCATTCCCACACCACCAATCCTTCCACAAGTCAACCAAACTACCATCCCCGATGGTCCATTTTATGCCTTTTTTTTAGAGCTTCCTTAGTATGCATAATGCTCCTCCAAGTAAAGGAGGCAGATCTATTACGAGGCCAAGACTGTATGGAATGTTGTTTTAGATATTTATCTCTAAGAATTTTGGACCATAAACAGTCATCATTTTGGGAGATTTTCCAACCAAGTTTAGTTAAAAGGGCAAGATTTTGAGTTATGACTTTTCTGAGGCCAAGACCACCACAATCTTTGCTTTTACAGACATTATTCCAATTAACAAGGTGGATTTTCTTTTTGTCCAGAGTATCACCCCAAAGGAAATTTCTATTAAGACGGTCAATTTTCTCACAAACACTAGTGGGAAGGTGCATGGTCTGCATAGTATAACTCGGGATGGTGGAAGAGGAAGCTTGGATAAGGGTAGCTCTCCCAGCTAATAATGTGTTAGACTTCCACCCGTCAATCTACTTTGCACTTTTTCCACAATGTGTTTAAAATGATCCTTGTTGACTCTCTTATGGAGAAGCGGGACCCCAAGATATATGCCAGGATCGTTGGTAAGGGCTATCCCACAAAAGTTACTTAGTCTACGAGCTTTATTACGGGGAACATTGGGGGAGACAAAGAGTTTGGACTTGGTGGGATTCATGGTTTGACCCGAGAGATCACAAAACTTTAGAAGAACTTCCATGATGTCCCTACAATTAGAGAGATTGGCTTGACCAAACAAGATGAGATCATCCGCAAAGAATAGGTGTGTGAGTGCCTCAGAGTCCCTAGAGGCCTTGATGCCTTTCCCATTCCCTATAGAGCACTTGTGGTCAATGATGAGGGAGAGTCTTTCCATGCAAAGAACGAACAAATAAGGGGATAAAGGGTCCCCTTGTCTAAGTCCACGACCTGGGGAGAATTCATCAAGGGTTTCCCCATTCCAAAGGATGGATGTTTTAACATTGGAAACACAACTCATAATGAGGGTTGTCCAAGATGGGTTAAGGTTAAAAAACACCAGCGTATCAAATAGAAATTTCCAAGAGATCTTATCATAGGCTTTTTCCAAATCAACCTTTGGCAGATTGCCTCCATTTTTACCTTTTTTAGAATGCAAAGTATGTAAAATTTCCAGGGTAATAATGATATTATTTGTGGTGGATCTACCAAGAATAAAACTACTTTGGAAATGGCTCACAATCTTACAGAGGAGAGGGCGGAGTCTAGCAACGATAAGTGTGGACGGTCGATTCCACGCTGGTTTTAGATTGATTTCTAAACCCTTCATGCCAGTGCCAGTCGGGCCCAATGTACAACTATAGTCAGGATTAATAACCTAGTTTTTACAATGTGGTAGTTGTTTTTTGAGGAAGAGTAAGAACTTCATTGATGATAAAAATTACAACCTACCATATTCATCTAATACACCTGGAAGAAGACAAATTGCAGACAACAAAGACAAATTAATAACACATCCAAATCAAATGGAGGATACACCAATGATATAATAATCGGATGGTCGAATGTCAGAGACGCACATGCAGGTTGTCGATGAACAATTGTTACGATAGTTCCACTATTGATGAGGTTTCCTACAGAAACTAACAAATACCAACCAAGTGACTCTAACACCCTAGGTATTGTTGCTGTTTGTTTGGTTGAGCCATGAGTGAGCAAACATTTATGGATAAGACAAGTGTGGACGGTCGATTCCACGCTGGTTTTAGAAAACTGTTTGTTTGAAAATAGAGTCGCCACCCGAGTTTTTAGAAAATGGTTTAGGACCCGAGAAACCAATTCGAAAACGATTTAGAAAATGATATAGAAAATAACTTGAAAACCAGAGATTCGTTTTGGATTCGGGAGCTAGGTTACGAACAGGGAAGGATTTTAATGCACCCCGCTCGGCCAATTAAAAATCGTTCTTTACTAAATATTTGTGGGATTTTTAGAAAGTGTTTTAATGCCAAACTTTAATAAATAAAAAAATTAAATCATGTAAAACGTATGATAATAGTAATAAAACAGTAAACAACATGATAATAAACATCACAACGAGTAATTAAATAGAAAACCAAATTTCCAAGCTTTTTATGGAGAAAATGATTTGAAAATTTTGAATTTAGATAGAGTGTCGTGCAGTACTCTACTTGTGCCGTGCAGTACAGATAAAATTTTATGCGACACTGTTCAAGCAGTAACAGTTTGAAAACTTGGTTTCGAACAGAAATGAAATGGGAACATACTTATGATGCAAAACTTCATAAAAACTAATTATTTTTGAACCTGAAAACCATGTTTTTTGTATTAAAATGTTCCTCCTCAAGAGATTACACCAAGAGATTACATCATACGATCCAATAATTTTACCGTATGGCGAAATCGGGGAGGTTTTCAATATAACTGTTCCTACTAAAACATTGTTCTACCAAGCACAAGAGTGATATGAAAGAATTACCTTATGCTTAGTATCACCCCTCAGAGTACCTAAGCCATGGGCTTTTGGCGAAACGGAAATGTTGCTTCCGGACGAAACCTCCCTAGAACGAACACCCTTTCTTGACCTTCTAGCTCCAGCTTCAAACTCCTTTGTGCTTCTGAATTTGCTCCGATACGGCAATGAGGTTGTTTGGTTCTTGGATTAACAAAGTAAGGAATGGCCGGGATATGGTTTCGGACAAAAATTGAGCACCGGGAAGTCGGGTTTCAATTGGGATTTTTCTCTGGGATTGTTTTGGAACAATTTTGGAGATTGAAAGGTGAAGGAATGAGTGGCTTAAGACATGGGTATGGTTTGGACAGAGTTTACATAGGATTTTTCATGGTTGGAGAGCTTTTGGTGGTGGAAAAATGGGAGAGAGACTTCTTATTCTCTTAAAATGGAAGAGGAGCATCCAATTTATAGCCAAAATTCACTTGGGGAGCAAGTAAACGTGATTAGGAAGGGTATATGTCGGTTATGCCAGTCAAAATGCTTCAGGGCGAAGTAAACTTGGTGACCAAGGCTGCTGAAACTGTGCCGTGCGGCACTACGACTGTGCCGTACGATACTAAAACTGTTCCCCACGGCACTCTCCACCGCCATTGCAAGAAAAGAACGCCGTGAGGGACTGATGAAGCACCGTGCATGAGAGTTGAGTGTTGTACGACACTGTTGACCATGTAGACTTTCTTTAACTTGGAGGGTATTGTTCCGAGAGGCTTTCCGAGCGTTTCTTTTCATCATCGGGGACAAAAATGTGTACGGAGTTTCATTTTTGGGGTGTCTACAATAAGCTTAGTGATGATTTTATAAGAGACATTGTAAAGGCTTATCGGTCTAAACATTTTTATGCTATCAGGATTGTCAGACTTAGGGATGAGAGTGATAAGAGTCTGGTTAACTTCATTAGGGATAGTGCTGTTGGCAAAACAATTCTTAACAAAGTGGCACACATCCTCACCTATGATATTCCAGTATTTATGGTAGAAAATGCCTTACAAGCAGGTATGCTTTTAACAATATTTTAGATATCAGAATTGGTAATGGGCATGCAAAGATTGGCATTATCTTCCAAAGACAGAGTGTAATGGGGATTAGCAACAAGATAGGTACCAGGGGTGTTGTCCTGACACCTGAATAAGTCTCTAAAATAATTTTGAACCAGGTCTTTTATCAAAGAGGGATTGTCAATCCAAATATTGTTATTATCTTTAAGAACATTAATTTTGGACTACGTCTCCTAATAATGGTGGATAAATGAAAATATCGAGTATTTCTTTCACCCATAACAATCCATTTGGATCTTGATTTTTGGAACCAAAGAAGTTCCTCCTGAGCAAGAATTCTGTTGTACTCAGATAGAAGTTCTTTTTCAAGCTGGAGCAAGTTATGGGAGAAATTAGTACTCTGAGATTTCTGAACCCCATTAATACGAGCTAAAGTCCATCTTTTCATTCTAAAGATGTTCCCAAAAGTGTTTTTGTTCCAGTTAATCGCAGCATGAGAAAAGTTAATAATCTTATCATGTAAGTTATTCCCATACCAGTTATTAGCAACAATATCCTCAAAGGAAGGATCTAGAACCCAGGCAACTTCAAATCTAAAGTGTTTATTAATGGGAGTCGAATTAATGATACCATGCAAATGTATGAGCAAAGGGGAATGATCAGAATATGTACGAGGTAAAGTTTGAATCATACCTTCTGGGAACAGAGATCTCCATTCCTCGTTACAGAGGCTCCTATCCAACCTTTTTTGGACATTTGCTGGACCCTGTCTCCCATTGTTCCAGGTGAATTTGGGTCTAGAGGTTCCAAGGTCTACAAGATTGCAGGTGTTGATGTTTTCCAGGAATTTTCTACGTTGGCCATGACTAGTATCTGAAGCCGAGCTTCTAGCTTCATCCATGTTTGCAATGTCATTGAAGTTGCCAGAAGCACACCACGATAAATTATTGGTAGTTGCAAATTCCTTAAGACCTTCCTAGAGAATTTCCCGAAATCTTGGGTTTGGGCTAGCGTAGACCGCTGAGAAAACCCATTCCTCATAACCATTCCTCTTGATTTTGATGTGTATAACTTGGTTACTAACTGAGATGGTGAACACAGAGACTTTCATAGGATCCCAAAGACCCAAATACCACCAGATCTACCATTGGGGTCCGTAAACGTGTCTCTAGTGTAGCCAAGGTTTCGAAAGAAAAAACCCATGAGATTGGAGACTGACCTTAGTCTCCAGAAGGGCAATTACTTCCGGTTTGTGGTTATGAACCAACTCACTGAAATGCTGTTTGAAACGATCATTCCCAGCCCCTCTACAATTCCAGATCAGTAATTTAAAACTATCCATTAAGAAGTTGTGGTCAATAGGAGGAAGGCCTGGGATGTGGAGTTGTTCTCTAAGTTCGACCAAGGTCGGCTTCGTCTTTAATTCTATCAGATTCTGGTTAAAAAAATCTATTTAAATTCAACATAACAAATATTAAAGTTGTGTTCACATATGGGTTTAGTATAATATGATTTATCAGAAACAAAATACAAATCAATTTCTGCAAGTGCAAAATCTCATAAGCATAAAATAATGATATCCAGAAATACACGTCTGCCAACGACTTACGAGTCAAGGCCCAAATTCCCTTCTCGGGACCATAGAGCAACACAAAACCTCACCGCAGCTTGGGTGACGTCCCATATTTTTGCATATCAAATTTTATGCGTATGATAATCATACTTATGGAGAGTTATCTGTATCTTGTAACTGCTAAGCCATATTATAACTATCCCCACACGTGAACAAGAAGTTTAATGAGCCATTGGCTCCGATACCAAACAGATGCAAGTATATACTATGATATAAATTAAAAGAAAGTATATAAATGCAAAGGATCGATAAGAGAACTTACTGGAGTAAACTCAGAAGATGGATTTTATTAAAGTGGAGTGAGGGAGATTACAAGTACGAGAGAGAAGGAGACAGAAGTAAGACTTGGGGAAAACCCCCTTACAAAGGCTCCTTATATAGAGCTGAGAAAGCCAAAATGAAATACAAATTACAACTTAATTTACATGAGATTCAAATTAAAGATGAGTTTTGCTGGGTACTGCTTTGGGCCCCATCGACGCGTAATCCTTATCTTCAATCTGGGGAAACGTTATGGATGACGTTAATGTTCAAGTATTGAACTTAATTACGTCATGGCTGACATCAAGGTAAATTATTGTTGTCCTTTACCCTTCTTAATCTGCTCTGTCAGCACATGGGTAATTCCATCCCAATAATCTGCTAGGGTGACACCATTTGGATCCTCATCCTCATACGGGTCTTGAGATTCTCCAGCCAAACATGTGAATGGATTATTTCCATCTGTCGATTGAGCTGACGTCATTGATTCATCATCTCCAAGAACCTTGAATGTTTCAAATAATTGGTTCTTCACAAAATCCATAGTTTTGATGACGATTTCATCTTCTGATAAATTGGGATTTTTTGCACTGATTTTCTTGGAAATATCCAAGAATGGATTGGAAATGGATTTTTTTTCTCCTGACTTTTCACCATCTTCATCAAATTCTGAATTTTTTTTTTTAACCTCATTGAGGGTATCTTCCACATTCATACCACATGTCCACCATTTGTAGTGGAAGGTTCTGGCCAAAATTGGAAGGCCTAAATTATTGTGCTTGATTTGCACATCCCATCGCCATATCCATGGGATTCCTGTCTCAGCCATAAAGATGAGGAATGATTTTCCCTCTGGAATAGATTTATTATCCCTTAATTGGGGATGATATTGATTGAAAGATTTTATTTCCTTCTGGATTGATTCAAGAAGATATTCTTGTCTTGGACCAAATTTGTCCCACCATTCAACAAACCAATTTGGAAAATTATTTTCCATTAAATTTGGACATAGCTTAAAAACCATGAATGCTTTTTATTTTAATTTTTGTAATAAAAAGCATATGTCCAAGCATTGATATAATCCCAGTAATTAAAATAAATTGGATTTGTATTTGGGCTATTCTCAGCTTTAGAATAAATTGTCCTAGAGCATTGGGGATGATGACCCCATCTTTTAAGAGTTATTACCTTCTTCAGTAAGACTATTATCCCACCACCCTCGTAAGGTTCCTGTAAAGCCTACTGTTATCCAACCAGCAATTTTTTGGTCAGGATTACCATTTTGTTAACAAACAGTGGAATACATAAGCATTTGATGAATTACTTCAAAGATTTGATACTCTGTCATACCGTCAATGTTCCATTCATAAATTGTTCTTCAACAATAAGATTTTTTATTGTGAAAAAAATCTTCCTCATAAAGAACATCTTGGGGAGTAGGATGAGGATAATAATATCTATCTGCTCCTGAATATGGATGTTTATTCTTTGGATAATTTACAGGATTCAAAGATAATTTATGCAACAGCCTTAGTATGGCGTTCAGTCCATGGAGGTGGATTTTTAGTATGGCCTTAGTATGGCGTTCAAAGATAACCTTTCATATAAAGGTGCTGAATCCTGGGCTAATTCTTTATAATAGTGTCCTATATAATTGAGACTTCCTAAAAATCTCTGCAATTGTGATTTATCTTTTATTTCATCAGGAAATTTTGAAGCAAATTCAATGCTACGATAAATTGGGATAATTTTCCCTTGATGGATATTGTGTCCTAAGAATCTAATATTTGTTTGGAATAATTTCATTTTTAGTGCAGAAACAACCAAACCATTTCTTTTGATAACTTCCTTAAAAGTCTTAAGGTGTTTTATATGTTGATCTATTGATTGAGAATATATCAATATATCATCAATATAACATATTGAAAAATCGGAATAAGGATAAAATATATCATTCATGATATTTTGAAATTCTGAAGGAGCATTTTTCAAACCAAAGGGCATTAACATTCCATTCAAAATGCCCAAATGGAACTGTAAAGGCAGTTTTATATTTGTCAGATTCAGTAATTTGTATTTGCCAAAATCCTGATTTTAAATCAAATTTAGAAAAGATTATGGCTTTATGAAGCCTATCTAAAATATCTTTTTTTATTAGGAATTGGGTATCTTATCCACATTAGGACATCATTAAGAGGTTTGTAATTGATAACTAATCTTGGAGCACCTCTTTCTTTTTCAGCATTTTTGTTGACATAAAAAGCTGTACAACTCCATGGGGAGTAACTTTTCCTGATAATTTCCTTATTCAAAAGGTTGGTGGTTTCCTCTTGGCATAGCTTCAAATATTTCTGCTTCATTTGGCTAGGCCGTGCCTTTGTTGGAATTTTTCTTTCATCAAAATCCTTATTATAGGGTAAAGAAACAATATGTTTCTTTCTATCCCAAAAAGCATTTGGTAAATCACTACATATTTCTTTATGGAATTCTTGGTTTATTTGAGAAATTTTCTCTTGAATATAAGGATCTCGAAGTCTTTCTTCAATATTCATTATCTTAATTTCTTGCGACAAAAAATTGATTTGCTTATCCTTTATTTTTATTTGTCATAAAATATCATTGATCTCCTTATAAATTGGTGGAGAAACAAACTCAAAGAATATTTCATGACCATTGACATTTGCAGTTATGCCATTATGATTAGTATGCATTGACATAATCATTGATAGGAACGGAGTTCCAAGTATTACTTGTTGCTGCAAGTTTCTTACACATAGGAAAGTTGTTTCAAGACAGATGCCTTGATTACAGATATAAACTTCAATAAGCTTATATTTTATGATCATTTTCGATCCATTTGCATTGGAAAGGTTTTGAGTAGTTTTTTCAAAATATTGGGTTATCCTTCCTGAATGCAATTCATATCTGCTCCACTATCAACAAGAGCAGTTATGTTTTCAATTGTATATTCCTTGTGAATAAAAAGATTGACCTTGATATGCCATTTTTGGAAAACAACATTGCTAAGATTATTCAAATAATCTTCACCCTCAGGATTAAAATCCTCATTGTTCTTATCAAGAGCATCTAAACGATGTCGCAATTTAATAAGCTCTTGA
Organism: Vaccinium vitis-idaea; assembly: GCA_963854785.1. Classification (NCBI taxonomy): domain Eukaryota; kingdom Viridiplantae; phylum Streptophyta; class Magnoliopsida; order Ericales; family Ericaceae; genus Vaccinium; species Vaccinium vitis-idaea. The sequence goes on from OY978215.1 coordinate 38,248,378, forward strand.
CTTGTACTAAATTTTTGAGATATTAAATTTCTAAATTCTGATTTCAGAGTATTAATTTTTGCTTTTAGGTCAGGAATTGTAGCAATTCTAGAATTATGAGATTCATTTTTATTTTGAACCCTTTCCATGACTTTTTTTAGGCTATATGAGCCATCTGGGATTTGTGGCCTTTCAATTTCATCATTTTCTTTCACAGAAGATATACATGCTTCAATTACTTTTATTTTTAATTGAGGAGCCTGAATTTGATCAATAATTTCCAAAAGGGATCTTTGCTTATATTAGTTAAAGCATCTATGCTTAAACCATTCATCTGTACAATGGCCTTCCAATAATTATTAGAAGTAGAACATTCAAGATCATTGCACTTACAATCATTAAAATCTAAATCTGATTCTGTTTCAGATGTGTAATCATCGGATAATTCATTAATAGCTTTAGAAGAACTTTGTTCATATTCTTCTTCTGAATCACTTGAATTTAACATTAATTTAAATAATTGTTGCTTTAATCCTTCATCAATTTGAAGTTCATTTAACTTCTTTTTTGTTGTGCATCTATTAGCATAATGGTCTATTTTTCCACATTTATAGCATTTTGCTGTGCTTTTCGAAGATTTCTTTCTCCCTTTTGATTTGTAGGGAGCTTTCCCCGATTGATTATTCTTTTTCCATTTTATTGTTTGATTTCTTTCTGCGACATTTTCGCCGATACTGCTTTTTAAGGGGCTTATTTCTATTCTGTCTCTTAATATTTTTGGGATAAATATTTGTATCATAAGCAAATTGGTCACAAAATTCTCCTAATTCTTGTTTTCCAGTTAGCCTTTGTTTCTTTAACCGGCGATGCCATTTAAGGTCATTACATAAGGCTAAGCCATCTTGAGTTACTATGGCAATTAATTGACCATATGTATACATGTCGTAATCAATTGTGACCATTATTTTGATCTCTGAGCTTTTTCTTAACCTTTTCAGCAAAATAATAAGGTAGTCCAACAATAAATTTGGACTTCCAATCAATGTTTTGAAACCCGGACCGGAGGGCGAACCTGTGACATCCCGACTTTTTCTTTTGGAAAAAAAAATTGATATGAATAATTAGTTCTTCCATATTTTTTTTTAACGACTTCCAAATAATAATAATAAAAAAAAACACTTTTAGTTTAAATTAAACTTCTTATTTTTGAGGCTACTGATCTAATATTTTGTATTACATTAATTTTCCGTTATATATACATATAGATATAATTATTCGTGCATGAGAGAATTTTATGAGTAGTGGGCTTTATTATTTGCATATTAAATTAAAGAGTCTTTTTATTCTTAAAGTAGGGTTTTATAAGTTATAAGTTGCAGCCATATGAGATCAGAGAGAGAGAGAGTGGAAAGAAAGAGAGACTCCATTCAGAGGCAGTGATATTTTCTTTGATCGTGTATTCATTAGACATCGAGGTATTAACGGCGTGCTAGGGTGGGCGAAGCTTACTGGTAAACCCATCACCTTCTTTTCCTTAGTTAATGATCTTTCCAAAGCCTATTAATTAATTCCTACAGAGATCAATTGGTGAGTGCTGTTTGTGGGTAATCAGCAAGAGGGATATACATATTTTATTTGGAAATACATAGCAAGAGGGATATACATATTTTATTTGGAAATACATATCTGGTGACTTAGTTCTAAGTTTATGTATTAGAATATATTACCAGGTTTTGTTAAAATACTCGACTAATTATCCTAGGAATTGTTGTAGTCCACTTTTACAGTCAATTCGTGTAACTACTTATAGTTTTATATGTACATTTTATTTGTGATTCAGACTAGTCGAGTACACGAGTGTTGCATTTTGCGGTCTATTGTTTCGATCGAGGTGAGTGGTTAAGCATGTGATCCCTTCTTTTGGAATCCTCTTGAGCCTCTCAATATATTCTTGACAATCCTTTATTTTGTTCTGATTCTATGAATATTAATCTTGCTCGTTGAACTCAACTTATTTGACGATTGACGTACCCTTTGGCATACAAGGTTTATTGGTTATATTTCTGATTGATTGATTGCTTTTATTTCGCTTACTATCTAATCATTGAATTCGTTATATTATTGAGATTCTGCAACGGCATATGGATTATCTCTGTTGGTCACTCCCATTTGCCGTTGTTCTTATGTGATTGGGACCATGTATTATATTTGTGAAAGTCCAAAGAAAAGACCCGGGCGCCATCCTGTGGTGACTTTGGCCACTAGGGAAAAGACTTGTGAAATACCCTGTGACCCTATTCCGGGTCGGCTTAGGGAAAAGACTCAGGCGCCATCCTGAGGTGACTCTGAGTACGGTGTTGGATCCAACGGGCTAAGCTTTGAGAAAATATTTGGCGTTTGGCAATGGTTATTATTATTTGGTTCCCACATAATTGGGTTGAGATTCTTATTTATTGTCATTCATCGTTCTGGTATTCTTGGAGAGGCTGATTGGTATAAATGCATATTTTTGTGATTCGATTATTGTATTTGTTATTCATTAATCGGACATCCATCTCCTTGAAACCACTTGTTGAGCCACTGACCTTTGATATCTGAAACCTTTTCTTTGCAGCCTCAATTATCTTTTGTTTAAACGTATGCCACATTGTACTCTTTACCTTAGCATGTTTAACTACTCACTAAGCTATGAGCTGACGAATTTATTCCACATTCTTTTCAGATTAGTTTGTGGAGCATCATAGTAGACTCTGAGACAGTGTCGGGACCCACCGTTTGGACCTCTAGGGCATTCACATTATTATTATTATTTTTAAGTTATGTTAACAGCTTTTGCACTTTTGTTTATTTAGCATTTTGTTAATAAATTTGGAGTTGGAGGATATTGGATATCATGCTCACTTGCTAGGAAAAATTAATGGTTTGGTTCACGCTTTTTGGCTTTAATAAAATATGCAATTTTTCTTATTTGTTTTGAGTTGTTAAAATATATATCTTTTTTTTAGGCTTCGTGTTCCAGTAATTATCTCGTGGTTCACGGCTGGTCATGCCCCCAATTTGGGTGTGACAGAACCAGAAAGGAGACCGGGCGGATGGGTCACCGGTTGAACCGCGGTTGAACCGTGACGTCATAATTACATCATTAATATATATTTTTGAATATTTAAAAAAAGAAATATGAAAAATAAACGTTGGAAAGAGAGATGAGTAGATGACATAGGAGAAATGAGAGGGAGGAAAATTCTGTCTTTGAGTTTAGTCCCACATCGCCTACTGATGTCTTTGAGCCAACCTAAAGCACTTTAAAATGCAAAGAGAGAGGGAATTTTCGTTTACAGCTGATCATTTAAAAGCCTGGGAGGTGGCCCACGTGGACAGCCTTCCTAGGATGCCAACTTTAGATTAAAAATGCCGCTGAAAGAGTGGAGTTTAAATTTTAAATTTTCCGGTTCTGCCCGAGTGACCCACAACCGAGTTTAACGGTTTGCCGGTCCATTCGTCATTGGCCACTGGTTTTTAAAAAAGAGACCGTTTCTGAAAAATAAACGATTATTTGAGGATATTCGGACTGGAGTAAGGTCCGGCTGACGAGTCAACCGGTCGAACCGGCCGGTCTGGTCCGGTTTTTAAAACATTGCTTCCAATGATCATTATTTGCATCAAGTCTTTGCATTACTTTTGCAAGAAATACATCTTTATACCAACGAAAATGTGTCAAGGTTGGACATTTAAGATTCTGAAGCAATTCCCTACCTCTTTCACGTTGGTCTCAATATCGACATGACACGATTTACGATAAACTGATAGCGTTGATGATAAATAGAGATGAGAATGAAAATGGTTGAAATGAATACGGTAGTGCATCGAGAATGCCGCGCCAACTTTGCGGAGAGAACTTTGTGGTTAGGGCTAAGTATGCGCATAACACATAGTGGACGGCCCTTGTAAACAAACTGGTCAAGTTCAGTGATACAAGATGGTCGGGACTATGTCGTGTGAGCCGCGGGATAGACAGACCTTGCAAACAGGATGTTAAGATTGGTGATACAAGACGACCGGGACCTCGGGCGGAAAGGTTGGTGCCGTTAGTTGAAAGGAGACGAAAACGGACCAATAACTTTTAGAGTGACTGTTGACCCGGTGGTCGGAAGCAGTCCAAATTAATAAATTTGAAGAAGAATGCTGACACTGAAAAGATAATACGAGACAATGTTTACTTGCGCACGATATACTCTGATCTGCATTGACACTGACACTAACACATTCGCATTCATGAGATATACAGTTTTCGATAAACTTCTGTTTTACGCTACCAGTTCTATATATATTGTTCTAGAATTGCTAGTTAAGGTTTGGGTAGAACTGTCTACTGGGCATTGTCGCTCACGGTGTTACACTTGTGTGACCCTGCCATAATATCACGATGTTGCTCTGCGACTTTGACGTATTATGTCAGATTACCGTGATGAACATAAGGAGTTCTATGGTCAGGAGGCCTATGGAGACGGAAGAGCTGCCAACTTGGGGGACAACCAGACGGAGGGATAGGAGAAGTCTTAGATCCGACCCGGTTGTATTAAATATAGTTTATGGAGGAAGGATTTACTGTATTAAACTCTTATTAACGTGCTCAATTTTGGGGGCGTTCTCATAGGCCTTGTTCAGTTGTCAAGAAAGTATGGAAAATGATGGAAAAATCAACTTTTCTATAATTTTTGGAGTGTTCAGTTACCAAGAAAATAATGGGACCCACAAAATTATTTTTCCCACTATGACTCACTTTCTCTCAAAATGCATCCTGCAAAAAGGAAGAAATTATTTGTCGTGAGAAAGTTTGCTCCCTCCAATTACACTTTCTTTGAGAAATACTTTATCAAGTAAACACTCACGAGAAAGTAAATTTTCCTTTCCTTTCCTTTACTTCATTTCACTTTTCTCAAGATTAACTTTCTCGCATAATATTCTTGGCAAATGAACGAAGCCCTAAGGTTTCATGTTAGAAACCTCTCAAGCATTGTCAACTTTCTCGGAATCAGACAACATTTGAAGACTTGAAGTTTTGCTCTTACTTTAATTGGGCTCCCCAGTAGGCGGTGAGATTGGGCCTCTAAAATTAGTCAGGTACACATAAGTTGGTCTGAACAACAAATTTGTAAAACAACCTTTGATGTTGCCGATAAGAGACCATGGTAACAACAGCTAAGAACAGCACCATGTCGTCTATCCCAAATACCATAAAGAAATTGGAATCCTGTCTAGTTTACCCCCACTTACCACAACAGAGTCAACAAATACCTCTCCAAGCCATTTTACCAAGGCAAATCTCAAAAAAAGCCCTCCAAGATACTCAATAGACAGGTTGGTAAATTAATTTTGTGAACAATGTCTCCTTAAATTCCCCCCATTTGATGCGTCACTGTTCACTACCCTTTTAATTTTTTATGATCTCTCTCTCTCTCTCTCTCAGTGTGTGTATGTGTGGGTCTCTCTCGTTCTTGACTTGACTGATTCGGGAGCACCACCAAAACCATTAAACAATGCTCCACCAAACCCATTACTCATTATTTAATTAAAATAAGGAGGGTAATAGAGAGAAATTGTTAGAGTTTTGAAAGAGATGCAGATTAGTAAAATAAAAAATATGCCCTGTTCACTACTATTTTTAGAGAAAGGGATGGCCTGATACTACTGCATCTTTACTCTTGATAATAAATGACGCAACTGTGATGAGTTGAGGCCCATTTGTCTGTTATGCATGCTTGGCTGCTTGCTTCACTTGCTTTCCAAATGGGGTATATTTTTATTGAGCAAATTGGCCACTAAAACCATGCACTCATCGAAAGTGGGTGGGTCGTGATATCTTCTTCCCAAAATCCCATTTTTTTATTTTGCCGTGAGAGTGAACTCAAAATCTACAAAGATATGGTCATATCTGACCCATCTCACATGATACAGTGCCAAGACTCAGCCACCGTAGATTGTTTACCTGATAAATACAAGACTTCCCAATTTTTATTTTTAACGGAAAAAAAAGATTTTATTAATCTTCAAAAACACATTACAAAGAATAAAAAGGGTCAAGACAAAAGGCATTACAACACGAGGAGCCATTCCAACAATGTTGGCACTCCACCCGCGGCAATCATTTGCCGCTATGGACCCGGAAGAGAAATAAAAAATGGTTAACAAAGAGCCAACCAAACAAAAAATAGGTAGAAAATAAGTCGACTCCACTACAAATCTACAAACTTCTCAGATTACGTGATCTACCCTCATCATCCCTAGCCAAAAGGCTTCCAATGCAACAAAAAGCAGTTCCACATTTGAGTAAGGCAGCTAGCATGAAATTTAATCCCATCTTGATTAGAATCCTCCTCCTCAAAATACGACAGCAACAACATCAATAGCACCCAAAAAAAAGACTCCCGGTTGAGTAAATTCAATCAGAGAATATTCATATTCCGGCAGCTGGATTGTTTCCTTCCAATTCATAGAATCAGCTGATGCCCATTAGAGATTTCACAGCAGCCGATCAGCATCAATTGATATCCGAGACACAAAAACACAACCTGAAGCCTTCCCTTCTGAAACTTGCCAATCTTTTAAAACAACATTTACAAAAAAACCATATTGGCACCCCAATGTGGCAGTCGCAAGGTAGGGACATAGGTTAGCCACATCAACCTCTAGTATATAGCAGCAAGTGACTTTCAATGAAGTAACAACACGGCAGTGTTAAGTTAGCAGTAAAAGCACCCTTTAATTATCAAGACTTTCGAATTTATGTGCTTATTGAGGCCGTTACACGTATCCAAAAGTGTTTGTTTCTCTATTTTTGTTCAATATCATCTTTAGGGTGCTATAATTCGGCGGCTAAAATCGCATAAGATGAGAGACAATGGCGGAGTGAGGATTTTTTCTCGAGGGGGGCCAACCTAATAGACATATCTTTATCCAAGTGTATACTTATGATATTGATTTGCTTTTCAGTATAATTTACTTGTGCATTGAAAATATTCTAGCCTATTAATGTATTAAAGTACATGAATCGTTCGTTTTATTTCTTTTACAACAATACTCATATGCTTGTTTTTTAAATTATGAAAGAAAGAAAGACAAGTGATTTTCACACTCCCTTTTTTTATGAACACACCCCATTTTTTTTATTTTTAGTGGAACTTTTATATGAAAATTTCGCTAGAAGAATAAAAATGGGTGTGTTCATAAAAAAAGAGGGTGTGAAAATCATTGATGTAGATATAAAATTATCTATCTTTTTAATAAATGAAATAAAAATTATTACGATCATGAGAAGATATTACAATAATAGTATCAATTATTCAAACGAAATTAGTATTAAATTAATAATTTTTTCAAAACCCGGAGGGGCCGGGACACCCCAGCCCCAACATGCCTCCGCCCCTGATATTGAGAAATACATACATACAATAAACTTCAGTGCAAAAGATTTGACCTAGAATTCATGGATAAAAAATCCCTAGTCGAAAATTGGTCACTGTGTTTCCTCTCCATTAATGGTAATTGACTCTGGGAGAGTAGTCATCAAATTCTCAGTTGTAAGTCACGACTTTTTTGAACCAAGGAGTCACTGTCATAGATTACTGCATGTTAGTGAAAAGCTAGGCTACAAGATCTTGTTGGGATTATGTTCCCAAACCTTTTCTCGGAGTAATGAAGAGAGCAAAAAAGCAAAAGATAAACAAAAACAAAAATGGGTCCCTAAGGTGGTAAGAAGAAGACAAAAAAAAAAAAATATATATATATATAAATATTTTTTTTCACTTTTCTATAGTGTTTTCACACATTTTTATACATTTTTTCCATACATTTCAATACACAATTTCAAACCTTAACGACAGTCACTGAGTTGATTTTAAAAATTTTCAAAAAAATAGTCTTCAAATCTGAAAGAGTAAATTGCAAGTACTATAAGAAATTGCCGCACCATGGCTTTGTTTATTAGTCTGTCGGTCCATATTTGTTAGTCCATTTTAGAATTTTCAACTTTAAAGAACATCATAATTGCTTTGTACAATTTTCGTCTTTCTAATTTTACTCTTCATTCATTCATAATTAATCTGTTAATTAAATATTTAAAGACAAAGATAAAAGAGTAAAATTGACACAATTTATTTAATGACTTTCAGACATGGACAAACATTAAGAGATAAAAAAATATATATTTGTGGACCAACAAAGGCAGACGGGGAGTAGTGTTTTGCTTTCCGGAGCCTTTGATGTATGTATGGGAGATGAGACCCATATAAATGGATCTACTCAAACAAAGAATTGAGTATGTTGCATTTTATTAGAGAAAGTAAGAGGAATATATCATTGGCCTTTGTCTCTTTGCATTCATCATCTCACTCATTTTGTTCACTAAAGTTCTTTTTTCTTTTTCTTTTTTTTTTGTAATTCATTAAAGTTCTTTGTATGTGGAAAAAAATGACGCATCATTTGCATCACTTGCTTTTCCATGTGGATTCTTTTTTTGGGATATATATGGTCTTGTTGATGGATTTTTTAAAGTTGGGGTAGGTTTCCCTAAAAAAGTTACTTAACTTTTTGGACCCATTTTGCTTTGTCGTTATTCAAAAACAAAATTGAATTTGTTAGTTTTGCACCAAGTTTTTATGGGTTATTGATTCGTGTCGACAAGAAAAATAAAAAAAGTAAAAAATTATGACCGAAAATCAGGTGTTTTTGAAAAAAGCAAAGAAAAAGTTAAAAAAAAGCCCTGACTTTTTTATGGCTTTAAAAAAAATTATGACCGAAAACCGAATGGTTTAATCGAGTTGTTATTGACGATATCATTGAAGCAAAAGAAAAAAAAAACAAGTTAATTGAACATTGTAGCATCGTGATCGAATCAATGTCTTAAAAACTTGACGATATGCAATTTGAAATATTGCCGGTTCATTTTTCCGAAAAATGAATATGATTATACGTACTTTATGCGTGATATTTTGTATAGATAATTTGTTTGACGAGCATAAATAGTAATTTGTTTATCGAGTTTGGATGGACCCAAAATGATCCCACAACACTTCAATTAAAATTCCTGATCTCATTTTTACAAAACGGGAAACCTTAGGCATGTTTGACTTCAGTAGATGAGAATTCCACCATTCATCCCAGAGTTTCTAACTTATTAAACGAATCCAAATAACAAAAATTTTGAGGCGGCTGATGTTTTTTCGACGAGTTTTAAAAGATAAGTACTGATCTCATCTTCCAGTGCTGGCTCAAGAGTTTCGGAGGTCCGAAACAGACTCCTTGAATAAGGCCCCTCCATATATTTTGCGTAAAAAAGTTATTCAATACAAAATATTTATAACAAACAATTAGAAAAGATGTATCATTGCTAAACATACAATCGTCAAAAAATAAACTACTATTACGCAGTGGCGACTCCGGGATTTTCATCCAGCACTGACAAAAATACATAGCATGTCCCTGATGAAAAGCTATATGCCAAAAAAAAAAAAAAAACTCCGACTAGGCAAAAGAGACATATCTTTTATATCGTTTGACAAAAAAAAGATTCCAACATATTACAATATCTCACGACGAGTCTTTATATTTTGAAAGCGTTGCACTATTGCTTCATTATCGACACTCTTAAATAGAGAGAGAGCACAGAGCTTTCATTCAACTTTCCCTTTTTTTTTATTTTTTGACCAAACCCCACTTTGCCCTTATATATTATATGTTGGGTTTTAGAGCCCACTATCCCATATTCCCGTTGGCTTTAAAAATCCACTACTTGATATTATATCCATTTATTTGGTTTTGGTTTGTTTTGTTTTGTTAGGGCTATAACAAGTTGGGTCAAATTTAGTTAAATATATTTATTTTAACCTCGCACGAGTAACTCAGCGCTGACAATACTAAAGAAAATATAATTTTTATCTAAAAAAAAAAAAAATTAGTGCATTTTTTGAACCCAGTGAGGTCGCTTCACCTCGCTGGGTATATAGTGGAGTTGCCCCTGCTATTACGATACTTCAAAATCTATCACGTGAACAATATTTTTCTCGCACTTTTAGTTCCAAATGTACTAATTAAGGGGGTGTTCCACTAAGTTAGCTTATTGGCTTTTTGTGATTTTTATGTGATGTATTGTGAGAGAGTGACTGCCTCTATTTTCATAAAAATTGGCTTTTTGGCTTTTTTGAGTTAGTGGAATAGAACCTAAGTCTTCATAATCAAAGCTAAAACTAAAAATTTCAAACTGGACTCGTTTGTTTTTAATAACAGGCTAAAACTAAAATTTATTCGAGTCTAATATATCTTCTATAGGCAGTACAGAGGCTTATATATTTGGACCCTCCATTTTTAATAATTTTTTAGAGAGTCTAAAACCTTAACTTTATTGGCTTATATCATAAGCCGGCCGGCTTGTCATCATTGAGGTGATCAAAAAATACAGGCCTGTTCGGTTCTTCCACAGGATCCTATTTCATACTTTCGTGGCCATGAAGGGCGAGTTGGTGTTTCCACTAAAACGTCTTTCCAAATTCCTCGCCCGGAAGACCGTTGCAGTCATTTTCAACCATCTTCTTTTTGTTTATGGAGGACAATCATTAACGTCATTACTTACCCAAAAAGAATCATTAATGTCATTAACTTATGGAAACCCCATTTACCACCAATCTTCAACTTTATGCTCAATTCGGTATTTCACAAAACAATGTTCGGGAGTAAAGACACAACAACCGGTCACAATACCAACCACAACAGTTTAGGTGGCAGTGCATGATTGGTGGTTGTAACGTAACTTCAAAGTGCTTGTTCTCCCATTACCGATCATGCAATACCACTTAGGCTGTTGTAGTTAATGTTATGACCGGTTGTTGTGTCCCTGATATCATTGTATTTTACAGGTCTTTTCCCTAACTTGAGCTCACACGATCGCTTGTAACACTCCATGTAGACCACTGAATGCAAGAACTTGTTGGAGCCTAACCACATGGACTTATATACATGAGCCTAATGGCATCCACAGTACACTATCTAAGGGGGTGTTCCACTAACTCAGTTTTTTGAAAAAACTAGTTTTTCACGGTTTTTTATGTGATGTGTTGTGAGAGAATGAACTGACTCGGTGTTTGGAAAAAATAGATTTTTGTTAGTGGAACACCCCCTAAATTTGGCTCATAAAATGACTCATAAGCAAAAATGGGGTTCAATTGGCAGCTGATAATGCCAAAACCCATTTTGTTTCTGCCAAAATCAAAAGTGTTCCTGCCAAAACAATAATTTTTTCTCCTCGAAGAATGACTAATTTGCCCTCTACTACATCACTGACTTTTAGTTTCATTTTATCTTAAGAAACTGCACTCTTTATAAGCCATTTGGCTGGCAGTTTCAAAGCTCAAACCACCGATTGCTTTGCCAATTGTTGGAAAATTATATTTACTTTGTGACAAAATCGAAAATACAAATGCAATAAAATTGGAACGCAAAATCTGGAAAATGATGAAATCAAAATGGTGATCAAGACGAGTGTGACACTCTATACTTAAGACAGATTTGTCCCAGCTACACTACTTGATCGAACTCCTCATAAAAGCAGCACTACAATTAGTGGGTCTGTTGAACCAAACTTGTGTTTGTACACTCTCCAATGTGTTTGTACATTTTCGCAGTGCATTAGTGTGCTCTTGTTCAAACCCTAAAAATTATAGTAAATAGTCGAAGAATAATAAAGATGAGGAAAACTCTAAAAAAACAAGTGATTTCAAAGACTCATGTAGAAGAGGAACACAATACTTTAGCATGATCCTAGAATAGCGAGCCGATCTCAGGTGGGGAGGCGCTACACCTTCAAAAGTTTCAATTTTCATCACCCGAGCAATTGAAAAGCTCGATCAATACACTGATAAAATAATCCCTAAGAGCTTTAAGGGGTAGTTTTGTAAAACAAAATGATGCTGCAAGTAGTAGAGCGAAAATAAGTCATTCTTCGAGGAGCTAAAATTAGTGTTTTGGCAGGAACAAAATGAGTTTTGGCATTATCAACTGCCGTCCAATTGTGTGTTAAGGATTTGCTAATATAGGAGTAATACTCCAATTCTCTTTAAAATTAGGATTTGGTCGGCCTGTAGTGAGTAAGCTCATTACACTCTTGTAGTGAGCAATCACGGCCGTCCATTCGACAATAACGGTCCCGATTAAATGCAATTATCCTACACGTAAGACACTTATCTTTTATGTAAGATTATCCGAACCGTTGATTGCCTAACCAACGGCCGTGATCGCTCGCCACAAGGGTGTAGTGAGCTTACTCACAACAGGCCCCCCAATCTCCTAAAATTAGCTCCTAGACTATGTCCTAAAGTTTATTTATGCACACAAAAATGTAAGTCGATCCTCCATTTCCTCCCTCTTCTCCTTCTCTGTCTTCTCCTCACTCTCAACTCCCTCCCTAAACTTAACTAATGCGGTAGGAGCCATCTTTAGAAGTTTCAATGGAGAGCCCATTGAATACTACAATTTAGCAAACAAGTTGCTAAATAGTAGGAGTTTCACCTAAGAGTTATTTTAGGAGCTCATTGTGGATGCCCTAATTGTAGCTTACATGATCCTTATATTTCTAAGATCACTCATGTAGGCTTTCCATGTGGGAAGATGTGTCACATATAACTACAAAAGAGAACAGCTATAAAAACATAAATTAAATCATGATTTTTGCCAGTAAAATGTCCTAATCTAGTAATGTTTACACTGCGGACAAATGGAATCTTTATTTGGGTTAAAAGCAACAACCGGATTTACTCCATTTATAAGTTCTCCCGTACAAATACATTGAGAATCATTTTCGATGATTGATCATGTCATCATTTTGCCTTCCTTTTCCAATCCTGTGTTTTGTGTTTTACCTCTTTATGACTAATAAATTCACCGATCCACAGTGAAGAGAGGAAAAAGAAAACATGAGAAATGATTGGAAATCAATGCCAATAATCACCCAGAGATCATACTACTAATTTCCATGTCTGCTATTGAGCAGTGAATTGGCCTTAATTTTGCCTGGAAAACAGGGTTGGATGGTGGCAAATCAAAATCTCTCCGCTACAGGGTTGTAGTGTGCAATTCAATCCATTTAAATATATATTTTTTTATTAGCATTCGAAAGTGTTTTTAGTAATCCAGATTTGGTATATGATACTTTTAGCAAATTTGAAACATTGATTGTAGAGATGCATGGCTTGGATCACGCATTATGCCCATGTAGTGCAGCCCTGCAAAATGGGGTCCCCAGATCCGGCAAACCAAGGGAGAGGGACCGGGAATTTTTTCCATTATGTTTTGCATTGTTTCCCTAGTCGATTAATTTGATTTCGTATTTTCTGTTTAACTTCTATTTTAGTAGAGGAACAGAAGTTAAATTGATAGTTATGAAAATGCTGGGAAAAAAAATTCAAAAAAAAGGTGGTGGAATTTTTTAGACTTATCAAACGAAGGATAAATGTCAGTTGATGAAAATAAGTTGGAAACCATACAGGGGGTGCATGGCACAGAAGAGGGGGGACAATGACAATTGAGGGGGCGCAGGACATTTCATTTGGTCTATGCGCACCTCGACTGCTCATTTTTGTGTTGGTAGATTTCTTTGAAAAGATGATCAGTTATTTTTTGTCTATGATCAATTTTTTCTTAATCATTACTCTGGTTGAAAGCATCGTCGGAAAGGTTAAAAAGTAAAGAAAACATCACGAAAATGGTAAAAAAAATTCCCCAAAAAGTGGACTTTTTTAGATCAAACCAAGGCTGTGAATGTCACTTGATGGAATAGGCTGGAAACCATAAGGGTGCAGGGTAAAAAAGAGGGGACAACGGTAATTGAGGTGTAGGTGTAACACCTTTTAGCAGCTAAAATGATTGTTGACAAGGGCCTTGGGAGGCTAATGGGTGGTTTGGTAAATAATCCGTTTGAATTAATTTTTTGTCTTTATTTATTTTTTTCGCATTTGGTAGTTTTTCTTCAATGTTTTTGGATTATTCATTTGTCTCGACGGAAGGAATCTAAAAAGTAAAAAATTATGCTCAAAACAAATTTTTTGAATAAAGACAAAAATAAATTTAACGTATATAACACTAACAAATGCTAAAAAAATTTGAATAAGGACAAAAAATCTAGATCAATTATTTTGCCAAAACACAGCTAAGTTCAAGTTCAGGGTTGAAGAAAAGGGGAGATTTGTATGCTAGAGAGAGATGAAGGAAGATAAGGAAGCAATTTTCCACACCATAAATCATGTTGTTTGCCACTCAATTGGTTGCCCAAAACAAAAGGGCATTTTCACATTGTTTGGAAATACAATTATAAACAAAAGAAGCTTTAAACTGTTCATATCTTTCAATTTATAGATTGTTTTACATGCATTATGAATTTTATGTGATAGATCTCAATTAATATTATTATACAAAGTTTTTAAGATCTCTAAAAAATATTATAGATTGAAAAATATGAACAGTTTAAAAATTGTATTGAAACCCACACGGGACCAACAAACTATTTTGGAGAAATTTGTTAATTCAAGAAGTTTTTTTTTTCTTTCCTTTTAATCCTAAAAAAGGAGAGGAGTTTTATTCTTTTATAAACATGAATTTAAGTTAGCGGTTTGAACTAGCACCCACAGAAATGCAAGCACGAACGTAGAAGCATCTTTCAAAATGCGTACCTTTCAAAATTATTGAAATTCGTGAGAATGAGAATTGAGAGCGCGATTCACTGAACAATGATTGAAAACAAGAGGGGGGTGGTTGTACTCAAAGATTATGGGACTAAAACTAGCATTACTTGTTTATCAAAGAGTAGTACTACTTGCTACTATTACAACTTGTACGGATGTAAGAAAACCCAAAAACCCTAGGCGGCAGGGAGAGGGCTTTATTAGTCACATAATCATTCAGGGCTCTTTTCCACACACAGGCCCTTAATTCTCGTTCTGCACTTGCGTTCTCAGACTCTTAGGGACCCTAGGGAATGGAGGATGATGCTGTCCCTTCGAGGACATTTCATGATCGGCCTTGAACATGAACAACTTAGATCTATTTGGTAGGGGACGGTTAAAATTTGGTTGGACAAAATGTGATCTGAGCCGTCCATGGCTGACCATGGACAACCGTGATCACCCATGCTGTCCCCGAAGGAACAACACTTACCCCGGGTCCGACTCTTAGTTATCGCAGCCATAAATTTTAGTAGTTTGAAATATTTTGGAATAAACGCTTTGGGCAATGATTTGGGTGTGAAAATCATTTCCCAACACTTTGAGACTCTTGTGCGTGCATGTGAATTGGACATGCAATGGGCCCGTAGTTAGCACTACAGGCGTGTAGTGAGCATTTGAGTCGTTCATTTTGGCAATCAATGTTTCAGATATGTTTGTATACTATCGGTGGGAGTGCTTATGAGAATATGAACCTGCGGAGATCAACACGCAGGATTGCTCACGACACGCCTGCAGGCCCCCCCCCCAGATCCCACGTGGATTATGCTGAGTTTTCTCTTCTTTTTTTTCTTCTAAAAGTGTTAATAGTAATTGATGTATTGTGAGAAAATGACCTGTCTTAAAATTCGTGTTTAGGTATTTTGGAGTTTTAAGTCAATTGAATGAAAGTAGGTTCACAACCGCGTAGAGTTCATCGAGTACTATAAGTGTTCTAAAAATAAACTCGATCAGATATTGTTAATTGCCCCACTAAAACACAAATATCTTGGAAAAGAATGGGTTCAGTGATTTTGATCCAGTGTTTGTGCCCATTTCTTTTCAAAGTGCTTTAAGTCAATTGAACGAAACTAGGTCGTGCCAACATCTTTTCACCGATCGGAGACGTTCACCAACGCGTAGAGCTTGTCGAGTACTACAAGTGTACCAAAAATCAACTCGATCGGATTTGGTTAAGTGTCTCATCTGAATACAAATAACTTGAAAAAGAATGGGTTCATTGGTTTTGATCCAGTGTTTGTGTCCATTTCTTTTCAAAGTATTTGTGTTCCGATGACGCATTAAACGATATCTGATCACGTTGATTTTTGGTATACTTGTAGTCCTTGAGGAGATCTACGCGGTGAACGTCTCCGATCGTCGAAATGATGTCGGTGCAGCTGGGCCGTATGTGCACTACACGCTATGCATCACCTCCCCTGTCCGGAACCGGGGGAGGTGCTGCGCAGCCCCGTGCTGCGCAGCGTGCTGTGCGGGCCATTTCGGCGCCATTCCGGCACTGTTTCGATGATCGGAGACGTCCACCGTGTAGAGCTCGTCGAGTACGACAAATGTACCAAAAATCAAGTCGATCGGATATCGTTAAGTGCCTCATCGGAACATAAATAAGTTGAAAAAAATTGGAACACACATGTCTTGAAACATTAAATGAAAACCATTGAAACAATTTTTTTCAACATATTTGTGTTCCAATGAGGCACTTAACGATATCGGATTGAGTTAATTTTTGGTATACTTATAGTACTTGACGAGCTCTACGCGGTGGACGTCTCCGATCGTCGAAACAGTACTGGCGCGGCACCGAAATGGGCCCGCACAGCACGCTGCGCTGCACGGGGCTGCGCAGCACCCCCCCTGTTTCGCCCCTGTCCGTCTGCCAGAGAGCGTAACGGATGCGTCTGTACTACCACTACTCTCTCTCTCTCTCTCTCTTCGCCAAAAAGCTGCTCCCCTATATATATGACGTCCAGGTTCAAACTTTCTCAATTCGGTGAATTCTGTTTTAGCCCTCACTCCTCCTTGATATACATACTACTAAACTGCACCCTATCTCTCTCTCTAGTAAAGCAACTAACCCAATTTTCATTCGAAAACCTCTCGTCGTCAATGTCGTCGGACATAAGTTAAATTTCCCAATTTTCTTTTTATCTCATGTCACACTCTCTTTTTAGGCCTTTCACAGACTCAAAACTTCCAGAAATTCTAACGATATGATAACTTTAATGGCGGGTGTTTTGATTCAATTTGAGCATTCAGGGTTTCTAGGAGCTGATTTCACGAGTCTGATTGGTCACTTGGGTCAGTGAGGTCTTTCAAGATCTTAGATTTTTTGTTTTTGTTTCTGCCTTTAAGTTTTTCGCTTTTCAAGACTCGCCATAGGGTTTCAAAAGACTCCAAATTTCAAACAATTTCAACGACTTCTTGAACTTAATGGCCATATGTTATAAGAAATTTGTACATGAGGGCAGTATTACCTTTATTAGAACTGATGTCATGAGGTTGATAAATTACTTGTGTTGCTGAGCTTTTTGTCAAGATTTTGGACCCTTTTTTTTTTTTTTCCGGGGCTAGGGTTTTAGATTCTGTTGAGGATGGGGTTGGATGATCTGCTGCTTCAGACTGTGGGACCGCCAATAAAGCGGCGAGCAGGGTTGCGAAGGAAGCAGGCAGGGAGAGGTTCTTACAGAGGTAGCTAGGCTAGGGTTGTGGTGGTGGTGAATTCAGACGGAATTAGGGTTTTTTTCCTGTGAGGAGTGGTTAGGGGAATTGGATTAACATTCTTTTGAATAGACCAGATGGGGACTCACTTACACCAAGCACTCAGGGCCATCTGCCTCAACACTGACTGGAAGTATGCTGTCTTTTGGAAACTCAAACATCGAGCTCGAATGTAATCTCATTTCCTTCTACTTCTACTTCGTTTAATTTTTTTTGCCTTAGAAAATGATTTGGCACCTTTAGCATTATTTTGTCATACTACTATACGGTGTATACTTATATCAATAAATAGGTTGAGTGTGCATCTATGGTGGTTGTTTACAGGTCGGCTTTGGGCATATGCCGAGGATGCAACCGCATTGGTCCCCCAATTTTTACCTATTTTGGGGGCCCCAAACTTTTTTGTCCTTATATTATGGACATGTATGTAAAATTAGAAGAAAAATGCAACAAGAGTGATGGTTAAGTAATAAATTTTGAACTAATAGAATTATTATCCAGCCTTTTGTTATTATGGTATTGAATACTTGTATTATTTTCTTAAATTGAATGCTTGTCGTATTTTCTTTGAAGTATTTTTTATTCTTTTGTGAATTATACAATGGGCCCCTTTTAAAAAATTTCTCATCAGGCCCCTGAAAACTCAGAGCTGGCCTGGTTGTTTAGACTGGGGGTATAATTTTGTGAAGGCATCTTTAAGTAGGTCAAGACTCTAAATTTTGAATGATTTGAATTTGGACCTATTGCTATGAAAGCACGGTTACTTCTAAAACCCCAAAGTACCCATACCGGGTACCGGTACTTCATGGGTACTTCAAAATACGTACTGGGAACTCCAAAAATGTACCGGGTAGTTTTGAGTTTTTGGGTACTTCGTTGGGTATTTTTCTGGGTACTTTTGGGCCTATTCATAAAGTTTTCGGATTCTGTATGGAAAAGAACTCAAACTGATGGCCTTAATATGCAAGAACTCAATGCGATAAAGTCATAAACTCGAGACCACGACTCAGATCTAGAGCTTGATTTTGGAAAAAACAAGAGCAAGGTTGACTAATTTTTTTTGTCAATCTTCCTCTAGCGACTGCGACTCCTCTCTCTCTCTCTCTCACATTATTTCTGCTACCCCTTCTCTCTCGTTATTATGTCAAAATCTATTCTTTTTTCGATTTTTTAGATGGGCCTTGAAATATCTTTTAGTTTCCATCTTGAAACCTATGATAGTTGCATGCACAAAAATTAGGCTATTGCACTTTATTTCATGGGAAGATAGTCCATCAAGCTGTATGGGTACAAGTTCAAGTGCTATTAGCTTTTGTTATCTTGCTTCTATCTATAAAATATGTTATACTTGTTATATCTAATGGAGCATGCCAAAATTGTAAAAAGATATACATAAAAAAATCCGTACCCTACTTTTTTGGGTTGTTGACGTATCTTGTACCAGTGCCCGTACCCCGTACCCCGTACAAGTACCTATGCTTCGTAAACCTATTGTTTTTGTAATTGGCCTCTTTAAATACCATATCTTAAAGGTTGCATTCACAAGACTGGCTTGCTCTTGTTTAGTGTTCATCTTTCTATTTTTTACACTTTTATGTGTCAAGAAAGTCATTCAGTAGTTGAAAAGCTCAACGATCATTGTGATATCTTGAACGTTGTGATCCCTACTGTTGAATTTGATAAGAAAATTGGTGCAGAAATAAATGGGTTCTTAATTTCTTCTCACTGTCACTTCTGTTGTGGAAAGCGGTTATTCTAGCGTATGAAACTATAATTTTTTGTGACTCAATTTGGTAAGAGGATATTGTGTTTTGTCTGCCCTGTTGCCTGGTATAGCAATTTACATTTGAAGGTAGTCCATTCTAAGCTGTAACAATAATATACTTAATAATCTTCATTGTTATTCTGGATGTGGGATTTCTGGTAGGGTGCTGACTTGGGAGGATGCTTACTATGACAACCATGAGTTGCATGATCGTCCGGCAAACATGTGCATCACTGGGATAGGGGATAACCTGAGTGATTGGCATTCACGTGATTCTCTTGGGATAGAGGTGGCGAAGATGTCATGCCACGTTTACTCTCTTGGCGAAGGGTATGGAATTTAACACTGATAGAAGTAATTGGACCTCAATCTCAATCCATGCTTAGCGCTATGTGCACCACCTTTTTGGTGAAGTTTGCCTTTAATTAACTGAGTTTTTGAAAATGTTGCCTTTCTTTCGACATACCTTATGCTTGTGGGCCTAAAACCTTCCTGTGGTTTCGAAATCAGTTTAATAAATTCTTGAAGAATGACAATTTCGGTCTAATGCCATACTAATCAAATTGATGAACAGTGTTATTGGAAAGGTGGCAGTTACTGGAAAGCATATGTGGATTTTTGCAGATAACCGTGTGACAGATTCATGTTCACCATTCGAGGTGAGAAATTATTCGGACATGCAATAGCACCGTATAACACATGCATTATACCATGTGGAAAGGACCTGTAATTTTTATTCCTCCCACACCACCTCCTTTATTTAGTTTAGCTTTCCAATTGTTCTTATTTTATAATATTGGTGATTTCCAGCATTATGATGGGTGGCAAACTCAGTTTTCAGCTGGGATTAAGGTGTGCTTGCTTATCCTTTTTCCTTCTCAAAGTTTAGAAACTGATATTAGTCCTAGCACACAACATTGATAATCTGTAGAGGTCTTGATTGTTAATACTAGCTCTAGAGGTTTGTGAACTGAAAATGATCTTCTCTAGTGAACCGGCAATCATTGTGGGTCTTAAATTTGATTGTTAATATGGGTTCCTCCCTCTGATATCAATTGGTTTCGTAGTCCTGACTTCTATATTCTCGATGCTCTCCATGTAGTCTCCCAATGTGGTGCTTAGGGTACCTCAATGAAGGTTTGTTTGTTCGACCACTGGATCATGAAAGCACTAACACTCCCTGGTTGCCTTGAAACAATGACCCCTATGCTATAGTATCCGCAAGTTCACTGCGGTGCATGCGGGTGGGTCACCTGGCTCTGATAGCATCGGCTTTGTTGAAAAAGGCTAGCCGTATACCAATCGGCTTCACTGTCTCCATTTACATACCCAAGGTTCCCTATGCAAATTTTGACCTGGGACTGGCTCAAGTTTAATATTAGTTGGATTCAGTGCAAGTACAAACTTGTGAGTTGCTCATTAAGTCGAAGTTACTTGGCTTCATAAATCAACACCTTGGTGCAATTGCACTGCAACTGCTAATTGGTAGTTGGTCCTGTGATTTCTATTGGGCTTTTGGCTGTGTTTTGGTGTAGGAAGGGGCTTAGTGCTGCACAGACCCTCAAACAATATGTATCATGTGATAATGGGGTTGTTTGGCATGTGTCACTTAGTCGATTCTGTAAGAGAGAACTGTTATTGGGAACTTGGTTTCAAAAGCTACTGATTTTAGAAGAATTTTATTTACGGTTAATATGCTTTGGTCCTCATATAATCTGTTTTATCTGACATGTTTTCTGATTGCGTCTCTTCGTCTTTTGTTTTGCAGACTGTTGTGGTGGTGGCTGTGGTTCCACATGGTGTTGTGCAATTTGGCTCTATGAATAAAGTATGACAGTTTCCATTGCGATACAGTCACTTCCATTCACTATATTTGTGACAAGCTTGATGTCATTACTATGCTTCGTATTGTAATTAAACTTAGCTTTGTAGGTCAGCGTTCCTTGTATTCTCTTGTTTGGCTTTAGAATCAATTATAGATTATTAGTTTTTTTTTTGTCTTACCTTTATTACTCTGGTATCCCTTTGAATCTTGGAGTTTATGTGTTTGCATCCATAGACACTTAAAAGTAAACCGAACCCCTCATGTGTCTTGACACTTCGAGCTAGAAACTTCTGACAAGTTCCAAATTATAGTATAGGATCTTATATCAGTAGGAGGGTTTGCGAATCAAATTGTCTAGTGAACACATACTGGTACACACCTGATCACTTTGACTGAAGGTATCATGAAATGCTTTGGTAGTTTGGTTGGATTGAATCAACTAGTTATCAAACAGCAGCCCCATGTAAATATTTAAAGCCACATTTTGTAACTCTACCAGTCTTAGATGTTTTCAATTATCAGTGAATTCTTTTTACCAATTGCCATCTTTTTTTTATAGCTACAACAAGGTGTATACAAGCTGTTAAGTTGCTCACTCAAACATAGGGCAAAACTTCACCGTCTGCTCCAGTATTGTTTTTTTTCTGTTGTATCTTTCAATTTATTGTAAATTTCCTGCTTGCTCATGTATTTTATGCGAGACTTTTCCTATGATTCAGCATCAAATACTTCCAGTATAATATCTGCTTGGTCTTAACTCCATGGAAAACATCTTTCTCGACCTACCCATTTTTTTTCCGGATAGTGGACTGTTAAAATGTGCATCTCACATTCACTTTCTGACGTCATAGCCCCTCACCAATTGCTCGTACTTGTATTTTTGTTCTTTTATCTGAGAGTAACAGATACCTGAGGATCTGAAGCTGGTGAACCATATCAGAGATGCATTCTTTACACTTCAAGATTCGCCGTTGGGGTGTGGTCGCGGCATACTTCATTATACTATGGGGCCTTCGTCATGTCTGGTAAGTCTTTGTCTCCACGAACACACCTGTTGAACTTGAAATCATCTCCTGATGGATCTTACCGTTCTCTTTCGTTCTGCAGTCAGATATGTCTGCGAGAAGTTCAGGTTCTGGAAATTGCCTTGATTGCGTAAGCAACATTGGTAAATCTATGAACAAGGAGAAGACAATAATAACGTCATGTACATCTTCCTCGATTACAAACCTTGCTGATTTTTCTTTTGTTGAATCACCACCTGGTGATTTGCTAAAGAAGACAGTTGAAGCAAGCAATAAGGATGGAGGACTTGAATTATCAACATTAGGGGGTCCTGAAAGTAGCAATGTACTACAATCAAGTACCGAATTTTTCTTTTCAGAGCGGCAGAAATATCAGAATCACATGCAATTTCAGAATGTTTTGGAAAATACCATAGATTTCCCAACAGAGATAGATATTGTGGAGTCATTGAAAACTCCATTCAAGTTTTCTACTGACTGTGAGCTGTATGAAGTACTTGGGCCAGCTTTTCGGAAACAGAATAGTACTTGTGATTGGGAGTCAGAAAAGACTCTTACTGAAACAGTTATTGAGATGCCAGAGGGAATGGACAGTAGTAGCCTGTTGACAGCTGAATCTGGCTCAGAGCATCTTCTAGAAGCAGTGGTGGCTAATGTTGTATGTAGTAGAAGTGATGTTAGAAGAGAAAAATCATTATATGGTTCGCCAAAGTCCCTGTTGACTTCTGAAAAAATGCCACAGTCAACCTGTTATAAGGTTACTGGTAGCGCAGCTGGGTACTCATATGACCAATCTGTAGAAAAGGAAACGTCGCACTGCTTGGGCTCTGAGTCATGTGGTGTAAGCTCGTCAATGGGCTTTTCATCAAGGAGTCGTAGTGCTTTTAGTGAGCAGCTGGACAGTGCACAAGAACCAGGTAAGGTCAATAAGAAGAGGGCTAGACCTGGTGAAAATGGTAGGCCAAGGCCAAGGGACAGACAACTCATCCAAGATCGTATTAAGGAGCTGAGAGAGCTTGTGCCCAATGGATCCAAGGTATTATGTGTGGTTATTTTTCTCCTCTTGGATTCGCGTGTGGTGTTTGTATCTGTCTCTCTACTTTTTTCTTTAACATTTAATGTGCTGACTCTTGCAATATATACAGTGCAGTATTGATTTACTTCTCGAGCGCACAATCAAGCATATGCTCTTCATGCAAAGCATCACCAAGCATGCTGACAAACTAAGTAAATGTCTCGAGTCAAAGGTCAGGTTCAGCATTCCTTTTGTCGGCATTCTGTTTTTTAAGTTGAACACCAATTGCATTTGTTTGATGGTATCCATGTCTCGCACGCCCCAAATTGGTAATAGATAGAAACATTAGGACTAATAAACTGAAACATAAGAACTGTTGCTAATAACCCAAATCATTTTGTGTGCTTCCTCTGAGGCTTTTTTAATTTTGAACATGCTTTGTGGTAGTTATTGACTTCAGCTCTTAGTAGTTGAAGGCAGGACAAGGTCCTTCATGGAATATAATGTTCTTCCTTGTTGAGCCATGGTTTCATGAGAGACGTTCAGACCAGAGAATTTTATATTCAGACCTTAAACTTGACTAGCCTCCACCAGTAGTAAACAGTGGTTCGACCTTCATGGAATATAATGTTCTTCCTTGTTGAGCCATGGTTTCATGAGAGACGTTCAGACCAGAGAATTTTATATTCAGACCTTGAACTTGACTAGCCTCCACCAGTAGTAAACAGTGGTTCGACCTACTACCTTCTTTCATGATTTTCCTGATAGTTGACTTGTATTGTTGATTCTGCAGTTGCGCGACAAAGGAACAGGTTTAGGAGGCTTTCCTGGATATGACCAGGGTTCAAGCTGGGCAATGGAAGTGGGAAGTCACCTGAAAGTTTGCCCCATAATGGTAGAGAACATTAACATGAATGGGCAAATGCTGATTGAGGTATAGTCTCGTCCGATATACATTCAGTTCTTCTCGGATTATATATGAGAGAAGGAAAATTCTTACAAGAGATGTGGCTTTCAAGTGAGCAGCATCTCAGAGCATGTATGGTGTTACTGATTTTAAATGTGGAGTAATATTTCTGCTGGATCCATGCAGATGTTGTGCGAGGAAAGCGGCCATTTTCTTGAGATTGCAGAAGCCATTAGGAGCATTGGTCTAGCTATTTTGAAAGGTGTAGCGGAAGCTTTTGGGAAAACAACGCGAATGAGTTTCGTGGTTGAGGTACAATCCTAGTTTTGGATGGGTATCTGTAGCCTAGTAAAGGAATAAAATTGGAGATAACTGAATTATAAAAGAACACATTTAGTTGGTCTTTTCTTTGTGATGCACGCCATACATTGATGTCTGCTTCAACATGTGCTAATCATATAACATATGGACTTGTTCCAATTGGAGCATTTCCATGAGATAAAAAAAAGTGGGGAAGCCCCCTTTTGGATGCAAGGTTGGCTAAAGGTTTTAAAGAAAAAAGTAGGTTTTTGGATTATATTCACTCTACTTGATACGACTTCCATAACAGAGCATGCTACCAAACTTCTTGACATTCGTGCACAAGTGGACATCATTTGAACAGTCTAACACCGCACTTCATGCTTTCCACTAACGAATTCACTGCTAATTCCTTTCGTTATTTTACGTAAACAAGGTTTCCAATATAATGGAAATTGCAGGGGCAGAACAATAGAAGCATGCACCGGATGGATGTACTGTGGTCACTTGTGCAGATATTGCAACCCAAGACAACGGTTTAGCAGCTGTGACTACTACAGAAATGGAAAATCAAATCAAGTGCAGAACGTAGAGGCTTCCATGTGGATCCTGAAGATATTTGAAGTTTTAGTCGCCCCTATATAGTCGATAGTGCTGTAAAGTTTTGCCTTTTCTTTTCTGCTGTTGTGCGTGGCGTTGGCTTCTTCTTTTTTAATCTGTTTTGTTTCGTGTATCTCAGATTTTTTTGACATTGTCCGATTGGATCAATTTTTGAGAGGCTTGGTAATTAAAAATCCTTTTTACCATCAATTTAGTTATGCGTGTTAAGTTGTCTGATGCAATTTTTCTTATTGATAGTTATCCTACTCATTTGTTCTTGTTTATGTTATGATTCACATCCAAAAATGTCCAGCTAGCTTTATCAAGGACTTTTGGCTAGGCTAATCATCCTTCCCCTGTGCAATAACAGTGCAATTGGGATTTTGATGACTTGGCCATTTTTTATCTAATTCGTAAATTTGTTTTGGGTTGGGGGTTATTTTAGTAAAATCGTTTGTGGGTACATTGTTGAACCCATGTTGGATTCTTTTGGATTTATGTTAGAGGCAGGTTGGGGAAGTCGATTGTTTCTTCATTCTTCCTTCTTGTCCTCCTCTGTTTCTTTGCTTTCTCCGCAGTTCACGAAAAAACCTCTCTCTCTCTCTCTCTGTTCTTGCTGTTTTGTATGGATAATTTAGATAGTCAAATGTGAAACCGAATGGGTACCACGTAGGAAGTGTATTGGACGGCCCATATCGAAATCCACTCTCTCCCCAATCTCTCTCCTGTTTCTTTCTCCATAATTCGGACCGTCCAAAACCGAAATGGACGGTCCATATCGCGTGTGCGGGTACCACGTGGTATACCTGCTTGGAACTGAAAAATTGCTTGTCAAATGTTGTTTGAGTTAGAGTAAGTAAACAAATCTCCTGGAGTATGGGGATGCTCGACCCCCCACAACAGAGTGAACCAATTCAACATAAGTTTGAAGTTTGGTTGAACCTCATGAATCAGAATCAAAAGCTTTCAAGAGTGACTAGGTAATTCAACCAAAGGAATTAGTAATTTGATCCGTTTATTTTGTAAAGCCCGTAAAATAATATATTCACACAAAAAAACAGGTTGATTGGACGTCGAGAGGTGTGTCAAAAATTGAATTTCAATTTACAAAATGGACGGTCGTGGACAGTTGAACTTTAAAACCATTGACAGATCATCAGACCATCGTTTTGTTTGTAAACTAAAATTCAATCTTTGACGCATCTATCGATATCCGATAAAGCGGATTTTTTGCGTGAGTATACTACTTTGCAAAGTCTAAAAGATAAACGGTTCATATTATCCCAATGAACACACGGTAGGGCTCACAAAATGCGGAGGCATCCGGACATAACATTCTCTCGATGTAATTTGCAACCAAAGCAATCCTCACCCTCATCTTATATCACGCAGTGTACGTCGAAAATAACACAGAAATGATAACGTGTACCAGTTTTGAAAAGAGGTGGTTAAGTAAGGGTCATAATCCCTGGTCTTGCTTATGTATTTATCCCACGCAAAATAATGACTTATTTCACACAAAAGCTTTCAAGAGTAACTAGGTAATTCAATCAAAGGAATCATGAATTCATTGTAGTAATTTAATTTGAACCGTTTATTTTGTAAAGCCTGTAAAATAATATATCCACACAAAAAACAGCTTGATTGGATATCGAGAGGTGTGTCAAAAATTGAATTTTAGTTTACAAAAGGACAGTCGTGGACAGTTAAACTAAAATTCAATCTTTGACTTAGTTTTGAAAAGAGGGTTAAATAGGGGTCATAATACCTAGGGGAAATTGCTTAAAACTGGAAGTAGGGGCAAATAATTGCCAATATATGGAACAGTTTTTGGAAATTGCTCCCAACATGAAAAGGAAAATTTTAATTGCACATACATGGTACCAATTTTGGTGTGGACCGAAATACCCTTGTCTAAAAAAAAACCCCTAAACCAACCTCCTCACTCTCCCTCCTCCTACGTATGTGTTGCACTGTTCCTACGTCTGTGTTGCACCATTCATGGAATGTGGTTGCACTCTTCAAAAAATTAATTGCACCCGAGTTGATCCAAACGGGGTTGCAGTGTGTTGTCAGGTCACGCTTTCTGGAAATATATTCTTCTCCTTGCACCGTTTCTACGTCTGTGTTGCACCATTCATGGAATGTGGTTGCACTCTTAAAAAAATTAATTGCACCCAAGTTGATCCAAACGGGGCTGCAGTGTGTTGTCAGGTCACGCTTTCTGGAAATATATTTTTCTCCTTGCACCGTTCCTACGTTTGTATTGCACCATTCATGGAATGTGGTTGCACTCTTCAAAAAATTAATTGCACCTGAGTTGATCCAAACGGGGTTGCAGTGTGTTGTCAGGTTACGCTTTCTGGAAATATATTCTTCTCCTTGCACCGTTCCTATTTCTGTGTTGCACTATTCATGGAATATGGTTGCACTCTTAAAAAAATTAATTGCACCTGAGTTGGTCCCTGAGAATGAAAAGAAAATGCATCTTCTTCGAGACATTTAACCAAACACCTTGTGTGCGTGACCCGACCGGAGTAAGCGTAAAGGACTGTTAAAGGCTTTTCCTCACAATTTTGTTCTGAGCCAATGAAAAGTTCCTTGTCAATTAACAGAGCAAGGAGGGAGATGTTATTAGTAAAGGGAAAATCAGAAATTAAAAAAGAAAAGAAAAAGAGATTCACCCTCTGTTCTTCCTTAAACCTAGCAGCCCTCAACTTTTCATCCTCCTCCGTCCTTTTCATCCACACCCGCCGGTCGGTCTCCGCGCGTGCCAACTGTTCCTTGAGCAGATCGAGCTCTCTTTACATTTTCTTAGCTCGTCTTCGGCCACGACCAGCTTCTCGAGTGTGGCTTCGTCATTTTTTTTCTCCATGGATGAGAGAGTGTGTGTGAGTGGACGGAATGTGGAGATGGTGTGATCTGGACTGTGGTTGATTCGATTGGCAAACCCTAGATTTTCGTCTTCTGGTAGAGAGAGGGTCGGGGAGAGAGAGAGAGGGGGGCTTGGGTTTGTTTTGAGAACAAAATTCCAATCCTGGGTAATTTTGTCCCCCATTCCATGTCTTTGCAAATATTTTTCTCTTTCTCATTCATCTCTAATTCCTTAAAAGTGTCATTGAATGGCAATTATTTGCCCCTACTTCCATTTTTAAGCAATTTCCTCTAATACCTAGTCTTATGTATTTATCCCATGCAAAATAATGACTTATTTCACATCCTGTCTTTCTTATAAACCCAATAGTGTACCCCTATGGCCCATTCACTAACACAACGTTTTTTTCGTCCTTATTTCTTAATTTATCATTTCTTCCCAAAACTCATTTATGACCTTCCGAATCTCAAATTTATAGTTGCCATCTACAATTCCCAAGGCCGAGGGGTCCCTGCAGTGCACAAAATGCACTACACGGTGAAAACAAATATAATGCACTAACGAGTCCTAGAGGGGGGTGAATAGGACAACAATTTAAAAATTAATTCTAATTAAGAGATATATAATCATTCATACTCCATTCAAATTGCCACAATTAAATTTGCAAGAGATAAAGGCAATTAAAGTAAAGAGACAAGACGCAAGATATACGTGGAAACTACTTAGGGTCTAAACACCCTAAGCATAAAACCACGGCCTAGTCCTACTTATGCATTCCATAAATCAAAAGGTTTACAAGAATTAACAAGACTAGGAATTACCCAACAAGCCCCTTGTGACACCTAGCTCCAATTCTTGATAGTACCCCGTACCCCTCTTTGATTCCATGGACTCCACAAGCACACCCGTCTTGATCTCCAAGTCAACTCGACACCGGTCCAACCGGCTCACGTAGGAACCAGGGCAATCAACCATGATATGAATGACATGATGATAAATGAAGATTTTTAATAAAGAAAATCAATCTAGAGCAAATACATGGTGAACAAAAGTATTGCACTAGATTGACAAGGAAAATGATCAAACACAAGGTTTAAATCATATAGTGCATCAAAAACCCATAAAAGATAAAAAAAGACTTGATTTTTAATGAAGGGTTTGAATGAAGAAAATCAATCTAGAGCAAATACATGGTGAATAAAAGTATTGCACTAGATTGACATAAAAGATGATCAAACACTAAGTTTAAATCATACTTAAAACATCTAAACACATGAATATAAGAAAAGATTGTTTCTTGATGATGCAATGAAGATTTTGAGAAGAATCAAACTAGAGCATATATATAGATATTAGAATATAGCACTAGAATGAATAAAAGATGATCAATTCAAAATAGAAATCACCTCAAAAGCATAGAACCCCATGAGCAAGTGAAGGAGAAGTGTTTCTCTCTCTAAGGTGGGCTAATGCTCTCAAAATCTGACCTAGAAGAGTGAAAAATAAGTTTATATAGTGTCAAGGACATAATCCTAGCATAAGCCAATAGCAACACGCCACATACACCAGTAAAAACGCGCTGCGCTTGAAGTTGTGCACGGAGACAAGCAACAAGCGCTCAACAGGCGCAACGGAGATGTGCAGACAGGAAAAACGCTAGTAGGTTCAACGAGCGCAGCGGGTAGCGCTCATCGAGCGCATCTTGCTGAAACTATTTTTAATGAAGCAAACTGAAGCGCTAGATAAGCGCCAGTAGCGCTAAACAAGCGCTGCGCTCAGAATCCCTTTGAAAATAGGTACATGCCTTAGAAAAATACTTGATGCTCACATTATAAGACTAAAATGTAAAATCATGCAACATAAAAGGATTAAATCCCTAATCTAAATGAAGAACATGATAATGCAACTTTATACCTTTCATAAGTCAATCCGAGCCAAGGTGCGTGTAACTCCATTTCTCCAATCCTTCAACCATCGGGTGGAGCATCTAGACTCAATCAACTAAACTACCTCCCAAACCCAAATGGAAAAAGATAGAAGTGCATACACCAATGGTTTGTCGAAATCCGGAAAATGCCAATAACACTAACACACGGTGCAGTGCACATCATCCGGCCGTCCATTTCGACAATGGACGGCTCGGATTTAATCCAAACAATTGACGGTCAGATTCAATTCACTACTCGGATTAAATCCGAGCCGTCCATTGTCGAAATGGACGATCGGATGGTGCACTACATGGTGCAATGCATTTTGTGCACTGCACCATCCCCCAAGCCCCCAAACATTTTCCCAATTTACAGTTACTCATCAAATCCGGCATCCAAAGGATACTGGAAGAATCTTGGCCATGCTGGGATCGAGTTCCATCCCCCTTTCCCATGTAATAATTCAAAACAAACAAATTTTTAGAATGTAATTTTTTACATCGAGACGAACCAAATCCACAAAAAATTTAGTCAAAACTAAGGAATGCGAAAAAAAATAATTTTGAACAGAGGCAAATAATAATCCAAAAGAACTATTAAGGAAAACCACCCTAAGTATATGAGAATAATCTCGAAAGAGATCTTCTTTAAAAGATGTTTGGAAAATGAAATAGTAATGGATTATTCGCTCTTTAATTAAACAGATTACGAGCTGATAACTTTAACATCTAGCACAAGGACAACAAATTAATGATTACATAACCAAATTAATCTATAGAACAGAACAAACTCAAAATTATAGGTGGAGCAACACAATAATCTTTATTTCAAATTTGGCTTAACCAAATTACAATTGCTTAGAAAAAGCGGGTACAACCATAACTTGTTGATGAAACACGAGCAACGACCACTTCTCGGCCTGGAATGCAGAAATCTTTGACGAACAAATTGAGAAAAGCCGGACCACCCATAATCTTGACAACAAGATCAACAACGTTACTGTAGACCATCTTCATCTCTGCTCTTTCTTTGTGTGATATTTTGAGAGATTAGGTCACGGATTAAATAGGACCTGGTTTTTTCTTCCCCAAGTAATGCATTAATTAGCCTTGTTGTACTTGGCCTATGTAGGACGAGCGATGCATGGCTGTAATGATTCAATAAACTTGTTTTTGTATGGGTCCACTTGGTTAAAAAATAAGATACTCCCTCCATCTCAATTTGTTTGTCCATTTTTAAAAAATCCAAAAACTTTAAAATTCGGAACTGTCCACAAAATGCCCTTTCCTCCAAATAAAACTTGTCATTTCAATTCTTGAAAGAAGGGTAAAAGAGAAAAATCGTGAAAGTTTGGAGTTTCATTTTCAAAACTGAACAAACAATTTATGCTACAGTCACTCGATGATATGACAAGGACAACAACCGTTCTATTTAATTTCATGAAGAAGTTCTTGAGGAACTAGAAAAAACCATAAGATTAATTGTGTATTCTTTCTCTAGAAGAAAATGAGTGAAAATCTACAAGATCAAGACTATGATAACCACCGTAGCAAGTTTGGGACTTAGGTGCACGTACAAAAGATTGGATTTCAAGAGTTTATATAGTCGTGAAATGTGCAAATTTTTATATTTACTCCATCATTACTAGGGCATAGTATGTTTATTTTGCCTTATGATGTTACTACAATTAGTTTCGCGAATATTCGAATTAACTATCTTTACTTGTTTTTTCTTTTCTAACAATTATAACCATCGTGTAATTACGTTCTTCCATTTAAGCAAACTAAGATACTATAACTGGCTTATCAAAAAAAAAAAAAACTTATAAGAAAATATACTATAACTGACTGTCATCCGTTAATATTCAAATTAACTATTATTATCTGATTGTGTTATCGTAGACTATCATTTTGGTAATATTGCAAATGGCTTCCCATGTAATATTCAATGTGTACTTGATTTGTTCGGTTTGGCTCATTGTTTTAAAGGAACCGTCGTATCATAAATTGATTGTTTGACGCTCCACGAGTATCATGTACCATTTTCACTTGATAGTCCTTATAATCCATTTCCGATTTACCAAAAAAAAAAAAAAAAAGATAGTCCTTATAAGTCATGATTTTTAAAGGATTACATTTCTAGCACATTCACTTTATTGGATGTGTTTCTGTTCCTTTTGGGATGCTTTGTTTTGCACATGATATCTTTAGTATTCAAAGATTCCTATTATTTGGGTATAATCTAAGTGCGACGCATTCACATTCTTGTCTCGATGTACCCTTTCAAGCTTCTTTATAATAAATATAGTTATAATATTTCTTTTGCCGATTAGGAAAAAATTTCAACTATGAAGATTACACAAAGTCTATACCACAATTGAACGGTGTATCCTTCATGATAATGGTTAAGACTTCTAATTTCTTCCACTTTCCATGGTGTCATGCCACATAGGATTGCGGTGGAAAAAGAGGGGTGAAATTCAATAGCATTAATGATTGCCAAAAAAAGTATTCGCTAATTACTAATTTATTTTACACAAAAATGCTATTGTCCTCAATTTGTTCAGATCGAATGTGCAATTTGTGGTAGCAGATGTGTTTTGCTTTGAAAGCAATGGTATATAGGAGATGTTATGTCATTTTTATTTTCCAAGCAATGGTATAGAAATAGGCTTCAACTTTTCCAAGCCCGTTATTTGGTAGTACTAGTTAGTCATACTATTCCATTGAAATTTCTTCTAATCCACCACGGTCATGTGTCAAACATTGAAGTATCACGGATCGATTTTGAATTGGGTTTTGGCCGAAGTTGAAGCTGGGACAGCCGGTCGATCTCTTACTTGCTGAACGAAATTGAAATTCCTATATCGCCTAGGTTTTATAATTTGCTAGATTATTTTATCTCAATAAAAATAATAACATCAATCAATATATGACCCAATCACAACCATAAAGCAAATAAACTGATGAACACCAGATATACGTGGAAAAACCCTAAATGGGCAAAAACCACGGGAAGGAATCAAACACTATAAAACCATTGTGTAGTTACAAGTAATCTTACCCTACGATTTGAATCACTCACAATCGCTCTAAGATGTACTTGCCGAATCCTCGTACACCACACCCAGTATTTGATTGCCGCTGCCTCGAATCCTCGAGCCTTCCAAACGTTCTTCCGGAAATCCACTGGAAAACAACCTTGAACTTGACTATTGATAATTGATGTAGAAACCTGTTGAAGCTTTGATTAAAGTTCCATCGATCTTGTGCTTCAAGATTCACTCTCGATACTCTAGGGTTTTGTGGCTTTGAAAACAAGCGGCTTTAATATTCTCTTTTAGACATCCTTACCCTAGATCTAAAAACCATGACATATTTATAGAGTTGCCATTCCGATCAATCGCATTATAAGCCGATTGATCGGACCATTATAAATATGATTTTTGAAGCTGCCCGAGCGAGAACCTGATTGATCCATCTATCAGTCACTATACTCTGAACTTGCACGCCCTGTGCAACCTTGCGGCTTGTGCTATATTAGAGACACCCGACTAATAAACCGATTGATCCCATGATCGATCTTCCCGTTCTAAATGCACCATATTGATCAGCAACAAAACGACTAAAACACTAACTCTCAAATTACATAATAAAATGATTCCTTCCACTTTAATCCTATACAGACTCGCTACTTAGAAAATTAAGGAAAAATAATAAAATTACAACTCAATAAAAATATGTGTTTTGTCATATGGAATTGCCAAAACAAGACGACTCTGGAATTTGGTCCTTACAATCTCCCCTTTGACACTTCCATGACAAAACACACTACAACGAAAATATCTCCTATAAAATGAATTCAAAAGACGAACTGAGATCGAGTTGTAGAGAGGCTGCAAATAAAACTCAACATCCAACCACATTAGAACAATAGACAACCTACTCCCCCTGTCATCATTCTCCCCCTTTTTGACATGAAGGGACAAAGGGCGAATAGGATAAACAGTGAAGCAAAAATTCATAAACCAGAAACAAAATACTTGCAGCCAAACTAACATAAACAAGAAACAAATGTACCAAAAATTCATAAGCGACAAGGAATACCAAAATTTAAGAACCAAAATAGAAGTAACAACAAAGTGCCAACTAGGCCTGGGAATAACCAACAACTAGCTATTTTCAAAACATAAACCACAAAAGTAACAAAATAATATTTTAAAATAGCTCGACAAGAAAAGCATGCAACATTGTAGCACCAACTAAGGAGTAAGTTCTCAATTTTGAGACTCGATGAATAGAAACATTTTTAATTAGGTATCACTACAACAGATTTCACCAATGCCGACTAAACATTTACTCGGCAAAAGTCGCTTTTTAGTCGTTGAACACCATTACCGAGTAAATTATTTAGTCGGCACGTTAGTCGGCGAATGACCTTCGGTGAATGTATTTCCCGAGTAAAAAATGTTTTACTCGGCAAAAAATATTTTAGCCGGTAAAGGGTACACTAATCGCCGACTAAAAATTTACTCGGTAAATGGTTGCCCACTAAAGGTTTACTCGGTAAATGGTTGCACTCCCCGACTAAAGTTTACTTGGTAAATGATTGCACTAATCCCCGACCAAAGTTTACTCGGTAAATGGGTGCACTTTCCCTAGTAAAATTTAGTCGGTGGCAACCTTTACCAAGTAAAATTTAGTCGGTATAAAATGATGAAAATGGAGGATAATAATTGCAACCAATATTTTTTACTCGGCAAAGCTTACCATTATTTGGACACCAATCCTAAAATTCCAAAAACTACTACAAATTTTCCACATTTTCATTTCCATGCAATACACTATCAACAATCATTCCATCCACAATTGAGAACCTACTGCAATTATAAGAAATTGAAATTTCTAATCATAATTTCATTCATAACTTCCATAAATAGAGGTTGATCATTACATAACATCTTCAATCCAAATTCCTAGAGCAAAAATTAAAAAGATTGTCCACGCACGGTTATTCCATAAGTAAATATTAAACAAAATGTATCCAAACTCCCAAAATGCAAGATTTTTTTGCCAAATGTTGAAGTACGTAGAATCCACAACCAAAGTCCAACTTTAATAAACAAAAAGTAGCAGCACAGGATACTCCACCAAATTGTTATCAATCTGTAAAAAAAAGAAAAACAAACAAAAAAAAACAATCAGATGGTACAGGGGACAAGATAACAAGGGCACTAATTTTATAAGTTATGTTCAGTTGATAGAACAAGTAAGAGACTTACCAAGGAACAGGTCCCACTTGCAGTTCACCAAATAGGCATTTGGGCCACGTGTGCATGAAGGTTCCAGAGTGGATTGGGTAAGCTAGTGAAAAGATCACGTATCACCATATGTAGGAAAGCAACATCTGCAGCATGTAGGAACTTCATTGATCCAAAGGATGTGCTACCAAGAGGCATTAAGCCAAACAACCCACAATATCAGGCCTTGCCTAGCCCGGTTGCAAGCACATGTCATGCCATGGCTTGCCTAGCCTGGTGACAAGGACATGCCAGCAATTACCCAAAGGATGCGCTACCAAGAGGCATTGAAGCCAAAAAACTTAGCACAAGTTTAATGAGAGGAAAAGAAAATGGCCTCAAATAGGGAGATATTTCCAAAATAAAGGCAATATTAACTAGGTCTGAACAGCCACTATCCGAATGAACTACATCCATATGGAAGAGAAGTCTAAGATTTTTACCGAATGAAACGTTCCTTTCAGAACTATCAAATCATAATATATAATTAGTTCACAGGAGCCCAGGTTTTTAGCCACTCATATGAACGCCTCTAAGAAGACTACTACATAGGCATTGGTGAACATTGTTGACTCCTAGCTCTAAGATGATTAGCATGAATGAGCTAGCTTCAACAAGCCTGGACTTTAGGCACTGAGCAGTGTTCGAGATTGTTAAACAAAGGACGAGTTTTTGGATTTTCCATCCATTGTGCAGTAGCCTGGTTTTCAAAAGAAAAAGGACTCATGACAGATTTGCTTTCTTTTTCACATATAAATAGGCATACTCGAGAGGCTAGGATAGTGCTTGAGATGTGAGTCCACTATGGGCTGCACACTCCTACTGAAGCACTCTCAACGGAAGGCAGAAACATATATTGCTTGGAAGTCCATCACACTGAGGTATTAGGATTTCAAAGCCCAATGCCCTGCAATGAATTATGGGACAGTATATCTATCAGTATAACATTTTCAGTAGTCAGCAACAATGGTGCTCGAGATTAAAATCCATACCTCATTGCAACATTCAGCACTTTGGCATCGATAGTGCCTAGATGACAAAAGCAGAGGAACTACATAAGCTCTACACATATCAGTTCTCATGTCAAAGAAAAAAAAATCCCCATACCTGACACATAAGTGTCAAAGAGCTCAAATGTTTCCTTTATCTTTTGCCTCTTCTGTTGAGTTAAACCATGATGACGTCCTTTGGGTTTGTCTTTCCTAGATGCACCTTAGTAAAGGCTTGCCTGATGAAGTAATAAGATCCAACAAAAGAACTTAGAAAACAAGTGTCCATACCAAAAAGTATTTTATGGCGAATC
Source organism: Vaccinium vitis-idaea (assembly GCA_963854785.1). NCBI lineage: Eukaryota > Viridiplantae > Streptophyta > Magnoliopsida > Ericales > Ericaceae > Vaccinium > Vaccinium vitis-idaea. Next base: position 38,284,679 of record OY978215.1, read on the forward strand.
AACTTTATTGAACACGTAAAGGTATAAATAGGTTAAGATTTCTCAATCATTAGAGCTTTTTCATTTTCCTTTTTGAAAAATAAAAAATCCAAATAGACTATTATTGATTTTATCCATTAGACTATTGTTTGCATAGCCAAATAGAAAATCCCAATCAGTTTGCACATGTTGGAATTTCTATGTACTAAGAATTTTAGTAGAAACCGTATTTATATATACTAATTGCATCCATGAATAACTTGGAACGTTCATCTCATCAAATAGCAACTTCTTTGTGCATTTTCATAAAAACAAACATCATGCTCTTTACCAAACAAAGCCGTCGAAATCCAATGCCCATGAGATCGCGCTCACATACCAAGTAGTTCAATCCCTGCAATAGCTCACATGTCCGAACAGCAAGAAACAAAAGAAAAAGTATCCACTCTGTACAGGCAATAGCAGGGAATGATTTTCCGAAGTCAGTTTCGCAATTATACAATTTAGTGGATTGAGAATCACATCCAACAAATAGAATCCAACATTTTACACAATCTTTAGCAATATCAATGGAACATAGGCAGGAAAACCAATATCGCAAACTTCACATCCCAGAGATTTGGCCAAATGAAACACTCGAGAACGACAAAAGAGTGAAATTTGCAAAATCTATTTGAAATATTCCAATGTTGTTTCGAATTCTAGAGATTGAAACTTAAAAAACCTGGAGCGAAGTCGGCACAACAGAGCAGTTGAAGACCAAATCTGGACGGCAAGACCAGCAAGGCGATGGAAAACCATTTGGGAGAGCTTTATCTGGACAACTCCGCTCCGCCTTAGAGCTTCCAAATGCACCAGATCTACTCAAGGAAAGGCCTGATATGGCAAAATCAGATATTTAATCTGAAACCCTTTTTGAGAACATGGGAAAGAAAAGCGATTGAGAATAAAACCTTTAATCGATAGAAAAACCCCAATTGAGAAGACCAGATTCTCCACGGAAAAATGTTCTTTTGTTGTGGCGCGGGAAAAAATCTGTAGATCAGTTTCAGAGCTTCGTTGAGGGAAGGAATATAATGGTCGATTCACTTAGGGTTGTTTTCTAATATCGGTAGAGAATGTCTGACTTGCGCACTGGACTACGCCGCCGCCGTCGTACTCCGGTAGCCCAGCGCGGTGGTAGCTAAAGGCGGCAGTGTCAAAGAAGAGGAGGAGGTGGAGGTGAATGTGATTTTGGAGGATGAGGAGGGTGAACTGAGAAGGGAGAAATCGAGGGAAGGTTTTGTAGAGCGCGAGCCCTAATTGTTTTATGATTTTTTGGGTGGGTTTTGTTCTGTTTGTGAGGGGAGGGGAAGGGGATTTAAAATTTTCACCAAAAGTTTGAGTATTGGCGCCTTCGTTATAAAAAAAAAGATATTGGCGCCTAAAATTGGGGTAACGCTACAGAATTTAGGGCTCGTTTGATTTACAAGTTATTACTGTAACTGTTTGGTATATGATTAACTATATCACTTGCTGAGTTATTTCACGATTGGTTTCTGAATTACTCTCACTATTATTAGTCCCGGTATTGTTTTTATCCCTAGACAAGGGTACTAAATAACCCAGGGGATGGGATTGAATAGAATTAACAAATACGAGATTGTTTTAATGATCTTTACAAAGTCAATTTTTACAATGTCGACCTGAACCGTTAGGATTTTACACCTCGCGGTTTCCATCATTGTCACCAAAATCGGAGATCATTGGATATCTACAACCACATGATCGGATCCCGTTTAATGCATCACGAGGCTAATTAAAGTCTTAATCTGGACCATTAGAACCGATGATTCCATCATTTGACTTTTTTACTTTTACTAAAAATTCAATTACTTGGATCGATGAGTTACGCATATCCAATTGACCTGATTTTTTGCAAGGTCGTACAAAAACATTATTTTGAAACTATTTAACGGTTCGGATTATTCACGTGGGACCAAAAAGTGAGCCCCAAAAGCCATTGTACAAAATGAACGGTGAGGATTGTCATGATTGTGTTGTGATGAATGGCCTTTCAAAATCCGATAGTCGAAAAAATTAGCGAGAGTCATTAAAACATCAACACAAACAAAGTGAACGGTGTGGATCGTCATAATTGTGTTGTTATTGTGTGGCTATCGTACGTTATACTATAGCATAATAGATTGGTTCAGAACTAAGTAAGTTCGATGTATAGAATTGAAAGGTATGTGCAAACTCTTTTTTCCGAATGTTTGATCTAAACCGTTACGATTGAATATCTTATCAATTCTATCATTCTCCCCCAAATCGATAATCATCCGATATCGGCAACCACAAGACCGGAACACATTCAGTGCTTCTAGTAAATTTTCAGTACTATAATGCACTACTTCAAGGCCACCTAATCATTTTTTTTTCAAAATCGGAACCGTTAGATGTGTTTAAAACGTGTTTTAATGGTGATATGCAAGGATTTGGCAAAAAAAAAAAACCTACCCCGAAAGGCTTAATCGGACCAAGTTTTCGTAAAGCAGTTTTACAAAAACTTACTTCGATCAAGCCCTTCCGGGTAGTATTTTTTGCTAAATCCTCTTGTAGGACCTTCAAAACACTTTTTAAACACATCTAACGGTTCCGATTGTCGAAATTTGGTCCAGAAAGTGGAGGTCCATTATTGTGAGTCTGTGAGAGGTTGGCTGCATTTACTTTCTATAATTTCAATAATCTAATAAGGGCCGCACACGTTTTATACAATTATTTTTTTCTTTTTTTGTCCAACTCTCTCTCTCTCTAGAAAAAAATTATAAGCGGGTATTGACGCAAAATCTCAAAAAAAAAAAAAAAAAAATTGGCAAATGCCGACTAAACAAGTTACTCGGCAATTGATCCTTATACAATTGCTAGCTAAATTTTGGCCGGAAAAATACCAAAATCCCCTGCCAACAATTCTGTGAATTTTAAACTGGCGCAGAAAAGGATAGTATTCAAAAATTTGATAAACTTCAAGTAAGTAAGTTAGTCCGGAAATATCGCACACAATTGCCGACTAAATTTTGCTCGGGAAATACCAAAATGCCCCACCAATAATTTCGTGAATTTTCAAATTGGCGCAAAAAAAAAATAGTATTCAAAAAATTTGATAAATGCCGAGCAAAATTTAGTTGGCATTGAATTTCCCCAAAAAAAGCCTTGGCGCCACATTGTTCCCGACTAAATTATAAATTTTACTCGGTAAAATGGTACTTTCAACGAGTAAGATTATTTACTCGGCAATGGTACTCCAATTGCCGAGCAAATTTTAGTTGGCATTGAATTTCCACCAAAAATAGCCTTGGCGCCACATTTTTTCCGACTAAATTATAAATTTTACTCGGGAAAGGTGTACTTTCAACGAGTAATATTATTTACTCGGCAATGGTATACCAATTGCCGAGTAAATTTAATTTACTCGGCAATGGTACACAATTTGCCGAGTAAATTAAATTTACTCGGCATTTTTAGTCGGCATTGGTGTAAGTTCTTGTAGTGTATGTGCTAAATATATTGAATTCAACCATGGATATATCGAGAAGAATAAATGTGCATTAGACGCGAATCGATGACAAAGGTGTGTGGGTGACATGTCAGTAGCCCTCAAGATTATCAATTACAAACGAGGTTTCTCATATACGCTTGGGCTGGCAAACTATCTCCCCCTCACGTAGTCAAATCACGCAAAAAACGATAAGACAGAAAAATGACATAGAACACCGAAACTCCCCCTCAATCAATAATTAATTTTTTTTGACAGGATATTCTACTCCCCCACAAACAATGAATATTAATTTTTTATCACAACATTTTTTTATATAACAAAAGAAACACTAATAATGTGAGTAAATAAAGGAAGAGGATCAATGTGACACACCTGCTCTTATGACTACCATTAATAACCATGAACACACACATCAAGACAAAAAACATGAACAAATATTGTGAAAGCGCACCATAGAGACATTAGATCAAGAATGCGACACACAACATAGCCGAATGATAAAGTGTGTGAATCACAAAAATCATATCATGCTCAACTCATTAAGTTCGTCGGTTCTCATGTATACTAGGAGTTTCAAGACAACTCCCCCTCAAGAAGTCAAACCGAGCTAGGTCCTCAATGTGATTAACGAATGAGCAAGCTAAATACTCCCCCTCAAAGTCACATCCACTTTCTTTTCCTTTTTCTTTTTTTTTTTAAATTTTTTTTAGAGAGCAACACAAGCACTAAAATTCTCTTTTATCTCACTGCCGTTTGACGCAAATATTGGGAGTAATAGTACCTCATACTCAATGCCCGGTTACTAAGCGAATGGTCCAATAATACCTTCACAAGGTCTATCCATCTTTTGACGCGAATACTCAGAGGGATAGTACCTCACCCTGATTATCCGGTTACTCATTGAACGCCCGGATAGGTAAACAATATAATATACTAAGAGATTGACTCTTGCAAAGATAAATTTAAAACCCACATGGGAATAGTAGCCATAGGTCAATCTCAAAGGGACGAACACAAGAAAACGGCTAGATACATGAGACTAATGTGAATAAGGAGCAATCAATCATTTTCGTGAGATAGTGGAGAACATACGGCAATTAAGCATGCAACACTCATCATCTAAATGCATCGAAGGGTGAGAAATCGCAACATATGCGCATGCTCTATTGAGAATGTCCGTACTCATGATAATAGATGATAGTAACTCGGCACAGAATGAAGCCACAAAAAAAAAAAAAGAATCATTTTGAAATTTTAGAAATATGAATGTTTTTGTTATTTTCTTAAGAACATATTAGAAAACTAAAAACCAACAACAACAAAGATTATTAGGCTCAGCTCAAACTCTCCTAGTAAAAAAATATGACAATCCTTTTGTTTTTTTTTTAAACATTAAAAGAACACAATCTTTTTCCATTTTTATAGGCATAGTGAGGAAATAAACTAAAGCAGTAACATAATAAAATAACAATAGAAAAGAACATAAAGCATAGCTCTAGGTTCAAGATAGACAATAAAATTAACCTAGACTATGAATGCAAGATCAAACCATCAAAATGTGAGGGCAACTCCGCCGGATAATCCAATGTCATCTAGAGGATTCGTAAAAATATTCGCTTGAGGTCTCAAGTCTGACCTCCTCACCCAAATAGCTCTGGTTTTAATAGGAACTACTTTACTCTGAATGTTAGGCATAGGTTTATGCGTCATATCCCTAAATGTCATATTTCTAACATTACCACAATTAGCATACTTGGCCCAAGATTTTTTTAATGTTGTCCTGTTTTATAACTGTTTTAAAATAATCAATTTTATTTCGACTACCAAAGCTACGAGCCATGGAGGGATATTCGTGCACTTGGAAGCAATTCGGTTTAATGTGTCCTTTGACATTACAATAATGACATGTAGGAATAAACTTGTCATAATCATGCGAATGAGACCCGTGTATGTGTCAAGTACGTGAAGTACGTGATGCATGCAATTTCCTACATTGAGGTTTGATGTGATCCTTAACACCACAATTATGACAAGTAGGAATAAACTTAATCAAATTTACCTCACCACGTTTGGTGATGGATTTACCATTGATGACCCTTTGAATCCTTGCATCGTTAGGAGTAGATTGTTTGGACACATTGATGTTATCGACTTTCTTGATTCTTGTTTTTGCCACATCTTTTAGTGAAACAGTGGGATTGATAAATGCAATCTTTCCTTTCGCCTTTGACTTCGACGATCCTTTTATTTCATAGCCAAGTCCACTTTTATCCGATGCCACCTTTTGAGATGACAAAACTTCATCTAAAACTTGTGACCTGCATTCAATTTCTTAAAAGTAGCATTGGCCTCAAGTTCAACATGCAATTTAGTTACTTTTGATTCAAGAAGTTTGTTAGTTTCAATAAGGCTCTGCATATCATTTTTCCGAATAACATGTTTGGATTTAAGCATATCAAGATCATGCAAAGTTTCCATTTTCTCTTTCTCACACTGTTTTAACTTGGTGGCTAATCCCACACCAGTTTTTTTTCTTAAATGAACTTCTAAAGTTTTTCGCAATCAGAGCCATAGTTTCTGTATCATATTTATCCTCATTGTCCGACATATCATTTACGTTCTCATAGTTAGATTTTACACTACGTGCACCAGCTGGAAACATAGATGTAGCACATGCAACAAATTTGGAGCTATCAAAAATCGGAGGTTTGAATATATAATTGTTTCTTTTGGTACCAAATCGGAGCTATCAAAAATCGGAGCTATCAAAAATCTGATACCAAATGAAATTCCTAGATCGCCTAGGTTTTATAATTTGCTAGATTATTTTATCTCAATAAAAATAATAACATATCAATCAATATATGACCCAATCACAACCATAAAGCAAATAAACTAATGAACACCAGATATACGTGGAAAAACCCTAAATGGGCAAAAATCACGGGAATGAATCCAACACTATAAAACCATTGTGTAGTTACAAGTAATCTTACCCGACGATTTGAATCACTCACAATCGCTCTAAGATGTACTTGCCGAATTCTCGTACACCACACCCAGTATTTGATTGCCGCTGCCTTGAATCCTCGAGCCTTCTAAACGTTCTTCCGGAAATCCACCGAAAAACAACCTTGAACTTGACTATTGATAATTGATGTAGAAACCTCTTGAAGCTTTGATTAAAGTTCCATCGATCTTGTGCTTCAAGATTCGCTCTCGGTACTCTAGGGTTTTGTGGCTTTGAAAACAAGCGGCTCTAATATTCTCTTTTAGCCGACATCCTTACCCTAGATCTAAAAACCGTGACATATTTATAGAGTTGCCATTCCGATCAATCGCATTGTAAGCCGATTGATCGGACCATTATAGATCTGATTTTTGAAGCTGCCCGAGCAAGAACCCGATTGATCCATCTGACAGTCGCTATGCTCTGAACCTGCACGCCCTGTGCAACCTTGCGGCTTGTGCTATATTGGAGACACCCGACTAATAAACCGATTGATCCCATGATCCATATTCCCGTTCTAAATGCACCATATTGATTGGCAACAAAACGACTAAAGCACTAACTCTTAAATTAAATAACAAAATGATTCCTTCCACTCTAATCGTATACAGACTCGCTACTTAAAAAATTAAGGAAAAACAATAAAATTACAACTCGATAAAAATATGTGTTTTGTCCTATGGAATTGCCAAAACAAGACGACTCCGGAATTTGGTCCTTACAGAAATCACTCATTACTTGAAGATCATTTTGATGGCTATATGTTGGTGGACTAAGGGTTGTTTTGTTTCTTAGGTTCCCATGCATGTTTGTCTTTTCCTACTCTCTCTGTCTCTGATTTTTGTTCGTGTAACTTCTTGATTGGTTTCTTGTCACCCCGTGTTTGATGTAAATTCTAACTTCATTCTAGGTCATGAAGTTTTCTGTGCCGATAAAAAAATCAAAGAAAGAAAGAAAGAAAGAAGCATTTGGCGCGAGATCCTAAAATTGGAAAAACCTTGTACATATCTCCTATCACAGGAGTAAAGTTTTCATTTGCAGATTGCTTTTATTTTTTTCTTTATTTTTTTCCCGGAAAACCGGGTATTTCAGATTTTCCTTTTTAACCTCATTTCATTTTCTGAGGACGGAATATATTGCAAATTTGTGAAACAGACTAGAGTTAGCTTTTGCTTTTATCATTTCTTCTTCCAGACAAACAAGATGCCAAAAGCAACATAAGTAAAATGCCAGAAAGCTGAGAACTAATAGATCTCTTTATTCTTGGTTACATTTGAGCACAATCAAATACCCGGTAATATGACACCAGCAACCACCATTTTCTTTGGCCCGGATGCGTCGATTCTTGATGAATAACCGTACTTCTCCTTCCCGGGGATGCAAAATCCCTTGACAAGGTTCATGAAACAACCCATTGCCAACAGAAAACTCGAGAAATAACTGCCCACCATCTTCACTGCCTCTGTTCTTCCAATCCAAAGAATGGGTGACCAAATTTAAATGGGACCCTGAAAGAAAGCAAGCACACATCTTTAACTTGTTTCGTTTCTTGATGGACAAGCAGGATTTATGTGTGCATACCTGTAAGGGTGTAAAAATCTAAAATGGCATTAAATAACTTCAATTGCATGCTTGTTTTGTAGTAGCGAATACAATTTCTTTAATTAAGCGAAAAAATACCTCATGAGTTGAAAATCCCTGTCACTTGATGATATAACATGAACAACCACCATTTTCTTTACACGTATGGTTTTTTTACGAAGACATTCACAAATAAAGTTTCGCCGCAAAATCATACTCTTCTCGATCATTATAAGTAAAAACGAAACTATTGTTGTCTGGACTCTCCCGCTGATTTTTTTTTTTTTGTGAATTACTGTGTTGAGTGATGGGATTTATATACTTCTCGGGAGCGCATGCATGAAATTAAATTCACTATATTGCAAAATATTTCCTGGATTACTAAGATGCCTATTTGTTTTGTTTTTGCCTAAACAGCCGATGGACTATAGCAGAATATGTGCTGTTTGAAAAGGAACGTTTGGTGAAATTGTAATATTAATTGGATTCCCACTTAAAGCGAGATTCGGCCTATTACTTACTCTCGTTATTAATTATCATGTGTTTCTATGTAGTATGCTAACATATTTTTTTAAGACAATTTTGTCCCAAAATCCTATCAATTAATTATCCCAATGTTCTTGGCGAATTTTACAAAATGGAAGTCCAAAAAATGGTACTGGAAAGAGTCTGAATCCATTGACAATTTGCGTATTAGATGGGAAGTGGTAAGCATTGTGATCATACATGTTAGTGTTATATGCACTATATATTTTTTCATGCTTTCATTTCCTACAAGAATATTACTCTATTTGTCTCGTAATTTTAGTCCATTATAAAGAATCGTACTTCTTCGGGTGAGAACATACTAACTACGTACTGATGTGTATATATAATGTTTTGATAGATATAAATTATTTTATGCTTAGAGATAACTAATTGAGATCGACCCATGAATTTCTTTGAGCGCAACAAATTCATCAAAGAAGAAAAAAAATTGTTTCGATCTTTAGTACTAGGTACTAAAACGTAATAATTCAATTATTATTGCTGAGCTAAAAAAAAAAAAAATTCTTATTATTATTATTTTTATCGGCAAAGAAAAAATTTCATTTAATCCTTCTCAATTCTACGGACATCTAAAAGTGGATCATGGGACTCGCTACAAAGACGTGAGTGTGGCAACTGGCATGTCGTACCACTCATTAAATGAGGCAAGTATTGTTTTACATTAAATGAATTAGTTCCCATGTTAATCGATTTCAAAAATATCTTGTTTTATATATTAAATGAGTTCACATGCAAATTGTGGTAATGCTGAATTAGTTCCCATGTAAATCAAGATTTCAAAAAAAGTACACATGTAAATTGTGATAATGTTGAGTTATTTCCCACATAAACCAAGATTTAAATGTTTTGTTATCTTAAATGAGTTTACATGTATATTGAGGTAATATCAACTTACCTCCCATCACTACTACAAAAAGGTATAAAGATCACGCCTCAAAAATAAGAAAGATCTCAGTTTTTGTAAAACCGTGATTAAAAAATAAGAGTTAGATTTTTTATCACGGTTAAGTACATAAACCGAGATGAAAGACAGTTTTAATCTCGGTCATCTATAAAACGTGATTGAAAATAGTAATAAAATTAAGCTTTAATCTCAGTCATTTAAAAAGTGTGATTGTAAGTAAGAGTTTTAATCTCAGTCATTTAAAAAGTGTGATTGTAAGTAAGGTGAGATAATTTCATTTTCATTTTTAATCACGTTTTATAGATGACCGAGATTAAAGTTGTATTTCATCTCGGTTTATGTACTTAACCATGATAAAAAAAAATCTAACTCTAATTTTTTTATCATGTTTTTACAAAACTGAGATCTTTCTTATTTTTTCTGTCTTGTTAAAGAAAGCTCAGAATGTGATGGATATTGGAGAACGGATGGGAGTAAAATTTTATGGGGAGAAAAGTTTCAATTTGATGAAAATTATTGAGTTGGAGGATCATAATTATGCTGAGAAAGAGAAGAGGGATTTAGATGTTTTGATGGAATGAAATTTTACTGAATTGGAAGATGGGACAACCCTTTTAAACCAAAAAAAAAATTGTTGTCAGAAACTCGTAGAATATGAACAAAAAAAAAATATTTTTGTAACCAAAAATGAAATTTTCTCAAACAAGTTTGGAAACTATAAGAGTACTTAAAGCCTAGAAAATCATAGTCAATGTTCAAGAAACTAATATGGGCAAGTTAAAGACCTACAAAAACTATTATATATATTAAATAGTTCAACAATATAATGAAATGCATAATTTGTGGGGTGGATAGGTGTTGCTTGTCTTGTGCAAGAGGTCAAAGGATCAAATCTAGATGGAAGCAAGGTTTGCAAGATAAGGCAATTTTTGGATGCCTATATAAGCGAGGAAATTTTTTCATCACGGTTTTTTCCATTTTTTAATCATGGTTTTACTAAAAACTGAGATCTTTTCTCTGTAAATAATCACGGTGTTTAGGAAAAACTGAGATGTTATATTGTCAAAGATCACAGTTTTTTTTTGTTTTAATCACAGTTTTTCATGAGTTTTTATCACGGTCTAGAAGCGTGATTGAAAGATGGAGACTTTTAATCACACTAGCTAAGATCACGGTTTTTCGACCGAGATTGAAAGTAAAAGATCACACCAAAAGACCGTGATCTTTATGCTTTTTTGTTGTAGTGTGTAAACCAATAATTAAATATCTTGTTTTATTTGATGAGTCCACATGTAACTTGTGATTTAATTTTGTGTAATGCATAGTTGTCATGAAATTAATTATCATTATATCGCAGTTGGTGTCATAATCACAGTTGTCATGCGTGAAGCTAATTACAGTATGCTATTATTATGAGCCTGAACTCAAGTGAAGCATTTATTTCAGGTTTTGTAAAATATGTTCAGTGTAAAAGTGCAAATGAAATAGAAAAGAAAAGAAATCTCTAAACAACTAGTAGATTAAGGGTGCTTTTTATTATTATTATTATTTTTTTACATTTGATAGTTTTGAGTTGATTATTGGTTCGTCTCAATGAGAGAATCTAAAGAGTAAAAACTGATTAACTTAACTAAAATTTTTGTGAATAAAGACAAAAATAATCCAATAATCCATAAAAATTTGGATTATTTTTGTATTTAGTGAACTTTTTAAATTTTTTATAATATATATTTTTGACAACACATCGGGAATTATATTTCCTTTGACAAAATGACTTTGTGCTGTTCATAGTCCAATTCGAAATTGAATGATTTTATTTGATCTATAGCCCAGACATGCATTACGGATTTTTCTTAAAAAAATCTTATATTGTCAGTCACAATAAAATTTGTTTCTATAATTTGCTAATCACAGAATCGCAAGCACAATAAGTTTTTTTCCCCCTTCGATATATGTATTTGGGATGTGTTTGCATTACGGATTTGTGTAGGTAATGATTTAAAATAAAGAAGAGAACACATCACATATTAATTAAAATCATAAATTAACTTTATTTGTTTACAGTTTTTTTTAATATTTTTTTTGCTTCACATATATATATAAATTAGTTGCTTCGCTTTATTGGCTAACTGTAGCACTGTATCAATCATTCTTAACAAAACCCTGGTGAAGATTAAGGGCAACTTATTTCGAAATAATATTGTTCGCCTATCAAAGGGTTACCACTCTTGGCTAATGGTATGAATATTAAACCCTATAGAACAGACAAACACGATTTCAAGAGTTTCTCTTTTGAATTCAATATATAATCTTACAATATAGTTGCAAATTATCAAAGGCTGTGAACCGTGATAAGATTTTTCCGATTGGATTTTGGTAAACTAAAGAAGAAGAAGATGAAAAAATAGAGGTAAAAAATTGAATATAGATTTGTGTAATTTTGGCAGTCCAATTTTGTTACCTAGCCACATATTGGAATGAAACAAATCCTGTAACCAATTCCTTAAGGAGATGGAAAAGAACATGGTAGTAAACCAAAAACAACACTATAAAGCAAAACAATCTTTTTATTCCAAATTGATTTAAGCAAATTACATCTGTTTAAAACAATCGATAACAACAACAATACTTGCTGGCGGGACACGCACATTAGCCGCTTCTCCCCTGGGGATGCAGAAATCTTTGACGAACAGACTGAGAAAAAGTGGACCACCCATCATTGATACAAAAATACGCACGTAACGATTGTCAACCATTTCTCTCTTTTTTTTTCTTCTTCTCTCTGAACTCTTTTTAGTGTGTACAACAAAAAGATTAGCTTTGTCCCAATTTATACTGCCCTTGGTTTGTTTTGCCTATTTAATGTACCAAATAAGTGCTTTGCTGTACTTGTACTTTAAATGATGCTTACCTGTAAACTAATTAACCTTTCTTGTAAAATGTCGATGTATAAAGAAAATGTGGTCCAAGATTGCAAATGAGGTCCACTTGATTAGAATTAAAACGTTTTTCCGCACTGCTATGTGATATAACATGAATAACAACCACTGTCTCGTCTTGTACAGATTCTTGACGAGCAAGTAAAGGAGGACCCCTAAGAAAACCCATGAGACCATTGTGAACTGTACCAAAGGGATATGAGATAGAGCTGATGAAGAAGAAGAAACTCGAGAATTTCACCATATTATTGAAAATATACGGGATTTATTGCGTGGTACTTTTTGCGCAGGAAGAAAGTATGGTAGCAAACTTCGCATGTTCGTGTGCAGATGATTGGGTCACAGAGTTTATATTGTTCCTAGAACACGATAAACTGAAACCGTAGCATATCAAAATATATTCTTTGTTATTATTATCATATTATGGCATGGTCAATTTTCTACAATTAGACGCCGTTATGGAAATTCATATAAACTACCGTTATTTGATTCTTTTATCAGAGATCATATATCACGTGGTAATTACAGATATTTGCAGTTAATTAAGCAAACTAAGCTACTGTAATTAATCGTTTTACCTGAATATTTGAATTTTTTTGGAATAGCAAAATATTTTATTAATCTTTGAAAACAAATTACAAAGCTATATCAAAGACCATCGACTCATGAAATGAGTATCTGATTGTGTTATGAAAGACACTCGATTCATCATTGCACTAATCACAATTAGAACTTTCCTAAGCTTAGAGAACTGAGAAATACTAAATTTTTTTTATATTTTCAAGTTTTTCTGTTGAAAGATCAGCCACAAAGCAATATTTCAACAATGAACAATTTTTTGGGTTTATTAATACATTGTTTTCATGGAACTGTCCTGTTACTATATATATTCCCACTATTCTATAATGATCCTTCTCAAAAAACCCATACAAGACGGCAGCTGAGTGGATTTTGAAGACGGTGGATTTTGTTGAATCCTTCTCTTCTGGATAAAATTTCGAAGATCAATTCAATGTTAGCATGCTCAGGAGCAGCAATAGTATCACAATTATCATCAATATCTGTGTGTAAGTTCCTGAAGTCACCAGTGAATAAAGATGACTTGGTTGGGCGCAAAATTCTCTCTTTTTTATATATATATTTTTTTCCATTCCTTTTTGTGTGGGATTTGTTGTGTGTGCATGTAGCTTTTTTGAAAATTTAATGAATGTATTGATCATGTCGTACCGCATCAAAAATAGATTTATAGAAACAAATATTGACCATTACTTTGAAAAGTTAAAGTTCAAGTGCAAGTGTCAATTCCCAGGGACAAATTGGCTTAATTACAGTGAAATTGATTGGTTTCTAATTTTATTCGGTGAAAAGAGGAGTTGGTTTGATTTGTTTGAAAAACTAAAGGAATCAAGAAAGCAAGTATTAATTGAGTAAAACAGGTTGAGAGAGAATCTAAGATTTCGAATCCACCCCGACCACCACTACAACAAAAAAGCATAAAGACCACGGTCTTTTGGTGTGATCTTTTACTTTCAATCTCGGTCGAAAAACCGTGATCTTACCTAGTGTGATTAAAAGTCTCCATCTTTCAATCACGCTTCTAGACCGTGATAAAAACTCATGAAAAACTGTGATTAAAACAAACAAAAAAACTGTGATCTTTGACAATATAACATCTCAGTTTTTCCTAAAAACCGTGATTGTTTACAGAGAAAAGATCTCAGTTTTTAGTAAAACCATGATTAAAAAATGGAAAAAACCGTGATGAAAAAAAATTTCTCGCTAATATAGGCATCCAAAAATTGCTTTATCTTGCAAATCTTGCTTCCATCTAGATTTGATCCTTTGACCTCTTGCACAAGACAAGCAACACCTATCCACCCCACCAATTATGCATTTCATTATATTGTTGAACTATTTAATATATATAATAGTTTTTGTTGGTCTTTCACTTGCCCATATTAGTTTCTTGAACATTGACTATGATTTTCTAGGCTTTATGTACTCTTTTAGTTTCCAATCTTGTTTGAGAAAATTTAATTTTTGGTTACAAAAATAATTTTTTTTGTTCATATTCTATGAGTTTCTGACAACAATATTTTTTTTTGGTTTAAAAGGGTTGTCCCATCTTCCAATTCAGCAAAATTTCCTTCCATCAAAACATCTAAATCCCTCTTCTCTTTCTCAGCATAATTATGATCCTCCAACTCAATAATTTTCATCTAATTTTACTCCCAACCGTTCTCCAATATCCATCACATTCTGAGCTTTCTTTAACAAGACAGAAAAAATAAGAAAGATCTCAGTTTTTGTAAAAACATGATAAAAAAATTAGAGTTAGATTTTTTATCACGGTTAAGTACATAAATCGAGATGAAATACAGTTTTAATCTCGGTCATCTATAAAACGTGATTAAAAATGAAAATGAAATTATCTCACCTTACTTACAATCACACTTTTTAAATGACTGAGATTAAAGCTTAATTTTATTACTATTTTCAATCACGTTTTATAGATGACCGAGATTAAAACTGTCTTTCATCTCGGTTTATGTACTTAACCGTGATAAAAAATATAACTCTTATATTTTTTAATCACGGTTTTACAAAAACTGAGATCTTTCTTATTTTTGAGTCGTGATCTTTATACCTTTTTGTAGTAGTGCACGTAACTAAGCTATGTATAAGTTAGGGTTATTATTTGAATCATGAAGGAGTATCGCTTGGGCTTGCAAACCCTTTCGATAATCTTCTAGAAGATATTTTAGTTGTTAATAGTCATGGACTATCTAATAGCACATATTGTCTCTCTAGTAAAATTTCATGGACTGTCCAGTGATAGGATCCATCTTATGAACATATATAATTTATCTCAGTTACCCAAGCACAAGTATTGAAGCCATGGATAACTACGTATTTGAACTCTAGCACACAATACTTAAGTAGATTGAAAGCATTAAAAACATTTCTCATTCAAAAAAAAAAAAGATATGGAGGAGTGAGAGGAGTGAGAATCACACAAATCTATCCACAAAGGAATGCTACGATCTTTGTGGACAATCTGCCGTAGGAAATCAGAAAAATCTGGATCTACAATCTCTTCTCTAAATTTGGGAAGATCAACGATATCTTCATACCCAAAAAGAGGAGCAAAATCACGGGTCAGAGCTTTGGGTTCGTAAGATTTAACAGAAGGGATGAAGCAGGTGAAGCTATAGCGGAGGTGAACAATTCGCTGTACTGGGGTCACAGATTGGTGGCCAAATATGCGAAATTTCTGAGATATCAAGATGATTTTAACAACAGCCAGCACAACTATGGTGGTAACCAAGAAAGGAACTCACGTGAAGGTAATTTCAATCAATACTTCCCCAAATACCAAAACCCCCAATTGCTTGGCAAAGATCAAATCCAGGTGAGATATGGTAATAGTTCAGATCCTATCCAGAAAACTAAGATTCATCCTCGAAACAACATATACAAATCAAACCGAAATCTCCAATTGGAGGAGAGAGGAAAAGAGATTTGGAGAAGGAAAGGAGTAGCAGAGAGTAGCAAACAAGGGGAAGATAGAAATGCATCAGGAGGAGAGAAGTACCCACAAATCTGTAGAAAGAGCATCCAAATTCAGGCAGCTGGGAACGGATGGCTACATAGGAGTGCTATTGGGCTTTTGAGAAGACTAATTTCCGCCCAAGAAATGGAAGATATTCTTAGAAGTAAGGGCAAGAATGTTCAAGTTAAACCTATAGGTGGGCGATACCTCATCTTAACTTTCCCCAGTAAGGAAGACAGAGACATATTTATCAAGGAGAAATGGTTATTTTGCTGGTTCGAGGAACTAAAGCAATGGAATGGTGAACAAGCTAGTAAAGAAAGGTATGTTTGGATCTCATGTTACGGTATGCCACTAGATGTGTGGTCAGCCTCTACATTTAAACTAATTGGTAACTCATGGGGTCATTTTGTTCAAGTTGATGATAATACCTTGAAGGAAATCTCTTTCGAGAAAGGTAGAGTTCTTATTGCTACTGATGAATCAAAACCCACTGAAGGTGAAATGGAATTGGTGGTTGGAGGGACAAAATATACGATTACAGTGATTGAGGAAAGCTCTTTTAGAATTGCAGAACTGAGCAATCAGAACATGGGACATGTAGCTGGTTTTGGTTCAAAGATGGCTGGTGAAGATGATGAGGTGGACGGGGGAGATGATGACAAGGCATCAAACAAGACAAGTGGAATTAATTCTCTGGATGCTTTGGTGGTTCAGGACACGGAAAATGCTGTCAGGACTGCCATCATAGAGTACAATGGGTGTCCCAATGTGAATCTCATAGGCTGCACAGTTGAGCATGCTATGGTAGGTGAACAAGCATTTATGAAGGGAACAATTAATTCTCCAGCAAAATCAAAGACAGCTGAGCCCAAAGACCGAGACAATTCAAATTTCTCCCTTGGTCTAGAGTCTATAATGGAGGATTCTAGAGGTTTATTATTGGCTGAAGACCACAATATATGTATTGAATCAGGAGAAAGAATTGAAGAAGCCCATCATGAAGAAGCCCATGACCTAATTGATACGGGCCTAGAGGAACTACAAAAGGAAGTTGAAAGAAACCTAAACTCCATCTCCGGTCCAATTGTGTTTGGATCAGGTGACAACCTTAGAGCCTCTCAAGTGGAAGGAATCAACCTCCAGGTGGACTTAAATCCAAGGAAATTCAGAAAAGCCTTAAGGGACTTGACATTTGAAGCATGCAGTAGCTCAAATGAATGTGAGGTAATTCACAACACTTTGACTTCAGTCCTACACAGCCAAGAAGAATTGGTTCTTAAAGAACTACAGTGCACTAAAGTCGCTGGTAACAAAATGAGAATAGATTTTGGGATTACTGATGAGATGATTATGAGGAAGATGATAGAGATTGAAAACAAGGAGTATGCACAACTTCAAAGAAACAACTCTGCTTGAAACATTGGCACGTTAGGAGACTGGTTTTTCACTTCACTATGAAAATAATTTCGTGGGATGTCAGAGGTTTGGGAAGCACAGTAAAGAAAAGGTTCGTGTCAAAGTTAATAAAGGATAGAAAACCAGAGATACTGATGATTCAAGAAACTAAGATGGAAAAGATTGAAGAAGATGCAGTTAAGAAGTTGTGGGGAAACGTTGAAATTGAATACGCTGAATCAGGTGCAGTAGGAGCATCAGGGGGTGTTCTAATAATGTGGAACAAAGAAGCTTTCAAGCCGCAATCAGTTACTATCCACAGGAACTTTGTCATAGTCACAGGTACTTTACACAACTTTAACTGTGCTCTAATTAATTTATAAGCACCCAATGATACCTACCTCAGAAATGAAGTTTGGAAAGAGCTACTACTATTGAAATCTGCACTGCTAGTACCATGGTGTTTAGGTGGGGACTTTAATGAAATAAGGGGAATGGGTGAAAGAGTTGGCTGTGTCAGGATAGAGAGAGGGATGAGGGATTTTCAGAATTTCATTAATCTTTCAGAATTGATGGATTTACCAATGATGGGAAGGAAATACACTTGGACAAATTTCCAAGATAATGCCATTCACAGTAGATTGGATAGGTTCCTTGTATTAGTTGAGATGTTGGACAAATTCAAATTATCTCTATGAAGCCTGCCTAGGCCTATTTCAGATCACTGTCCAATAATGATTACAGATTCTAATTGGGATTGGGGTCCAAAACCATTTAGATTTTTGGATGTGTGGCTCTCTCATCCAAAATGCCTAGAGATCACCAAAGAGGTATGGGAGAATACATACACATATGGCTGGGCAGGGTGTCAAATAGTTAAGAAGCTAAAAGAAGTAAAGAAGAGTCTTAAAGTGTGGAATAAACAGGAATTTGGCAATGTCCACTCAAAGATCAAAGAGATTGAAGAGAAGCTCCATCAACTGGACATCATAAGTGAATCAAGACAGTTAAGTAATGTGGAAAGGAGTCAGAGACTTGAATTAAGAGGTGAATTTTGGAAACTTTCAAAGCTGGTGGAATGTGTATGGAGACAGAAATCCAGGGTTAACTAGCTCAAATTAGGAGACAGAAATACCAGGTTTTTCCAAATAATAGCCAACAACAGATATAGGAGAAACCAGATTTTTGCTATCCGGGTCAATGGCAGGGTATTTGAAGAGCCTCAACTGATTAGACATGCTGTAGTAAACCACTTCAGAGAAAGCTTTTGGGAAGAAGTTGAAGCCAGACCAAAACTAATTGATCCTTTTCCAAGAATACTAACACAAGAGTAGTCTATTATGTTGGAAAACAAGTTTGAGATGGAGGAAATTGTAGCTGCAATCAAGGACTGCAATAGCTTGAAAGCCCCAGGACCAGATGGCTTTAACTTCTCATTTGTGAAAAAGGCATGGAACTTTATGAAATCTGATGTGCAAGCTTTCTTTGAGGAGTTCTATGAACATGCCAATCTTACCATAGGAATAAACAGCACCTTTATTACCCTCATCCCCAAAACTGAAGGTGCATCCAGCTTCAAAGAGTATAGGCCCATCAGTATGGTGGGATGTATTTACAAGATCTTGGTCAAGGTACTAGCAAATAGGATCAGGAAAGTGTTGCCTAGTCTTATTGGTGAAACACAAGCAGCGTTTGTGGGGAATAAGCAGATTTTGGATGGAGTTTTAATAGCAAATGAGATCATTGACTACTGGAAGAAAAGAATTTAGGAGGTTTGATTCTGAAGATTGATTTTGAGAAGGCTTACGACTGTGTCAACTGGAACTTCCTACTGGACTTGATGAGCAAAATGGGTTTTGGCAACAGGTGGTGTAAATGGATCAAAACATGTATTTCAATAGTATCACTATCTATATTGATAAATGGTTCAGCCACTGAGAGGGTGTTTCCAAAGAAAGGATTAAGGCAAGGTGACCCTCTCTCCCCTTTTCTTTTTAATATTGTTGTGGAGGCATTGAACTTAATGATGGAAAAAGCAAGGCAGGAGGGTTTGATTAGGGGAATCCAAATTGGTACCAATGGCGTTGTGATATCACATCTCCAGTTTGCTGATGACACCATTCTATTTTGCAACAATGATGTGGTGGAAATTATGGAAATAAAGAGAATTTTGAGATGGTTTCAACACATTATAGGGTGCAAAAGCGGGAAGTTGCCAATGAAGTACCTGGGATTACCACTGGGGGCCAACCCAAAAAGAGTCAAAACCTGGCAACCAGTGGTGGATGGAGTGAAGAAGAAACTCAAACAATGGAAAAGGAGGCACATGTCCTTGGGAGGCAGGTTAACTCTAATTAAATCCACCGTGAGCAATCTCCCTATTTACTACATGTCAATCTTCAAGATACCTGCAGCAGTGGCAAACAAGATTGAAAGGTTACAAAGGCAATTCTTATGGGGTGATTCAGAGGAGAAAAAGAGAATTCATCTAGTAAGCTGGGAAAAGATATCTAGAAATAGAAAATATGGAGGATTGGGGATTAAAAGATTAATGGAACACAACATGGCTTTGTTAGCTAAATGGTGGTGGAGATTTAATAAGGAAAAGGAAGCACTATGGGTACAAGTAGTATCTAGGAAATATGATATTGGGGAGGAAACATGGCTTCCCCAAGTCCCCAACAGAAGGAGATCATCAGCAGTGTGGAAGGACATTTGTTCAATTGGCATAGGGGAATCTGATATGGTAAGATGCATCAATGATGGCTTTGTCTTCAAGGTCAATTCTGGTGATAGAGTCAAGTTTTGGGACCATAAATGGCTGGGTGATGAACCTCTGCAAGCTGTGTTTCCAATACTACACAGAATCTCAACTAAAAAAGAAGCTAAGGTTGCTGATATAGCAGGAAATTAGGGGCAGAATTGGAATTTACAGTTCAGAAGGCAACTACGCTCGTGGGAAATGGACCAATTAAATATCCTCCAAAATCTGTTGACTAATATTCGGTTGCAAGAGGATGATGAAGATTCCCTCCAATGGAAGTGGAGCAAAGATCTGAACTTCACTGTTAAATCTGCATATGCAAGATGGGAAGATAAAAAATTCTTGGAGGATAAAGACCTTGTCTCTGTCTGGAAGAATGTTTGTCCACCGACAGTGGAGCTATTTGCATGGCTAGCAGTGCAAAATACCATTGCATCAAAATCAGTCCTTGCTAGGAAAGGAATTTTGTCCAATGATCTTGATACCTGCTCTTTCTGTGAAAGTATGAGTGAAACACCCAGTCATCTTCTTCTCCACTGCCAATTTGCATGGAACATATGGTCTCATATCCTATCATGGTGGAATTTGGTTTGGGTAAGCCCTCTGATAGGCACGCAATATCATAGATATAAGTGCCTAAAGAGGGTAGTTCTAACACGATTTTATCTTATTTATTCCCTATTTTCCACTTGATGCGTTGTTTTGGTATGCTTTTGTGTTTTTGTTAATTCTTAGGAAAATAAGGCTGTTTTAGCGCCAAGATTGGATTGCAGAGACTTGAAGGCCGTGATAGAGCTTGAGGGCATGGAAGGCTGTTGAGACCAAGTGGTGAAGTTAATTTCTCGAGGGAAGCACTTCGGATTGTTGGGAGCGCTACAAGGATTTTGGTGGAGCGCTCAAAAGTGGCAAAACAGGGCTCAGAAAGTGAACAGAAGCTTGGCGAGCGCTACACCAAAAGAGGTGTAGCGCTACCGAATGATTAGATGGTCAACCGGTCAAAGGGCGGTCAACGGTCAAATTGAGAGTTAATGGGTTGGGTAGCGCTACACCAAAAGTGGTGTAGCGCTACCGCGGGCTTAACTTTGCCTTGTAACGGTGGGGGAGGGCTACACCATTCTTGGTGTAGCCCTACCGAGAGCTTATCTTGGCTTTGAAATGGCGGCGTTTTGAGTCGTATGCGGGTCCAATTCCGATTTGTTTTAGGATTTTAATTGTAAATTAAAGGGGATTACTATAAATACCCCGTTATAACTCGAAATTAGGGATTGGAATTCATTGATAACTTAGGTTTTATTTTTCTTGACTTTGGTTGCTGGCTTTTCAGGATTATTTTCAGATTCAAGTTTAGTTCAAGTTCTTCAGGATTTCCAGTTTTGATTTCTTGTTCTTCGCATCCGTTCTCTCGCTGCAAATATTTGGTATCGTGTTTTATTTATTTCAATTGTTTGAAGCATGTTTAGATCTAGGGTTAATATTATTGCTGCGTTTAATAGAATCATGAGCGAGTAGTTCTATAGAGTGCGGCCGCGGGGCGAAGGCGCTCCGTGGCTAGTCTGATTAATGTTCTACCTCGGGATCGAATTAGTTTAATTTTTGAGCAATTTTAGAAGACGAAAACTCTTCTAACAAACAAAATCCAGGCATCGCCGGAATTCGAATGCGTACGGAATCTGGTGACAGGTGGTGCGCATTTGTTAGGGATCCTTTTTCTTATTCTAAAATTAATAAAATGAATAATTGTGGCCCGAGTAAACATTGGTTAGGCTAGTTGCGGACGCTGGGTTCCCACGGCTGTACTCTCCTTTTCAAATCCATATTTAGTTAAGTTAGTTGGGTAATTTAATTAGTCAATTAATCATTAAACAAGGGGTGGCTACCTAAGAGCCAAGATAAACTGTGAACCCGTCATCTTTGAGTCCTGCACACGTTCGTCCGTCTCTGTGGATTCGACTCCGGTACTTCCGGATATTATGCTACATCGGTCGAGAGTCCTACGCTTGGGACGCGTCTTATTTTTAGTCACCTGGTCGGTCAAGCACCCTCCTAATGTGTTGGCTCTACTTCAATTTTGGAACAGCATGAAATTCAGAAACTTGGAGAAAATTTGTTGGCAAGCATGCATCTACTCTGTTCTATGGACTATTTGGACATGTAGAAATGAGGTGGTGTTTAGGAACAAAAGCTGGGAAGTAGAAGAAATCATTGACATGGCCAAAACAAGAATGGCAATCTGGATAAAAGGTAAATACAACGTCAAGGTCTACTCAGTGGAGGACATCAAGAGGAACCTAGATGGAATAAGAAAGATGAAAATTTGATCAGAATTCTGGGTTCATTTTGTGTGTGTGAGTGGGGCTTTTTAGGGGTGGGTTTTTTGAGTTGTTGTATGGTTTTGGGGAGACTCTTATGTTGGTGGGTTTGTTGGGTAGGTGTTTTTTGGTGGGTGCTCTGAGTTGGTGATTATGGGTGGGTTCTTTTGCGTTTGGTGGGTCATGTGAGTGCCTTTTTCAGGAGTATGTCTAATTGGAGTCTCTTTGGAGTTTGTTTTTCCTTTTCTTTTTCTTTTTGGTGTCTGGTTTAGGCCTATTTCCTATCTTGGGTCAGGGTCCTGGTTTGTTTGGCTTGGGTGATTCTATGCTGCTACGATATGGTTGATGCTGTTACTGTTACTGCTGTTATTGTTATGCCATCCTAAGTTGATTTGGTTGTTCATCTACTGATTTTGGTGCTGCTGCCTTTGCGCTGAGAAGTTATAGCCGATTTGCTGTCAAGATACTGCTGTTGTTACTGCTGATTTTTGGGGCTGCTGTTATTGCCGATTTGCTGCTGTTTTTGGTTTTTGTGCTGCTGTTACTGCTGTTCTTTGGTGCTGCTGTTATGTCGTTTGCTTTCAAGTTACTACTAGGTGCTGCTGTTTTGCTACAAGGTTCCCATTGGGATGTTGCTATGTTGAGGGTCCCACATAATGATTTTGCTTGGAAGCTCTATTGCTGACATTTTGGTTACTTTGAATCTTGGAGGTTATCAACAATCTCAAAGTGCTCTCAATTACTATGATCCTCCTAGGCTGAACGTGTTTTCTTTTTACCTCTTGTAATATTTTCCCTTCAGCATTTCGCTGAATAGTTTTTTATTTTTATTTTCTCCTGCCTATACTTTGCTTTGTGCTTTGTATTTGGCCTTTTCCTCGATGTACCCTTTGTCAAGTTTAATAAAATTTTGTTGCCGATCAAAAAAAAAAAAACATTTCATTCAATTGTAATGAAACGGGTTCTTGTTAGACGATGAATTCGAAAAAATAGAGGTAAAAAATCGAATACATATTTGTATAATTTTTGCAGTCCAATTTTGTTACCTGGCCGCATATTAGAAGGACACACATTCTATAACCAGTTCGTTAAGAAGATGGGAAAGGAAATGGTAGTAAAGAAAAAACAACACTACAGAGCAAAGCAATCTCTTTATTCCAAATTGATTTAAGCAAACTAAATCTGTCTAAAACAATCGGTAAGAACAACACTTGTTGACGGGACACGCACATTAGCCGCTTCTCTCCCTGGGATGCAGAAATCTTTGAGAAGCAGATTGAAAAAAAGCAGACTTCGCATTATCGATACAACAATACCCACATTGATACAACAAACTCTGTAGGTGAAAGGGTCGGTGACTTAACAGACTCAGGGGACCACAAAACTTAGTATAAAAACAACCTTTTGGATTTAGTTGCATTCTTAAAAAGCTATCAAACCTAGTTAGCAATATCTCAACCATGGCATCCAATATCCTTAATTTCCATCATAGATTTAAATATACTGCTACCACCTTCAATCCGTAACATAACTAAAGTCCAATAACAACCATTTTTTTGGCCCGGGACCCTGAAATCCATGGGAAATGCCTTGCTGAGAAGATTCGACAGCCACCATTCTCTCCGCCAGGGATGCAGAAATCCTTGGGAAACCAATACACGAGAACGGAGTGAGCTATTGTCGAAAAAATCACGAGCCAACCTCCTGCCATCTTCGCCTCTCCTCCTATTGCGAGTCCACAAACAAAAGGGCTGGAGAGGCTTATAAATAGGCCCCTGGAATAAATCAAATTGAATCCCATGTTTAAATCCACATTATTACGTATGGCTTGCTTGACAAGAAAAATGTAATTAATGTGTAGTAATTATTTCTCAACATATATAAATACTTCTGCTCGCTTTCTTCAGCTGGTTTTGTTGCTTGGCTGTGTACTGGAAATAAGAACTACTACCATGACATAATTCAACTTTGAAACTCACAATTTGGACATCTTTTGGCTCACCTGATGATATATCATGAACAACAACCATTTTTTCATTCTCATCATGACGAAATTCTTGATGAACACCTTGAGGAAAATAGGAATTACGCGAAACAATTGCAATTGCCTTGCCGGCTTTCTTTTGTGCTCACGATAAATATTGGGTCACACGCGGAGTTTATATAGGCTCTGGAAATAAAGAAAGTGCATCACCATATCACAAAATATTTTTTACCTTATTTTATTCCCTATGTATTTATATTTTCCTCAAAAGGTAAGTTGGACAATTTTCTTTATTTTGATGTATTGCATCAAAGATCATCAAGTCAAGTGGTAATCTCTGTTTATAACCATTTATGCAAATCTAAACTTAGGAATAACTCTAAGGGCTTGGTCCAGTACACGCACGAGAACAAATAAAAGTGCAAAATAATCGCAAGGCATTGGTTGGGTGCATATATAAGACCATAACAACTAATTAAAGCATGACTCGTTTAAGCTCACAGGTTTGACTTTTACCGTCACCGAAAAATCGTTGACGCTACTGAATTTGATTGTACGAATATGAAGTAAAACACGAAGCATGAGCCCCACGCCTGGGCTTAGCTGGTGTAAATCAATAGTTTTTCAAGTAAACCAAGATATATTATCTATATCTTGACTTATCTGATAAATAATTAAATTTCTTTACAAAATTAGGGATGACAATTCCTACTGCTCCGATCCGTCCCCGCTCCGATCGGGTTGGAGTTTCGGGAATTTTCATGGATCGGGTCGGATTTGGAGGAAAAAATTAAAATAAAATCGGAGATCGGGTTGGAGGCGGTTCTACATACCCCCGATCCGTTTCCCGACCCGTCTCCGATCCGTTTTTTTATTATTTATCTAATATGTTATTCACATTTAGACCCCTTGAATTATTGTTAATTGGTAGGGTTTCCTCAATATATAGACTATTAGGTTTTTACATAAATACACTTCATTTTTCACATTCTTAAACACAATCAAACATAATTTCGTTGGTAATTCCAGCCTTCAAGGTTGGAGTCCTTGACTATTATGTAATTTTATTTAGTCGGTTGGAATTTTTGGTGAAAAATTGTAAATTGTTACCATGTTTTTCATTATTTGGTAGTTTAGATATCAAATATGTTGGTAAAGTCTAAGGGTTTATGTTTCTAGATTTTTTTATTTTTTATTAGTTTGGTAACTTTCGGATCGGGGCGGGGATCCCCAATCCTCGTTAGGAGTGGGGATGGAGGGTAGAGATGATTCCCCGTTCGGATGATTCCCCGATCCTCCCCATTGCCATCCCTATACAAAATAAATGGGTTTCCTATGTAAAGCAAGATGCGCATTAATACCTGTTATATTTAGTGTAATACACAGTTGTCATTGAATTTATTGTCGTCTTATCATGGCCCTGGTGTCAAGTAAAGCATTGATTTGTTTGAGTATGACATGGTTTTTTTTGTTTGTTGGAAAAAATAAAATTATTACCTGAAACACTAAGTACAACGAGTTAAAAATAGGGGTACTTAAATTATCATCTTTTTAGTCACTTAAAATTAGAAAATCATCCTGAGCCTATTTAGGAGTTATGTTTCCATTCTGAGATTCAAATAAACCCTAAAATGTCCTATATATATATAATTAAATAATTGTAACATATTAAGGGATTAAGGACTAAATTAAAAGTTGCATATATGGGACGGTAGGTAGTGGACCATTTTCAAAATTATGAAATCCTCTGCCACAATTACGGGATTGGGGATAAAATCCAATCCCTAATATCTCGTTCATCCACCATCCTCAATCTTCATCCTCCCCTATAATTACAGAACACCTAACTGTGAAAAAACCCTCATTTAACATTATGCGTTATTTCCGGACTTAACAGATTAATTAGAAAGGATCCCAAAATATACGCCTTCTTTTAAAGATCAAATCCCATACAAAGCTTCCATCTCTGTCTCTGAAAATCCAAAAAATGTTTCGTCCCTCCAACGAATCACCACCCAATATCGTCTTCCTCCGCCACCGTCGACCACCAAAAACCTCAATCGCACCCCAGTACCGATCGAACCTGAACCGGTTCCCTCGCTCCCACCAATTTTGGGACGCCAAGGTCATGTCCAGAGCTGGTGAGAAGCTAGGGTTTCGCCTATCTAAAATCGGGGTATCCGACGTCGAGATCGATTTTAACGAGGAGATGTCTAGGCCTGTTCACCACAAAGAATTGTGGGTCCGTTGTTTGATTTCGTTAAGCGCGCCAGAATTACGGTTTTCAGTGCTGAGAAGTTGCAGTTCGGGAGTTACCTGATTGTTTGTTGCTTTTGAATTCTATTTGGGTACTGAGATATACAAGAAATGAGGACGGTTGAGAAATTTTGCTTTAGTTCAAAGGTTAGAATCTGTAGTCCCCAACCCCACAATGGTTAGATGGTGAAAGGCAGGGCTAAGAATGAAGATCGCAGGTGAGCCAATTGGTGGGATTCACAGCCTCAAGGGTGAATCCAAAAGAATGAAATGCTAAGGCAGAGGAGAAAGAGTGTGGTTACTTCCTTTTTTTTTTTTTTTACTGGTTATGTAATATTTATCATGTTTGCTGATCCTGGTATTCGAGTTTACCATGAAATTTGTTAAAATGGTATTCGAGTTTACCATGTTTATTGATAGGGATATATTTTTGTTATCATGATTCGAGGGTGATGGATCAGATTGATTATATTTACAATAGTTCTTGTGTACGTATTTTTTACCATGATTATATTTGCCATGGTTCTTGTGTGAGTATTTACCATCCAGTTTAGATGGTATTCAAGTTTTACCATGAAATATATTTCAAGTTTACTATGAAATCAGTTAAGATGATAAACAAGTTTACCGTGGAATCAGTTCAAATGGTATTTAAGTTTACCATGAAATATGTCTTAAATTTTTTCTCTCCACTTTATGAAATCCCCCTTCTTATCCGGTGGTAAAGATCAAATAAATCCGCACTCATGATTTGAAATATTTGACAAATTTGAAATCTCCTATAATTAAGGCAATTTAGGTTCAATTAAAACCGAAATATATAGTAACAATATATATGTTAGTGTAGGTGTATAACTAGAAAAGGGTATAAGTTGTAAATAACAAATAATTAGGATGAAAACATAACTATTCAAAATGAACGGGATGAAAACTTACGTGCTATCTCAAAATAGGATGATTATTTAATTACCTCTTAAAAATACACCCTCAATCCCCAAAAGTTGGTCCAGTATTTTAATTTGGATTGTCCCAAGTTCCATTACAAAATTAATGTACTTTATTTCATAAATTTCTAAGTTTATCTTCCTTTTTTGACGTGACAAGAAGCATTTAAATGCAAAAGTGTAATGATTATGGGTAAAATGAGAAAGACAAAAATGAAAAAGTGTAATGATTATGTCTTGAATCTTTTTCTGGATCATGATATTGTGGCCGAGGTTAGGCCTGCTCTTGAACATTTTGAAGATAATCAAATGATCCCTATCAAAGCAGCCATCAAAGGTGTCAAAGGAAAAAAAAAGAGGAAATCCATCAACGACATTTTGGGTTTCTCTAAAGTTGATCTCCAAAATCGAAAAGGTGGTAGAAACAAACAAAAATGCGTTGTTTTTAGATCAGCTGTTGCAGCTGCTGCATTATCTGCTTCTATCTCTTCAGAGGGAATTGTTAACAGGAATAAAAGGTTCTTAAATGAAGCACAAGCAATTTGGACGGTAAATAAAACTATGGGTATTGGTTATGATGGAGACGATGAAGAAGTGATAAGCAAGATTGCTGACAGGATAGCCGAAGACAATGAAAGAGCTCAAACCCAAATCTAACCATCTCTCATAATCTCAGTAGGTGCAAGACCCGTTGGTGTATGCTTCGGAATGTGGGGCATCACTATGCTGTGGTGTTTTTGTTTGGTAGAGCTAGTCTATTGTGTTGTTTGCTGCTCCCTCATCATCGCTAAAATTTGATCTGGAATCTTCTAAGGCTATGTCATGGCTGCTGCTTCTAATCTGACCGATGTTAGTTTTATCTATCTGCTGCTATTTTTTTTTAGTTTGCTGCTCGGATGAGTGAAGTTTAAAGAAAAGGGTCTATTGTGGTAGTCTCAGCTGGAGTTCTGTTATCCATATGGATCTTGAATGGTTTCAAAATGGTGTCTTCTCTATGCATCAAGATTTTCAAATTTCTACAGGTTTCTGTTTTTGGAGCAAGTCAATTCTGCTAGGTCAAATTCATTTATCTCGTGAGGCTTTCTTTTGAGGATCAAATCTGCTGGTGGTGTTTCTGATTCATTATGTTTGAAGTTTCGAGTTAGAGTTGTAGTTTGGATCATGTTGGCTCACCGGAAGCTGGTGGTGCTGTTGATGTTGGCTCACTCTTTGATATTTCTGAATTTGGTAGCTGCTTCAAATTGATTGGATTTATTATCTTTTCCTGAAGCTATTATTTAAGATTGGTAGCTGTTGTTGTTTGTTCTCACACCCAAAACGTTTAATGGGGTTGCATGCTGCTATGTGCTGTCTATTTTTCTGCTGATGATGCTGCTGAATGCTTTAGTGCTGATGGTGCTATTTTGCTGACAATGCTGCATAATGGGAGCTCACTTGGTTGAGGCTGTTTCTAGTCTTGGATTTCTATGTTGATGCAAAATGTACCATCTCTGGATTATGTATGTGTTAGGGTTGACTTCTTGTTAACTTTGTTATCTCCCCTTGGGTCCTTGAAGGCAAATGATCGTCGCTTGGAGAGGTGCCAACCTAGTTGGGATTTCTTCTTGTGTTGTGATGCCGTTTTCTCGGATCCCTTTAATCTTTGTAATTTGTTTCCAAAGATTAATAAATTCTTTTTGCCGTTAAAAAAAAAAAAAAAGTTAGAATCTCATGAGTGACCTTAAGTTTTTGGGACGGTGGAGTATTTAAATACCAATAAATATATTCATAACACGACAAGGGTATATCGAGGGGAATAAAAAAGAAGGCAAAATACCCACATTATGATATTGATATATGATGAAAGTATCCAACAGAAGGAAAAATACCCACATTATGATATTGATATATGATGCAAGTATCCATTTATATTAAATGAATTTACATGTAAATTGTGGTAATGTAATTAGTTCCCAAGTAAATCAAGATTTCAAAAATATTTTGTTTTATATATATGAAGATGATCCATTAAGGGATCCCTCACGGAAATACGGTGCGGACCTCATGGATCGGAGGCAAATCTCGATGATCCGAGTAGTTCAATATGTGTTTAAAACGTGATTTTAAGGGCCAATGCGAGGATTCGCCAAAAAAAAAAAAAAAAAAAACCTAGAAGGGCTTGATCCAAGCAGTTTTCCATAAAAACTATATACGTATAGTTTTTTTTTTGGCAATTCCTCGCGTAGGCCTTTAAAAGCACGTTTTAAACATATTGAGCAGTTCTGATCGTCGAAATTTTTCATAAGGGTTCCCTTAATGGATTGGGATCCGTGTGTGTATTAAATAAGTTCACATGTGAATTGTGGTAATGTTCAGTTAGTTCCCATATAAACCAAGATTTAAATGTTATGTTGGATGAGTCCACATATAACTTGTGGTTTAATTTTATGTAATGCATAGTTGTATTGGAATTAATTATCATTATATCACAATTGGTGTCATAATTACAGTTTTCATGCTATACAGTAAAACATTTATTTCAGGTTTGATTCTGTATGTTCTTCAGTGTAAACAATACAGATGAAATAGAAAAGAAAAGAAAAGAAATTTCGAAACAATTAGATTAATTAACCACACATCGGGATTTATATTTCCTTTGACAAAACAACTTCGTCTCTTCATATTCCAATACGAAATTAATTTGAGCTATAGCCACACATGCATTATAGTTTTTTTTTTCTTTCTTTAAATCTTATATTGTTAGTCACGAAATAAAATTTATTTATATAATTTTCTAGTCACACAATCGCAATAACACCTCAATTTTTTATTTTTGTTTTTTGTTTTTTATTTTTTATCTTCAACTCCAATTTTTTTGCTCCATAAATTAGGTTCGCCTTGTTGGCTAACGGTAGCATGGTATTAATCATTCTCATAAACCAGCAAAACCCTAGTGAAACAGATTAAAGGGAACTTATTGTGAGATAATATTGTTAGGCCTGTCAAAGGGTTGCTACCACTCTTGACATGGTGTGAATATTAAACCCTACAGATCAACACGATTTTGAGAGTTTTCAATTCAAACGGGCATCGAAACAATCAATAATCTTAAAATATAGTTGCAAATTACCTAAGGCTGTGAATATCGTGATAAGATTTTCCAATTAGATTTGGGGAAACTAAAGAAGAAGAAGATGAAAAAATAGAGGTCAAAAATTGAATCTATATTTTTACAATTTTTTGCAGTCCAATTTTGTTGACTAGCCAGATATTAGAATATTGAAACACATTCTATAACCAATTCATTAAGGAGATGGAAAAGGACATGGTTGTAAACGAAAAACAACACTATAGAGCAAAGCAATCTCTTTTATTTCAAATTGATTTAGGCAAATTACATCTGTCTAAAACAATCGGTAAGAACAACAGTTGTTGACGGGACACGCACATTGGCCGCTTCTCCCCCTGGGATGCAAAAATCTTTGACGAACAGATTGAGAAAAAGCGGGCCACCCATCATCGATACAACAATACCCACAAAACGATCGTAAACCATTTTTTCCCTCTGTACTCTTTTTAGTGTGTGTGGTATCCGGATTTCTAGATGAACCCTTTGGTTAGCTCCTTTTCCACCGTAGGTGACGACGGACTATAGTAAGTAACTGGAGAAGAGAAGTGCCAAAGAGGAGTAGTATGTGTTTAGAAAGAGTGAATTGTGTACCTTCTAGGGACCCTTGTCTCCCTTTATATAAACTTCTCCTGACTTGTGCTCCAAGTACAATGGCAAATTAGTCATTTGGCTCAGGTAACATCATGACATGTCACAAGCCAAATCTGTTATCATTGTATCTTGAATTGTAGCTTGACACGTGTCATAACGACTGTAGCTTTGACGAACAAATTATCAAAAAGCGGACCAGCCATCATTGAGACAACAAACTCTACCAAAGTGGCCGTAAGCCATTTTGGTTTCCCTCTTACTCTCTTTTGGTGTACACTATGAAAACAGTAAGCCGCAATTTACACATGATGGGGTATGTTCGGCATATTTAATGTACAACTCGGAGCCTACCTGTACTACACCAAATGTACAAGTGCTTATGTGAAAGAACCAGGTAACATTTATTACTAGTTTTTTTTTATATGGAAAAATACATAATTAAGTTAATATTGCAAGTAGTTGGCACTAGGTGGTCAGAGGAAACACTCGTACTCACATCGAAATATGGCTTAATGACCTGAGTCATTTGATTTTGTTGCTCTAACAATTTTAGCTTATGGCATCATAGTGAAATAAATAACTCACAACTCAAAATTCTTTATAACTTGATGATATAACATGAACGACAACCCTTTCCCCCTCGGATGGATTAGATTAACAAGCTGAGAAAAGGAGTAGTTTCGCAAACCCATAGTAAACTGTCTTTGTCTATTTCTTGAGAATACAGTACATCAGTTATGGCTTGTTGAATATAAAAAATCAGGTGGTCCAATTTATATAGCGTTTGGGGGATCAAGAAGTTGAGTCATGGTATCACGAAATGATTTCACGGTTATTATGTTGCCTAATCAACAAGCCATAACTGATGTACTGTATTATGCACATTATGACGGATATATATATATTTTCTTTCAAAATATGGATTAGCCATCTTTATTGGTTATTTTGTGTCACATATATATATTTTTAATGTATGTTGATATATGTAATATTAAGTTAGTCCCCATGTAAACCCAGATTTAAGTATCTTTTATATTAAATGAGTTCACATGTAAATTGTGGCAATGTTGAGTCAGTTCCCATGTAAATCATTTCTTTCAGGTTTGGTTCTTTATGTTCAGTGTAATATTTTCAAATGAAATAAAAGAAATCTCTAAACATTTAGATTAATTAACCACACATCGGGATTTACATTTCCTTTGACAAAACGACTTCGTGCTCTTCATATTCCGATGCCAATTTGAATGATTTTATTTAATCCATAGCCCCATGCATTACGGTTTTTTTTAAAAAAAGATCTTATCTTTGATCTTATCTTTTTATTTCTTTTTTTATGACAACGCATGATATGGACCATGTAAATATGTGGTATAAAGGGTTCTGGGCCACCACGTGGCAGTGCCCTAAGAAGACATGAATACTTTCTTGTTACTAAGGCTGTTGTTTTGATTTGCTTGGGATGAATACGGAAGAGTAGTGACATTCAAATCATAGATGCTTGTGGTATACTTGTTCAGAAAACTTAAAAAAAAAAAAACTAAGGTGTGACATATAAACCGAAATAATTCATAGGCAAACTTAAAAAATAAAGCTAGCTTCTATACTTTATTAATCTTTGTCTACCATAAATTTTTCTTTCCATTATTCTTCATCCATCCCGTGTTAATTTATTCAAAATATGTGTCATATTTTTTTGTATAAGTCAATATGTTTTACGAATTTTTTGCAAAAACCCAAAGAACTAAGTTTAGTTTTACAACTTTGTATGACAGGGCACAAATTATGTAGGGAGGCACGTTAATTTTGTCGGAAGAAGTTTTATATTTGATTGATAAGTTCTAATAATGCAATTCATAGTTCAGATGTTTACAGCTTAGTCAGAATAAGAAGGAATAATCAAATTGGGTTCGTGGATTTACCTAGGCCAGGTTAGAAAAAAATAAAGGATTTTGTATCTTTGAAACTCATTCAAAAGGACAGTGCGTAAGAAATCATAGCTAAATGATCGAATCTTTAGACGCCCTTCAAATGCTATGAGGTGCTTGGAAATGGTCGAAGTAGTTGAATAGGAGGATTACTATGACTATAGCCCTTGGTAAATTTACCAAAAATGAAAATGATTTATTTGATATTATGGATGACTGGTTATGGAGGAACCGCTTCGTTTTTGTAGGCTGATCTGGTTTACAACTCTTTCCTTGCGCCTATTTCGCTTTAGGGGGTTGGTTCACAGGTACCACCTTTGTAACTTCATGGTGTACTCATGGCAAGGAAACAGATTGAAACAAACCATTGGAAACATAAACTGTAAGAAAGATGTTAAAGTACTGGACCGATTTGGAATTCGGAAAATTGAAAATGGAGGGTAGTAGCCAATTTAATATAGAAAAAGGATAAAACCTATGGTCGTGAACAAATTCTTATAACTGTCAAGTGATTTTCAATATTATCCTAATAAAAAAAAAGCAAATTTTACAATAGCTTGTAATATAACAAGAATTAACCGTTAGGGCAAATGTCATTTTCACTTGCAAGTGGTGGCTGGCTCATGCGGTAGAGCTCTTGGATGCCTTACATTATATTCCGGGATCGAGTCTCATTTTCCTCTCCCCTATGTAATAGATTAGGAATGACGAATGACAAAAAACATTATTTTCACTTATTTTTTTATAGCAAAAAGAAATTTATATATTAATCTTTGAAATAATACAAAGATTTAAAGGACTAAGGGCACACCAACATACACCTTCCCGAGACCAATATCACGAGGATGGCGAACGCCAACCAAAAACCAAAGAAAACCCAAAACTCACGATCCAAAACACCTAGCAAACCTCGAAACCTAACCAAAAAACCACAAAAGCAGATACATCAAGACACAACCGATCGATGGACCGAAGCAAAGACCAAAACAGACAAAGCATCAAAAGATACACCACCACAATCTAAAAAACCAGCAGCACCGTCGCTAGACCACGGACAACTCCCGAAACAAGCGAAAGCCAAGATAATTGGCATGAGTTATTAAAACAATCAAAGTCCTATCGCTGCCATTATTTTTGCCTTGGATCCAGCAATCCTTGAGCAATTTCTTGACGAGAAGATTTGACAACCGCCATTCTCTTTTCCAGGGATGCAGAAATCTTTTCCCAACACATTGATGAAAAAAGCATAACCCATTGCTGATGCCAAATTGATGAAACCACCGAGTGCCATCCTTGCTGATTACAAGTACAAAATAAAATATTGAGGGGGGTTAAAATAGGCCCCTGAAACTAAAAATTAAATCACAATTGGACAAAGTAATTAACCCCTATTTATTACCTCAAATTAATATTCCGATTTGGCTTGGTGGGAAAGAAAAGTGAATGTATAGTTAGCTGTAAATCTTAAATATTTCTACCCACATTCTGAAGCAGGTTTTGTTGCACGGACGGATGATTACAACTACTATAAAACAAGGCGATAGAGCGGCTCACAATTTGAATTTTTTTGGAGTTACTTGATGATATAACATGAACAACAACCACTTAATCGTCATGACGAAATTCTTGGTGACCGCATTGAGGAAATGGTGGAAATATACCGCAAAACCTTTGCGATTGACAAGTAAGCTTTTCCAGTGCACGCACATGGTAAATTTGTTAGTGGAGTTTATATAGTTTTCAGAAAGCAAAAAATTAAATTCACCAGATCCCAAAATATATTTTCTCTTGTACGGGTTGCCTGTTTATGTTTATTTTTTCCAAAAAAGTACATCGGTTAACTTGATTTATTTTGTTGTATTATGTCAAAGATAATCACGTGGTAATCTCTGTTTATAACCATTTAAGCAAGAATAAAACTAGGAATAACAAGTAAAGCTATAACTTGTCTATGTTCACAAGTTTGACTTCTACCGTGAATTGAAGCAAGAATCCTCCGAGGCTACTGCAATTAATTAATTGAAAGTTTAAGTTTGTTCGGACATTACTTCAACGTTTTGAAATTAATTGAGGTGCATTTAGGTTTAAAGTTTCAACATTTTTAAACTTTGGTTTAAACCAGCCACCGGTGTAAAGAATGTTCTTCCATAATAAGATGAGGCCTGAGCCCCATGCCATGTGCTTAATTGTGTACATTAGCAAGATGCGCATTAACTAATAACTAATTAACTATTATCTATGGTATAAAACACAATTTTCATAGAATGAATTGCTACCTCTCTGTTTCAAATTGCTTGTGCACAACAAAAAGTGAGCACAATATTCAGATTTAAAAAAAAAAATTCAGCCTGTCAAAAAATTAAGGCAAAATTGATAAATAAGAAAATTTGCCTCCAAGATTGATTTCAAAAGTACCAATTAGCCTATAGTTTTGAAAATGTCTTTCTTTTCTTTTTTGGTAATTCGGAAATCAAATAGAACTTAGAGAATAAAGTAGCACTCCATTAGAGAAGATGTTTTTCACTCTTGCAATTAATGTTCCAAACACCAAATCATACATGTGGTATATGGTGAGAAGATGTCTTTCAAATAATATAATTTTGAATAACTCTTTCTATCATTTCTTCTCAATGTAAATTTATTAAGCTTTATACATACAATTCTTCTTTTGCCTTTGAAAAACGAAAAGTTGATCTGGATGACTGATTCAGAGATTTCTATGCAGTTGTACAATAGTCAATTTCCGGCACTACAACAAATTCTGGATTTTGCTACAAAATATTTCGTCACTATATGTTACTTTTTCGTCACAACAAAGTTATGATGACAAAATATTTTTGTCGCCATTTTGTCACAACAAACCCGTAGCAATAAGTTTGTTGTGACAAAATTTGAAACTCGTCGCAAGAAATCAAAAATTATGGTGACAAAAAGAGTTTCTCACAAAAAGTTTAGATAGTAGTGACAAAATATTTCGTCACAATATGTAACTATTTTGTTGTCTTTAGGTTAATGTTCGTCACAATAAAATATTTCTACGATATATAAAAATATAATGGTGACAAGCGATTTTGTCACAAAAGCTCCAGCTTCATCGTTACAAAATTGTTGTGGCAAAACAAATTTGTTAAAATTGGTATTCTAATTTTGTCATTAAAAACTTGTGGTGAGAAAATATATAATCGTCACAAAATGGAACAATAGCAACAATTATTTTGTCACAACATTATCATTAATTTCATCACAATTAGCACAATTTGTCACAAAAAGGTCTATCCAGACACCATTTGTGACAAAAAATTGTAGTTTCCGCAACAAAGCTATATAAAGAAAAGTGATCTTAAAATGATTTTATCGCAGTATGTTACTTTCTTGCAATGAAATCATGTTGTCACCACAATCCAATTATTCGAAACAATGTACTATTGATGAAAATATTGTTATCACTACTACAAGTAATCAGAAGCTAGTTGCATAAACCGTACATAATTAGCAATCCATAACTTCCATTCACCAAGCACAAATTAACTGTGCATGTTTAGTGCAACCAAGAGAATGAAAAGCTAATAAGCATGTCTAGCCAAAAGCTACACAGAAATATTGAAGCAACCTAGTACAAGTTAACACATCTAGGAGACTTCAAGCTGATAACACATCTAGGAGACTACAAGCTGATAATTCTAGTAAATAGCCAGAATTGAAGATCTTCAACTGAGCCTTTTTTTTTTTTTTTTTGATCGGCAATAAAATTTTATTAGAACTCGACAAGGGTACATCGAGGAAAAGCCAAATACTAAGCACGGAGCAAAGTATAGGCTGGGAAAGAAAAGGAAACCGTTCAGCAAAATACTGAAGGAGAAAAATACAAATAGCCACAGAGGATAATAGCAATGGATAGTACTAGAGGTGAACACTAAACTCCAAGCACCAGAGCTAACCAAGTAAAGCCAGCAGAAGCACCCCAAGAAGCATCAGAAGAAGTAGCCAAGGTGGCAAAGTGTGAGCCACCAAAAAAACATCATTTCTGACCCCCAATTTACGCCAGTTGACACTGGATAACTGCCTCCACACACTTTCCCCCATCTTTGAGAATATCCAAAGTACAGATTTTAATTCACTACTATTCATCTTCCACCCCAAGAAAGATCCAGATACTAAAACAAGACTCCTGTCCTAACATTAATTGAATACCCCTGACCTACCAACAGCCTCACAATCTGCAAATGCAACCTCGGTAGAGCCCCAAAATTTCTGAACAATGAGAGAATCTATAATCTCCTTTATAGACTCTTGATCCATACACATGCACCACAGGATTCCTTAAAGGATAAACTTGAGACTTGAGAGAGTTTCAGTGTTTTGGCTTACTCCTACTCAAAGGAGCAAATCTGTTAGTCATCAGCAGTTGTTCCTCCTCAATCCTCTTTGTCACCACCAATGTATCTTTGTGCGAAAATTCAATTCCCACCTTATTACCCACCTCTTTCGTAGCTTGAAGTTCTCTCATAATCAAACTCTGACCATTGCCCTGCATAATAGAAGTAACAGTATTCTCCACATATTCACTTGCATCAGAGCTCAAACTTTCATCACTACACTCCTCCATTGATTCTCTGTTATCCACTGCAAACTTGAGCTCCACTTCAAGGTTCAGACCCGATAATTGAGATCTTCGAATGTTATTTTCAGAGCAAATGACAATAGGTTCATTCAAGGGTACTAAATCTTCTCTGTCTGCTGTAAGAGGAAATATCTTCAACTGAGCCTTTATAGCCTCCCAACAGAGCAACAACAAACCAACAATAATAGAGATATGCTAGCAACAGACTTCACCTTCCACAAGTCACCAACAAAACCAACTCCAAAAGAAGAAAAATTGTTAGACCATGAAAAAGCAACAGTAGCATCAACAAGCAAGAGGATCCAAAATCAGCAGCAGTATTTAAAGTTTTAGTATCAAGCAGGCTTCATAAACTTATGCTCATGTATTTGTAAGATATCGTTGCTTTTAAGGAAGGAGAAGCAAAACCCTTCCAAAGAAGAAGTCATATGGTAGAAACCAGAAAAATAGATACACAGAACCCGTTTTGCTGGCCAAATCTAGCCTGAGAGAAACAATATACAGCTTGAGATGCAAATTCAGTAATCACATTTGAATATTGAGGATGCTCACCCTCCTTTGTCGAAGTCTTAGGATTCCTTTGAGTCTCTAAAACCAAATAAAATGATCGCAGACAAAATTTAGAAACAGAACCCAACAGTAATTGGGAAAAAAAAAATTGCAAAAGAGTTATCCACCGTAAACCGGAGAAAGAAATCCTCCAAAAAATCTCAACATAGAGATTTGTTTCGATCTGAAATCATAATCCTCTCATTCATCCAACATATTTTAAAATTAACTAAAGGGTAGAGAATGCCAAAAATGTTCATAGCCATCATAGTCCCATATTAACTCAAGCCTTGTTAACCCAACACCTCCCAAAGACAATAAGACATACACTCTTAAATCATGAGGCGCCAAAACCATGCCTCTTCTGCACATTTCACTTAAATGAAAACACTACATCATAAAAAACCAAGCACGTAATTAAGGGGCAAAAGAAAGAAATGCAACCACCTAAGCAAATAGATGAAAAGAAAAACCAAAATTCTAACACTACATCACAGTTCTTCTTAAGGGCCACTCCCCATGCTCATAACATTCTAACACATCTTGGAGGAAAAAATCTATGTCCAGGAATCAGTTTCTAGTGAGAACAGAGAAAAAAATATATCAAGCGGGTGGCATAATCAAGAATCATGTGGAGAGAGAGGTTTGAGATCCAATGTGTATAGCTCTAGTTTTATATACTTCTTGAAGCCTATAACTTCTTTTTTGTTTGAGTATTTCTCCCTAAATAACGTGGCCTTCATTAAATTTGATTTCTATGAGGCATTTTCACAAACAACTTGAATGCAATAAAATCGAGAGTATTATTGGCCTAAAATCTCTTAAATTTTTGACCACACACAAATAAAACGCCAAACATACGAATCATTATCATTGAGAGTATGCAAAATAAGCAAAGAGGCAGAAAAGATTATACTCAAGAATACCTAGGAAAATAAAATCACTAGAGACCTGGAGCTTCGTTTGTGTTCGCAGGTGATGGCATTGTCTAATAGCGCTGGGGAGATCACCGCAGGGTCTTGCTTTTCCTTTCTTCTCTGCGCCCTTTCTGAAATCAGTTTATACTGTCGATCAAAAAAATCAGGTTATACCCTTGCACCACACAAATCGAAATCCTAGAACAAGAAATCAATAAGGTATATTCGTTGTCTCTTACCCAAAGAAAGAAGACAATAGTGGCGAGCTGTTTTTGATGAATCTTTCGACCGAGGTACGACAAGACCTGTTTGGGCCAAATCTTTCAAGGATCCACCGACTCCATGGATGAAACTAGTTAGAGGCGCTGTGGGTGAAAACTAGTTGGAGGCGCTGGGAAATCTTGAAACAAATTGTTACGTCCAAACAATTATAGTTGAAGTTGAAGGACATTCTTGTAATTGTGTAATGGTAAGGTAGTTACAAGGTTAGTTAGAGCGTAGTGGAGGGAAATTCAGTTGTAACAATTGGCTATAATAGCTAAGAGAAGAGAGGGAAATGGGGGCTTTTGATCATTGAAATAATACCAGACTTCTATTCTTCCTCTTTCTCTCTCTCTACTCTTTTCTTCTCTGTTGAATTTGCGATCTTCTTCCTTAATCATATCATTGGTATCAGAGCCTGGCAATCCTTGGCCACGTTTTTCTGAGAAACCACTATGGTAGAAGGGACTAGGTTACAAGAAACTAAACGTATGGAGGAAGCAATCAAAACGCTGAAAGAAGGAAACGAAAAGAATGCCAAGGACATCGGGGAAATCAGAGATTCTCTCAAGAATTTGGGGGAAATCAAGGAACTCATAGCAGCCATGGGAACAAAATATGATCAATTGGCGAACCAGGTCTATGGGAAACAGCCTCAAACTCAGCAACAAACTCAAGCTGGGGGTTCAAGATTTCAGCATCCAGAACCAATTGCGAATGGGTTTCGCGTACAACATCAAGATCAGCCAGGGGCTTTAGGGTTTCAGATGCAAACTGAAGCATTTTCAAGGTCAGATCAACACCACTCTCGAACTTCATTCTTGAGTAATCAGAAGTTTGCTAAAATAGAATTCCCAAAATTTTACGGAGAAAACCCTAGCGGATGGCTGTATAAATGTGAGAGGTTCTTCGAGTACAATGCAATTGAGACTTTAGACAGGGTCAGTTTGGCATCCTTGCATTTAGAAGAATCCCCTCTTCATTGGTACCAGTGGTTTGAGAAGTGTCACCACCATATTTCTTGGGATTTATTCAAACAAGGATTACTTGCACGATTTGGTCCAAACACTTATGAAGATGCTATGGGTGAGTTAACCAAACTTAAGCAAACCACCACTGTCAAAGCATATCAAGAACAATTTGAGATTCTTGCGAACAGGACTCAGAATTTACCTGAGAACTTCTTCATTAGTTGTTTCATCAGTGGATTAAAGGAGGAGATTCAACCAGGGGTTCTTATGTTTAGGCCCATGTCTATGACTCAAGCCATAGGCCTAGCTAAATTGCAAGAAGCAAGCATTGAGGCCATCACCAAGAAAACCAAAGTGCACCATAAATCAGAAGGAATCCTTCCCCTACCCCAAAACAGAACTTACATGGGAAATGGAGGCTTCATCAGGAGGGGGCTCTCTAAGGAATTGGAGGAGAAAAAGGCTAAGGGATTGTGTTTTAAGTGTAATGAAAGGTACACAAGGGACCACGTATGCAAGAACAAGCATTTATATGCCATGGAAGGAGAGGAAGCGGAGGAGGAACCTCAGCCAGAAATGGAGATAGAAGAGGAGAAAGAAGAGGGACAGACACATGATGAAGAACTACAAATCTCCCTCAATGCCCTTACTGGATCCATTTCTTACAGGACCATGAGAGTTAGAGGCAATGTGAAGAAGAAATTGATCATAATCCTCATTGATTCTGGAAGCACACATAATTTCCTCAGCCCAGAAGTAGCCAAGAGGGTTAACATCAATACTGAAATCACAGATTCTCTACCAGTGTCAGTGGCAGATGGGACCAAAATGATGAGTACAACTATATGCAGGAACTTTCAATGGGAGATGCAAGGAACTGTGTTTCAAGCAGATATGAGGATATTGCAATTGAAAGGGTGTGATATGGTCTTAGGAATTCAGTGGCTAGCTACATTGGGCCCTGTTAAATGGGATTTTAAGAACCTTTGCATGGAATTTATTTTGAACAACAAGAAGCATGTCTTGAGGGGAGGAAGGAGAGAAGAGGTCAGGTTGGTGGGTCCTGAGAAGATGCAGAAAATGCTGCAGAAACAACCTCAAGGGGCTGTAGCACAGATTTGTATGATGCAAGCCATAACCAAAGAAGAGGAAGAGGGTAGGCCACAAGAGTTGGAAAAGCTATTAACTGAATTTGCAGACATCTTCCAAGAGCCAAAGGAGTTGCCTCCAGTTAGGTCCCATGACCACTGCATTCCTCTCAAACCAGGGGCTGAACCTACAAATGTAAGGCCGTACAGGTACCCCTATTTCCAAATATCTGAAATTGAAAAGCAAGTCAAAGTGATGCTGCAGTCTGGGATAATTAGGCCAAGTGTGAGTCCTTATTCTTCTCCTGTTTTGTTGGTTAAAAAAAAAGATGGGACCTGGAGGATGTGTGTGGACTATAGGGCCCTCAATAATGCTACAGTTAAAGACAAATTTCCTATCCCAGTTATAGATGAACTTTTGGATGAACTTTCAGGTGCAAAGTATTTCTCTAAACTAGACTTGAGGTCTGGTTACCATCAAATAAGGGTCCATACCCCTGACATTGACAAAACTGCCTTCAGAACCCATGATGGGCACTATGAATTCTTAGTAATGCCTTTTGGGCTCACTAATGCCCGATCTACCTTCCAAAGCCTCATGAATGAGGTATTCAGACCTTACTTGAGAAGGTCTATACTTGTGTTTTTTGATGACATTTTAATATATAGCAAGACATGGGAGGATCATTTGCATCATTTAAGGGTTACCTTGCAGCTACTTAGGCAACACCAACTGTTTGCAAAAATGACCAAGTGTGTGTTTGGTAAGTTGGAAGTAGAGTATTTGGGACATTTGGTGTCTGTCAAAGGGGTATCAGCTGAGCCAAGCAAGCTGCAAGCTATTTCTTCTTGGCCAATGCCAACCACTGTCAAAGAATTAAGGGGATTTCTGGGGTTCACAGGTTACTACAGGAGGTTCATAAAGCATTATGGCAAGATTTGTACTCCACTCCATGTCTTACTCAAGAAAGATGCTTTTGGGTGGACTCCTGCAGCTACAAAGGCATTCCACCAGTTGAAAGCAGCACTGACTTCAGCTCCAGTTTTGGCCCTACCTAATTACAATCAAACTTTCATTCTAGAGACAGATGCATCTGGAACAGGACTGGGAGCAGTGCTTATACAGGAGGGGCACCCTGTAGCTTATTGGAGTAAGGGGTTATCAGAAAGAGACCAAGCTCTTTCTACTTATGAAAAGGAACTCATGGCCGTAGTGTTAGCCGTCCTGAAGTGGAGGTATTACCTGTTGGGAAGACATTTTCTAATCAAAACAGACCATCAAAGCCTCAAGTATCTCCTGGAACAGAGAGTAGGTACCCCATTCCAACAGAAATGGGTGACCAAGCTGTTAGGCTTTGATTACACCATCACTTACAAACATGGAAAGGATAACCAAGCTGCTGATGCACTATCAAGGAAGGCTGAGGTGTCTATTACAGAGGATCCTATTGCTGAAATTCATGCTTTATCTTGTGTTACCACCAGTTGGTTAGATGACATCAAGCACAGCTGGGTTGCTGACCCTAATATAAACCAACTGATTACTGAATTGCAGCTGGGTCACACTCATGCAGGGTATGAATGGGACCATGGTATTCTCACATATCATAACAGAATGGTAGTGGGTGATTCACCTGTAAGACAGAGGTTAATCCAAGACTTTCATTCATCTTCCTTGGGGGGCCATTCAGGAGTGGGCAAGACCACCAAACGACTACAAATAACTTTTTATTGGAAAGGACTGCAGCAGGATGTGGCTTTGTTCATTGCAGAATGTGATATCTGCCAAAGGTACAAAAGTGAAAATGTTAAGTACCCTGGACTCTTACAACCACTTCCTATTCCAAACAGGGTCTGGACTGATATATCTATGGATTTCATTGAAGGGTTACCAAGCTCTCATGGGAAGACTGTAATTTTTGTGGTCATTGATAGATTGACAAAATATGGGCATTTCATGGCCTTAGCACATCCTTACACAGCTAAAGAAGTGGCCAAGTTATTCTTTGATCAAGTGTTTCGATTGCATGGCTTGCCCGCTACCATAGTGTCTGATAGGGATGCTGTCTTCACTAGCCATTTTTGGCAGGAGCTGTTTACCTTACAAGGTTGTGCATTGTGCCTTAGCACTGCATACCACCCTCAAACTGATGGTCAGACTGAAATTGTGAATAAATGTCTAGAAAATTACTTAAGATGTATGACTGGGGATTGTCCTAAGAAGTGGGCTAAGTGGCTGCCCTTAGCAGAATGGTGGTACAACACCACCTATCATTCAGCCACTAAAACCACTCCCTATTTTGCAGTTTATGGGCAGGAGCCACCAGACCATACCTTTTGCATGTCTAGGCCTTCCTCAGTGGCAGAAGTTGACAGTTGGATAAGAGAAAGGGATGCCTTCATCAGGAAATTAAGGGAGCATTTGCTTCAGGCTCAGCAAAGAATGATGCACTATGCTAACAAGGGAAGATCTGAAAGAGAGTTTGGGGTTGGAGATTGGGTGTACTTACGGCTACAGCCCTATAAACAAACCACTGTGGCTTTACACAGGAATATGAAGTTAGCTCCAAGGTTCTTTGGGCCCTATCAGGTGCAGGAAAGAATTGGTTCTGTGGCTTACAAGTTGAAATTTCCAGCAGATGCCAAGATTCATCCAGTATTTCATGTTTCTTTGCTCAAAAAGAAATTGGGGACCCATGTCACAGCTCAACCGACCTTGCCTCCCGTTGGACCTGAAGGCACACTCCAGTTGGAACCAGTGGCAGTGCTAGACAGGAAAATGGTCAAGAGA
Source organism: Vaccinium vitis-idaea (assembly GCA_963854785.1). Lineage (NCBI taxonomy): Eukaryota > Viridiplantae > Streptophyta > Magnoliopsida > Ericales > Ericaceae > Vaccinium > Vaccinium vitis-idaea. The sequence continues at coordinate 38,329,210 of OY978215.1, forward strand.
GGTAATAGGGCAGTAGTCCAGTGGTTGGTGCAATGGGCAAATACGTTTCCTGAAGATGCCACTTGGGTGGACCATTCAGAGATTCAAGCCAAATATCCAAATTTTCAGCCTTGAGGTCAAGGCTGTTCTTTAAGGGATGGGGAATGTTACGTCCAAACAATTATAGTTGAAGTTGAAGGACATTCTTGTAATTGTGCAATGGTAAGGTAGTTACAAGGTTAGTTAGAGCGTAGTGGAGGGAAATTCAGTTGTAACAATTGGCTATAATAGCTAAGAGAAGAGAGGGAAATGGGGGCTTTTGATCATTGAAATAATACCAGACTTCTATTCTTCCTTTTTCTCTCTCTCTACTCTTTTCTTCTCTGTTGAATTTGCGATCTTCTTCCTTAATCATATCACAAATTAATTTGATGATATTTGGGGGGAACCAAATTTCAATCGGGCGGGAGTGCGAAAATTTTCAGCCGATTAACACGCTGGTGAAGTTGAATTTTCTTGTAGCGGGTACTGGGGAATGAGAACTGAGAAGAGAATTAAACGGTGCCGTTTAACTAACTATGCCTTTTGTCTTTTTTTTTCTCCCCAATCCTGCCACTCCTTTTTTTTTTTTTTTCCAGACCTGCCATTCAGTAATTAGAAGTTTTTGGAAATTGAGGACAAAAATTATTCCTCGCTAAATGTTTTTCTTTTTTCAAGAATTAATTTCATCATGGATACTATTGGTATCCTATCAACACTAATATCTTGAATGCCGATATGTAATGGGCCACAATAACCTATTTATTTTAAAGATCGATTCCGTCACACGCATTTTTGGCTTACTCGAGTTCTTAAAGCCCATTTAGCGAGATAGAAATTCATTAATAAAATGATCTTTTTCGTCCGATCAAATGTTTAAAGATATGCGATTAACTTCGTTTTAGTACAGAATAATATAATCCATATTAGCTAAAAGATAGACGGTTCTGGTAGCAAAAAAAGAACTCAGGTGGGGCTTCGTGCGCTCTAAGATTTTAATGCGTAATAACGCGTTAATGTCCTTCCGATCATGTGGTTATCGATATTTGGTGATTTTCAATTTTAGTGAAAATGATGGAATAAATAAAACGTGAAATCTCAACGGTTCAGATCGACCATTATAAAAATGCAATTGGTATTGACTTTTAGACTATATACGTTCAACTTACTTCATAGTAAACTAAGTCTCGTGTTGTAGTTGAATGTAAAGTAGCTACACAACGGCGTCACAATCATGACGATCCATATCATTGATTTCGTTGTGCTTAGTGATTAAATCCTTCACTTAAAGTTTGGGCTCAATCAGGTTTAGAAATCCCCTTCATCGAGACGCAAATTCATTAGGAAAATGATATTTTATTTCCGATCAAGTGTTAGCCACATGACCGGACACAATCGTGATGATCAAGATCGTTAATTTCGTTGTGATTATTGACTAAATCCTTCATGTAAAGTTTTGGCTCGATTGGATTTAGAAATCCCATTCATCGAGACGAAAATTCATTAGCAAAATTATATTTTATATCCGATCAAGTTTTAGCCACACGACCGCAACACAATGATGATGATCGAGATCATCTCATTCTATTTATTGGTTAAATCATTCACGTAAATTTTTGGTTCGATCGAGTTTAGTAATCCCCTTTATCAAGATGTAAATTCATTTGAAAAATTATATTTTCCCTCTGATAAAATATCAAACGACTATGTGATTAACTTAATTCCTAGTATGAATAATCTAATAATCTATGTTCCGTAAAAACCCAGAAAAATGTTATTAAGAATTTTATAATATAGTGATTGTAAACTAAGATAATGGCATTTATTGATAGGAAACAATGGTTTAAGACAATTATTTAGAATATTTGAAAAAAGTGACAAATCTTTTGTAGCTATATGTAATACTTTATTATGACAAAATATTTTGTAGTCTTATTTCTTTAATTAAACTTTAATGCTACAAATTTATAGTGGCAAATATATCATGTAGTAAGACTCAACTTCCGTCATAGTTGTTAAGACTAACTATCGTGTCGAAATTAATATCGTCACCATAGCTCTCCCTTGTAATCTTGTTGCCACACATTAGATTTTGTAGCAATAACTAATTCTATTGTGACAAAAAAATTTGTTGCAAGCACGTACACCTATTGCCAAAAAAGTTTATTTTTGTCCCTATAAGTAAAGTCTCAATTCTTTTGCAACAAAACAAATTGTAGTAATAATAATAATTTGTTGTGACAAATCATTTTGTCATGATATATCCAAAATAGACCTTTATTGCGACAAACCTATCGTGACAAAATTATTACGTGGCAATATTCAAATTACCACCAGCGGGAAACTTTCCTGCCATACTTATTCGTGACAAAATATTGCAATAAATTCGATTTTGTCACAAAACTCCACCTTAAATGGTTAGATGCTACAAAATTAAATTTTGTCACAACAAGTAAACATATAGTGACAAAAATTATTTTGTGGGAAATATTTTTGTAGCAAGAAGTTGAATTTGTTGTAGTGCGGCCTGTAAAAAGGTTTGTTACCAAGGAGATAATTAATTTGCTTGAGTCTAATTATCCAAACAATCTAGTAGGAAAATATTGGTTAAAACAAACTAAAATAATTTGGGGTGTCTTCTTTTGGTCATAAATTTGAGAAAATATTCTTTCCACCTCTGGCAGAAACAAATGTTTCCTCTAAATCAATCACAGCAGTCCAATGTAATAGTATGTAGGAAACATTTGTTTCTATCGCTGGCGGAAATAACTTATTTTACTTGTTCAAATGTATGTAGGGTAGAGCGCCTGGAAAAAAATGTCATTTGTAATTTTCCCCTCCATAAAATTAAGATCCAAACGACCAAAGTGAAAATTAATCCCAAGAGCAAAAACTTTTTTTTAAAAATATTTTTATTGGCAAAAAAGATTTTATAACTTTTGAAAAAGATACAAAGATTAAAGGACCACGGGCACCGACAAACGCCACCCGAGACGAGAACCAACCCAAAGGACGGCAAGAAACCAAAACTAGAAACCACACCAAACCAAAACACCCCAAAACCCAACCCCCAAAGAGTAAAAACTTGTTCAAATATATGTAGTGTAGCATGCGCAGACGAATATTTTATTTGTAATTTCCCATCCATAAAATCAAGATCCAAACGACCAAAATGAAACATTAATCCAAAGATTAATTAAAAACGAACACAACATTGAGAACTAAACACTCTCTTTATTTGCGCTTACATTCAGTACAATAACTTTGAAATACTGCTCCACCATCAACCGGTAATACAATTAAAATCCAATCATTTTTTTCGCACCGGATCCGAAAATCCATGGGCAATGCCTTTATGAGAAGATTAGATAGCCACCATTCCCTCCGCCAGGGACGCAGAAATCCTGGGGAAACCCAGACACCAGAACCGAGCGACCAATTGTCAAAAAATTCACGAACCAACCTCCTGCCATCTTCGCCTCTCCTCCTATTGCGAGTCCAGAAACAGAAGTGCTAGCTGGTGAGTCTTATAAATAGGCCCCTGGAATAAATCAAATTGAATCATGTTGGAACTTGTGGCTCATATGGAGAGGTACCAAGGATTTCTAATGAAAGGCCAGATGCCAGAGCGGGATGGAGCGACGGCATCTGGCCCATCACGGATCCAACTGTTGTCACGAGTGGCCCGTACGCCAACCCGCCCCCCCCCCCCCCCCCCCCCCCCGGCGGTACGGTACGGAATTATTAGGGTTGAAATAGAATAGGGCTATATATACTCTATTGTAAAAACCGTAGCTGATTTTCCAGAATAATACATACTCGCTCTCGCTCCCGTGGACGTACCCGATCTTGGGGAACCACGTAAATTTCTGTGTTGATTTCCTTTACTGTTTTCGTATTCTGTTGTGTGCGTGTGGTGATTATTCTAACAAGTGATATCAGAGCACGGGTTTATTCACGCGGATTGAATCACACGAAGAACAATGGTGGGGAATACATCTGTGTCGATGTTCGATGTTGTAAAGTTCGACGGGACTGGTAATTTTGGAATGTGGCAACAGAGGGTAAATGATCTGCTGGTGCAGCAGGGTTTGTCGAAGGCGTTGAGCGGGGCGTCCAAGAAACCAGAGCAGATGTCCAACGATGATTGGGAAGATCTGCAGGCAAAGGCCGTGAGTACGATTCGCCTGTGTCTTGCAGACAAAGTTATGTATCACGTGATCGGCGATGATTCACCGGCTGGGGTTTGGGCGAAGCTGGAGAGCAGGTATATGTCGAAGTCCTTGACTAATAAACTGTTTCTGAAGCAAAAAATTATTGAAGCTGAAGATGGTCAAGGGTTCTGACCTAATTCAGCATATCAACACGTTCAATGAGATTGTTAGTGATTTGTTGCGGATTGAAGTAACATTCGAAGAGGAAGATCAGGCTCTGATGTTGTTGTCCTCTCTACCGGGTTCTCGGGATAATCTCGTTACCACTCTACTCTGGGGGAAAGAAACCCTAGAACTGGAGGAAGTTACTGCAGTCCTTCTGGCCTATAATCAGCGCATGTTACAAACTGAGTCGGTGCAGGGTGAAGGACTGATGGTTAAGGGGTACGAGGAACGTGGTAGAAAGTTGGAGAGGGGAAAATCTGTTGAGCGTGGGAGATTGAAATCGAAGGCAGGTTTTGAGTTGAAGTATTACAGGTGTCATGAACCGGGTCACTTCAAAAAAAATTGTCCGCAGAAGGGAAAATGAGGGAACTGGAAGAAGAAACAGGGAAAGGCAGGGGATAGGAAAGATGGATCATCGAATTCTGCAAACGTGGTGGAGTAGGATGATTCTTAAGATGGTGATATGCTTTCAGTCTCTGCCAATCCGGATCACTTGGCAGACTCATGGATTCTGGATTTAGCATGCTCTTATCACATGTCCCCTAACAGGGAGTGGTTTGACACCTACAGGTCAGTGGATTGTTGCAATGTTCTTATGGGTAATGATGCATCGTGTTAAGTCATAGGAATAGGCACAATTAAAATCAGAATATTTGATGGTGTTGTGAGAACCTTGGGTGATGTTAGACATGTTCCAGAGTTGAGGAAAAATTTAGTTTCGTTGGGAACTTTAGACTCCAATGGCTGTGGGTGTAAAACAGAAGGTGGAGTGATGAAGGTGACGAAGGGTGCCATGGTGATAATGAAGGGTTCCAAAGTTCCTGGTAATATTTACAAGCTGACAGGGAGTACAATTGTAGGTGAAGCTGCTGCCACCACAACGGTTGATACTGATGATACCATTCTTTGGCATATGCGGTTGGGGCATATGGGGGAACGTGGGATGCTGGAGCTACATAAGAGGAATCTGCTGAAAGGGGTTAAATCGTGCAAAGTGGGGTTCTGTAAATTCTGTGTTCTGGGGAAGCAGTGTAAGGTGCAGTTTAGGAATGCTACTCACAGAACAAAGGGCATTCTTGACTACATTCATTCTGATGTTTGGGGGCCAGTGAGGGTAGCCTCGAAAGGGGGATCTCTGTATTTCGTGACCTTTATCGATGATTATTCGAGGAAAGTCTGGGTTTACTTCATGTGACACAAGTCTGAGGTTTATGCAACGTTCAAAGTGTGGAAAGCTGAGGTGGAAAATCAGACTGGGAAGCGGATTAAGTGCCTCCGGAGAGATAATGGGACAGAGTACAAGGATGGGGATTTTCTGAGGTTTCGTGAGGAGCATGGGATTTAGCAACACTGGACAGTTCAAAAGACACCACAGCAGAATGGGGTGGCAGAAAGGATGAACAGAACCATAGCAGAAAGGGCACGGTGTATCAAACTTAATACAGGGCTTCCAAAGATGTTCTGGGCAGAAGTAGTGAGCATGACAGTGTTTCTGATAAACAGGCCGCCTAGTATTGCTTTGAATGGAAAGGTAGCGGAAGAGGTGTGGACAGACAAGGAGGTTGACTACTCAGTTTTGAGGATCTTTGGGTGTCCAGCCTATGTTCATGTTCTCGGCAATGAGAGGTCAAAGCTTGATGCGAAGTCCAAATAGTGTATCTTTATTGGGTGTGAAAAAGGGGTGAAAGGGTACAAGCTTTGGGATCCGAAAGCAAGAAAGGTGGTGATCAGTAGAGATGTGGTATTTGATGAGGATTCTATGGTCAAGGCACATCAAGGGGTACAGAAATCCGAGTCAGGGGAAAGTAGCAAGCAGCGGGGTATACAGACTGAGCTGGGTGATTCTGACACAAGTGGTGACACAGATATAGGTGGAGACACAGGTGGTTCTCAACCAAAGAAACAGCTTGATTAGCAACAGAAGGAGCAGCAGGAGAGCATAGCCACAGGGAGACCCAAGCGTGTTATCAAGCCACCGGTGAGGTATGGGTTTGAAGATATGGTTGCTTATGTATTGTCCACTACCAGTGGGGATCCGTCTACTTTTCAGGAGGCCATTACTACTTCTGAAAAGGACAGATGGATGAAAGCCATGGTGGAGGAGATGGAGTCATTGCATAAGAACAAGACTTGGGAGCTGAAAGAACTGCCTCAAGGGAAGAAAACAGTGGGTTGCAAGTGGGTTTATAAGAAGAAGGAAGCTACGTCTGGAAAGGAAAAGGAAAAGTTCAAGGCTAGGTTAGTAGCAAAGGGGTACTCACAGAGGAAGGGGATTGATTATGATGAGGTCTTTTCTCCAGTGGTGAGGCATACTTCGATCCGGATTATCTTGGCATTGGTGGCTAGCTATGATATGGAGTTAGAGCAGCTGGATGTGAAAACGATATTCCTTCATGGTGATTTGGAGGAGGTTATTTACATGGAGCAGCCTGAGGGATTCATGCAGCCAGGGACTGAGTACCTTTTTTGTAGGTTAAAGAAGTCACTTTATGGGCTGAAGCAGTCTCCAAGACAATGGTATAAGAGGTTTGACTCCTACATGATTCGGATTGGGTTCACACGCTGTGAGTATGATTGTTGTGTTTATGTTAAGAGTCTTGACGATGGTTCATGTATTTTCTTACTACTTTATGTGGATGATATGCTATTGCTGCAAAGAGTATGGTTAAGGTGAACAGGTTGAAATCTTTGTTGGGCAAGGAGTTTGACATGAAGGATTTGGGTGCTGTTAGGAAAATACTTGGGATGGAGATTCGTAGGGATAGGTCAGCGGGGAAGCTGTGGTTATCTCAAAAGGATTATGTGATGAAAGTGTTGGAGAGGATCATCATGGATAGTGCTAAGACTGTTAGCACACCTTTGGCTAGTCATTTCAGGTTGTCTACAGCACATGCGGTTAGCACAGTCAGCAAGTACATGGGCAATCCAGGCAGAGAGCATTGGAAGGCAGTCAAGTGGATGTTCAGATACTTGAGGGGTACTGTAGGCCATGGGATTATGTTTGCAAAGCAGGATCAGGTTTCAGTTGTAGGGTTTGTGGATGCGGATTATGCTGGGGGTATGGATGACAGGAGGTCTACTACTGGTTTTGTGTTTACACTTGCGGGTGGGCCTATTTGTTGGAGATCCGTGGTTCAACCTCTAGTTGCTTTATCTACTACTGAGTCTGAATACATGTCGATGACTGAGGCAGCTAAGGAAGCATTGTGGTTGAAGGGTTTGGTGAAAGAACTGGGCATAGATGAAGGTGGAGTGCAGTTGTACTGTGACAGCCAGAGTGCCATTTATTTGGCGAAGCGCCAAGTGTATCATGCGAGGACCAAGCATATTGACGTGCGATTTCACAAGGTGAGAGAGTTGATTGCTTTGGGTGATTTGATATTGGAAAAGGTGCACACTTCTGAGAATGCAGCTGACATGTTTACAAAGATTGTGACTGTGGAGAAGTTCGAGCATTGTTGGACTTGGTTAATGTCTCCAGGTGATAGAGAGGAGACGTCCCCCCTAACGGTTGAATCCAGATGGTTTTGTCTTCTGAATGGGCGAGGTTATTCACCAAGGTGGAGATTGTTGGAATTTGTGTCTCATATGGAGAGGTACCAAGGAGTTCTAATGAAAGGCCAGATGCCGGAGCGGAGTGCGCCGAGCGGAGCGGAGTGGAGCGACGACATCTGGCCCATCGCGGATCCAACTGTTTTCACGAGTGGCCCGTAGGGCCGAATAGAGTAGGGCTACGTCCCCTCGCGTTACGGTACGGAATTATTATGGTTGAAATAGAGTAGGACTACATATACTCTCTATTGTAAAAACCCTAGTTGATTTTTCAGAATAATACAGACTTGCTCTCGCTCCCGTGGACATACCCGATCTTGGGGAACCACGTAAATTTCTGTGTTGATTTCATTTACTGTTTTCGTATTCTGTTGTGTGCGTGTGGTGATTATTCTAACAAATCACATGGTTAAATCCACATCATTACGTATGGCTTGTTTCACAAGAAAAATGCAATTAATATGTAGTAATTCTGAACATAAATATTCCAGATCACTTTCTTTAGCGGGCTTTGTTTTGTTGGATAAACGGATGTCTGGGTCAGCTTGTGCACATGCACTTAGACTATGTGCTCACGAAAAATATTGGGTCGTGCGCGGAGTTTATAAAGACTCTGGAAAGAAAGAAAGTGTATCGCCATAACGCAAAATATTAGCTTATTTTATTCCCTATTTGTAAATCACTATTTGTCCAAGTAAACAAAGATTTATTATAATAAATCTTTGCTAATAGGATAAATAAGTAAATTTCATTACGAAATAAATGGGTTTACCATGTAAAGCAATGTGCGTATTAATACGAGTTATATTGTGTAATACACAGTTGTCATCAAATTTATTATCGTCTTATCATGGTCCTTGAGTTAAGTAAACCATTCATTTGTTTGGGTATGGCATGGTTTTTTTTTTTTTTATTGGAAAAAACAAATATAACTCAAACACCAAGTACAACGAGTTAAAAGTACTATTTAGCGCGTACATTATCTAAAGGGAATAAATTAAATACCAGCAAAGTTAGCATGTGAATCCCCAAAAATGAAATGCAAAATTCAGTTTTACTTCACAAAGTGTTGCAATACTACAGATCCATATTTAAGTGTGTACGATGCGCACCATTTTGTTTTCACAAAAAATTAATAACAATTACATACACATCAATTGATATGAAGATTTTGGCAAATCTGGAAGGATAGAAACAAAAAAAGGTTTGATAACATTAACATTCAAATCCTTGCTCAGCATGAGGCCTAAGAAACCACTATTCACACATTGGTTTTCTCCTTCTACAGGTTTGAAACTCAACACACATATATATATGTTGGTATGAATAGAGTCAAAAAGCGGGATGTGGAGGTGTTTTTCGTGACAAAGATGGAGAATGGATCTTGGGATTCTACGGAAAACTGACATGGTACTGTGGGAGACTAGCTTGGCTACTGAAATTTTTGGGATCTATAGAGGGCTGACAATCACTTTAGAGAAGAACATGCAGGAAAAAACCTAATTCTAGTTCAAACACGTAGCTCTTGCGTAGCCCCACCCTTGCATGGCCGCCCAGTGGAGCTCACATGGCGCCTACGTAGCCCTTGCGTGGCGAGCAAATATATAGTTGCTTCCCCTAGTACTCGAACTCGATCAAGACCTTCAGTTCCTCTCGCGTGCGTACATGTTACCAACTGAGCTAGCAAACTTTTTATTGAACGGCGAAAAAATTTATTAATCAAAGTAAAGATTACAATGATTCAAGGGACAAGAGCAAAAAGTATCGCACCAAAAGAAAAGCATCCCAATAATTGGCATTCTAATCCCTCGACAATCATCTACTGCTCAAGCCCCAAGAGAACCGGTTAACAAGAAGTAAACCAAAATGGAAACATCCCCCACATTGAGCAGATTGCTCCCATTTCCAAATACACCCCATTTTTGCAAAACTTGGATTCCATCGGAATTGGATTACCTCCATTTGCCATAAGCCATGATCACATGCCACACCATTTGCAGCATCAACCACATGCCAAGAACAGACCCACTAATCATACTAAAATCACACTCACCTTCCCACCTGAATGAAGACCATATCCTCCTTACTAGATCTAAAAGAGTTCCTAAATCGACCTCTCTATTCAACAAAACACAAAAACCTTTCATAATGATGTAGTTATTGGAGCCGCAAGCATCCGCCATGTTGAATCCAAAAGCATATGAGACCACCAGCACTTCCAGAGGAAATCAAAAGATTAATCCCACCGGATCGAATCACTGATTTAATGAAGATCGCATGAAGATTTTTCTCTGTCCTAAGCTAACTTGTCAGCAATTTTGCTTATCACTTCATCATCTCCCTCATTGCCAATTCCCATCACCTTGTTAATTGACCAAATCGCTTGAGCTTCATTTAAGAAAATCCTGTTTCTATTGACAATTCCATTAGAAGAAATAGAGGCAGAAAGTGCTGCTGCAGCTACAGCTGATCTCAGAACAACACATTTCGGTTTGCTTCTACCACCTTTATGGTTTTGTGGATTAACCTTAGAGAACCCAAGAATTTCATCAATGGTTTTCCTCTTCTTTTTTCCTTTGATACCTTTGATCGCAGCTTTGACAGGTCTAAGTTGGTTGCCTTCTAAATGGTCAGGAAAAGAAACATCATCAACCACTTTATCTTGATCAAGCGCAGGTCCAATTAGCTCCTCCCCAATAACATTTTTGATGGCCTTAACAGGCTGGCAGTCGAATGAGCCCTCAGTATTACTATCTTCGAGCTAGCAAACTTGTTGTTGACAAAAGACCGACAAGAATATTTATACTATATTTTCAAAAAAATTTAAGCTGGCCACTTTTAATGTCAGTTTTGGATTTAAACTGTTACCTTTGACATTGAAAGTATAAGGTGACGGTTTCAAACTGTCATTTTATACGTTTAATGATGTTTTTTGACCGTCATTTTTTATGATCAACTTCAATGTCGGTTCTAATTAAAACTAACATTAAAAAGGGCTTAGTTTCAACGTCGCATTTAAGGAAAAATGACATTAAAAGGTTTGCCATATGGGCTTCCAGAAGCACCTTGTTACAACGTCGGTTTTGAGCACAAATTGACATTAAAGAAAGTGATAGTTTTTAGGATATGCTGACATCAAAACTCTACCCTCATATTTTCGATTATTGTTTCAATTTTGGGTGTGTCATTTTTAATTATTTTAAAAATGTCATCGTTTCAATTTTAGGTGTGCCATCTTTAACTATTTTTGTAATAGTGAGGACTTGATCTTGAGAACTGGACGAATGCGTTGACCACTTAGCATGGCTCGGTGTGGAACAAAATGATAATCTCATTGTCACCGATGTTATGCCCCTCTCGATTAGAGAGTTTATGATTAGGGACCGGCTTGGTACTAGGCAGGTGTTAGATTAGCTTGTTTTTTGCTTGGGTCTGTATCCCTAACTCATCCACCTCCATGAGGTCGCTACTCTTTTCTGTTTAGTTTTATCAATTTCCAAATTACAAAAAAAAAAGAAAAGAAATTGATAAGATTTTCTTAAAACCTCATGACTTTGACATTAAAATTTATAATCCACAAAATTGAGCACAATGGAGCTGAGATGAACTCGTTCACAAGATGGGAGAATTTAGAATAGTCGGCAAAAAACAATTTCAGTATCAAAGGATGTAGAGAAATTACAATTTTTTTTTCGAACTCCGTCGGATAGAAGGAAGTTGTAAGAACCAAGTTCCGGAGTTCTTTATTTTGGCAATGACAAAACACACATTTACATCGAGTTGTAATTTTATTTTTAAATCAACTCTTTATGTAATGGTTGAGAGTGCGATAATATGTTTTTTAGTGGTGAGTTATTTTACTAGTTCAGAAGTTGCTCAAGACTTGCTCGAGCAACATGTCCATAAACTCTTCTACCAAGAATAACTTCAGGACTTGCTCGAGCAACCTGTCGAGCAAGTTGGGTGTGAATAGCTATCTATAAATACCGATGTGCTAGGGTTTTTCCATGATCTCTCATAACCTAGAGCAGCCACACTTCCTTAAAACACTTGTGGCGGCTAGGGTTTGTGGACCTTGAAGATCTTTGAAGGCCAGATGCTTAGAGTTCATCTTCAAGGGGTTTAATGCTTCAACAATCAACTTTCAGTTAGAGTTCTTTGGTGGGATTCCGAAAGTATTTAAGGAAGGCTTGTGCGTTTCAAGGCGTTGGCGATCAAGATCACTGGGTGCGGTGTACGTGTGACTCGGCAGGTGATACTTAGAACGTTGTGAGGATTTACATCGTTCGGATAGGTATATCTGTAACTGCATAATGAGTATAGTGATTTTGATTCCTTCCCGTGGTTTTTTACCCATTTAGGGTTTTCCACGTATATTAATTATGTGTTGTGGGTTTTGACTGCTTGCATAATTTCTGCTGGTTGATTTAATTAGTGATTCGCATTCATACTGTTAGGGTTTTAACAGATTTTAAGGGAACCCTGATTTTTCAGAAGTTCTACTAACTGCTGTTTGCCTAACACAGAACCAAGCGAAAAATGAAAGGAAAGAAAGACCTCAAAAACTTTAAAGCCTTTGCCATGCGCAACCGTGTTAAGCAAATGAACCCCCAATTTCATGAACTTCTTTTTTGATATCATGAACTTTTATGCAAATGACATGATTTTATTATCAGTGCTTCATACCAAATAAAGCTTCAAATGCCCTAACAACAATTTAAACGAAAAAGACTGTATGAGAACACTAAAAGAGTACGAGTACGAGGTCAGAGCAAGCATGCCTCTAATCATTCTCAATATAGAGGCAATATAAATCAGAGTTATCAATTTGTGAATAGGGGAAAACAAGTATGGAGAAGGAAGGATATAACTGAATCAAGTGGAAAAGGTGAATTTAGCACTATTAAACTCCAGCCATCGGGTAATGGATGGCTAATCCGAAGTGCTATTGGTAGATTGAAACGTCTAATTCAGCTCGAAGGATGGCAGAGGTGTTCAGGAAAGTAAAAGGAGAGGATATTCTAGTTAAACCAATTGGGGGTAGATTTGTGATTATTACTTTTAAGGATGAGAAGGAGAGAGATGGTGCTATCAAGGAAAAATGGACAGAGAATTGGTTTGATGAGTTAAAGCCCTGGGATGGAGAAGCTGCCCAGTTGGAAAGATTCGTGTGGCTAGGTTGCTACGGGATGCCATTGAATGCGTGGAATGTCCCGACCTTAAAAGCTATTGGGAGCAAATGGGGAGATTTCCTGGAGGTTGATGATAAAACTCTGAGCCAAGAATCTTACGATATAGCTAGAATATTGATTATGACAGAAAAAGAGGAGAAAATTGAAGGTCAGATCCAGCTGGAAATTAGTGGGAAGAAATACATGGTTAAGGTGAAGGAGGAGGAAACGTTCAGGGTATTGGAGCCAGAACTTCAACCAATAATTTTTTAGTATAAGGCCGATGATGATGAGATGGATGGAGCAAAGTATGACAAGGATGACAGAGTGGAAAAGGCAGACCATTCAGGAAATGACATGGTAATAGAAGAGAATAAGGAGGCTGACAAGGATGCTAACATGGAAGATGAAAGTGGCAGATTGTTAGAGCATGTGGGGACTGATAATAATGTCCAACATTCAACTGTTCCAATACAGAATAGGCTAGGGGACTTAGAGGAAGCTGAAAAATCAGTTGAGGTGAATTCAAACACATCTCATGGGTTGGATTCAATAGTGGAAGATTCGTGCTGCCCAATAAAGGAGACATACCTAAAAAAACTTCTATCACAGCAGAAAGCCCAAGAAGTTGAAGTCCAATCAAAGGAAATGCGGGAATTTGTGATGCAACAAAAGGTGGCAGAGGATAATAGCATAGAGAATGTGGATCATTTAAAGGAATTGGAAAGGAATATCTTGTTAATGGATGGACCAGTGGTATTGGATTCAAGTAATAACATACGGGGGTCTCAATTTCCAAGCATAAATCTTCAAGTTGAGCTGAATCCAAGAGAAGCTAGGAAAGTGTTACGGAAAAGCTAGAATATCTCAAAGTTGTGATTCTACTGGTGTCTCTAGTCTGCAAGGTTTCCAACAAAATACTATCCTTCAAGAGCTTCATGCTAGTACAATGGTTGGTGATAAGCTGGGGATTGAATATACAGAGGATGATTTAAGGCATATGAAGAAGTCGATTGAAGTTGAAACATCTAATAGATTTGCTGCTCTTCTGAGGAGCAACTCTCAGCACTGAATTTCCTCCAAACAAAGAGATAGGCTGAATGCTTTTGAGAGTTTCAAAATGGTGCATATGCCTCTGTTTGTTTCATTTTGTTTTTGGATTCCATGACGCAACAGTTTGATAGTCATGGATATTTGGTTTAAGAGTATTTTAAGGATGCAAATTCGGGTGATTCTATGGTTGTTGTGGTGTTTTCTTATGAATCAAAGGATGTTGTGGAGGGTTGGTTTGTCAGGAGTGCTTGATTTATTTATTTTTTGATCGGCAAAGGAAACTTTATTAATCTTTGAAAACACATTACAAAGATTAAAGGGAGCCAAAGAAAACGGCATCACAACGGAAAACGAGCATCCCAACTAGGTTGGCACCCTCGCAACCGACAATCATATGCCTCTAAGGACCCAAAGGGAAAAGATAACAAAGGATTGGCAAGGAGCCAACCCAAGCAAATACATGAAAAAAAAACAAATAACAGCCACAGTGCTTAACAATTCTAAATATCTCAGCAGCAGCTCCACCATTGCGATATCATCATGGCACTATCAAGAATAAGAGAGGAACTTCACATCTATCTAGAATATGAAGCGTAGTTCAGCCAAACCAACCAACATTACCTTTGATCTTCAGAAACAGCACTACCTGAGGAAATACCAAATAGCACAAAGGCCAAAAAACTGCAGCAATTCTTCATGCTCTAACCTGGATTATAACCTGCAAAAACTGGACTTCACCACGCTGATCAAGAACCCAATCCAGCCTCACTATAGCGGTGACATTACCCATCCAAACCAGCATAAATAAACTTCTGATTTTCCTTACAGAATCATATACTCATACCTACACCCACAAACAAACCTAACAAAGACTAAACACCACACTCAAGTCAAGAACTCAAGCCAGCCTACATAAACTTCAGATTTACCTTACAACGTCATGTACTCTTACCGACACCCACAAACAAAACCAAGCACAAAACTTACACACACGGGATACAAAACCAATAGCTTAGAGATTTAGACTCCTGATGCCTCCCAAACACCTTTTGAAATCTTCCACAGAGTACTCTTTGATATTGTATTTTGCTTTTATCCAAATAGCCATCCTAGTTTTCACCAAATCAATACAGTGCATTTCATCCCAAGATTTATTGTTAAAAACTATTTCATTTCTTTCAGTCCAAATAGACCACATAACTGCGAAAAAGCTTGCAATCCAACAACTTTTCTCAAACTTTTTGAATTTCTGAGAATTCCAAAAGCACCAGAGGTTTTCCAGATTAGAAGGACAGACCCATTCCAAAACCCACCATTTCATAACCCCCGACCAAATCTGCCATGCAAACTCACAATGTAATAGCAGATGATTAGATGTCTCAGCTGAAAGAGAGCATAAAGGGCAACTATCAAGGTCATGTGCTAAAATTCCCCTCCTTACTAAAACAGATTTTGTTGCTATACCATTTTGAATAGCAAGCCAAGAGAATAACTCAACCTTGGGAGGACAAATATTTTTCCATAAAGAGTTCAGCAACTTATTTTCTGAAAAAAGATGATCTTCCCATTTGGAATAGACAGTTTTGACAGAAAACTTACAGTTTTTGCTCCATTTCCATTGCAAGCAATCAGGGTTAGAGTCATGTAGCTGAACTGACTCCAACAGGTCATTAAGCATAGTCTGCTCTTGTATCTCCCAGTCTCTTAATGGTCTTCTAAACTGCAAGTTTCCCAGAGTCTGAGCAATCATAGAATCTTTCTGCAGAGAAATTCTGAACAGTCTAGGAAATTGATCCTTAAGTGGTACTTCTCCTATCCAAACTTGCTCCCAAAATTTAGTATTAGTGCCATCATTTACTTTAATGTTGAAACCACTAATAATGACTTCATCCATATCTGATCCCGATTGCCCAATGGAAAATATATCTTTCCAGACACAAGAAGCTCTACCTCTAGAAGGTAACTTTGGATACCATTCATCATCTTTTAATCCATATTTTTTAGAGATCACCTTGACAAAATCCTATCGGTTTGGATCAAACATTCAAGAAAACTTGACTGCATCCACCATTCAATGTTATACATTGAACTTACTTAGTTATGAACCAATATATACTGCTATAGTCTAATGTACGTTAGCCACACGATCGCAACCCAATTACGACGATCGACACCGACTATTTTTTTTTTCCATGGTGTTTTAATAAACCTCACCAATTTTTGGGCCAATCAGATTTTGAAAACCCCTTTATCTGGAGATTCGGGACGCGGGAATCAATAGTAGGAAAATATTTGTTAACTCCGATCGAGCATACAAAGATAATAAAATTACTTAATTTTTGGCATGCATAATATATTCCATCCTACAAAAAATATAGACGGTTCCGATTTTGAAAAAGTAACTCGAAAGGCCCTCGAATAATGCATCGTAACTTTACGAGGATTTTACACACACATAATGCCATAGTAGAATGTATAGTGACCACATGACCACGACACAATCGAGATGATCGAGACAGTTGATTTTGCTGTGCCTATTAATTAAAACAATATTATAAAAGTTTGGTTGAATCGGGTTTAGAAATGTCCTTGATCGGGACACAATTTCATTAAGTAAATGAATTTTTAGTAAAAATAAAAAAAATAAAAAATTTTTCCCAAATTTCCCCCCAAAAATTCGCACCAATTCCCCTCCCCCAAAAGTCAAAAATTTGCACCAATTCCCACCAAATTTCCCCCCAAAATTTCCCACAGCCGGCAAAAGTTAAAAATCCCCAAATTCCTAAATGCCCAAATCGTCTGAGATTGAACCCTTAACTCTCTCTCTCTCTCTCTCTCTCTCGTCAAATCGCCGCTCAAATATCCGGCTACAATCACAGCCATCGTGGTGCATACTCGATCCATCTTTGGATCGGTTGTATCGCTCATCTGATTTGTTGGAATTATGCAGGATGATTCGACGATGAGTCGCCAGAAGAAGGATGCTGAATCTAATTGGAAATCTCAGGTAATTTGCAACCTAATTATGCCGCCCATCCGCAAAAAGAAAAGAAAAGAAAAATACACAATCAAACACAGCTCAAACGTCGCCCTCATTGTTTGGCTTCGTCTAATGCAACTGACTGGTGTTAATTTAGGTCAATAACTTCGTACAGCTTTTTATTTGAGCAGAAAGCATGGGAAGTAGCCCAAGCCCCTTTCAAAAATTTGCTAATGATGGGCTTTATGATGTGGATGGCTGGAAGTACGGTGCATTTGTTCAGCATTGGTATCACATTTTCAGCTCTTTGGCAACCCATAAGTGCTCTTCGAGGAGTTGGAAAAAGTAAGGCATCACCATATATTTTTATCTGGGACTGTCATATTCTTCGAATTACATGATGTTTCTGGTATTGTACACCTACTTTGCAGCAAGATAATTTTGTTTTGGTAGTGTGAGCTAGGGGTGCAAGTGGGGGCTTGGGTCCCTGCTCACCTCCCAATTATCCCATTATTTCTACTATATTTTAGGTCTTGTTTGTAAAAATTATGAAGAAAGGTCCCCTCCAAATTGTGTTTTTAAGTATAGAAGGATGATATTTTGTTGTTAATTTTGTGAATACATGTGATTTGGTCACCCCATGTTGAGAATCCTGCTTCTGCCACTTAGCATGAGTTCAAGAGTGAGAGATACTATCCTTATGGGTTTTCTTCTCTCCATCACTTAGATGCTAATTTGTTTCTTAATGGGTTATTAAAATGGAAGTTTTGCCTATGGATTTACCAACAAACCAGCAAACTCAGCCTTCCAAATGTGCTGAGGCTCGCTGATGCTGCGTAAGGCAGTAATGTGCGGCCAGACGGTCCTGGAAAAGGGTCAGGAGTATAGAAGTTGCAATTTCTCTTCTTGATTGCAAAGACGGATAATTGTTGGGATGTGGTATACAGCTTACAAAGAATCCAGAACATCCCTAAGATTGAAGGGGCTCTTTCTTAATTTGGTCACTAGTAATTCTGTTAGGGGATGTTCCTCTACTCCATCGAATAATTGGAGGGACTTAGTTTTGATTGTTCTCTTTGGGTTGTGCTAACATGTTAATATCATTCCCAAAAAATAACATGGTGCATATTTTAGAATGAGGAGAGGCATTGTCATCGTTCCTTTGGTTGAGGTGATACTGTATGGGCAGTAGTTTGTGCTCCCTTGTATGGTGTGCAATATGCTAAGGAGAACAATATCGGAGATCTCTTCATACGGAGAATCTTCTATGTGATTAGGCGGGCAGAGTTTTGTGCTCATAGAAGTTGTAGTTGTTACCATTAGGGGAAAGGATTCTTGGTATGGGGCACTTCCTTGCCTTTAATTACTTTATGTTTTTCCTTGAAATTCAGTGCTGGTTTGCTTAATTTAGAGTTAAAACTGTTGATTTTTGTTCCTGCAGTGAGCCTTACAAGGACAGTAAAGTTGAACATCTGGGGCCCAAACTACTGTTCATTGCCCTGCACTAGGTGTATGGAAGGTCAGATGCTTTATTATTTTGCGTTTGCAAGAAGCTTTAAATTCTTGCTTCGGCAACATACTTCATTACTTTACAAGACTTGTTTGATGTTGGCAGCTTAACACATTGGGTCTGCTTCCAACCCATGCGTCAGATTGGGTTTTATCTCTACCTCCTGCTCAGGTTCATTCTTGAATCTAATTGGAGTGCTTCTTTTTTTGTCTAGAATTCTTTCCTCTTTGACTTCTAATGGTGATCAGAAAACTAGATCATGTTCAGATTTGCAGATAGAAACTGGACTATTCCAGTATAGAATTTCCTATAAGAATTTGGGAGACGCTGTTTAGGCTTCTAATCGTTCTGACTAAGACTTTACATTGCATTTCAATTTGTTAGTGTGTATGTTTGAAACTAATTTTGGCATTAACTATTTAACAGGGTTGTTGCAATGTCATATCCTTCCTGCTAATTCACACCCATTTATCTGAAATTCTTCATGCAACAAAGGAGTTCCATAATACGATTTCCAATGAATGGGTTACACCAAACGTGCGAAGCATGGCGTTACCACCTAGTTAACTATTATAGGTGATAAGTGGCCATTTGGGATGAGTAAGATCTATTGCATTTGATCCAAGTAATACATGGTTCTGTACCGGCTCTGCAGATCACACAATAAAGGTACTGTCTCCCTTGAATTTCCTTCCAGCAGGTTGCCACTAGTTTTTCCACTAATGATAGTATGATACAATACATTAATTATCTGTCCTATGATGAATGATACTTTGAAATTTCATTATGAGTAAGTTTCTTGTATGCTTTGATTCAATTCTGATAATGTTGGGCTGTTTTATGAATTCTGCCTCTTACCACAATGCTCCATATTATTGTTATGGTTTTCCTTGAATTGTTGCTGAAGCTCAATTATTTTATACACAGAACAGAGAAAGAGATGAACCGCCGGAGGGATTTCAACCTGTCATTTTGAAAGCTCTCTCATGCAAATCAAGGATGGCATCGTGAATTTTTGATAGCTTTTTTTTCCTTTCTTTTTTTTCAACTCAGTTTAGGTTGCGGACTTGTGGATTATGGTATTTCCGCACCATAATGAACATTTAATCTACTTTTGTATGTTCACATCGTTATGGAACATGCCTTCAATCTACTTGTGGTATTTTGTATGGATTATTAGTTTTTCCAATGAAAAATGAATACTGTTACTTTTTCATATTTTTTAGTTCTTGGTAAAAAAAAATATTGAACAAGTGTGTGGGCAAGTGAATAATGTAATTATTAATCAGTTTTTTTTAAAAAAAAAAAAAAAAAACCTTGTAGCAACGTTTTTAGCCGCTTATACCAGCGGCTAAAAGCGTTGGTGAAATTGAGTCTACTCCAGCGTTTTTAAAGCACTAGGAAAACTTAGTCTACACCAGCGGTTGCAAAAGCGCTGGTAAAGGGATACAGCAGCGCCTAGACGCCAGCGGTTTTTTCAAGCGCGGGTATAGACCTCACAGGTCTATAGCAGTGCTTTTAGGCACCTTTACCAATGCTTTTGGCCGCTGGGGTATCTCAAATTTCTTGTAGTGTAACAAACGATCCCAATGAGTTTTTTTTTAATTGAAAACAGAAAAGTCTATGGTACGCTGCCTTGAAAGGGGGCGTATGGTACACACATATTCTCTCCGTCCACATTTATTGGTCCCTTTTTGAAATTCATGCCACTTTCGATTGCTTATATCTCTCAACTTATGATTTTGTAATAACTTTGCATTAAAGAACTAAGTGTGATCTATCAAACAAGATTCATATTGCATATTTTTTTAGATCCATATTGAAAAATATTAACTATTGAAAATGCCACAGATTTAAAAAAGAAACCAACAAATGCCGACGGAGGGAGTATATTTTTGGTACTTAATTGTTATGATTTCGGTGATTATTACACAATTTTTGGTAGTTTTTTGTGAATAGTAAATTTTTTTTATAACCCATAACGAATCGTTACAAGTACCAATACCATATGGAGCAAAGTTACCATAGACAGTCATGTGAATAATGAATCCATAATGATTTGTAACTTATAAATTAGTAAGAAATACAAACAGTACTATAGGAGTATTCGAGAACCGAGTCCCATGCATGTAACCACGGTATCTTTAAAACAGATTTGCCGCCTACCGAGGGTGTTGTAGGTTGTAACCGGCGTTTGTCTCTCAGGATAAAACGGCTAGACCACGAACTTCGGAACATCCCCGATGAACGCCTTGGCGAACTGAACTTTTGTCGGTCTCTCTCTCACAAATCAATCCTATGTGATGACCAAAACTATACGCAGCAAGTGCCAAAATCATACATAAAAGCAGCCAAAAATATACGTAATAGGGTGTACCGTATACCTTATCATGAGAGGACGTACCGTAGCCTCATCCCTCTTTATAAACTAGTTAAAGATATGTTGGTTGGGGACAAGGACCTCGACTTTGGGAAAGCTTTAGTAGTTTAGTTGGGTCAACTGATAAACGCGATTACAATATTATTTGCCTTTTTTCTTTTTTTTTCTTTTTTTTTCCCTAGTTAGAAAGGGGAAAGAGAAATAGTGGGATTGTACCTTCCTTAGAAGGCTTTTGTACAACTGTTCTTCGAAGCTTGACTTCGGAATGCATAGCACCAATTCTTGGAATATAAGCAAGATGATGGTGGCGATCCTCATCATGAGCTTTTGGTGGAATTGTAATATGGAGCCCCTACATGTTTTTGTAAGCAATTGAAAGGGAAATAATTAAGAATTTTTGGTCAAAATAATTAGATTGAGGTTTTTTTTTATCGGCAAAAAGAAATTTTAGAATAAGGTGCTTTGTACTTTAGATCTGTTCAATAAGAAATACGAAGAGAACAAAAATCTGCAATATTAGGAAAATAAAATTCAAGGCCAAGGAAATTAAAGGAACTACAGTTTTGTATGAATATTTTTGTTTGATTTCATGGATTTTTCCAATAAATATTGGGTTTCGGTCATTATTTTTTTATTTTTTTTTATTTCTCTCGTCGAGACAAACCAATAATTCACAAAAGTTTGATGTAGAACACCAAATGTGAAAAATAACACCAACTGATTGTTGGATAAAAGAAATGACATTTTTTGCAATAGCCTTTTATTTCAGAATCTTAAAACATCTGTGGCATATTGTGGTAGTTGCTAGCAAACTCTGCGCATGAAAATGAATTATTTGTAACAAAAGTGTGTGTATGTGTTTGAAATTACCTCATGGTCATGTGCTATAACATAAAATGAAACCTGCAAAACGAAACCTGCAAAACCAGCAAAAATCAAAATTTTTATTAGTTATTTTCAATGCAATCAAGGAGAAAATGACACATCTAGGAAACATAACATTTAGAGAAAAAAAAAAAACTAAACCAGGAAAAAAACCGTTCGGAATGTTTTAGATAATTTTTAAAGAAAATGTTTAGGGATAATCAAAGCAAAGCACATAAAGATGGATACCGAATTATTTCGTGTGTGATGTTTGATTTGAGTGTAATAATACAAGACATACCAATGAGGAAACTACTAGCAGAAGAAGCATATCTTTCATTGCCATTAGTAGTGATGTTGAATCAGAAGTGAGAGAACAAAAATGAGTGACAGAGCTGTTTGAAGTGATGAATTACGTAGATGATACAGAGTTATATATAGAATCAACTTTCACAAATTCCAAAAAATAAAAATAAAAATTAAAAGAAATGGGGGACCCAGTTATGTTTGAGCACCGATCTAATGCAAGTGTATCTATTCTGATACAGGTTAATTTTTTATTATTTTGTGAGATCGTGTACATTGAACTATTGGACGTGTTTATGTATAATTTTGTAAACCTAAGTACATACTTTCCGAAATTTAACGGAGATATATTTCTAGCAGTGACGGATTCAGAAATTTTTGTCAAGTTTATTAATTACAAACTTGAATTTTGTCAGCTTCATTTCAGGGATCATAAAACAAAATGAACTCTAATATATTGACATTGAAATTTTGACAGCAAATCGCAAAAAGTAAATCTTTCATAGTTACACGAAAAACATATATATTAGCTTTAGCGCATTTCTGTGTCGCATAAATGAAAGAGAACATTGTTTCCATCTCGATGTACCCTTTGTCGAGTTTTAATAAAATTTTGTTGCCGAAAAAAAAAATTACTTTTTTTTTTTCTTATTTTTGGCCATATGATTATCGGTTGGCAAGTTTTCTTATTTTTATTTTCTGGCTATAAGTAGGGTCAATGGGCTAGTAAGTTAATTAGATTACAACAGCAGATCGAACGTCATTTACTTAAACTTGAGCCCTCTCCCCTTGGACACTTATGACCGGGCCAATCGATGCCATTAGCTATTGTCAACCGGGTATGGTTACATACAAATTTGTAACACTTTTTATTCTTGCATAAGGCATTACTCAACCAGATAATGTCTATTTCGATTACCCACATGCCTCTTCCAAATCTGATTTTAAGAGGATAAGTAGTAAATATAACCTGAATTTGACGATTGACCATACGGCCAACACATGACATTAAGAGGATCTGTTAGCAATAGTTTATGGATTTTGTGCGAGTTGTACGACTCTAACAACGTATACCTGCTTGCAGGTTGTATCACACAAATTTCGAGTCTGCAAATAAGACGGAAAAATGCTGAACAAAGTCGATTTTATTGATGTGAGAAATTAGGGTTACAATCTCTGATGAAAGAAATAATCCTCTGATTCTTCTCTTCAAATGTTGAAACGAGGGCTTGAAGCTTGATCCCGAATCAAAAGGCAGAATCTTCTCCGTGATTTGTGGAAAAGATGGATGATGTAGCTTGAATGTTCTTCAGAGCTTTTAGGCTTTGACTTGAAGAACCTCCTTGCTTGATGTAGTGGCATAAATTATTGAAGAGTTCTGAAGGGCTTTTGGATGCTTGAATTTTCAGAGCTCTGCTTGCTGATGAAAGCTTCAGTGTGTCTCAATGTGTGTAAAATATGAGAGAGGGCACCTTTATTTATAGGGATGGGAGATGAAGAGTTATGGCAAGACTGCAATTCTTTCCATATCTTTCTCTCTAATTATTTCTTTATTTGATTTAAAGGAAAAAAATTAATTAAAATATAATAAATATATATTTTTAATTTATTTTGGGAAAGATAATTATATATAATGAGATAAATATTGTATTTGACCAAGTGGCATAATTTAATTGGCCAAACTTGACAAATAAATTACTGTGTCATTTTGACATGTGACGCCATTTAATTGGTACTTTTACATATCTCTGACTTTTGACTTGTAAACACGTGGCATCACTTGATTGGCCATTTACCGTTTTTGGTCTTTTGACCTACGGACACTTGACAACATTTAATTGGCTCGTTCGTGAAACTTTGACTTTGACTTATGACACTTGACAACATTTAATTGGCCAATTTGCTTGCCCTAGCAACACGTGGCGATTTGTGATAGGTTGAAAATTTTACATGCCTACACAGGTAATCGTAGTAGTCCGTGAACCAGATGCTGTGTGTAGCGTTCTTGGTCCGCTATTGCACTTTGGCAGGGTTGTGGTGACGGACTTACCCTCTCAAGTAGGTATGGCTCAAACTGAACATTTTATAGAAGATGAAACCTCTCTATAATCACCCAAAGGAGGTCGCTACGCAGATACCCGAGTTTCTATCCTTTTTTCTTAGCAAAGTGGTCTAACATCTTGATTCCACCAGCTGATCCACATGCTTACTCCCTCCATCCCAAATTTGATAGTCCACTAAGAAATTATAAGTAATTTGCAAACTAAAAAATAATGTACTTACGAAAACAATTTTTTTATCAATATGATGTCGGATCGCTTTTCCACCAACTCTCCTAAAACCAATTGGTGTTAGGAAGGGCTTCAATTAAGTCTTTTATGGCATTCGACATCGCACCCGCAAGTCTGTTTTTAGAGCGGTCGCAGGAAGTGGCATTGTGTAACCAAATCCATGGGGGCAGTCCGGGCCCAACATATGAATCTCATTGAGAACTTTTATACGGTGCAAAAAAAAAAAATTCAAAAAATTATTTCAATAAATACATTATTTTTTAGTTTGAAAATTGCACGCAGTTTCGTAGTGGACTATCAAATTGGGACGGATGGAGTATATAATTGACTTCTCCATTATATAAATACTTTCAGGATTGACTTTTTTTTTTTAATTTACCTTTTTTTAAAGGATAAGTTTATTCGCAAATTAATGCAAATATTTGAGGTTTCTCTCACTAGCCCTATTCATGACTTTCTTGGTTGCACCAGCTAGTCCACTTGCTTATATAATTCATTGGAAGTAATTTTGAGAAATGAATATATTTTTTTATCGGCAACAAAATTCATTGAAACTTAGGGTACATCGAGATAAAGAAGCCATCACCAAATACAATAGCAAGGAAATAGTAATGCATACGCATCCAGCGAAATGCTGAATATAATGCAAAGAAATTAAAGGAAAAAAGAGGTACGAAAAGAGTGGCGAGAAAAATGATACCAAGCCTATCAGTAACAAAAAAGCATATTGGTAATTTGATCTCCCAACAGCTTAGTGTCTCCTATAACTCCATGCCAGTCGTGATGGTAGTATCATAACATTAGCAAAGGCATAAATAGGATAACACGATGGATTTTTGCGTGTAATTTTGCCATATTGGTAACAAGATAAACTAGGGAAATGAATTTCTTCTTGAGCTAGAATATTGTTGTAATAAAGAATAAGCTCTTTTTCCAGGGCGATAAGCTTATGAGAATTAAAAATTATTACTCTGAGCCTCTTGAACCCCTTTTAATCTATCCAAAATATTCCATCATTTTTTTATTTTATTTTTTATGGTAGGTAATTTCGTGTGAATAAAAACAAAAAAAGGAAGGTACATGAGTAAGTGGTAGTGGTGTGTAGCAGTTTTTTTCTCTCCCAAACGACCATCCTACTTACTTTTCAAAACGTTATAAGAACTGTGTAAATTTTTTTTTTCCCGAACGGATGAAAAACTCTACGATTACGCCTAAAAGGGTTGCTACGCTAATGCCCCCTTTTCTATCCTTTTTAATTGGCCAAAGAGTAGACCTTCTTGGTTCCCCCGCTAGTCCACTTGGTTATATAATTGATTTCTCCATTTTATGTATCTATAGTTCTATACTTTGAGAATAGACTTGTCCATTAATTTACCTCTTTTTTTTAATTTTCAGGATAGGTTTATTCGCGAACTTTGGATTCCTTAATTTTTTTTATTTTTTATTTTGCTATGACTCTAACAACGCAAATTAATGCGAAGATTTGAAGATTCTTTCCCTAGCCCTATTGATCACCTTCTTGGTTCCACCAGCTGGTCCAATTGCTCATATAATTGGTGGGAGTAATTGATAGTAATTTTTGAGAAACGAGTTTGGCACTTCTGTTCTTGTCTTTATTTACGTGAATACACTAGCCATAAACTCTCACTGTCTCACATCATGGGGTGATTATGGTATATATTAAGTAACCGCACACCATTAAGTCTCCGCCAGAATTGATGAACCATGGGTGGGTCTCTTCAGATGCCTTGAGACAGTGGCATAGCCAAAAAATCGTATTAGTATGGGCACAATTTTTGTTGTGTAAAAAAGATCTAGTATTTTGTAAGAACTTAACATGCGTGCCTTGATTTTCATTTGACTTTTGTTCAAGAGACTTGTATTTTATGATAATATATTAAATATAATTCCGTAAACACAAAATAGTTTTGAGGCAAAAATTCAATTAATTGAACTTGGTTTGTGAGTAATTAGTTATTTCGTGATCCTGAGGCATCGCCGCTTGGTGCCCTAACATCCTTCTCCATCATTTTTTTTATCCGCCTTCATCATTATATACTATTAGTCTTGAGTCTCAATAAATATGTGCAGAAGAATGACCTTATATATAACACTACTATCGAATGCCCGTACCTGAAAGACACGTAAATCAATACTGGTTTCACATGCAATAAGTGTGACAGTGACACCATCTGATGTATATGGGCAAGACAAAATAATGAGGGATTTGTGTGCTACTGTATTTGAATTTGTGAACGAAACTCAACCTCAATGGGAAACTCATGGGTTCGCTTAGACATTAACATTTAAAAACTCTGGTCAAAATACATGCGTTGATTTGTGCAATTGTGGATGTGTGAAGCGAATATTTGAATCCAGATATACAATGAATCTACATGTATTATTACCGTCCTCATCTTTAGTATCCACATCGAGTTTCAACTCCTCCATAAGTACGTACAGACCTCGGGCTGTCCTTCCCTCGCAACAAAATGAAGAGCTCTTCTCTTGTTTGCATCCTTCACATCAGCCACCGTCTATGCGAGTCCTTTCCCATCGTTCAGCTGCGTTGCAAACTCTGTACTCGGAAGAAAACTGAAATTCCACAATTAAAAACAACTTTATGAGAGAACAAATTTGCACACACACACACACACAGACCTGCTAGGGCAACAGAAGCATCATGAGCAATATTCAACAAGCACAACATAGTCTATGTCAATGTCTAGGGTTTTAAGAGGTATTCAGCAGCAGTATTCACCATCATCCATCAGTGAGAATGGCAGCATAAACCATAATATAAGAGTATCCACCAATACTGAATAGAGCACAAATTCTCCACCCAGCAACATTCAGGAAAACAATAGGAAAATAGCAACAGTAACATTTAGAAAAACAGCAGCAGTAGTAATAATGAATAAATAACGAATCTTGGATGAAGCTCTCTAATAATGAATCCCGAGGGGAAATTGTAATAGGTTTTTTTAACATAAATAATTATCATCTTAATTAAGGTCTTAAAAGATGGGGGAAAAGAACAACCCCTAGACATAATTTTTTCTATTAGACTTTCCATTTGTAAAACTGTAAGTCTAGAGAAATGGAAACAATAGAAGCAGACCCTTCAAGACTCAAGAGTTCTTTTCCCTGTGTATTTGGAAAGCTAAAAAGAAAAGGGCAAAAAAGAGCATGGATAGGCTTAACATACTTTTCAACACCAAGCCAGGTGAGGAGTAATAATATCTATGAAACCTTCCAAAAGAGCAACTGAAACCATGGTATATGCCCATTTGTGAAGTTCAGACTCAAAAGATAGATGAGGCAAACGATGGGCTAGTAAAGTTAGAATAAATAAGAGTGATACAACAAGGCAAAAAAACTAATGAATGAAGTGTTTGAAACAATCATATCGTTGCTCATGGCCTTCAAGATAATGACTTGATTAGTGGACTTTTTTTTTTAGATTGATCGTCATCATCTCTCAATCTGAACTTTTGTTGTCCCAAAAACAGTTCGTCCAAATTCCGTAAGAAAACAAATATAAGATCATGTAAATCATTACAGTAGGAAAAAAACATGAGGTTGAACCGCCAAATTCGATGTGTATGCATCCCATGAAGTAATAAACCTCCATTATAGAATTGGTTTTTCTGCAAGTTTCATTTTTTTCCCTTTATGCTAGATAACCAGAAACACCCTCATGAACTTCAATTTAAAAAGGGAGAAATAAACATATTACACTTGTTAAATGGCTCAAATCTTTTATTAAAAGATTATACCAACCTGCAATAGTGCTGACCGCCGCCTCCTGTTTGCTTTTCAAGAATAGATACTTTTACACTGTGTGCGTGCATGTTTGTATTCGCCTAAAGAAACTTGATAAAACAGACCAATTTGTGAACAGACCCCATCAAATACCAAGACCCATAGACGAAAGTACCCAATCGCAGTTAACCTGAGAGTATATATATATGAGAAACTTACTCGAAGTCAAACCCAATCGCCAAAATCGAAAGTCTGAGAAATGGTGAGAAAATTTTCATGAAGCATTTTTTCAATAGAGGCCAGGCACACACAATGCGTGTGCAAGTCGGACTTTGACCATAAAGTAATCACAAAATTATCCGGTATATGTTTGATCATGTGTTCATTGTATACTCTTTTTTTCCAGTAATGATAATAAGCTATATTTTAGATATTTAAGCAATATAGTATGCACAAAATTATACGGTATATGTTTGATCATGTGTTCATTGCATACTCTTTTTTTCCAGTAATGATAATAAGCTATATTTTAGATATTTAAGCAATATACTATTTTTTTCCAATAATGATAATAAGCTATTGCTGCAACCATTCACCATTGTCAATTGTCATGGGAAATCTCGACCTGATCAACAATCAAGTGTAAAACACAAATTATATGACTTGAGTCCAATAGAAGAGGTACAGAGTAGAAAAGCATGGAGTAGGCCAAGTGGAAAGTGCATTTCCTTTGGGATTCTTTACCTATTCTCTTTGGTCTTTGCAAATTAGAGAGAGGGGAGGGAGGGCATTGTTTGACACAATTTTTGTCATTGGAAAATTGGTAAAGGAAGTCTGGCATTAGTGTGCAGTAAGGAGGGAGGAGAAAGGACACTGATGGGCAGTGAACGTGGGGTGGTAGTCAATTAAATGCTGTCATTGATGCCTATTTAGCACATTTTATCGAGCACGTAAAATGCAAGTACTGTAGGAATGGTAAACCAAAAGGAATTTGTTTATGATCATAGTGTGCGCTCATGCCTAAAGGCTCTTTCAAACACGCCCTAAGTTTGTTATTCAGTATTCCTTCGAGTCTATGAAGCTGTGAGCGCAAAACAAATGAAACTTTCTTTCAACCAAAATAAAAAATATGCATAAACATAAAATATGTCTCACGCACATTTCATCAAACACGTAAAATGCAAGTAAGTTATTCTCAAAAACTGTACTACTTACTCAATATTGCGATGAAACCCGGTGCGAAATTTGGAAGTTATTGCGTGAACCCGGTGCGAGATTCCTGTTCCATGTCTCTGCTAACAACCTATAATGAGTAAGCAAATTTTGGATTCACAAACATCAATTTTGAAACCAAACACATAAAAAATAGGCTAGAGATGACATCTGTAATGTCAAAAGGGCAATAAAATTGGGATACGATTTGAAATACAATGAAGTAGGGCACTTTGAGGTTTCTCTGAGGTAAGGCATCGAAGGGAGCCACTATGAAAAATGTTCAGGCAGTTGAAAGAAGCATCAAGCACTTATTGTCATTGATCATGAGTTGGACACGGTAATTCAACTCTATGAAATTCTACCCATCATTGCTCCTCTGTAGCCCAATGTTAAGAGGGGTCGGTTGCTGCCGTGACTGGTTGGAGGTTCAATCAGACGTGTTTTTTTAATACAATCAGAAAAAGGGTCACAAAGTCAAATATTTTGTTATCTGTTCATAATTTGTGCAGTTAACAACCAAGCTTGAGAAAAAATGTGACCTTCCAAGAAGCCTACTACTTCATGCTGTGCTTAATACGCATTAAAAAACATGGTAAATCAGAGAACAATTCAGTATTCCTTTGTTATTCAGTATTCCTTCCAGTCTATGAAGCTGTGAGCGCAAAACAAATGAAACTTTCCTTTCGGCCAAAATAAAAAATATGCATAGACATAAAATACGTCTCTCGTACATTTCATCAAACACGTAAAATGCAAGTAAGTTATTGTAAAAAAACTGTATCAATGCTGTGTTTGGAAAACAAATTCATGAAGATTTATGTAAAATGCAAGTAAGTTATTCTCAAAAACTGTATCAATGCTGCGTTGGGAAAACAAATTCTTGAAGATTTTCTAAATGCAAGTATGTGTCTAGTTTCTAAGAAAGAAAACGGTGCACGATTTTGAGTCTTGAGCTAGGAGTTATGGCCATTTTACCAAAGTCTGTCGGTGCTGTCGGATTCTACGCGGGAATAACAAGAGTTAACTAAAAGATGAGTTTGACCCTCCTAAAAGCACCCATAACTACTCTACAACATCAACATGTGAGAGAGGTTTTAAGTACAGAATTGAGGGCAATTATGAAATGATTGTGTGCAACCTAAACCCAGATGTGCTCAATTATCAAAGCTATGCCACTCAAACTTGGGCTTGGAAGCATGACATTGTGGGATTTTTTTGGTCTGTTTGCTGCTTCTGTTAACAGCACTTGTTACTTCATTTCTGTTTCTGGGCAGTGCAATCAAGTGTTTGGCTATAAATGGAACCTAATTTGGTTCCATCATAAAGCGATTCCCCAAAATTAGGTACTCCACGGGGGAATCGGCCAAGCTAATCACTATAAAGCAAGAACAAACGTTTGTCAACACTATTTCTGCGTTTACATTACTACATTGGGCCCGAGCCACTTCAAAATTTTACCTCTTAGCTTGTGTTGCATCACTTGTGCCATTTTATGTGTGAATGTAGAAAGCTTTTTTTATGTCTTCCCCATTATAGGGGGGTAATGGGGAAAAATGGATTTGATAATGCAGGTTCAGTCATAGGATATTTGGAGCTCTTAATGTGTGTTATTTTCTCATGTCCATTATGAAAGCCTGTCTTTATGGTTTCCCACTTTTTCGTCTACAGATACGTGATCGACTCTAAGGGATGGTTTTTGTATATGGAGCAAGTTGAAAGAGACTCTCTTTGATGGACAGCTTTTGTATACGGGGCAAGATGGCAGATTACTTTTGTTTTTTATGGATGGTTTTTGTTTACCATGGAGTACTGTTGACTGATGGTTTTTGTTTTTGATGGACATGAATATGTAATATAATGGTTGAAGGACTAGCATCTTTTTGTTGGATTATGTATATCTATCAAATATTGTGCTTTTTTGGATGACCTAAGTCAGAACATTACATTTTATTTGTTATGGGTTTTGGTTGTATTTATTTATTAGAGTAATGATATTGTTCAAAGGTTTTTTGATCATAAATTATAAAATATTTCAAAATAGAATATGGTCCTACACTATGGAGTCCACGACAAAACATTTGGTCGCTGAAATTTTCATACTGAGCCGACCACGTCATTTAGTTGGTGTATAATTGTTTCCGCCACCGAATAATTTAGTCGCCGGAAAGCGATACCCCTTTGGCGACTAAATATTTGGTTGTTGCTTGTCCGATTTTCGCATTAAAAATAACACGTCCCAAGCGCAGGACTAGAAATCGACGTAGCACAATATCCGGAAGTCCGGAGTCGAATCCACAGGGCCGGAGTCGGTGTTCAACCTAGAAAACGGGGCGCTAGTTTGAATTGGCTCTTAGGTAGCCACCCTTCCAGTTAATTGAGTGATTAACTACGATAACTGATAGGCGCGTGGAAACCTTGGTTTCAGGCGCCTAAGTAGGGTGATTTAGCGCGTTAAACGCGCGGGTTAATGTTTATTTTCCGTTTAATGCGTGCGCAGTGGTGTTTTTGTTATTTCTATGAGTTTTCCAGGTATATTGGGTTTGGCTCGTGTGTGTGTGCATGGCTTGAAGTGGAAAGCGCGGGAAACAAGGCTTGGAAGTTGGGTTTTGAAGAATGCAGTCGAAGGATCTCGGTATCGATACCCCTATAGGCAGTATCGATACTAATTGCTTAAGAGGGAGCAAATTCTGTCCAGAATGTCTAGTATCGATACCTCTAAAACGGGTATCGATACCTTTTGCTTACGGGGTCAATGGTCAATGATAGGGAATCGGTATCGATACCCTTTATTCCAGTATCGATACCGATAGGTTACGGCCAAGTGTAAACGATGCCGTTTGGTGGCGTCGTGGGTTGGGGGCTATATAAACGTTTTTCTACTCATTAATTAGGGTTCGAATCTCTTTGTAATTTTCTGCACTTTTGAGTTTGGCGGCTACGGTTCTCGGAGCATTCAACATTCAGCGTTTTCGGATTAAAGATTATTCTGTCAGAGTTGCAGCGTTTGGATTGATTTTAGTGTATTGATAATCAAGTTTGTTTTCCTTTGAAATCACGGTATCGATTTTTATTGTCTTTACATTTTATTCATCAAAAGCATGTTTAATTTGAGTTTCAATTCGATTTCTGCAATCTTCTTAAGCATGTGTGAGTAGTCGTATTGAGTGCGGCCGCGGGACGAAAGTGTCCCGTGGCTAGGCTAATTTATATTTCACCTCGGTGCCGAATTATTTTAATTAATGCGCAGTTTTTAAATACGGAAATTTTTGTAGCAAACAAACTCGGGCATCGCCCGTTCCAAAAGCGCGCAGGAATTGGTGACAAGTGGTGTGCACTTGTTGGAAACTATTTCCATATTTTTAAATCAATTAATTGAATTATTGTGGCCCGAGTGGACGTAAATTAGGCTAGCTGCGGGCACCGTAGTGCCCTCGGCTGTGCTCTCCTTTTTTAATTCAGAGTCCAGTAATTAAATTAGTTTAATTTAGATAATTAATTAAACCAATTGAGCAAGGGGTGGCTACCTGAGAGCCAGTTACAAACATAAAATCTAGCATTGTTTGGGTCAACACCGTAGACCGTCTCTGTGGTTCGACTCCGGTACTTCCGGATTTATTGTGCTGCACCGGTCGATAGTCCTACGCTTGGGACGAAATCTTAGTTAATTTTTAATCACCCGAACGGTCAAGCATTTTTGGCGCCGTTGCCGGGGACGGTGACGTGTGTTCAAACGGTGTTAGTTTAGTGTTTGTTTAATTCTAGTCGAGTCATCATAGGTAGAGGTAAGCAAGTTGTACGTAAACCTGATCCTCTCTATTACCGTGATCGTACTAATCGCTTGGTTAAGATAGAGAACAGGTCGAGTCAGTCAGAGTCTTCAAATTCTTCGTCAAAGTCAGTAGAGAGTCGGTCGGAGTCCATCCCCATTAGTGGACTCTACATAGATTTACCTTTCGAGTCAGTCAATTTCGATAATCCGCTGTATCAGTCAGAGTCAGAGTCAGAGTCAGTTTCCGAACCAGAATCTTTTGAGATGGGAGACCAGGAGGTAATTCAACAACCATCGTTGAGGCAGCACTTGAATCCCGAGAGGACCACTCCTCCCGGACCGATTGTGTTCCCTCGAGAGACACAGGAGGCACGCAATGCCTTCACTGTAAAACCCGGTGTCCTGAATAGCCTCCCTAACTTCTATGGGAGAGAGTCTGATGATCCGTACGAACATGTGCGGACGTTCGAGGGGTTAGTGCGCAACCTGGCGTCTACTACCCAATACGACAATGCCTGCCTCAAGCTGTTTGAGGCAACTTTAAAGGATGGCGCACTTAGATGGTTTAGAATGCAAAAGCCTCAGTCCTTCACCACATGGGCGCATGTGCGTGACGCGTTTTACAGGAAATATTTTTCTGAGGCTAAAACTAATAGTTTAAGGCGTCAAATTCAAGGTTTTAGGCAAGAGAGGGGAGAGTCTTTTGTGAAGGCATGGGAGCGTTTCAAAGATTTGCTCTTAAGAATGCCACACCCTGGTTTTGAGAAGATACAGTTGGTCGAATTCTTTCACCTGGGTCTCAACGCTGAGACAATCCAGCATATAGAGTATTCGTGTAAAGGGGACGACTTCTTGTCCAAAACTGCGGATGAGGGTTGGGATTTTCTGGATGACCTAGCAGATAGGCAGAGGGCGTTAGAACCCTCTGATTTTGATCGGTCCGGACCTTTTGGGTCCACTGTTATCCCCGTTACCATTCGTGACCAGCGACTCTAGGCCCAGGTTGAAAAAATGGCACAAAAACTAGAGGAATTAGAAGTTAGGCAGACTCGTCCAGTGCATGAGGTGAGTATAGAGGAAGTCTGTGTGTGGTGCGAGTGTAAGGGGCACATTGCCACTGCATGCCCCGGATTTTTAGCTGCTAAGGGAGCGGGTCAGAATAATCAGGAAGAGGTAAATGCTGTGAGGAATTGGGACACTTACTCTAATTCGTATAACCCGGGATGGAGAGATCATTCCAAAGACTGGTGGTCAGACCCTAGACCCGCAGGTGGAGGTCAAGCGCAACCCCTTGCGCCGCCTCCGCCGCAACAGTTTCATCAGTCCCAAGCACCCAGGCCCCCGCAGGGCCAAGTCATTCCTTACAACTACCAGCCACAGCACTAACAAGACAACAAGACACAAGGATTTATGGGGTTACCCCCAAGTACGAAGCTCTAGAGGTACGTCCACGAGAAAAGAGCAAAATCATTCACTAAAAACGGGGAGGAATACATAGAGCCGGCTATACTCATAACTCTCTCTTGAAGCATGCACACGATATTTAGGAATAAATCTCTGAAGCACGACCTACAGAGCGTCAAACATCTCACACACACGAAAGAGACAACTACAAACCCTAGATATCTCAAATCCCAACTCAAGACAAAATCCTAGGAGGCCACAATGCTCCTATTTATAAGAAAATAATAAAAAAAAGGTAAAAAATGCTCTTAAAAATGCGCAGCACGCACATTTAGCACCAGTGGTTTAGACCACCGAAGCTGCAACTTTCCAAAACCCTAATATCCCGCAGTCCGGACCATGGACACCATGGTCCAAACCAAGGATGCTGCGAACATCTTTTTACACCGAATTTTGTACCCTTGTTCGAACATCTTCAATTCAAGGCATATCTTCATCATCATCTGTATGGAGTGTGATTGTGCTCTTTTGAGTGGCATTGTGTCAAGTCTGTAGCCTGGTGTTGAGAGTGAAAGTTTGAGACTGTGTCAATTATATTGGGTGGGTAACTTTTTGCGTTGGAGAATCGAGGTAGGTGAAAGGCTTACGTGTTTTTGGATTCTGGATTGAGGGTTCAAGGCTATGGGGGTGGCAGGTTCTTATTTGGATGCTATTGCTATGGTACAATTCATTTAAAGACTTGGTGCAATATTTTGGTGGGCTTGTGGCGGGTTCTTATTTGGATGCTATCCCAGGGGCGGAGCCATGCATGTTGGGGCTAGAGGATGCCCCGGCCCCCCAAAGTTTTGAAAAATTTATTAATTTAATACTATTTTTGTTGAAATAATTGATAATATTATTGTAATATATATCTTCCCATGAGTGTTAATACTTTTGGTTTCATTTACTAAAATATAGGTAATTTTATATCTTAATCAATGATTTTCACACCCCTTTTTTTATAAACACAACCCTTTTTTGTCTTTTAGTGAAATTTTCGCATAAAAGTTTAACTAAAAACAAAAAATGTGGTTTGGAAATCACTTGACTTTCTTTCTTTCATAATTTGAAAAACAGGCATATGAGTATTGTTGTTGCCTAAAGAAATTAAACAAAACGATTTATGTATTTTTAATACATTAAACAAAAAATGGGGTG
The DNA here is from genome assembly GCA_963854785.1 of Vaccinium vitis-idaea. NCBI lineage: Eukaryota > Viridiplantae > Streptophyta > Magnoliopsida > Ericales > Ericaceae > Vaccinium > Vaccinium vitis-idaea. Next base: position 38,365,064 of record OY978215.1, read on the forward strand.
TGCTTATGAATATTTTCAATGCACAAATAAATTATATTGAAAAGCAAATCCATATTATAAGTTTGTGTATAACTGATCTTTACTCAAATTCGTACTTAGATTTGGGTTCGTACATTTCAGTGCATCATGCCAAATAATTAATCAGATGCTCTACCAACAATTTAAACGAAAAAGAGTCACAAACAAGCTTTTACGCGCCATTTATTCAAAACCTTAACTTTGAGAAAACAAAATATCCAAATAACATGAAATCACACCACACTCGACCTCCTAAAGAAAATCACACCATGATACAGAAAGTTAGAACAGATCAACATCTTGCATTTCTTTTCCCCTTCAGGCACACATTTGCACTTGTCATTAACAGTTGTTAGTGCATTGTTGCATGCATGATTGCGGTCCCTGGGTGCGGCTTCTTCCTGCGCAATAGCGCTGACAGTTTGCCTCACAATCTGTGTATGAGTATGACATTGAAATATTATGTATTAATTTTCATATTTACATCTTGGACTTGTGTATGATAATTAATTCGTTAGAAGAAAATATCAACCAAATATTTTTCTAGAAACGTGACAAGGAATAAAAATGGAGCTAGAATGTGAAGGCGATAGGATCATAAACCGAGAATCATACAGAGTTTGTCGCTTTTTTCACTTGATAATCCAAGAAAATACTAATTAAAACGAAGCAATATATTAACTGCACACAATTTAAGTAAAAAACGATCCCAAGGACTTTATGCATAAGAAGAGGTACGATAATCAAGTTGTTAAAGATATGATGGGGGTGATTTGGGCATAAGGACTTTGACTTTGGGCCGGATAGCTTTATTACTTCATTGAAAAGGGATGAGGTTAGCGGAGTATTACTGGAATAAACTTGGAAGAAGAACCCATTCAATTAGGCTATAGCTTGCAAGTTTCACTTTCAAGATAAACATCCTATCATATTTATCATGTTACTCACTATGTCCCTTTTTTAAGTGATCACTATCAGAATACGCGCAATTTCAAACTCCTAAAAAATATATTTCTGTACATAATTTTTAAATTTTCTTTATACCAAATTAAAATGCTCATTGAATACTTTAATTTGGTGGAAAAAAAAATTACAAAAATGCCACAGAAGTACATTTTTTAACGGCTACAAAAATACATGTTTCTTAAACCTATCATTTAAAAGGGACGGAGGGAGTGATAGATAAGCCTTAGAGAACTTGTTACCGTGGAGGCCCCATGAACTTAATTTTAACAGGATCTTTAAGAATTACCTTAATGAACTCTACTAAACATATTAAATAGTCATATAAACTAGCCACATAAAATATAAAAGTACATAAGATCTTACAATTGTTCTCGGCGGATTTTTATATTTTGAGCCACACCAGATTAACAAACGCATAAATTCACTAATATTTTGTTGGGAGAAATTAGGGCGAAAAGGTTTGTACGGAATTTTTTAATTTGAACTTATATTCTTGGTTTTGGATATATAGAGTCGGCTAACGTATAGAAAGAAGCGAGAGCAATTAGGTTTTTTCTGTCTACTTTTTAAATTTTTGTCATTAAGGCTGTGCGTGTTCCTTGTTTTGGTCTAATGTATTAGTTATTCAATTTTGTAAATGACCTAAATTGATGAATGTTCATACTATAGGACTCAGCGTTAAAAAGAAGGCTGAAATAAAATTATTACCATCCACAGGAGGCTTTTGTAGAAACTTGACTTCAGAATGCATAGCAGCAATTGTTGGAATATGACCATCATGTTGGTTGTGATCCTCATCATGATGAGCTTCTGGTGGAATTGCAATATGGAGCCCCTATTTGTTTTGTAAACAAATTTCAAGAGACAGAAATTAAATATTTTTGGTAAAACTAATTAGAATAAGGTTGCTTTATAGTTAATATTTTAGATCAGTTTCAATTAGGAAAAAGAAGAGAATATATATCTGCAATATTAGGAAAATAAAATTAAAGACGAAGAAAATTAAAGGAACTACAGTATTGTATGAATAATTTCGTTTCATTTCTTGTATTTTTCTAAAAACAATTGTGTTTCGGTCATAAATTTTTTACTTTTTCAATTACTCTCGCCGAGGCGAACTAATAATCCCCCCTCCCCCCCCCCCCCCCCCACCCAAAAAAAAAAAAAAAAAGGGGGTGATAATGTTGGTAATATTCATGGCCCAATGCCTTTGCTGGGGTATAGGCATGCTAAAAATAACACCAACTGAATGTTGGATCAAAAAATTGACATGATCTTTTTTTTTTTGCTAAGAAAAAGTTTTTTATTTAATCTTTTGAAGAAAATACAAAGATTAAAAGAAGGGCACACGGCGATAAAAAAGCCACCTGAGACCCAAAAAGAAAATTGCCATAGATTTGCAATTGACTTATATATTCAAGAATCTAAAAGCGTCTGAGGCATATTGTGACAGTAGTACATAGCAAACTCTGTGCATGAAAATGAAAAAATTGTGAACAAAAGCATGTGTATCTGCTTGAAATTACCTCATGGTCATGTGCTATAACATAGGATGAAACCTGCAAACCAGCAAAGCAATTTTTTTATTAGTTATTTTCAATGCAAATCAAGGAGAAAATGAAACATCTAAACAAGACATAATTTCGTGTAGGATTTTGTATAGGAAACATAACATTTAGGAAAAAAATTAAATCAGGAAAAAAACCATTCGGAATGCTTTAGATAATTGTTAAAGAAAATGTTTAGGGATAATGAAAGCAAAAAAAAATCTGTTTTAGATTATTAATTGTTAAAGAAAATGTTTAAGGATAATGAAAGCAAAGTAAATGAAGATCGATGGCAGGTGAAAAATTCAAACGATTGATTGAGTTGGATATCGAATTCTATCGTGTGTCGTTAGATTTTGGGTGTAATAATACAGGACATACCAACGAGGAAACTACAAGCAGAAGAAGCATATCTTTCATTGCCATTTGTGGTGTTGAATTAGAAGTGAAAGAACAAAAATGAAAGAGAGAGCTGTTTCGAGTGATGAATAACGTAGATGAGACAGAGGTATATATAAAACCAATATTCACAGAGCCCAAAAAATAAAAAAGAAATGTGGGACCCAGTTCTGGGAGTTGAATTTCGAGATTAACCTTCCCCAGATTGAATAATAAGGGCAAGAATGCTCACGTACGACCATACGAGGACGAGCCCTTAACGTTCACCATCGGGCAACTTCAGATTCATAGGTGAGAGAAAAATGAATTTTTATCATGTTACTTAAACGAGGTGCAATTTTTTGATTAAAAAATTATTAACCGAAGTTAGTGCCACAAACTTGGGTTACTCGAGTCCTGTTGTGATTGCATGTCTGGGTGCGGAATACCAACTTGTAATACTCGTGTTCTATTATGATGCCGTCATTCTCCGGTCCTTTTAATCTTTGTAGTACTTTATTCAAATATTAATAAAGCCGTTCAATGTTGTTAGAAAAATGTTTGTCCTACAAAATTTTAGAGACTGATCTTGTTAAACTGCCATAGTCAATGCCTTGGAGTGCCCAAAGTCCATCAAAAAAATTCTTTTTTTGTACAAGGGCCGATCCAGTCAAACAACTCAATAATGTAGGCCTTGTGTTTTTTTTTTCAAATGTGGACCCCAAATGTAGTGGGAATTAATCAAACCTAATCTCACCTCACCGGAAAGAAACTGTGGCCAACCAATCCTTGCGAGTTCTTGACTGAAACTGAGATAAAAGTTAGTAAAATAATTTGAGCTCTAATATGTACGGAAAGTACATACTAGATTTGAGCACCGATCTGATACAGATGTATGTAGTCTGATACAAGTGAATTTTTAATTATTTTGTGAGATCGCTACATTGGATTATCAAACACGTTTAAGTAGAAAGAACCCTTCTACGTGCACAGACCACTGTGCACCGACCACGTACCGATGGCGTCGGGGACGCCGTTGTGGGTCCCAACTGATTGATCCGAGCCGTTCATCCTTCTCAGAATCAAATTCTGAGTGGGTCTACGCGGGAATCGAGGCATGATTTTGGATCGAGCTCATACAGCTGTCCGATTGCCTCGATTCCCGCATAGACCCACTCGGAATTCGATTCTGAGAAGGATGAACGGCTTGGATCGATCGGTTGGGACTCACAACGGCGTCCCCGACGCTGTCGGTACGTGGTCGGTGCAAAAATCTTTTCCGAAGTACAAATTTGTAAACCTAAGTATGTACTTTCTGAAATTTTATGGAGGTATATTTCGAGCAACGGCAAGAACATTGTTTCCATCTCGATCTATATTAAGTAGTGAAATGAATTAGCAAGGCAGATTAATGTGACAGTAGGGTCGATATGCTAGAAGTTGATATCGAACGTACATAACTTCATCTACTTAAACTTGAGGCCTCTCCTTAGGACACTTATGGCTGGCCCACTCGATGCCTTAACTGTAGTCAACTGGGTATGGTGATACGCAAATTTTTAGGGTGGTGCTAATGCCAAAACCGTTTTTGTCTGTGCCAAAACCGTTTTTGTTTGTGCAAAAAATGCAATGCTTAAAAACCTTGTATCATGTGCAAGGTACAAGCTTTTTATGCATTGCGGTTTTGGCACAAACAAAAATAGTTTTGGCATTATCATTTCCCAATTTTTAACACTTTATTATTGTACAAGGCATTACTCAACCAAAAATAGTTTGCGGTTTTGGCACAAACAAAAATAGTTTTGGCATTATCATTTCCCAATTTTTAACACTTTATTATTGTACAAGGCATTACTCAACCAAATATTAATGTCCATAATTCGGTTACACATGCCTCTCCTAAAACTGATTTTAAGAGGATAAGTAGTAAGTGTAACCTGAGTTTGACGATAGACCATATGGGATCAATGGGCCTTTTTCTGTCTTAAAAAGAAAAAAGAAAAAAGAAAAAAAGGCGTCGCATGATATTAGAGGACATTTTACCAAAAATGTACCTCTTGTACGATTCTAACAACGTAATAGTGTAGACCCGTAAACAATAGTTTATGGACCTTTGTTAGCAATAGTTTATACCCGCTTGGAGGTACTGGTAGTAGTTCTGTGAACCAGATACTCTGTGGAGCGCTCTCAGTCTGTTTTAGCATTTTGGTGGGGTTGTGGCGACGGACGTGCCCTCTTAGGCAATAGGGATGGCTCAAAAAATTGAACATTTTACAGAGGATGAAAACCCGTGATCAGCCAAAGGAGTTGCTACAATGATAGCCCATTTTTTTATTTCATCCACTTGCTTATATAATTGACTTCTCCGTTATGTATATACTTTGAGGATTTGTTAGCACTAGTTTATGGACCTTTGTACGAGTTGTACGACTCTAACAATGTATAACAGCTAGCAGGTACTGAATTAGATATTATGTGGAGTACTCTGTCTGCTCTAGTTTTTTAATGGGGCTGTGGTGATGGACTTGCCTCTCAGGCAAAAGGTATGCCTCAAATTGAACATTTTGCAGGGGTTGAAAATCCTTATAATCACCCAAAGGAGGTTGCTACGTTGATAGCTCATTTTCTTTTTTTTAAACAACACAAAAGATTTTATTAATTTTTGGAAACAAATTATAAAAATTAAAAGGATCCTAGACACGAGACATCAGGAAAGAGAAAGAGCCGACTCGGTTGATAGCTCATTTTCTATCCTTCGGGCATCGAGTCTATTGAAAATGGTAATCCGTCGACACACTATCCGGGCCAGAAAGTGGGCATATAGAAGGTTCTCCCATATTCTGCCCATCCCAGGAGCAAAATATGATCACATTAGAAATCAATTAAAGTGTGATCATTTGAGACCAATAACAAAGAGGTCAGTCCACAAAGCCATCAAAATTGTAAGTTCCTTATTTGTGATTGGCTAATTCCATGACGTTTCCATGTAATTGAAATCCTATGTATATGGCAGTTAGTTGATTGATTGGTGTGAAGTCAAAGATCAGAAAGCATTAGGGGAAGATTTTATCTCTAAGGAAGATTGAGAAGATTGTGAAGATTTTACTCGAAAAGAATTATGGACTTATTGGGTTTGGGAAAAGCCAGAATCTTGGGGGAAAGAAAATTAAGAATAAGGAAACAATGTAATTGGAGATGATCATTTTGTACAAGGAAACAAAATATTTGGAGATGTGTAATTCGCCCAATCAAGAAGCAACAGGTTCGCTTGAGCGAGTAGTTGAGCGTCAGCAGTTGGATTGGCTCTGCTCGAGCGAGTTGGTTGAGTAACAGTGACGTTTTATTTCATTTGTCTATAAATACAACCTCATTAGGGTTCATAAAATCAACCCCTAGCAGGCACAACGTGAATAGAGAGAGAAAAGTTCGTGAGAGCAAGAAAAGACACTTGTGGGTTATTTCCTTGAGAGATTGGATGAAGTATTGGATCTATACACTCGCATAATCTCTCTCAAGTTGGTTTGATCATCATCTACATCACTTGGAGTTCTTTGATGGAGTTCAAAGGCAATTGGAGATTGGTCTAAAGGAGGAGTCCTGCGTAGATCAAGGATTTGAGGAGTCGAATCCGAAGGAGCATCTATTAGAGCGGTTGATGAGCAGTCAGCAAAGAAGTTCTTAGCCAATAATGAAGGAGTTCATAGCGTGGTTATAAGAAACTTTGTTTCCGCGTTTTGCGTATAGTGCTCTCTTCTCTCCCGTGGTTTTTTTCCCCGCCTTGGGGTTTTTCCACGTATATCTATGTGTTATGTTTGCTGTTTATTTCTTGCGTTTATTATCTTGCATTATTACATAGATTAGGGTTTAATTAAATTAATCGGTTTAATTAATTTATTCACCGTAATAGTAAATCAATAGGCAATCCGATTTCGGTTCTTACAAGTGGTATCAGAGCGAGTCGCTCATATTGATTTTGTGAATTTTTTTTTCACGAGTGGGTCCTTCTTGCTTTTTTTTTTTTTTTTTTTTGAACGGTAAATAACTTCATTAATCTTGAAAAAGAACAAGACTAATAGGGGCAAAGAAAGGCAACGAAACACGTGTCGCACAATCCGAGACCCAATACAACAGTTTGGCAAGGAGCCAAACGATCCAACACCCAAGGGTCAAAAAACCCGGATAACACAATAAACGAGCACATCAAAAGGGCTGAAATCCAACACCCAATGAGTCTAAAAACTCTGATAAAAACTATAGCTAGGCACAAATAACCTCAAACAACCCTAGATGCACAGCCAACCCCACCACCTCCCCCGAGAGCAACACTTCACATCGCCGTTAAGCACACCGGATTGGTCCCAAAGACAAACCCATCAGGAGAAAAGCCACCACCGACCGCCTAAAAACCACCACGCCGTTAGGCAAAACCAAAGACACCCAACAGTGAAATCAGCGGGAAAACAGAACAAATGGACGACGGCAGAAGCAGGAACCAATGGTGAACAGCACCAAACCCAAATAGATCCAACGGCACAGTAAAAGGCCAACAGATCTAAGCAGCCCCACGAAGCCGTGAAGCGGCTGAACCCCGTAACACTGCCCGCCGGGAGAGAAGGCCAAAGCCACTCACCAACCAAAGCACGATGACCGAAAACGCCCAAATTCGCAACAACATCCACCGGCCGAAAAGAGCCAAACACGCCGTTGCAAACCGCCACCCGACCACCAACGAACTAGCCACAAACCTGCAAAAAAAAGAAGAAAAAAAGAAAAAAAGGAAGAGGAGAAGGATGGAGCGGGGAGAGAGAGAGAGGAAAGAGAGAGAGAGAGAGAGAGAGAGAGGGGAGAGAAAGAGGAAGCCCGGGGGGAGGAGGCGGAGGAGCCGCTCCCCCCCCTGGCGGCTAAACCCTAGATCTGGAGATGGGAAGATGGAAGCTTGAGAGAGAGAGGCGGCAAAGGAGGCAATTGATGGTGAAGTTTGGAATACTTGTCTCACGGGTTACACTGTACCCATGGTAATGGTGGAGGAGAAACAAGTCCCTAAATCTCTATCTTCATATACTGTCACCGAAAGAACTGCTCGTTCTGCTAATGATAGAGCAATTAATGCTATATTTGCTGCTGTTGATCTTAATGAATTTTCCCGTATTTGTAATTGTGAAATTGCTAAAGAGGCTTGGGATATTTTGGTTACTACTCATGAGGGTACTGACACTGTTAAGCAATCAAAATTTCAAAGGGTAGTGACAGATTTTGAGTTAATTAGGATGGAGGAAGATGAATGCTTTAATGAGTTTTATGCTAGGCTTAACACCATTGTTAACACGAGTTTTACCCTAGGTGCGCCTATGTCTGATTGTAAAGTTGTTAAAAAGATTTTAAGATCCTTGCCTAAACGTTTTCGAACTAAAGTCACCATGCCTCAGCGTAAGAAAAAGCTTCCTAACATGTATGTTGAAGAAATTGTCAGACTACTTCAAACTTATGAAGCAGACATATTGCAGTACGACTTAGTGAAACAAAAAACTAAAACTTTAGTTAATCCAATTGCTTTCAAAAGTAATCACGTTTATGATTCTGATTTTGATGACAAGCTTGTTGAGTATGATACTGAAGCTATGACTCTTTTTACAAAATAAATTTCAAAAGGCTTTTAAAAAGGGAAGTTTTACAAAAAGATTTTCTGGTAAAGAGTCAAAAGATAAACGTAGTGGAAAATATAAATCTGAATCTTCTAAAGATAAAGAGAAAAAGACAGGAAAAGGTCAATTTTTGGGTCCTTGATGTTATGAATGTCAAGGCTATGGTCATATTGCTTTAGATTGTGGAAACAAAAAGAAAAAAAAGGTCTTGAATGTTAAGACTTGGGATGACGATAGTGACTCAAATAGTTCGGATAATCCCAAAGAGGATAGTAGTAGCGATGATGGAAATGTAGTTGCCTTTGTTGCCTCTCTTGAGTCTGAATTTTCTAACTTTGAAGATGATAGTGAGGAAGAGGAGGCGGATGAGAACTTTGATATTGAGACTTTGAAAGATAACTATAACAAGCTTTATTTAGAGAGTCTAAAAATCTCTCGCGCTAATGTTAAGCTTGTTAGTAAAGTTAAGTCTAGTGAAGAAAGTGTTGCTAATATCACACAAGAATTGGGGAAGGTTCAAATCAAGGTAAGTAAGTTGGAAATTTCTTTGAAATGTAGTAATGATAAATGTGATGTCTTGAAAAAGAAAATTTTAGATGTTCAAGAGAAAGAAAACAATCTTATTGAAGTAAACAAATCTTTAGAAGTTCAAATCAACAAGTTGAATTCTGAACTTAAAGAGGCTAACATTACTATTAAGCGTTGGAATGCAGGTTCAAAATCATTGGATGATATTCTCGAAGCTCAGAGAATGGTTGTAGATAGAGCTGGTCTTGGCTTTACAAATCCTTCTACTGCAAGTGATGAAAACAAACAACGGTAAAGCTCATGAGTTAGAGTTTAATGTTCTTTCATCACAAAAACATGTTTGTAGTACTTCCAGTAATGTTAAGAAAGGCAATTCCACCAATGGGGGCAATTTTAAACCAGTTTGTCATTTTTGTGGAGTCCATGGACACATTAGACCTAATTGTTTTCAAATTCATGGCTATCCTTATTCTTTTTGTGGAAATCATAGATTGAATTGGTCTAATTATCATGTTCAAAGGTCAGTTATAAATCGAAAGCCAAGTTCTAGGAACACCAACCAAGACTTTCATAAGAGCTTGGTGCCTAAGAAAATTGAACTTGCTATGTCAAAAATCAGATTTATTTGGGTTACAAAAAGTGACCTTAGAAATTCTGTTAGGGTCAATTCCATTGGGTGACTGGTACCTTTGTTCTCTTGTAACACAGCTTAAGTTTTTTCTTGCGTTTTCATTTTTTTTATTTGTGCCTCATCTGTTTTTTTTTTTTTTTAAATCATTAAAAAAAATTAAAGAAAAAAAATAGTGTGTTTTTTGGGTTAGTTGAAATCTTTGAACTTTTATTTATGGATGGCATAATGAGTTTCATGTTTATTATAAATACGTCCATTATTGCAAGATATGGTGGTCTATCTTTGTTTCTATTTCATGATCAATTATAGAGGGATGTTATTTTGTCATGATAGTCAATCATCATGCCACTCACGTACATCAAAGTCTGTTAAATGGCTCCTTAAGTCTGAGTTTGGAATCTCATGAAAATATCAAAATATCTTGTTGCTTGCCCTTGCGAGATAGACCTAAGACTAGAATTCCTCTTGTGATGTTGAAATTCATCCACCACCATTTATTTAATATTTCCATCTCTCCCTCCATATTGTTGAGTGATTGACTTGAGGAAAGGGCTACCTTTAGGGTGAAAGCCGCCGATGATAGTGCAAAATTCTATAGAAAGAGCCATTCCCATCGGTGAGGTTATTTAAAAAAAAACCCGAGTGTCTATGGAAAAGGGGGCAATAAGAAATAAGGTGGTATTAGTATTGGACCTCTTGCTTAGTAACCGGTTGCATTCGGCTATATCCAGTCCGGATGGTCGCGTCAAACGGCAAGTGGGGTAAAAGAGGATACACGGTTAAAAAGAAGAATTATTAATTGAGGGGGAGAATCCGCCATGCACTTATTCAACAAAAAATCTCGAAGGACCTAGGATGGTTTGACTTCTTGATGGGACAATTGCTTGATCTGTTAATTTTCATGAGATTTTTGAGTCATTCCTGAGTTGAACCATTTCATTCTAAGAATGTTGCACACACTCACTTTTTGCTCATTGATCTCTATCTATGTCTTATACCATTCCCGCATATTGGCAATGAAGTCTTAACATTGATCGGTCCCACATTTTTGTAAGCATGGCCATATTTGTTAATTTTTTTTTTTGAAAAGCAAAAAATTATTAACCTTTGAAAACGAATTACAAAGATTAAAAGGATCCAAGAACAAGGCCTTAAGATAAAAGAAGGGAAGATCCACAAAGAAAACACCCCTCACACCAAAAGACACAAGCTGCAAGGAACCAAAAGGGAAAAAACACAACCTAAAGCTGGCAAGAAGCCAACCAAAACCCCCAACAAGAAAACACTCCTGAAACCAACGCCCCCAAAAAAGCCAAATGAAACTCCACAAACAAACGCCACCAAAAACAATCTCAGCTTGCAACAGAAAAATCGCTTATGATCTCATCATCGTCCCCCAAATAGTCTTCACCCAAGATCTTGCTTATTGATCGAGAAGCCTGAACCGTATTAAGATGAATCCTGCTAATGCTATCAGAAGAAACAGATAAAGCAGCAGCAGCTATAGCAGATCTGAACACAATACATTTTTTCTGTTTACGACGACCCTTCTTTTTTGCTTTGGGAAAACCCAACCTTTTTTCAATCCTTTTCTGATTCAATTTTCCTTTCCCAATATCTTCCACCGCATTAGCTTGATTGAGATCCACAACTAACTGGATACCTTCGACATCTTTTTCTTTCAAAAATCCCACTTCAGAAAGATTCGAAAAGCCTCGATCAAAATTCGCTTCCTCCTCATCCTTGTTAGTAATGGCTAAAACAGTATCCTCAACTTCGAAAGAAATAGAAAGCTCGGAATCCGCAACATCAACTAAATTACCCTCATCATTAGCTATCGAGCAATCCACACCCTCCTTAGTTTCACCAACCATAGAAGCACTAATAGAAGGTGAAAAAATGGCTCTACTCCCAATCGAATCCTCTTGCCTCAAAATTGCATTATCCTCTACAAAATCTTTAACAACTTGATGAAAGTTATTGGACACACCCGTAGCTTCAAGAAGAGAAGTAGTCCGGGTAGGATCCACATAAGTCTGAGAAATGTCATCACCATCTTCTTCAACAGTTGCCTCCTCATTGTCCAAGCTCTCAGCATCAGAACCCACCTCCAAGACTGTAACTGATTTCTTCCGCTTCTTTTCATTCCGTAATTTTATTGATGTAAAAACCCGATTTTCCCATTACGTTTCTGCCATTGGGTCTTCAATGACTTTAACAGGATATGTATCACCCTTAATCTTAACTTGAACCACTTCATTAATGCATTCCAAAAAGTCGGTAGCGATGAACATACGGCCTTTGTCGAAAGCAATTGATTTAGCAGTCAACTCATCTAATTTAACCACCTCTCCCCACAACTTTCCAATGCTTGTGAAGGTTTCGGAATTCCAAGCATTAAGAGGGACTCCGTAACACGAAATCCATGTACTTCTGGAAGGCTTAATCCTCTGATTGTGCCATCTTTCAATGGAAGAAAACCATTGAGGCAAGAGCTGATTATTATCTTGCACAAACTCTGTCAATGAATCGTCAGTATCAAAAGAAATGAGAACGTTAAGTCCTCCAAGAGAACGAATTTGGGCTTCCCAAATGCCATTAGTGATGAACAAGTCCTGTAGGGTATTGACATGGTGGTGATGGATTAGTCTTCCCACTACACTCCGATGCAACCAATCAACTCCAGATTCATTAGCCTCCACAACTTTTGAATCACATAAAGGAACTCCCTTCAAAATATTAGCATATGAAGGACGCTGATCAGAACCAAGATTGCCAGTAACAATACTGGTATGAACCCGATAATCCGTGTCCCGATCATCCCTACTAGACTTCAAATCTAAATCATTACCCACATTTGCAGTTCTATGGTTATTCCTCTGTCTAAGATTGTTCCTATGATCTTGAAAACTAGCCTTCTTAACAAATAATTTTCTGTCATCAATCCAAATCCCATTAGTTTTGGATACAGCCACATCCGCAGAGACGGCATAACTATATCTAATAAAGCCAAATCTTCTCATTGTAACTTTGCTCCGCTTGAGAGGAATAAAAGCATCCCTAACCACCCCAAACTTGTTGAATAGACTCCTAAACCAGTTGAGGCTAACATCCTCTGGCAGATTATCAATAAACAGAGTGATCCACCCATCTCTAACTGAACTTTTTATAATATCAGTACCCTTTGACCAAGCACCCACTTCCCCAACCAAATTATCTTTCACTTTATCCATAAATAAAAAGGATCAGAAAATACCTCATAGAATTGAAAGCTGGTCTCCGAAAATCTCCACAAGAACGATGACGGCAAGCAAAGACAAGGAAAGGAGACCGAAAACGAGATGAAGATCGGCAGCACCAATAGGAGAACAAAGAAGATGCAGATCCGAAAAAAAGAGGAAGATCGCAGGAGAAGACGGGCAGAGATTGAGAGTGCGGGAGTGAGAGAAATAGGGAGCGAGAGAGGGGTGGAAGAGGATAGGATGGGGCGACAGAGAGGTGGAAGAGAAAGGGATGGGCCGGCCGGCGATGGCCGCAGGGGAGGCGCCGCAAGGCAAGGTGAAAGGTCTAGGGTTTCATGGTGTTGAAATCGCCAAACCAGGGAGGCGAGGGCCATATTTGTTAATTTGCATGACATGATATTATATATCTATGAAATTTGAGGTTCCGCTAGTGTTTCTCTTGTGTTTCTTTTGCTTTCTTTGTGTTGGAGATGATTTTTTTTAAAAAGATTTTTTTTTTTTACTCTTATTTGAGAGGTCTTTACCATCCGGAGATCCATAGGCCTTTAAAATTGTTACATGAGCCTGCTTAGCGCGTTCCACCTATTTATAAAACATGATTTGGGTTCTTATTTGAGATATATTCTTCCTCGTTGACATCTAGGTTTCCTTTTACTATATTGTTATATTCTTTGTCAATTCGTGACAAAAAGGGGGAGAAATGTTGTTTGCTTGCTAATGCTTACTTTATTTTTTATGCTAATGCTTAATTATTTCCACAGTTTTGGTTTTTGGTGATCTGGTGTGTAGGTTTGGGGCTATATGATTTCATGGTTCAGTTGGTGGGATTTTCAATTGTTAGTTGATATAGTTTTGTCCCGGAATTGCCAAAGGGGGAGATTGTAAGTTCCTTATTTGTCATTGGCTAATTCCGTGACGTTTCCATGTAATTGAAATCCTATGTATATGGTAGTTAGTTGATTGATTGGTGTGAAGTCAAAGATCAGAAAGCATTAGGGGAAGATTTTATCTCTAAGGAAGATTGAGAAGATTAAGAAGATTGTGAAGATTTTACTCGGAAAGAATTATGGACTTATTGGGTTTGGGAAAAGCCAGAATCTTGGGGGAAAAGAAATTAAGAATAAGGAAACAATTAATGTAATTGGAGATGATCATTTTGTTTAAGGAAACAAAATATTTGGAGATGTGTAATTCGCCCAATCAAGAAGCAACAGGTTCGCTTGAGCGAGTAGTTGAGCGTCAGCAGCTGGATTGGTTCTGCTCGAGCGAGTTGGTTGAGCAACAATGACGTTTTATTTCATTTTTCGATTAATACAACCTCATTAGGGTTCAGAAAATCAACCCCTAGCAGCCACAACGTGAATAGAGAGAGAAAAGTTCGTGAGAGCAAGAAAAAGCACTTGTGGGTTATTTCCTTGAGAGATTGGATGAAGTATTGGATCTATACACTCGCATAATCTCTCTCAAGTTGGTTTGATCATCATCTACATCACTTGGAGTTCTTTGTGTAATTTTTCAGAGAATGGAAAACTGATCTTATTTCTGAATGAGTTAAAGATTACAACGTAAATAACTTAAATAGAAAACCTAGCTCCCTAAAATACAGGATAATCTCTATCTAAAATAACTACCTAAAATAAGGAGATAATATTTATCTAAAATACAAGATATATACTAGATACACTTTCACACCCCCCCTCAAACTCAGGATGCGAGAGCAGAGAGCATCGAGAGTTTGCCAAGGAGAAAGCGAAAACGAGCAGCAGTGTGGGTCTTCGTGAAGAAGTCTGCCAACTGCAGCGTAGAAGAGATGAAGGGTAAAACAATGGTGGCAGACTGAAGGTGATGGCAAATGAAGTGACAATCAATCTCAATGTGCTTGGTACGCTCATGGAAAACTGAGTTGTGAGCTATCTGAATGGCACTCTTGTTGTCGCAGTAAAGAGGTGTAGGTGAAGTAACAGACACCCATTTCGGAGATAAGCCAGCGCAGCCACACAATTTCAGACGTAGCGTGAGCCATAGCACGATATTCAGCTTCAGCAGTGGAGCGAGCAACAACAGATTGCTTTTTGCTTCGCCACGAGATAAGAGAATCACCCAGAAAAACACAAAGACCGGATGTAGATTTGCGGTCACTAATATCTCCAGCCCAATCAGCATCAGCATACGCATGAAGAGTTAAACTGGATGTAGAAGAGAGAAGAAGACACTGATGGAGAGTACCACGAACATAACGGAGAATACGTAAAAGAGCTGCCCAATGAGTAGTCCGGGGAGCAGAGACAAATTGGCTGATAATGTGAACAACATAGGCAATATCCGGCCGAGTAACAGTGAGATAAACTAAGCAACCCACCAATTCACGATACTCTGTAGGATCCTCAAGAGGAACACCATCAGAAGCAGAAAACTTGGCATGAAGCTCAAGAGGAGTATCAACAGTCTTGGTGTCACTGAGACGGGCACGGTGAAGGATATCAGTAGCATACTTGGACTGTCCGAGAAGATAACCCTGGGGAGAAGCAGCTACTTCAATACCAAAAAAATATCAAAGAGGGCCCAAGTCTTTCATTTCAAACTCCTGAAAGAGATGACGTTTCACGTCATTAATTGCAGCACAATCAGAGCCAGTGATGATCATATCATCAACATACAGCAATAGAAGAACCAAACCATGAGAGGTGCGACGAAGAAAGAGCGCAGAATCATGCATACTGGGCTGGAAGCCAATCTGAAGAACAACATCCTGAAAGCGCGCATACCAAGCGCGAGGTGATTGTTTCAAGCCATAAAGAGCGCGACGCAAACGACAAACAACACCGGAGGGGTGAGAGAAACCAGGAGGAGGCCGCATATAAACCTCTTCAGATAGATATCCGTTGAGGAAAGCATTTTTGACATCCAACTGAAAAAGAGACCAATGTTGCACAGCAGCGACCGATATCAAAGTGCGAACAGTGGTCATTTTGGCTACAGGAGCAAAAGTTTCCTCATAATCAACCCCATATTCCTGAGAAAATCCTTTAGCAACTAAGCGGGCTTTATACCGCTCCAAAGAACCATCAGAATGAGTCTTGACTTTATAGACCCATTTGCAACCAATAAGATTCTTACCATCCGGCAACGGGACCAATTCCCAAGTATGATTTTGAGCAAGAGCAGTGAGTTCAGCTTCCATGGCATCCACCCAATTGGGATCTGTACAAGCTTCTTTATAGGACCTAGGCTCAAAATATGTGTGAATCCGAGAAAGAAAGGATTGATAAGAGGATGAGAAACAGGTATTACTAAAACCATATCTTACTGGTGGTTTCCGATGTTCACGAACAGGAAAGCGGTGAGCTGGTGGATCAGGAGCTTCAGAGGCAGATTGGGGAGCAGGAGTAGAGGCTGAGCGGCGGGTGTAGACCTGAGTAAGTGGAGGACGGTGGGGAGGAGCTGCAGAAACATCAGAGACTTCCAGAGTAGAGATATATTCGTCAGTACGCACAACCATAGGGAACGGGTCAATATAAATTAAATCCTCTTTGGTGACAGGAGTTGTTTTGGGAGGAAGAGTAACATAGGGGAGACGCTCTAAGAAAACAACATGGCGAGAGACATGTAGCTTTTTGGTCACAGGATCATAGCATTGATAGCATTTCTGATGGATGCCATATCCCAAGAAAACGCCTAAGACACAACGGGCGCTGAGCTTAGTGCGATCTTTCTTGGGAAGAAGGACAAAACAGGTAGAACCAAACACTTTGAGGAGAGAGTAGTTAGGAACCTGACCATAGAGCCGCTCATAAGGGGAATTACCGGAGAGAAGAGGAGTGGGCATCCGATTCAAAAGATATGCTGCACTGAGAACAGCTTCTCCCCAAAAAGTAGAGGGAACAGAAGATGATAATAGTAAAGATCGAGCAGTGTTAAGAAGATGACGATGCTTTCTTTCAGCTCTACCATTTTGTGCTGGAGTGTCAGTACAAGAAGACTGATGGATAGTCCCATGAGAATCTAAAAAGGCACTAAACTCTGAGAGAGAGTATTCCCCTCCCAAATCAGAACGAAGAACTTTAATAGATGCAGGAAATTGAGTTTGAATCATAGCATGAAAACTTTGATAAATTTGAAAGAAATCAGATTTGTGTGTCATTAAGTACACCCATGTATATCGACTGAAGTCATCCACAAACGAGACATAATAAACAAAACCACCTTTACTAGCAACCGGGGAAAGACCCCATAAATCAGTATGAACAAGCTGAAAGGGGAAGTAGAAACAAAAGTGCTTTGTGAAAATGGTAAGGCAGACATTTTAGCAAATTTGCAACCACTACATTCAGAAATATCATTAACAGAAACATTTCCCAAATAACCTGACTGAACCAAAAGTTTTAACCGCTCACTAGACAAATGCCCTAATCTTGAATGCCAAAGATAAAAAGGAGATGATTTATTATCTAAACGGAAGGATGACGCAGCAGTGAAAGAAGACTCTGGTGGGACATGCAAGTACTCCAAAATATAGAGGTCACCAACCCTACGGCCTGCCCCAATCTGCTTCCTGGAATCCCGATCCTGCACAACACAACCAGAAGATGAGAAGATAACATCAAAACCAGAATCAGACAATTGACTAATTGAAAGGAGGCTTAGGGTTAACTTGGGGACATAAAAGATATTAGGAAGAGAAAGAGAAGAAGATGTAGTAGGGAGGATGGAACCAACAGAAACAACTTGCATCGGAGAACCATTGGCAGTGGCAATACTAATAGGAGAAACAGGAGGCACACAATGACTAAGGAGAGACAAATCAGGGGTCATATGATGAGAAGAGCCAGAGTCAAACAGCCAAGTTGTGGGTAAGATACCTGTGGTGTAACCACCTTGCAAACCTGAGGAAGTGGTAGTCAGGGCAGAAGCTTGGGAAGGATTCCCCTGAATGGCTGCCATATAAGCCTGATATTGCTGAAATTGCTCAAAATGAAACGGGGGAGGAGGAGTGTTGCTGGAGGAAGGTGTTGCCAATGCTGCTGGAGGGCGAGAATGCTGCTGTGGTGCCCGAGACACTGAAGAACTAGTGGACTGAGAACCATTACGTCCCTTAGGCTGAAGGCGCTTAGGGCCCGCATGCTTCCAATGACCCTTTTGGTGACAATAGCTGCACTCATCCACAGGTGTCTGGGGCCACTGAGGCTTGGGCTTACCCGTAGACTGAGTAGGATGGGATACTAGAGTGGGCAACAGAGATGCCG
The DNA here is from genome assembly GCA_963854785.1 of Vaccinium vitis-idaea. NCBI lineage: Eukaryota > Viridiplantae > Streptophyta > Magnoliopsida > Ericales > Ericaceae > Vaccinium > Vaccinium vitis-idaea. Next base: position 38,383,259 of record OY978215.1, read on the forward strand.
AAGGTGAACGGAAGGAAGCAGGCGGAGCAGCAAAAACTGACTGTGAACCAGGAGAAGCCATACTAGCCACTTTGAACCGGGTTTCTTCTGCAATAAGTTCATGAACAGCTGCATCCACAGAGGGCAGAGGAACACGGTGTAGAATTGCCCCACGAAGGGGCTCAAACTGAGCTCGAAGAGGCATAAGGAACTGAACCAACCTCCGTTGCTCACAATATTCTATAAGCTCAGCCTGTGAACGTAACGCAACAGGTTCCATGCAAGCTAACTGATCCCAATAATTAGTCATTTCATTATAGAACTCCTGAATAGTTTTATCACCCTGAGACGCACTACGAATAGACAACTCAAGTTCATATTGTTTGGCAAAGTTAGATTCTAGATACATACCCTTCAAATAACCCCAAACTTTCTTGGATGTATCATATTTTGAAAAGTTCATCCCAATACTTGGTTCTACGGAGTTGTGAAACCAAGTGAGAATCTGGGCATTTTCAATGGTCCATTTTTCAACAACAGTGGCATTATATCCCTCAGCTTTTGTATCAGACGATGGTTGTGGTGTAGAACCATCCACGTGTCCCCACACCCCCTTACCAACAACAAAAATTTTCATCACATGTGCCCAATAAGAATAATTGCTACCATTCAGACGGACACTAATAGACTGATTTTTATCCATGATGCAAGACAGTGACTTTTCTGAAAATAAAAGTAAGGGGCTAAGGTACCAGATTTGTTTCTGAACAGAAACAAGCAAACACCACTTATAAAAGGCTGCTGTAGAGGCAAGCAAAGAGAAATCTGAGAGACTGAGACTTCTGGAGTGAACCCACGAAAGCTCTGGAGTAAACTCGTGAGGATCTGAGAGACTGAGAGTTACCAGAGCAACTCGAAGGGTCGTCGGAGCAAGTCTGAATGTCACCGGAGTATGGAGAAGTCCACCGAGTCACCAGGAAGATCAGACGAAGTCAGAAAGTCGCTGGATATCGTCAGAACTGTGTCAGAGTGCTGCCGGAACTGTGTGTCAGTGATCAGAAAGGTCGTTGGAGGTCCGGCGACGTCTGGCGAGGGCTGTCGGAGTGCGTCGGAGGTCGCCTGAGTGTTGGGTATGTCGGAAAGTCTCTGGGTATCGTCGGAACTGTGCTAGAGTGCTGCTGGACTTCAGATCTGGTGTCGGTCAGAGGTTAGAAAGGTCGTCGGAGGTCCGGCGACGTCAGGCGAGGGCTGTCGGAGTGCGTCGGAGGTCGCATCAGTGTTGGGTATGTCGGAAAGCTGTTGGGTACTACAGAACTGCGTCAGTCAATGGTTGTTGGAGTACGTCGGAGGTCGCCGGAATGAATGGCTATCTTTGGTGTGCTGGTTGGAGATCTGGTTACAGAGAGGGTAGGGTTTCAGATAGCAGAAGTACAGAAGAAGAGAGGAGAACACTTCAACAGACTTCTATAGAGACAGAGAGAGTTTATCGGGAGAGAGGGAGACTGATTTCAGAATTAGAGCCTAAGGTCGTGGCTCTGATACCATGTAATTTTTCAGAGAATGGAAAATTGATCTTATTTCTGAATGAGTTAAAGATTACAACGTAAATAACTTAAATAGAAAACCTAGCTCCCTAAAATACAGGATAATCTCTATCTAAAATAACTACCTAAAATAAGGAGATAATATTTATCTAAAATACAAGATATATACAAGATACACTTTCACACTTTGATGGAGTTCAAAGACAATTGGAGATTGGTCTAAAGGAGAAGTCCTGCATAGATCAATGATTTGAGGAGTCGAATCCGAAGGAGCTTCTATTAGAGCGGTTTGTGAGGAGTCAGCAAAGAAGTTCTTAGCCAATAATGAAGGAGTTCATAGCGTGGTTGTAAGAAACTTTGTTTCTGCGTTTTGCGTATAGTGCTCTCTTCTCTCCCGTGGTTTTTTTCCCTGCCTTGCGGTTTTTCCACGTATATCTGTGTGTTATGCTTGCTGTTTATTTCTTGCGTTTATTATCTTGCATAATCACATAGATTAGGGTTTAATTAAATTAATCGGTTCAATTAATTTATTCACCATAATAGTAAATCAATAGGCAATCCGATTTTCGGTTCTTACAAACTGGAAAGAAAATTGGAAAGATCGAGAAGAAAGATTAGGAAGAAGAAATCTATCTCTGAGTTTTGGTTAGTTAAAGAGGTCAAGTTGAATAAGAACGAGAAAGAGGTTTCATTTTCTTCTCTTTCTTCGCTTGATATTCCCAATAGGAATTCGTTGCTAGTTAATTAAGTAGGCTTGTAAGTATACGGATACCGGTGTTGGGGGTAAAATATTGTGGGGGAGGGAGTTTAAATATAAAGAAATATCTTGAGTTAGAGGAGGGAGAATTTATTGATAAGGAGATCGATGATTTCGATCTTTTTTTATCGGCAAAAGAAATATATAGATCAAAGAAAGGGAGATACAAAGATACTAAAACGCTAGACTGGAAAGGGATAGATGGCCAACATGCTGAACCACACAACTCAGACCAAAACTAGAGCGAAATAGCAAAGGAAAAGATAACTGAATACATCAGAAACAGGTTGATAATGAATCATCACAAAGCCAAATTACTCAAATAGGTCTAGGGTTCTGTGGTTTTGTAGGTTGTGTTTTCCATTTTTGGTGTTGAGGTGCTTTCGTTTTTGGGGTTGCTGGTTTTCGGGGTTGTAAGTGTTCCTAGCAGTTCTTTTCTTTTCTTTTGTTGGTTTCTTGCCAACATCTTTCTGGGTCTGGGGTAGCTTGTCCCTTTTAATTTTTGTCTACTTTTCAGAAATTAATAAAATTTTCTTTTGCCTAGCAAAAAATAAATAGTACTATAACTTCTTGATTCCACCAACTGGTCCACTTGCTTAAATAATTGACTTCTCCATTATTTATATACTTTGAGGATTTACTTTTCCATTAATTTGCCTTTTTTTTAAAGTAGGTTTGTTCGCAAACTTTGGATTCCTTTACTAATATTAATTTTTAACTATGACTATAACAACGCAAATTAACACAAATATTTGAAGATTCCCTCGCTAGCCCTATTGACTTTCTTAGTTCCACCAGTTGGTCCACTTGCTTATATAACTGATGGAGTAATTGGTAGTAATTTTGAGAAATGAATTTTGCACCTGTTTGTCCTTAGCGGGGGGTGAGACTCGATTTCGATATGCATTGTGTGGCATCCAAAAGCTCTACTGCTCAGCATGAGCTAGCCACCACTTGCGGAAACAAAAACCTTGAAACCACTCAAACTACGAAACTACAAAGAAAGACTCTTCTCACATACATCCAAAGCTTCTCCCATTTATATCACGGGAAGGCAAAGAAGCACCCAGAAATTGGGAAAGAGCCGTGGGAGCACTCAAAAATTGTGAAGTTGGACAATTATATTTGACAAACGTGAATCTACTTCCGTTCTTGCTCTTCTTTATTGGAAGGAAAACTTGTTTGACAACGCCATATATAGTTATTGAAGACTTGTATCAAACATATACTTGTCCATCTTTTCTGGGATATTGTCCACGAAGAGAGTGTGAACAATCTCTAAGATTCCTTGATTTTATTTTTAGGTTTGCTAAATGCATGCACTAACATTTGTACGAACAATTACATAAACTATCTATAAAAAATTGTTATAGGGTTCATCATAGCTTTCTATAACACCTCTAGTCCACCTAATATTTTCATAACACCTCTAATCCACCAAATCACTTTTTTTATTCTCTTAGGTCCATTATGTTTTTTTAATTGGACAAAAAAGCCCCCTCTCTCCACTGGCCTCTTCTCTGACGCTACAAATTATTCCACCCCGCATCTCTCTCTCTCTCTACAGTAACTCGGATCTGAAACTGGGAGTACCACCGGCTATCGACGCCGGCGATATTCCAGAGATGAAAGATTGATTGCTACCATCAAACTAGCCGGATAGTTACCGACGCCAGAAAAAATTTCAAGAAAGCTGACGCCGCCCAATAACCGCCAGTGACCGGTGTCAGAGATGGTTGTCGGAGACATGAGGACTCTATAAGGACGTGGAGGCCAATTGGTAACTCGGTTTGTTGTAAAATTGGGAAAAAAAATCATAGGCTTGACCTCCCGTTCTCTTTAGGCAGATGAGAAGATCCAAAAACAAGTGTGAGAGGGAGCTATTGAAGGGAGTAGAAATGGTGCCTTGGCTGGAGAGGAAAATAATTTTAGCTGTAGAAGAAGGTAAGTGAAATAGGGAAGTTGTTGAAGGGATCTTGAAGAAGGAGAGAACTTTTGTTACTCTTGTTTGTGAACAGCTGTAGGCTGTAGCTACTAGCCACCAACTTAAAAAAGAGAAAAAAGATAGACTAGCCTATTGTCCTATTATTGATGACAGCTATCAACCTTTAATTTTCAAAGTGGTGTTGTAAAAGCCTTTTAAGACTCCAATATCAAAACTTTATGGTTTGTCCAACTGTAATTGTGCCTGGAATACTTCAGTAACATATGTTATAACATTTGTGTTGAGCTTTGCTATTTTAATACATCACATAAGAAATTGTGAAAAACCAGTTTATTCTAAAAACACCCTTAGCGGAACACCTCCTTATCCAAGGAACTGATAAGTTCATCGATCCGTTAATGTATATTATAGCATTTGTGTTGCATTTTGTTATCTAGGCTCACAAGATGTGGTTATCTATACTATATCTTTTTTTTTAAAGCCTACTTGGGATCAAATGTGGTTATCTGGAATCACAAAAGTTGGTTATCTAGACTCACAAGATGTGATTATCTGGATTATATATATTTTTTAAGTCTACTTCGGATCAGATGTGGTTATTTAGACTCACAAGATATGATTATCTGGACTGTATTTTTTTAAAAAAAAAGCCTACTTGGGATTAGATGTGGTTATCTGGAATCACAAGAGGTGGTTATCTAGACTCACAAGATGTGGTTATCCGTACTATATCTTTTTTTTTTAAAGCCTACTTAGGATCATGTGTGGTTATCTGCACATTGTTCGGTTTGGGTCTCAAAACCCACCCTGTATGATCCCCAATAAAATGTTCTTTCTATCTCTCTCTACTCATTATCCTAAAGACTCTCCCTCAAAACCCAAACCGAACAAAGGTGGATTCACAAGTTGTGGTTATCAACTCGTGAATTTTACTAAACACAAAATTCACTTGCATTGGTAGCAATATATCTCGTGAGTCTTAATTAGTGTATGCAAGTATGACCACAACTGAGTGACACGTACTCTTTAATACATTGGCAGCAGTGTATGTACTTACAATCCTTATCTACCACTACAAGAAAAATCGCTCTCCGCGACCAAAAAATTTGTTGCCAAAGGGTTGTTTTTAGTCGCCCTAATATTTTGGCAACCAATACTTTAGTCGCCCAGTTTGTCGCCGAAACCTCGTCTGGGAATGTATACGCCGACTAAAATCTGGTTGGTCACCAAAGGCTAGCCATACGGCGACTAAAAAATTTTGTCGCCAAAAGGTGAGCCATACGGCGACCAAAACCGTTTGTCGCCAAAGGTACCGCATCGGCGACCAATATTTTGTCGCCAAAAGTTCATACGAAAAAAAATAAATTAAAGTGCCACATGGCTGCTCGAGAATTAATCAAACCTTGCTTGCACCTGCCAAGAATTGAACCCATGACCTCCTACTTCTTAACCAAACACCTAACCACTGGGCTACCCATGTATTTATGTTCCATTTGTCAGAAACTATTTATATGTATTATCTTTTCGTATATTCCTTTTTATATTAACAAAATGTATAACATTATTTATCATAAATTATGTATTGCATTATATATATATATATTTTTTGAAAAGTATTTTATTTTATTATATTATTTAATTTATCGAAATATACCATCGGCGACTAAAATTTTTGGTCGCCATATGTCTCCACAAGATTTACACTTGGCGCCAATAATTTCGCACTGTATAATTTTTGGCACTAAACATTCCGCGACCAAAGCCGATGTTTGGTCGCCAAAGGCATTGCATAGGCCGACAAAAAAAAATTTGGTCGCCAAAGGCATTGCATACGGCGACCAAATTTTTTTTGGTTGCCAAATGTACTGCTTGTGGCAACAAAAAAAATCTAGTCGCTAAAGGGTCTACAATCAGCGACAAAATTGATTTGGTCGCCAAATGTGTTTTTTCTTGTAGTGTACAAGTATATGTGTCACTCATTTGTGGTTGGAGTAAAATAAAGTCAATTTCTCCTCTGTCAATTCCAAGAGTGGTAGTACTTTGTTCCACGAGTATTTCTCAGCCATTGTCAATTCCAAGAATGAAACTCAAAAAGTTAACTCTGGGGCCACGTTCTCTCTTTAATATCTCTCTCTCTCTCTCTTTAATAAGAATAAGGTACTGACAGAGCACCTCCCTCTCCTCACGTCGGCAAAGAATAAGCAATTTCTATCTCCGATCTGTGTATTTTTGTGGTAAAGATCTCCCTCTCGTCTCATCGACAGAAACCCGTTGTACCAGAGAAATGCGGTTTCGATAAATACCCAGTAAATCCCGACGGAGTGGCAACAATGACTTGACCAAAGAGAGAGAGAGAGAGAGAGAGAGAGAGAGAGAGAGAGAGAGAGAGAGAGAGAGGTGATAGTGCTCAACTTTGCTAGAGCCGAAGACGGCAACGACGACGACCAGATCCGGCGACTTTTAGATGTCAACTCTGTACTTTTATCCCAGTTCCGGTGCGATTCATTGAAGGTCGTCATTTCCATGCAACAGTTATGGCAACTAATGTTATTGAGATTTTATGGCAACTAGTGTTATTGGAGAAAAATATGCAAAACGTGATCATAGAATCTGACTCTCTCATGGCTGTCAACTTGATCAACGAAGATTTTGATGGGTGTCATCCTCAAAGCAACATGATTTTTGAAACAAAAGCCTTGAAGACTCGTACAGGAGCCTCTCTTGCTCACATATCCCGAAGTGCCAATGAGTGTGCCGATCACCTTGCAAGGCTAGGAGCTGAACAAAATGAGCACCTTGTCGTTTTGGATGTAATGCCACCCTCTCTCAGAGAGTTTTGGAATAGGGACCGTCTTGGTCTTAGGCGCATTTTAGACTAATCTGTTTTGATGGTCTGTAACCTAACTACCCTCCTCATGGAGTGCTACTTTTCTGCTCTTGTTTAATTTATCTTCCGAATTGCCCAAAAAAAAACTAGTGTTATTGAGATATATTGAAGATCAACTACTTTGCTAGGGATGGATGATTGATTTTAGTTAAGAGATATATTTGAAGTTCAAGTGCTTTGTCAGGGATGGATGATTGATTTTCGTTTTTTGATCAAGTGCTCTGCAATTTCATGAAGTTCTGTGCTTATGGTCTCACTTGTTTGTCTTTGTACTTGCTTTGGATCCTCACGATTTCATTTCAGAGAGTTAGATTTCTGGTGCCAGATTAAGCATGATTTCAGCTCTCAATGACCTGATCTTAGAGAATATTGTACCCATTTGTTACTAGTTTTTTTTTTGTTTTTTTAAATTCAATATCTGGGCTTTTCTATCCTTGTTTGTAACCTGTTTTAGACAAAACAATGGTGCCCTTTGGTTTGCATTTTTGGGGTTGGTCTCTTGCCAACCGTGTTTTGGGGTTTGGAGAGGCATATGATTGTCAGAAGAGTTGGGTGCCAACCTAATTGGGATGCTTCTCTTTCGTTGGTGATGCCTTTTTTCTCCTTCTCCCTTTAATATTTGTAACCTTTACTCAAATTAATAAAAATTTCTTTTCGCTCTTGGGAAAAGAAAAAAAAACTAGTGTTATCCTAATGCTAGCTTGGGAACTCTAGTAGTATGGAAACTTGACACAAAGGCAAACAAGTCGCACAACTTAGAGGTGCATAAGACACGTTGCATCACTTGTATAAATAGGGATGCTTCCTTTACTCTCTGACTCTTGCCTTTCGCTCTCTCTGTCTCTTTCTACACCAACCCTAAAAACTTGTTTCTTCTTTTCTCTCCTTACCTGCAGCCAGTGAAGAAGAAAAGATGAGTTCTATGAGGAACCACGTAATTTAAAGATATGCTTTGGGTTGTTGTCTTAGACTTCCAAGTGAGAGAATGACTAAGCAACACTCATGCAAGAAGCACATACCTCTCTCTCCCCCTCTCCCCTCCATAAATTTACGCTATTATTTGTATGCTTGCTGATTGCTGATGATATAACATGAGCAACAACCATTTTCTCCTCAAGTGGTATTATTTGATGAAGAAGTTGAGAAAGGATCAAGAACTGTTCGTGAACCCATTAATTGTAAATGGTAGTTGTCTCTTCTTTGTAGACACAAAAAATTAGGTGAGAGGTTTATATAGGCAGCTAGGAGATAAACAAATTGAAACCGTGGTATCGTGAAAAATAATGTTAATAAGATTCTTATGTTGCCTAGTTATTTTTATTGTGTCTAACCGATAAGCCATAACTAATGCATATGCTGCATGAATTGTGCACAATACATTGGGGCCGTAAAAGTTTTGATTATCCATCTTTGATGATTATCTTATGGTAATCTCTGTGATATTCGTATTGGATGTACTCCTATGATTTATTTGTAATATTAATACAAAACCACAATCAATTAGTTCACATGTAACTTGTGACAATATTCTGTTAGTTTTTTTTTTTTTTTTTTGATCGGCAACAAGAATTTATTGATCTCGACAAAGGGTACATCGAGGAGAAACATATCCAAGCACATGTGCAAGGAATATGAAGGCAAAACATGAAGCGAGAAACTAAATGTAAAGCCAAAAGAGAAAAAGAAAAAGGAAAAAAAATGGTACATGGGTACCCAGCCAGAACAACAAAGGTCTATTCTCAGCAAATCATTAGTCTTAGAAGAGCATCATTGCCATATCCTTGAGTAGAACCTGAGCCAGTGAGAATAACAGCTTCAGTGACCAATGTGGGGCAGGATGACCTGGTGGGATAATGTTCAACTGGTTTAGCCTCCTCAGTGGTGCATTGGCACACAAATGTTTTCCAACAGCAGCATTCCAAAGGCTCCCAACAAACAGCAATCCCTCAACAATCAAAGGAAGCATATCAGTAGCATATCATTAGCAGCAAACAAGGCAACACTGAGCATCAAAAATAGCAGTAGCAGGGACTGGAATTCAGAATCAGGTCACAACACCAAAACAACCAAGATTGACTCAGAAGCAAGACTCCAACCCCAAACCGATAAGACTCTGCACACAGGACACAACCCCAAAGACAAGACTCACAGCCCCAAAAAAGCTCAAAACCCAGACTCAAATAAACCCAGCAAGACTCCAACCACTGAAACACCCAGAAGTAACACAAGACTCAACCCACAGGACTCACCATATTCTCACTTTCCTAATGTCAAATTTTCTAATAGACACAAACCCCCATGACACCCCAACCACCCCTAATAGAAACAATCCCAACACACACACCCACACAACTACTCTATATTCTCCTAAACTCCAGGGATCCTTACCCTAAAGTCCAAGAAAACAACAGCAGCAACAATAGGCTCAGATTCTGACTTTCCTTATGCCTTCTAAACTGATGAAAAGATAAACTTGAGCAAGTGAAGCAAGTTGGTTTTGAGCAGCCCAGAATTAAAACGTGGGTTACTATTCACTATCACGATTGAAGACTTTTGCATTTCCGTGATACGTTTTGTGATTGCATAATAAATATTAGTCTATCTTGTATTTGTTTTTTCCTCTGATATAATCTATAAATACCATGTAATCGTTGTAGTTTGATATCAAGTGTGGAGTAAGAGAACATCAATAAAATTGAGTGTGTTTGTTCAATCTCTTTGTGAGTTTCATACATGAAAAGTGTGTGATCTATACTCCTCCACCCAACAAATTGGTATCAGAGCTCAGGCTCATCGTAAAAAAAAATTCTCTCAGAAAAAATACCTTTGTTGTGCTACTGTTATTTTCATCCAGAAATTAGCTCCCTCAAAATAAAATTTTTGCGTGTCGATTTTGTCTCAGCCGGAAACGAAAATCCGGTGACGAAATTGAACAACCTCTATTTTCTTTCGAAACTCAGAAGTTGGAGAGTGACGAAGTACTCTCACCTTGCAGGCTCGGTTGTTCTTACTCATCTGCGGTGTGCCGATCCGAGTCGCCGAGACAGTCTTGAAGCCGAGCGAACCAACGAGCAAAGGCAGCTCACTTGGTGTTGTTGCAATCGAAAGCTAGAAGCCTGGAATTACCAATTGAAAAGGAAACACTTTTTCTTGCCCTTTAATCAATAAATCAAAGGAGCAGGTGAAGTCTTTGGTTTCATCAAAAAGGCAATTTTTCATTTACTCTCAAAGTCGACAGTTGAGAGTCCTTGGTTTCACCGACCGAAAGAAGGCAATTAAAGCGTTCTTGATGGTGATCCACTTACCAAGACAATAACTCACGAGGTGTGGCTTTAAAATCAGTGGGATCCATCCCATTTGATTTTTTTTTTCTTTGGAGCAGAGTAAATATTAAAGGCAAGTGGGCCCATTTAATTTTCTCACCAAGTGTGACTTGAAGTTCAAAGTTTCTGGAAGCATTCAAGGGCGTGGTTATTGATCAAGTAGACAAACCGACTTGATTTTTTTTCAAGTGGGGTCGTGTGCCATTTATTTTTCCGAGAGCAAACTTCTGCTTAAAATACAGATGGCCAACGGAGCTGCACCAGCACTTATTCCAAAGCTCACCAAGGACAATTATGATAGTTGGTCCATCCAAATGAGAGCACTATTGGGTGCTCAAGAAGTTATGGAGATAGTCGAAAACGGCTATGAGGAACCTGCCTCAAAAGAAGCAGAAGCACTTTTGAAGGAGGAACAGAAAACAACGCTCCGTGCCGAGCGAAAGAAGGATTGCAAAGCCAGGTCCATCATCTACCAAGGACTTGATGAGATGACGTTCTACCAAGGACTTGATGAGATGACGTTCGAGATCATCGCTTCTGCTACATCTTCCAAAGAAATTTGGGAGACGCTGCAGAAGACATACAAAGGTGCCGACAAAGTAAAGAGGATTCGCCTTCAATCTCTACGAGGCGAATTCGAGTCTTTACGGATGAAACCCTCAGAATCTATTTCTGAGTATTATGGTCGAATCATGACAGTTGCAAACCAGATGAGAAGAAACGGAGAAGCTCTCACAGATACGAGAGTTATAGAGAAGATTCTCCGATCGTTGGATCCGAGATTCAACTTCATTGTTGTTACGCTGGAAGAACTTAAAGACGTAACAACCATGTCTATCGAAGAACTTGTGGGCTCGCTGCAAGCCCACAAACAGAAGTTGCACAGAGATGATGATAGAGCCATGGAGTAGGCTCTACAGACGAAACTGTCCCTCAACGAAGACAGACACAAGCAAGGGGGGACATCTCAGAGAGGACGAGGCTATGGTTCTCATGGAAGAGGCTCTGGAAGTTCAAATTCCAGAAGTAAAGGATTTTCCGAAGGAGGAAATCAAAACTATGCTCCAAAAGGAGGTGGTCGTGGACAACAAAGCAGCATAGGCGGAGGACAAGGAAAAAGAGGTGGTTACAACAACCGACCGAACATTGACAAAAGCAACGTTCAATGTTACAACTGCCAGAAGTATGGCCACTACTACAAAGAATGCAGAGGAAGGCCATCAACAAATCAAGTTGGCGAAACAGCCAACTATGCAGACAAGGAGCCAGCAGGAGGAGATTCAATGAGTCTCATGGCGCACAGTTCTACTGAACAGGATCAAGGTACATGGTTTCTTGATTCTGGAGCTAGTAATCATATGACTGGCTCAAGGCAGTTTTTCACTGAACTTGATGAAAAGGTTCAGGGAGATATCTCTTTTGGCGACCTCTCCAAAGTCCCAGTTCAAGGGAGAGGAAATATTGTGATCAAACGGAAGAATGGAGATCATGCATTCATCTCCAACGTCTACTATGTTCCAGATATGAAGACTAATATTCTTAGTCTTGGACAACTCCTGGAGAAAGGCTATCAAATTAGCTTGAAGGATATGCAGCTGATGATCACAAATGCTCGAGGGAAGCTGGTTACTCGAGTAAAGATGGCGAAGAACAGGATGTTTCCGCTAACTGTTCTTCATGATACGCCAAAGTGCCTCAATGCCATTATCAACAACAAAAACTGGATATGGCATCTCAGATATGGGCACCTCAACTTTGAAAGCTTGAAGCTGTTGGCAAATAAGAAGATGGTCAAAGGCCTACCTCATATCCAACATCCAAATGAGGTATGCGAAAATTGTATTCTTGGCAAACAACATCGCAAGAATTTTGGAAAGCAAGATGATTGGAGAGCAAGTATGCCGCTCGAGCTAGTACACACAGATGTGTGTGGTCCGTTGAAGCCAATCTCAAACGGACAGAATAGATACTTCCTCACGTTCACCGACGACTATAGCAGGAAGACGTGGGTGTACTTTCTCAAGCGGAAGTCAGAAGTATTCGAGAAGTTCAAGAACTTCAAGCTCTTGTGGAGAAAGAAAGTGGCTACTACATCAAAATGTTGCGGTCAGACCAAGGTGGAGAATACACTGGAGATCAGTTCGATGGATTCCTTAGACAGTAAGGAATCAGACACCAGTGTACACCAGTATACACTCCTCAGCTAAATGGTGTATCTGAAAGGAAGAATCGCACCATCCTCAACATGGCAAGAAGCATGCTGAAGGATAAAGATCTGCCCAAGAGATTTTGGGCTGAAGCAGTTCAATGTGCAGTCTATCTACTCAACAGATGTCCTACGAGGAGTCTGAAGTCAAAGACACCACAAGAAGCATGGACCACTTACAAGCCTGGTGTGACCCATCTCAGAGTGTTTGGTTGTATTGCCTACGCAAAAGTTCCAGAGGCAAACAGAACCAAACTTGAAGACAAAGGAGTGAAGTGTATCCTTATTGGATACGGTGACTGGACGATGAGATACAAGCTATACAATCCCATCACTCAAAAGGTGATATACAGCAGAGATGTCATTTTCAAGGAAAATGAATCCTGGAGTTGGGATCAGACAGAAGCTACGAGGAATATGGAGCTGACTGTTGAAGATGTAGAACAGGTACAGACTAGGGAGGTTCCTAGGAGATCAGAAGAGCAGCCATCACCGTCTCGTGGTTTCCCTTCACCACAAAGAGGTGAACCATCCTTACCAGCTACAGAAGAATTTTCAGACATGAGGCCTAGAGGAACACGAAGCTTGGATGATCTATATCGTAATACAGATCTGCTGGATGCAGACTTCACCATGTTCTGTCTGCAAATGGCTTGTGATCCAGTTAGCTTCAATGAGGCTAACCAAGAAGACAAATGGAGGAAGGCTATGGATGAAGAGATTCAATCCATAGAGAAGAACAAAACCTGGGAGCTGACAAATCTTCCAGAAGGCTATAAGACCATTGGTGTCAAATGGGTCTACAAGGCAAAGAAGAATGCTCAAGGAGAAGTTCAAAGATACAAGGCCAGGCTCGTAGCTAAAGGCTACAAACAGAGGGAAGGCATAGACTATGGTGAAGTCTTTGCCCCTGTCGCCAGGATGGAGACGATCAGGATGATGATCTCATTAGCTGCTCAGCACAAATGGAAGATCTACCAACTAGATGTCAAGACTGCTTTTCTCAATGGATTTCTGGAGGAGGAAATCTATGTGGAGCAGCCACCTGGATATGTGAAGGAAGGACACTATGACAAAGTGTACAAGTTGAAGAAGGCACTGTATGGATTGAAACAAGCGCCTCGTGCATGGAACACAAGGATCGATGCATACTTCCAGAAGAATGGATTCGAGAAGTGTCCTTACGAGCATGCACTCTATATGAAGAAGGAAGCTGATAAAAGCTTACTGTATGTATGCCTGTATGTTGATGATTTGATTTTCACAGGCAACAATCCAACTATGTTTGATTCTTTCAAACAGAGTATGGTCCGAGAGTTCGAGATGACAGATATCGGGCTGATGGCACACTTCCTTGGAATCGAAGTGACACAGGGAGATGACGGCATTTTCATCTCTCAAGCTGGATATGGCAAAAGCATCCTTAAGCGTTTTGGCATGGAGAAAAGTAATCCAATAACAACTCCAGTTGAGAGTGGAGTGGAACTCAGGAAGAGCGAGGTTGGTAATGTTGATCCGACATATTTCAAGAGTCTGGTAGGAAGCCTTCGCTACCTGACGTGCACAAGACCAGACATACTATATGGTGTTGGTCTTATCAGCCGATACATGGAGATACCTGACCAATCCCATCTGAATGCAGCCAAGCGGATTTTGCGCTATGTCAAGGGTACAGTCAATGATGGACTGTTTTATACAAGTACTAAAAATTTCAGACTTGTCGGCTATTCAGATAGTGATTGGGGAAGAGACTTGGATGAAAGAAAGAGCACTACCGGATTTATCTTTCTCGGAGATACAGCCTTCACATGGTCATCGAAGAAACAAGCGATAGTGACACTATCATCTTGTGAAGCTGAGTATGTAGCAGCTAGCTCAGCTGTTTGTCATGCTATATGGGTCCGGAATATGCTGAATCATTTGGGAATTTCTCAAGAAAATCCCACGGAGATCTATGTTGACAACCGCTCCGCAATTGCACTAGCAAAGAATCCAGTGCATCATGAAAGAAGCAAGCATATCGACACACGCTACCATTTCATCAGAGAGCATGTGAAATCAAAAGAAGTGGAGCTAGTTTTTTGCAGGACATATGATCAGGCTGCTGATATTTTCACAAAGCCTCTCAAGCATGAAGCCTTCATCAAAATGAAGACAATGCTTGAAATGATGAAACCCCCAGAGTCAAGTTTAAGGGGGGATGATGAAAAGATAAACTTGAGCAAGTGAAGCAAGTTGGTTTTGAGCAGCCCAGAATTAAAACGTGGGTTACTATTCACTATCACGATTGAAGACTTTTGCATTTCCGTGATACGTTTTGTGATTGCATAATAAATATGAGTCTATCTTGTATTTGTTTTTTCCTCTGGTATAATCTATAAATACCATGTAATCGTTGTAGTTTGATATCAAGTGTGGAGTAAGAGAACATCAATAAAATTGAGTGTGTTTGTTCAATCTCTTTGTGAGTTTCATACATGAAAAGTGTGTGATCTATACTCCTCCACCCAACATAAACACCTCTTGAAATCATCCACCCTGTAATCCTTGATGTCAAATTTTGCTTTAATCCAGATGGCCATTCTTGTTTTGACTATATCAACTACCTCTGAAGCATCCCACTCTTTGTTTCTAAAGACTCTTTCATTTCTGCACAGCCACAGCGTCCACAAGACTGCATAGAAGCAAGATTGCCAGCAGAATTTTTCTAGGTTCTGAAATTTCAAGCTATTCCAGAAATGGAACAGTGATGGTAAGGTAGGAGGACATACCCACTCAAGGTTCCACCAGCTAATAATTGCGGACCATATTCCCCAAGAGAAATTACAGAGAAGTAGGATGTGGGAAGGGGATGCGGACAATATTCTGTTAGTTCCCATGTAAACAGAGATCTACGTACATGTCTTGTGATATTAAAAGAGTTCACATGTAACTTGTGGGAATATTAAATTTAATTTCCATTTAGACCGAGATTTTTGTGCATATTGTTATACCTCAATGGGTCTGCATGCATCATGTGGGTTAATTTGGGGGAATTCATAATTGTTAGGTAATTGATTATCATAATATCATGGTTTTTGTATTTGTCATATTACTTCTCATGGAACCAATTACTATACCTACGATATACACATCCTCATTTATTTTTTGTCCTTACTGTGGAGTTTTCTAGGAGTATATAATTTTTTCCAATTGCGGTTAGTGGCTTTCAATTTTAATTCTCTTTTTGCTTCTTTGCCTTGAAAAGTAGTACAATACACCTTCTTATTGGATGTGTACGATATTTGCATCATCTTGAATCCATCTTTCATTCAATACTTACACAAAAAATAGTTTGTGAAGAAATTTATATATAGCATTTGAATATATTTGTATAGCATCAAGAAGAACACTTCTAGCATTCAAAATTTCAGATACCTATCCGATTGATCTCCAACTGGTGGTATTCAAGCCTTTTTGCAAATCTTGGAAAAGCATAATTCAAGCATAGAATATGGATGGAAGTCCAAAGGTTGGAAACCCAAAAGTTGTATCCCACACGATCAATGAAGAGCAAAATTTAAATCCTATTTTCAGCTACAACTCATTTAATGCCAAAGCTGTCACCCAGATTAGCTCCTCCAAGATTAATAGCCTACAGAATGAATCTCCAGAAGTTGACCAACTCTCAAGTTGGAGTGAACTGCCTTTCAACATAAAGCTATCAGGACCATCTAAGAAAAAGGTGGCGGCTGAGAAAATTAAAAAGAGAAAGAAGTCAATTGAAGAGTTGATTGGATTCCCGAAATCTAAAAAGGGTGGAAGGAAGACAAAGAAAGTTGTGCTTGTTAGAGCTGCAATAGCCTCAGCAGCACTCTCAATCTCCTCTGAAGGAATCAGAAATAGAAATAGAATGATCTTGAATGAAGAGGAGGCTGCAAGGACAATTTCTAAAATCATTGGTGAAGATTACATGGGAGACGATGAGGAGGTTATCAGCAAATTAATGGCAAACAGCATATAACTTCGGCAGTATGAAGATCCTGTCTTGATATCAGGGGTTTGGGAAGAAATGAAAAAAGGGGGAAGCTTAAAAGCTATTGCGGGAATCTTAAAAGCTATTGCAAGGCACCTTAACGAGATCAGGAGCATTGAGGATAGTCAAGGCTACTCAATAAGGGCTAGAGGCATGAGAGATTAAAACATCTTCATGGAAGAGATGATATTCATGGATATGCAGCTCTTGGGTAGAAGCATTGCTTGGTCAATCTCTCAGGAATATGAGTAGAATGCCGGTGTTAGCTTTGTTTAGTTGGCATCTTGCTAACTTTTTGGGGTTGCTTGGGGGAGTCTAGTGAGGCTTTGCTTCCTCGTAGCTGTGTTTTCTCCTCCTTCTTCCCTTTTAATCTTTGTATTTCGTTCAAAGATTAATAAAAAAATTCGCCGTTCAAAAAAAATTTCAGATACTTGCATCTTATTTTGTTGGTCCCTTATTGAAATCCAACTATTTAAGGGAAAATAATTATGCATTGTACTTTGTTAATTCCCCAAATTTTTCCCGTAATGTGATGTTTCTTGAAATTCTACTTATTTAAAGGTGGAAAAAAGGAGGGTAATTTTGCGTTACTTTTTTGGAATTTTTTTTAAATAGACAATCTTTTTGAGACATCGAAAAATAGAATACTGAACCATCTTTGCGGGACAGAGGAAGTGTATGTTATGAAGCAACATCTGGACTTAGGAAAATCAAAGAAATGACCTTAGCTGCTTTCACTTCATAATTTTATTGGATTCTTATCCTATTTTGTTTGTGTTTGTGTGTCTGATAGCTGTGCCTTTGATCAGATTGTTAAACACATGATTTTTTCTCACTAATAAAATATAAAAAAATTTAATTTTTTATTGGTGGAGGAAAATATTTACTCAAGGACAATATTTTTTCCTCAAATTAAAGACATGATTGACGGACAAAACGAGATAACACAATATTTTCCCGAAAATGATAAGGGTACGCCCCCAAATCCACACCAACACATCCCAACATTTCAAAAGCATTTTTCGATGTTCCGGATTTGAAATGAATTCTTACCGGTCAGAGTAACTCTGACCGGTAAAAATTAATTTCAAAATCTGAACAATTGATTTCTGATTTATGAGATGGACGATTAGGATGTGTTAGTGTGCATTTAGAATACGCGTGTGTGGTGTACCCAAAGCATTGTTGATATTTTCCTATCATAAATTTTTTACCTAAACAAGCCAAAAGGAAACATTAGTAACACGAACAAAGTTCAAAATAACATCTTAGGGGAAATCCATTTTTTTACTTTTCAGTAAACTCATAAAATGGCCACGAGAATCTAGTTCCACCATCGACTGGATATCTCTTAAACTCCGAAAAACCCATTTTCTCGGCAGAAGATGCAGAAATCCAGGGGAAAAAGGTTTACCCATGATTATCATTATTGTATTTGATGATGTGACCATTTGAATAGCCATCTCCAATAAAAGATTTTGAAATTACATGGTAATTGCCAATTGGTGTTTTCCGCCATTGGCAAATGGGATCACACCTCGTCCTCTTCATTTTAAAATTTTTGTTTTGGATAACATTATTATTGTTTCTTTAGAGATCTTTTTTTTTTTTTTTGTCATTGGTTAGTCTTAATCTATTAGACGGGGAGGGGGAATAAGACTTGATACTAAGATTCGGTGTTGGACATCCAAGAGCTCTACCGCATGAGTTAGCCACCACTTGTAATCTTTAGAGATCCAACGCACATAAAATGGAAAAAATTGAAGCCCAATACCGATGCACACTGAAACAAAGAACGATAGGAATGGCACCATGGAAATAAAATTAACTCTTTATTTCGATTCGGTTGAGCAGATTACTATGATCGACATATAAATGGAAAAATTAAAGCTCATCACAAGATTGAAAGACAGAGGAAGCAGTAACATCAAAACCAAACCAATCTCTTTATTTCAATTTAATTTAAACCAAACACAATAGCTTATCACAACTAGTTCCACACATGATTCGGCGATACATTTACCACCGACGTCAACCACTCTCTTTGCCTGGGATGCAGAACTCCTTGGTGAACACCACGTCGCGGAAAATAGGACCACCCATCATCGCGAGGACAAGAACCATGATGCGATTGTAAATCATGTTTGCCTCGTCTGTTTTCTTAAGGATGTGCAATAGAAACATTAGCTACCTATATATGCCACAATTTATATAGGCATTGACAGCGTGACATAATAAATATATGAATCACACATTCGCATAATAAATATTACTGACATTAAATACTTTTCCTCTGTTGTGCTTACAGGTGAATCCTTGTTGGTATATATTTACTCAACTTAAATATATGTTTGTGTTGTATCCAGCGAATGTATTGGCTATATTCACAATATAATGATTTGGACCGTTAATTGCTGAACGGACGGCAGTGATTGCTCACTGCAGGGATGTAGTGCAAAAGTTCACTACAACCCCTGAATCCGGGTTGATTTGGTTGCAATTGTAACTCTTGCTTTCTTGATGATATGCCACAAACAACAATCCAGGCTTATTATGATGAATGGAATTTTTTTTTGCGCCCATGAAAACAAAAAAACAACAATCCGGCCTTTTTTCCCCAAGCAGCTATTCTTTATGCACATTGACGGAAAGAAGGCCACTCTGAAAATTCAATTTAAATCATCTTTTATGTAATCGCATTTTCCGTCCGCATACAAAAAAAATAGCTGGGTTACATAGGTTATATAGATCTGGGGAGGGCAGCTGAATTGATGTTAGAAATCACAAAACATTTTGCATATTTCGGCATTATTACATTACCTGTTTATGTTTGGCTTACCTTTGTTTAACCAATATTGAATTTAATGACGACAGGTTTGTAATATCTAGAGTTTCCACTTCAGGAGAAAATTTTCATTCCTGAGTGGGTACAAGGTGGTGCTTTACGTGGTATTTGCAATGCCCCATCACAGCCGTTAAAAAGTGTTTTGGACAGTCTGGTAAAAGTGTATTTAAAATCTGGACCGTCCAAAAGTGTTTTGGACGGGCGAGATGGGTGACGGGTACCGCCATGTGGTACCACCCAACACTGAAAAATTTTATCCTTCAATTTCAAATGATCTTCCAGTTTAAGCATTGAAGTAAATGAGAAACGAAATAGTTTCGTGGGTATTAACTTACCCATTTATCTTTTCTTCGGCTAAAACATTCAGCAAATTATCTCTGAAAAACTGCGCATGAGAAACAAAAATGGTTGTCGTTCATGGTATATCTCAATCAGATAAAATTAACATATGCATATACATTTGTGCACTACACTTCTGTAGTGAGCAATCATAGCCATCCGTTCAGCAATCAACAGTCTGAATTAAATGAAACTAACCTATATGTATGATAATCTGGACCGTTGATTACCGAACGGACGGTTGTAACTGCTCACTACAAGAGTCAAACCAACATTATATTGAGAATACAGCCAAGACATTGGCTTGATACAACCCATACATATATTTAAATTGAGTAAATATATACCAACAAGGATTCACCTGAAAGCACAACAAGGCAAAAGTATTTAGTGCCAGTAATATTTTGCGAAAGTGATTCATATATTTAATATGTCAAGCTGTCAATGCCTATATAAATTGTGGCATAGCTAGCTAATGTTTCTATTGCACATCCTTAGAAAAACAGACGAGGCAAACATGATTTACAATCGCATCATGGTTCTTGTGGTCTCGATGATGGGTGGTCCTATTTTCCGCGACGTGGTGTTCACCAAGGAGTTCTGCATCCCAGGCAAAGAGAGTGGTTGATCGGTGGTTGTGCTAAGCTATTGTCTTTGGTTTAATTGTTTAAATCAGATTGAAATAAAGAGATTGCTTTGGTTGCTGATGTTACTGCTTTCTCTGTCTTTCAATCTTGTGATATGAGTTTTAATTTTTCTATTCATATGTCGATCATAGAAATTAATTAACTCTTTATTCGGAAATCCACCTGTATAAGAGAACATAATTATTTTACATTTGTTAATTTCTCAAATTGGTCCCGTGATCTGATGTTTGTTCAAGAAATCCCAACTTGTTTAAAGGTGGAAAAAAAGGAGTGACAATATTGTAATTGTAATAATCCGAAATTTTTAATAAAATTTAGGATTATTTAATTTTGTTTTGATTACTTTAATTTCGTTATTTAATTTCTAATTACACTTAGGACCCTTAATTTGTAATTACTACGGTTTATACCCTAATACTTCCAAATTGCTACAAATTCGACTCTAAGGCACGTTTACATTTTAATCGCGAGCATTACATTTTTATAAATTCATTTCATACTTAATTATACACATTTTTACACATACACACACATGTGTGCATATATGCATTTTATACATACATACTCACTCTAAACTCCACCAACCACCCCACTACTTCTTCCAAATCAACCCAACACCACACTCCACCACAAAATCAGCCCCCTCACTCTCCCCATGACTGATTTCACACTCCCTCAACCTCCCCCATCACCTCCCAAACCACCCCTTGTACTTTCACTACTTCTACACACCACATCCCACCAAAATCCATCACTACACTCTCCTATATCATCAAATCCGCCCACAACTCTCCCATTCTACTTCCATTCACTTCTTCTTCCTCCTAAAACTCCCAAGTGTTAGAGCAAAAAGCCCCCAACTCCACCATCAAGTTCTAGTGAGAGAAAGAGAGAGAAAAAGGCCAAAACTTGGGTTTCCACCTCCAAACCAAACGACATTCAATCTTCTTCCACAAGTTCATCCATTGCACTCCTAGGCATCCACATTTCACCATCCAAGCAAGCCAAAACGGCCCAAGAAGCTCCCTCTGCCGATTTTTTGCCAAAACTCGTTTTACTGAAATCTTTCGCAAAACAAGGTAGAGACTCTTACCCAATCATTCCTAAGCATTTGTATGTGTTAGAATAGCCTAGGGGTAGTTTGAAGTCGAAGGGTTAAGGCCCAAGGTGAAGGGTTTCACGAAACCCGAACAAAACGCAAGTTGCTCTGTTTTTGCTAAAGCGATAGTCCGGACCACCCTAATCCCCGTCCGGACTACGGGTAAAGAATGTTCCCTTCAGTTTTGGCTTAATTTCTGTAATTACAGTTTAGCCCCTTGTGTTCCTAGTTTCGACGGTTTTGACCCTAAACCATGTTTTTCATGCATATTAAGCCCTAGATTCATTTTGGTTCATGTGTTTAACTTCTCAAGCATGATTAGGACTTATTCAAGTGTTTATGTGAGATTTAATGTGTTCATGTTACGGTTAACCTTGTTCGCGTTCTTGGTATTAAACTTAAGGGTTAAAAGTGTAGTTTTATAAAGTATGTGACTTAATCTACAAAGATATTTATGTTCCTACTTTTATCAATTAAATGTCATTAGTAAAAGTTTATGAGTGTATCAAAATTTCTAAAATACCCTTCGTAGTGTAAAATGACCATTTTGCCCTTTATTACATTTATCACCCTTATAATAGTTTTGGACTTACTAAGATTCAAGGAATTACTTTTTGAGTCAAGTTATGTCATAACTAGCTAAAATAAAGTATTTTTGATGTATTTACCCTTTTGATGGAAAAATTACCTTTTTGCCCTTGTATTATGTTTATTTACAAAAATGCCCCAAAGTTAGAAAGATTTCGCTAAGGACCCTAGAACCGTGATATTACTTTGATTACCCTTATACTTACTTAAAATGACGTTGGTGACCCTTACTTTATTTAAATTACATTTTGACCCCAATAGTTTAGTAAATTACGTTTTGGCCCCTGTAGTTTGAATTTATTACGTTTAGACCCTTGGTTTTCGATTACTTGAATTTCGTGAACTTTTGAATCGAGATATTCGGTTGTGACCCTTGTGATATCGTTATAGCTTTGCTTCTACTGTTAAGTGCACTTTTCATAAACGTGTTGAATGTTAGAATGGACAACTAGGTTCCCGGGTTGGGTGATCGTACGCGGATATCACATAGACGATAAGGTTAATGGAAAAGTGAATTGGAATCGATTATTGGGGAGTCACCCCGAGATTTGTTGAATGGCAGTTAGCCAAGTGATTTCGTTTTGGAGGAATATTTGGCAGCCTGCCAAGATTTCGAAACCCTAGGATATGACAATCTGTGATTACTTCATTTGAATTCTGAGGTGTTAAAAGGGTGGGTGTATTATAGACCGAGTCAAGACTATATACCTACAGGAGCTGACAGTTGTCACTCGTAGCCCAGTGGTACAGTCAGTCCCTCGGAAATTCATCCTTGCGAGGCGGCTGACGGTTGGATTAAGTAAGTAACTTATACCTTCCGTCAGGGCTCCCAGTCAGGGCAAGCAAGGGGGGAGTATATCACAAATTGGTCATAGTCCCTAGTGGTTAACCGGGAGGAAGGTTCTCTAGGTTGAGAACTTAGATGAATATGTAAGTTAATGGCTAGTAATGAAATCAGCTATGTGTTTAATTTCTGCTTTACGATTTATTTCCTACTTATTCCTTTAATTACTGCTTTTCAATCATATATGTTGTGGTTGAATGACAGTTCCGCCAAGTGATTGTTTCAGAAGATTGTTTGGCAGTCTGCCTTGATTTCGAAACCCTAGGATGTGACACTCTGTGATTTGCTTCATTTGAATTCCGAGGCGTTATAAGGGTGGAAGTATTATAGACCAGTTTCGGCTATATACCTACAGGACCTGGCAGTTGCCATACGTAGCCCAGTGGTACAGTTTTGTCCCTGGGAAATTCATCCTTACAAGGCAGCTGACGGCTCGATTAAGTACGTAACTTATACCTTCCGTCGGGGTCCCCGAGTGAAGGGCAAGTAAGGGGGGAGTAAATCACAATTTGGTCATATTCCTTAGTGGTTAACCGGGAGGAAAGTTCTCTAGGTTGAGAACTTAAATGAATATGTAAGTTAATGGCTAGTAATGAAATCAGTTATGTGTTTATTTTCTGCTTTACGATTAATTACCTGCTTATTCCTTTAATTACTGCTTTTCAATCATATATGTCGTACTTGTATGTTAAGCAAGGGTTGGGAGGGTTAGAGTAGCTATTGAGTGATTTATCGCTCACGGTGTTACACTTTGTGTGACCCTGATATAATACTATGATGTTGCTTCGCGACTCGGACGTATTATGCCAGACTGTAATCAAGCACGTACCATTGATGCCGAAGGAGACAGTTATTTCGGAGTCGAGGGTTTTCCGGCAGACCAGGCTCAGGAGGAGTCGTGGAATCCAGAGTTGAACCTTAATCTGTAGAACCCACCCCTTTATTTTTAATGTTGGATCTGTAATATTAATTTCTCAAACCGTACTAAGTATTTTGTAATGGGTTGCACTTCACATTTTCCAACGTGTACTCTGATGGAAACTCTTTTATTAAATTAAGCCTAATTAGTTATCTTAATTAATGCTTCCGAAAATCGGGGCGTTACAGTAATGTTGCATTAATTTTTTTGAAACTTTTCAAAGTGGAAAATCTTTTTTTTTTTTAAGACATCCCAGAATGGAATGTTGGACCATATATCTTTGTGTGACTGAGGAAATATTCAGTATATGTTATGAAATTTAATTAAGATTGTTGTAATGAACTATTGTAAAATAGTTATATAAGAATTCATTATTGATTTCTAACGCAGCTACTACAAGAAAGTTGAGATACTCAAGCGGCCAAAAGCGCTGGTAAAAGTGCCTTAAAACATTAGGCTATACTATCGCTTGTATAAAGCCGTTGGTATCTACCCGTTGCTATATCCCTATACCGGTGCTTTTTGGCAAGCATTGGTATAGCCTTTATTTTACCAGCTTTCGCAACCGCTGGTGTAGACTAAGTTTTACTAGCGCTTTAGAAACGCTAGAGTAGACTCTGTTTTACCAGTGCTTTTGACCGCTCGTGTAGACTTTCTACAAAATGAAAAGTCAGATCCTAGTTATTTTGATGCTGTTGCTGCTGGGGATATTCATAGGTGTATGAATGATATTGAGATGGAGGATTTGAACTTTAAAGGCCTATGGTTTACTTGGTCTAATAGAAGAGCTGGTCATGGCCATAGCAGTAGTAGATTGGATAGAAGAGTTGGTCACTGAGTCAGAAGCTGCAGTTCTTACTCCAGGTGTTTTCTGATCATTCACCTATTTTAGTTATAGTAAATATTCCATATAGGGGTGGAAAAAAACCTTTTAAATTCTTTAATTTTTGGATGAAAGATAAGGGTTTCCTCAACTACTTACTCAGTCTTGGTGTTCCCCCATGGATAATGTGGACTCCCCTGTGTCTCTTTTGTATGGCAAGATGAGAGGATTAAAGCCATGTTTGAGGAGATTCAAAGAGTTCTATAGTGATATTCAAAAAAGGGTCATGAATTCTAGGAGTGAGCTTGACACTATCCAAACCTTATGTGCTAATTCCACGATGTAGACACCCCGATTTTGACCCGGGATACTTGCCAAGCAATCCCGATGATGAAATAGACCAACCGTGAACACCTTAAGGTTAAGAAAAGAGCTTGGACTTCCCCCAAATAACCTAAACCACCTCAAACCACTCCAAACCACCAAAACCATCCCAAATGACCAAAATACCCTTCAAAATACCAGAACCAACCACTGTATTGGAGGGGGGCTTGAGCGCTCAAACCCCCTGTTTGAGCGCTCAATCTCTGTCCAGTCCGTCGGTGGCAGAGCATCTAATGATGAGATTCCAACTGATTAGCTGCCACCCAGCCGTTTTTCTGTTGCTCGCATGCAACTGATAGACCCCAGGGTAGGCCTAAAACACTTCATTAGGCCCTCCACTTCAAATCAATGCACTTCACCCCCCATTTCACTCTATAAAAACCCTCCTTCTACACCATTTAGAGAGGTTAGACACACTCACATATTCTGAGCTATCTCTCACTCTCTCTAAACACTACATTTCCAGCAATCATCAACCCATCACTCCCACTTCAATCTTCTTCATCCATCAAACCCATCCTTAATCATCAAACTCTCTCACTAGAGCATACCATCATCTACTCCAAATCAACTCAAGCCACTCCACACCCATCATAATCTGATCAAAACAACCCACATTGCTCATACACACGTAGCTACAATCCCATCATCCATCAAACTTCTAAGTCCAAGCTTAAATCAAAGCCAAAAGGTAGAAACCTATGTAAAAATAACGGTTTGGTACTCCTGAGGGAGACCAATGGGTTCATGGAGGTCTTCAATACCTCTAATGGACTCACAAGGTCCTAAATATGCAAGAAAATGATCTTTGAAAATCCCAGTTCCAAACAGTTTGAGCGCTCAAGCCTGGAACTATGAGCGCTCAAACCCTTTGAACACTGTTTGTGTTTCTGTGGCTTCTGATCATATTTTATCTTGATAATATCATGCTTATGGCAGTTTGTTGGTTCAATAATCTTTACATCAGTTTATCTTGATTTTTGATCATCGATCAATGAACCCAAAAGCCATAAAAAGTGATCTCTCATCTTCATCAAGTCTTTGATGATCTTATTTCATAAATAAAACAATGTATCTCACTTTTCCAACCATGATCAGAAAGCTTTAAGTTCATATCAATATCAATGAATGATCAGAAATCACAGAAGATCACAATCTTTGAATGGGGCTCGAGCGCTCAAGGTCATCACTATGAGCGCTCAAACCTTGCTCAGATTTGAAGTTGAATCTTGTTTACCTTTCAGTTCTGAGTCCTGTTCACAGTTTGTGGGGGTGTGTGTGCATGTGTGTGTGTGTTGATGTTTGGCTAAGCCAACCTAATCTCGAAGTGTGTGTGTGTTGATGTTTGGCTAAGCCAACTTAATCTCAAAGTGTGTGTGTTGGTGATGTTTGGCTAGGCCAACCTGATCTTCTCTCTCTCTCTCTCTCTCTCTCTCTCTCTCTCTCTCTCTCTCTCTCTCTCTCTCTCTCTCATTCTAATCATGCTTATGAGTAGTCTTATGTTTATTCTCTACTCACATGGACACCTCAAGTTTATTTTATCCTAGTTGTCGAAGTTTCAGTACATTATGCATCATCACATGTTATGTTGAACTAGTTTGTGGTCCAGATGAGGGCAGTATGTTGTAGAAACATTCAAATCCAGAAGATGGCTTGAGCGCTCAATCCATCCCTTTGAGCGCTCAAGCTGCTTCCTGGGCCATTCAAATCTTTCTCTCATTTTAGCTTGTTCTGGGCACTTTGAATGTTCTGCAAAGTTTCAAAACAAAGAGTCTTTATTCTTTCTATACTGTTTGCCTCATCTTGGTCCACAAATTAGTTTTAAACCCATGGTTATGTATTATGTCATTCTGTCCAGTGA
Source organism: Vaccinium vitis-idaea (assembly GCA_963854785.1). Classification (NCBI taxonomy): domain Eukaryota; kingdom Viridiplantae; phylum Streptophyta; class Magnoliopsida; order Ericales; family Ericaceae; genus Vaccinium; species Vaccinium vitis-idaea. The sequence continues at coordinate 38,410,264 of OY978215.1, forward strand.
GTTAAATGATGTTTTTGAACAAACAATGGGGATCAGCACATGTTTTCTTTAAACCAGAATCATCAGAAGCATCATAAGCATGTTTGAGCTGAGAAAGGGGTTGAGCGCTCAATCCTTCTATTTGAGCGCTCAAGCCCTTAACAGAGGGATCAGATTGGTTTAGTTTTGTGTGGGCTTGTGGTGTTGTTTTTTATTATTCTGTCATCACTCTGTATATCCTTACGTTCCCCCTTGCTATTTGATTTCCTTGTTTGTTCATGCTTGCATGCACCGTAATCCATCATTTTGTTTATTATTGTCATTACGTGGCTCCCATTCCCATTCCCATTCCCCGTACTTGCTCAAAGTTGAATTATACACACTTCCCATGATCCCACAAAAGTCAAGTAGAGACCGGTCTTCGAACCGGGCGAGGGGGGGTGCCGTAAAACCCTTTCCCTCTCGTAACTGAGCTCCCGAACCTAAGATAGTATGGTGATGACGGGCCAGTAATCCTTATCCATTGAATGAGGCACGAGTCAATCGATGTTCGGTTCCTCGGGGACAATCCGCTAAAACCCGGGTGGCGACTCCGAATCGATCCCTTCCGGAGGTGCGTCCACACACGAGGATCCTAATATTCTGGAATATGAAAAAAATTGTCTCCTGAAGTTCAATGATCTTAGTGTAGCTGAGGTAGCTTGAAGCAGGCAGAAGTCTAGAATCAGGTGGTTGGATTTGAGAGATAATATTACCAGTTTCTTCCATAAAAAAGTAGCTAGTCAAAGAATGAGGAATAAAATCTTGTCTATTTGTGATGAGTTGGGTAATCGTCTAGAAGACCCTCAAGATGTCAAAAAGGAAATTTTCAGATTCTATATGCAGATGTTGGGCACTACATTTGATCATAAGAGACCCTCAAATGTTCGACTCAGATTTGCTAATACTCGTAACTCCAAAAGAGATTAAACTGGCTTTGTTTGCTATTGATGGAGATAAATCTCCGGATCCTGGTGGATTAATGCTAGTTTTTTTCCAGAATTATTGGAGAGTGGTTGGCCAGGTGGTAATTGGTGCAGTCCCTTATGTCTTTCAAACTGGGGATTTACCTGGAGAAGTTAATGCTACTGCTCTTACTCTAATTCCTAAAACTAGTTGCCCTCAACCTATGAAGGAACATAGACCTATAGCTTGCTCTAATGTTATCTACAAGACTATTACTAAGGTTTTAGCTAATAGATTACAACCTGTCTTGCCTCATATCATTACAAAAGCCCAAGCAGCCTTTGTTAAAGGTCGCTCAATCTTTGACAACATCCTGTTAATGCAAGAACTTGTACGAAATTATCAGCGAGATACTGGGGTTGCTAGGTGTGCAATTAAAATTGACTTGATGAAGGCTTATGATTCTGTAGTTTGGGACTTTCTTTTTGAGGTTATGAAAGCTATAGATTTCCCCTCTCAGTTCACTTCATGGATTAGGATGTGCATTTCATCAGCCATGTACTCTGTGGTGATCAATGGGGAATTGAAAGGTTTTTTGAAAGGAAAGAAAGGGCTCAGACAAGGAGACACTATCTCTCCCTAGCTTTTTCTTTTGGCTATGGAGGGCCTATATACCATTCTTCAGAGGAATATTTCTCAAGGTCAGTTCACTTTTCATGCAAAGTGCAAAAACCCATGATATTTCTTTTCCATGGAGACACGTCTATTTTTTATTATTGTTGTTTTTCCAGACACATTTGGGAATCTATGTTTTCCAGATTTCAGATTCAGAGGAGAGCTGAATCTTGGGATTCAGAGATCACCTGGGCCATTCGGTTGTGCAAGGGGAAAAATCTGAGATCATTGCTTTACAAGTTGGCTTTGGCTGCCTGGTGTATCATATTTGGCTAGAACGAAACTTAAGAGTCTTTGGAGGATCGGAAGACATAAAAGTCCTGAAGCCATTTTATCCAATATTGAAGATAATATTAGGCTCCGAGTCTGTACAAGGAAGCAATTCCTAGATTCTGTTGAGAACCAAAGCCTATGTAGTCAATGGAATATCTCAGCTAGAGTTCTTGGATTTGCTAACCCTTAGTTATGTTTCTTTTTTCTTTGTGGTAGTACCTATTGTTAGGGCTTGTTTTTCATTGTACAGGTCCCCTATTTTATAGGCTCCTTTCCTGTGTTTTTTTTTAGTTGGTTTATAAAAAGGTCATCATGTGATACTATGAGTTGTGTTAATTTAAGCTAACCCAATAACAACTGTACACATGCCTTGCATTAGTGAATTCCTTCCCATGTAAATCTGGATAAAATTCCTTTCCATGTAAATCTGGATACGTAATAATGCTTTTAATATTTAAATTTCGTTATTATGGATTTAATGTATGCATTAACCTTTTGAGAATCCTTTTTTTCTTACTAAAAAATAATCAAGGAGAGAGCCAAGATTTACGCATAGCAGGTGGGGCTATATAATTTGATGATAGTCAGGATCCAGTCAGGCCTCCCTGACTTTAAAAAAATTCGGACCTCCCCTCTCCCAGCCATTTCCGAGCCAAATGGCCAGGATCCGAACCGTTAGATGTGTTTAAAATGTGTTTTCAAGGGCCTACGCGAGGATTCGGCAAAAAAAAAGACCAGGAAGGGCTTCATCCAAGCAGTTTTTCATACAAACCGTAGGATATATATTTCATGAAAAACTGCTCGAATGAAGCCCTTCCTGGTAATTTTTTTTGCCGAATCTTCGCGTAGGCTCTTGAAAACACATTTTAAACACATCCAACGGTTTGGATCCCGATCGACCATTTGGCCGGGAGAGGGGAGGTTTGTATTTTAACAATGTCAGGGAGTCCTGACTTAATCTGCTCTATATATATATATATATATATATATATATATATAGAGAGAGAGAGAGAGAGAGAGAGAGAGAGAGAGAGAGAGAGAGAGTAGTAGAATATTTTCAAACTGTAATAAAAGCGGCAGCTCCTACGGCCTCCCCTGACTCCATCCTCAAAAGTAATGCTGCAGATTCTGAGAATGTGTGTGGAACTAATGGTTTGCCCACGCCATCATTACTCTTGATGGATTCAGGAGCATGTTATGACCAAAGTCGCATGGAACACCCACTTCAAGCCCTATAATTTGATTGGAAAACGTATTTATTTGGTCCGAGCCCTGTAATTTGTGTTTCTCTCAATGTTTTTCTTTTTTTGTTGTACTAATTTTAATTTTTTATCTTATTGAATTTTTTTCGATAAATAAAAAAAGATATATAATCGAACATATGCATCTGCTAGGTAGGGCGGTGGGAGAGGGGGTCAAGTGGGGTCACTTGGAAACTTTAATAGGTTAGGTATAATTTTTTTGAGGGTAAAGAAATATTATATATACAAGGGGCAAAAATACCTAACCTACCAATACCAGCCAATATTATAATTACTTGCCCTTCTTAGCACACGAGATTATTTTTCTTTTTAACTCTTTCACTCTCTCCCCCATGACAAATAGAACAGGGGACGTCAAATTAATTTTTTTATTTTTTCTTCCTTTGAAGACTGGAAGTCCGGAACGAACCCCCTATCTTTGACTCTCACCTCTCCCCCTCTCTCTAATTGGCTACTTTTTGTTTGGCCAGGGTATCTTTTGAGGATCAATTGCAAAATGAATTTTTTATGTTACTAACAAATATCTTTTTAACTCTTTTCTATTTCACATTTTGTTATATCAATTTTTTTCCTATTATTATGTTTTAAGAATTTGACCCCACTCATTACTTTTTTTCTTGTCTAATGAGACCCACTACCAAACTTTTGCGATAAGTTTGAGGGCCTCTTCATTAACTTCGCCTGTCAAACGGTTGTTTCCAGTGAGACTTTAAAGAAATGTAAGATAAAAAATCTTCGAAAACCTAAAAAGAATAATTTGGAATATCGTTGTGAGTTTTCGCTCTCTTCGAAAACCTAATGCAAGGTTCTGAATGACCGTATCGGGATGCTATTTCGCAGAAATCGTCACGGTATCACAAGTATCACTGGTATCTCAAAAATTGGTCGCGGTTTTATTTTTGGAGTTTTTAATTTTGCTCGTAGCAATCATAATAGTATCACAAGTATCAAACAATACTTAGCAGAAATTGGTTGTAGCGGTAGCAAACATTAAAAAATAAACATGGACAAAGAAAAACTTTACAAGTACCTAAATCACTCGTAATAGTCGAGTATTGCGCATAATGACAGTGAACATGTCCTCAAATTCTTAAATCCAAACTGGACCGATGGTTGATGAGAATTGGCCGATATGCATTCGATTTTTCATCTCACCACCACATCGGTGCGTAACATTTAAAGTGCAAAAACAAGATCAAGACCAAGAACATCATAAGAGATCACAAAGCTATTCTTTATTTCAATTTGATTTAAGGGAGATTACAATAGCTTAGAACAACTAGTTTTCACTTTCACCAATCACTTGGTGATGATACCCACGCCATTGAAATCGGCCATTTCTCGACCTGGGAAACAGAAATCTTTCAGAAAAACCTTGACAAACAGTTGACCACCAATCATGGCGACAGCAAGATCGACGAGCTGATTGTAAACCATCCTTTGCTGGGTTGCCGAGACAAGTTCTTCTCCTATTTGCACACTCTTCTGCTCTTAGTGAACGTACATGCTATATGATTTAGCCACGATTTATATAGGCGGAAAGCCTTGGGGAAAAAGTTACTCCTAAATCACAACGTAACAAAAATTAAATACTCATTAATTATTACATTTGCCCTTGTTGTAATTTTAATGGATCCTACCTGTCAATATTTAATTGACTTATCAAGCAAGTGTAGTGCCTATGGCTTCGTCTGGTATATTTTTTCGGTATTTATTTACTTTTCGTGATTTTTGTTCAGTTTTTCGTCGTAATTATTTTTACTATTAACCAATTAACTCGACGAGAAGAATTAAAAAAGTTGGAAATGTAGACCGAAGATGAAAAAAATTCATACAAACAAAAACATACCCAGCTGTTTGGTACTCCCTCTGTCCCGATTTGTTTGTACACTTTTGAACTTTTTAATATTCCAAATTGTTTGTTCATTTGAAGTTTTAGTAAATCAAATTTCCTTTTTTCCCTTCTTCATTTGAATAACGTGACTTTTTCTTATAGTTGAAGGGTAAATGTCGAAAGTTAAATCTTTAGATGTATTTTTAGGATATTCATTATGTTCCACAAAAGAGTTGGATTTTCAAGTTTAGACAAATAATCTGTTTTGTCTTTAGTGAACTCTTTTTTTTTTTTTTAAACTTTTCTCGTCGAGACAGATGATTAATTCAAAATATAATGTCAATCTAAAAAAAATTCATAAAAGACGAACGAAAATACCTAAATAAAAAGTACCAAAAATTTAGAGGAAACTCAAATCACTCACTTGATATAACATGAACAACAACCGTTTGTCTAGTCAAGTAGAAATCCTGTATGAACACGCTGAGAAAAAAACGACCACCCAACAAAATTGACGAATTCAATGTAAATCATATTTTCTTCTCTTGTTCTGCTTTCCAAACTTAAAAAATGAAGATTGGGTCGCAAGTTTATATAGCTCCAAGTAGTACAAGGAATCAATGTTGTAGTATCACGAAATATTTTGGCCATTCACTGCCTGTTTTAGTTGGCCCCTACAAACTGCAGTATTAGGGAATTACAGTGGATATGTATCTGAAAATTGTAATACATTCATTTTGAGGATATCTTTAGGTGACTCTCATAGTCAATATTATCACGTGCCAGTATTGGTTTCCATGTAAGCAAGATTTTTATAATGCATAACGGTTAGTATAAAATATCAAAATCTTACATAAAAAGGTTACCATAAATAGTAACGTGAATAATGAATTTTTAAAAATTCATAACGTTCATAACTTAACTAAAACGATACGTAAGATGTACCAAAATAATACGTGATGAGGCATACTATACGTCCCTTTTCAAAAGAAGCACTAAAAATATATTTTTGTCATTTGTAATTTCCGCGGTCTATAATGAATATAATGTAAGAAAATAAGTTGGAAAGAGAGAGAACTAGAATATGTCTGTACAAATAATAAATGCGCTGCACACGCCATATATTGGGTGATACGAAATTAAAGATATACATGGTCCCTTCGGGGACATCCAATAAAATGAGAAAGTTATTATGTATAACGTAAGATTTCTATCAGTACTACATGGACAGAAAGCTAATTCAAAAAATTGCTTAAAATTTAAAATCAATGGCTCTGTCTTGCCATAATTTGAAATCTTTGACCACTGATTTCAAATTTACACTACAAGAAAATGCACCAATGGCGACCAGATTGCCGACCCAATGTATTTTTGGTCGGCAAAAGAATGCTTTTGCCGACTCAAAAGTAATTCATGTCGGTAAATACAAACTTTTTGGCAACGGAAATAAACGTGTCGGCAATGTAGTCTGTGAAAGCAAGGTTGGCGGGAAATATTTTCCCGGTAAATTTTTGCCGACGAAAGTTTTTTCTAGCGATGAAATATGCATCGGCAAAAGTTGAATATTTTGGCGACAACATTTTTGTGTCGGCGAAAGTCCTGAAGGGGAACTTTTGGCGACAGAATGTGCATCGGCAAAAGTTAAACTTTAGCCGATGACATCTTTTTGTTGGCAATGATTCCTATATAATAGTTATGTATATATACAGTACTATACATGCATTATATAGAACTTAAAAAGTGATTTTTGTCAAAAAAATTTATACCAAAAATCTAAATATATGTACAGTATATGTGTTATTAGTGTGTGTATCAGGCAGCATCCAGTTAGAGATCCCTGACTTTGTTAAAATACAGACCTCATAGTTCCTGGCCATATTTTTATGATCCGAACCGTTCAATGTGTTTAAAACATGTTTTTAATGGTACACATGAGGAATCAGCAAAAAAAAAAGGGCCAGAAAAAGCTTGATCTAAAAAGATTTTTCATGAATGTGTATATATACTATATATATAATAGCCTTTCAAAAAATAGGGGAGTGATTTTCCCACTTTCCTTTTTGATGTCCACACTCTATTTTTTGTTTTCTTAGTGTTTGATAATGTATGTATTTTTTTGCTAAAAAAAAAAAGAGACTGGATTAAAAATAAAAATGTGAAAATAAATAAATTTCAAAAAACAAGTATATAATTTATATACATTTTGCATGATATAAGTACGCATATACACTGGATATAAGTATGTATACTGTATCTAGTGTATATAGTGTATATGTAAGTTATATATCAGATATTGGAATAATATTAACAAAGAGTAAGTTGGTGCAGTTGGTGGACACATGGTAATGTAGAGTTAGATACCAGAGGTCTCGAGTTTGAAACATGGGGCGCGCACAAGTTCAACACTATCAGATTTTGATTTTTTAAATTGACTTTTGCCGACTCAAAAATCTCGTTGGCAAAGGTGTTACACTACCAGATTTTAAAACTCCATTTACCGACGCACTACCATTTGCCGACAAATTTTGCCAACGCAAACTTGCATCGCTGAAACTATACTTTTGCCGACACGTCAAAAATTCACGTCGGGAAAACCCTTTCCTAACATATCAACGGCGATGACATGCCGACGCAAAGTTTTTTATCGGCGAAAACCTTTGCCGACACAAACGTACTTTTGTCGATGCATTTCATTGTGTCGCCGAATCTTCATTTTCTTGTATGTTAGGACAATATTCTCCGTAAGTTTTTTGAGTACTTAGCATTTTCCTTAAATTCTATGTTTAGGTTTCAAAGACTTTCCGAGTAAGTACTTGGTTAAGGTTAGTTATTTTTTGTTTACTAGTGTAAGTGCATGTGCGATGCACGTTTAGACTTTCAATTTGATTTGATAAGCAATGTCGTGGACACAGGGAGATGCATAGAGTCGGACATAGACATGTTCGAATTCATCCGATACACACGGTGTCACACAATATATGTGGAATCACACACATGTTAATGTAATGGTTCTGGACACAGATATGTCTGGATTGATCAGTAGCATTAATCATTATTTTATGGGTAAATTTCACTAACACCCCACGAGGTTTGCCTTAATGATAGATACCCTCCTTATGTATGAAATATGACTATAACCGTCATGTGGCTTCAATGTTTAATTATTTCACCGATACTAAAACAACAATTGTTTAAAAATTGTCTTATATTGACAAATTCACCCTTTTTATACCCAAATAAATAACAAAAAGATGTCAAAGTCTCAAATTTTTTACCCACAAAAAACGGTTTGTTCAAGTAGCATAATATTTAATTAATTTTACCCTTTTTATCAAAATAGCTGCTTCAATAGGTAAACAAAAATTATTTGGATTAAAAATAAGCAGAGATTAATAGTTTTTTCTTACATTTCACTATAAAAATAGTTAATTTTTAAGTATATATCACTTGTACCTCATTGGCCATCATGTCCTTGGACATACAATTGTCGATTGGCTTGTCAGTGAAACAGGCATACAAACCAGAAGAGGGGCATAGAAATCACAAAAGGGGCTAAACAGTTGAGTCCTAGCAGAGTGGAGTCTTAGCAGAACTTTAGAGAGAATGTGGCATCAAAAGTCAACGGTAAAATGGCATCTCTTCGGTGACAAAAATACAAAGCTTTTTCATGGAATGACCTCCTCCAGAAATAGGAGAAGTTTAATCAACTCTCTCTCCATTGGGGGAACCCCGATTGACGATCTAGATGACATTAAGCTTGCAGTTTTCAACCATTTTCAAAACCAATATGTGGAATCTATGGTTGAAAGGCCACTAATTGGTGAAAGAATGGGCGATACCCTCAACAATGATTTATGTGAGCAACTAACTGCAATGTTCACTGAGGAAGAAGTTTGGAATATAAACACAGATGATGTAATGGAAATAAAGCTCCTGGACCTGATGGGTTCTACATACGTAGCATAAAAAAGGGTTGGCATTTTCATGAAGGCAAATGCTAACAAGCGCCATATAGCACTGGTTATTTGGGGCCCTTCCGTCTGAGATACTCCAATACCAAGACAAAACTCATCACAGTGACAGCACCTTTTGGCTTCCAAGTTCCAACAGTACTTTTGGGCACTTCACATTTTGCCCTTAGTTTTCTAAACAATAGCAACAATGACATAAAAGTGCAATTGGCGGGCCTTTTTTCCCTCTTTAGCACTTTTGGGTTCCATTTCTCTGCTTCATTTTCTCATGTACTCTCTACTCCTCCCTCTCTACTCTGTCTGAGCTCCAAAACCCAGTCGACTAGTGATCATCAATCTTCATCGATCGTCTCTCGCCATCATCTCAGATACACACAATGTCTATCATTCTCTCAGGTTTCAAGAATTTCACATATGTTTCCAGATTTTGAGTGTTATTTATTTTTAATTTTTTCGTTTTTCACCATGGATAGGGCTTTACATTAGCCTTTTGAGTGTTAAAAATTCTGAAATTGATGTCTTGCATGTGTTCCATTTATGCAATTACAAGCACACAAAAGCACATAATGCAATTTGTTTAGTTTTCTAGACAGTTGGTTTCTATTTTGGATACCGGTGGTTCGGTTTCAACTCTGTCCAACTATTACCCAGTAAAAATTGATCTTCTAAATTCTTCTCAGAGGTATTTAAGGCTTACAAAAGGGCTTAATCAATGGAAAAAGAATTACAAGGGCTTCCTTAGATCTTGAACAAAATCTGTAAGTCTTATCTTGCCCTTTTGTTTATTTTTAGTTGGTTTTTAATTTGATATAGTCAGTTACTTTAACTTGTTCTTTTTTTTTTTTGGTTATTAGAACTCAAGTGTCCTGTTCAGCTTATAGAAGTTTATGCCTCTAATTTGTAGGACATGGATACACAATTGTTTTCTTTTGATTTGAATGAGTTTCCAATGGATGAAGATGCAACATTTGTTGAATGTGGACAAACCAAAAATGATTCAGGGAGAAATGAATTCCATCCTTTCATTGGGCAATGTTTTCTTAGTGAAGAAGAAGCATTCATTTTCTATAAAAATTATGCATATAGGCATGGATTCTCAATTCGAAAAGATTGCTCCCTTAAGAAGAATGGAGAACTTAAAAGATGTGACTTTTGTTGCCAATGTAAAGGAGAAGCACCCTCGAAACTTGTGGATCCATTCAAGCAACAACGAAATAGGCAGTCAGTGAAATGTGTATCACTTTAAGAAAATCTTGTGAAATTTTTCCTAAAGAATGGCAGATCATCATGTTTGTCGAAGAACACAGTCACGAGTTGTTACCTTCTTCAGAAGTTCGATTCCTTTCAGCTTATCGAACAATTACCGAGGAGGATGAAGATCGCATCTTATTGTTGAAAGAAGGAGGTCTTTCAGTTAGACAAATAATGCGTGTTATGGAGCTTGAAAAGAACATCGCTCATGGATTTCTTTCATTTCTTGAGAAAGATGTTCGGAATTTTTTTACTAGAATCCGAAAGGCAGATGAAGTCAATGATGCAACACATATTCTACGGTACTGTGAATTGGCTAAAGTAGAAAATTGCAAGTTCCGGTATGCTTTCACACTAGATGAACATAGAAAGCTGGAGCATATTTTTTGGTCATCAGCCCATTGTTATGACTGCTACCAAATATTTGGAGATGTTGTTGTGTCTGACACCACTTACAAGATTAACGCATATTAAATGCCGTTCGGTATTTTTGTGGAAGTCAATAATCATGGAAAGACGATATTATTTGGATGCACACTTCTTCGAAACGAGACTACTAGTGCCTTTCAATGGTTGTTCAAGGTAATTAATAAGACAATTTTTTGTTTCTCTTGTCAAATTTATACTTGCTTCGACATTCTAACTTGTTCCATTGTGATTTGTAGACTTTTCTGACTTTAATGAAGAAACAACCCAAGACAATCCTAACTGATCAAGACCCATGGAGTGAAGCGATTAGAAAGGAATTTCCTTCTACAAAGCATAGCTTTTGCATATGGCACATTACAAGTAAATTTAGTGGTTGGTTCACGACTGTTCTTCACAACCAATATTATCAGACATGGTGTACTGATTTTTATAGTTATACCACTTACAAACACCTCAAGAGTTTGAGGATCATTGGGGCCAAGTCATTTCCAAGTATAACTTGCATTCCAACAAGCATGTCATGGGTTTGTATGAGATTAAACACTTTTGGGTGCCAGCTTACCTTTGTGATTACTTCCTTGGAGGGATGACTACCACAGGGAGATTGGAGAGCATCATTGCTTTCATAAAGTGGTTCATTAGCTCTCATACAAATTTGGAGAAATTTCATAAAGTGGTTCATTAGCTCTCATACAAATTTGGAGAAATTTGTTAAATAGGTTAGTAACCAAAAATTCTGAAATTAGATCTTCAATTTTTTTTTAATTAATCTTGTGGTACTTTATCTATTAGCTTGGTCAAAATACATAGGTTGATCTTGGTATTGAAGATATTCAACAAAAGGAATTTCATGACACCATGTTACAAAAGTACAGAGGTTCTTCTTTGAGAACTATGTCGCCATTGGAAGAGCAAGCCTATGGAGTTCTTACGCCATTTTGCTTTAAAAAATTTCAAGAGGAGTTTGGAAGAGCAACTTTATATTCGCTGCTACATGATAATGGGCATGAATTTGTTGTAAAATATCATGAGAATATGGATAGCAAAAAGCACAAAGTATTTTGGGATGGTGAGACAGCTACATGTAGTTGCAAGCACTTCGAGTTTTGGGGAATCCTTTGTCGACACATATTAAGTGTGTTTCTTCATAAGGATTGCTACCAAATACCATCCATGTATTTTCCATCGCGTTGGTGTCGTGATACACTCCAAAGTGAGGAAGGGTCTCAAATGTCAGATGAAATTTTAGTGGATAACTTGATTGATGATGTTCATTGTCCTCCGATTTCTAAACCAAAGGTCGTCCAAAGAGTAAGCGAATGAAAGGCGGAAAAGAAATTGCACAGAAGGTAAAAAGGAGTTGCGGATTGTGTAAGAAAGTTGGGCATAATATCACTACTTGTCCGGAGAAAGAAAATATTGATGCTGCCAACAATTCTCGGAAGAAAAAAAAGACGGCATCAACCAGTGACATGGGTTTAAATCCTGTGTTTTGTTTAAAATACTAGGTGATGTGCAATACCTTTACTTCTATACTTAAACAACGACGATACATACATTCCCTGGGAGCCACTCCTAGCCACACCCTCTCTCACATGGGGTGTGGTCCCCACATCTGGGCCCCACACCCGATGTGAGAGAGGGTGTGGCTGGGAGTGGCTCCCAGGGAGTGTATGTATCATTTTTCATACTTAAATAACACTTTGGTATTTATTTATTTTCCTATATAAATAGTGATACTCCTTCATTTTGAATGCAGGTTGCTGGAAATGTAGGAGCTACCCCGTCTAAATTTTTGGAGCGGATGGGCATTTTTTGTGTAGCTTTTGTTGGTGCCGTTTAGTTTTTGTTCTGACACAGCATTCATGGCTGATCATATGTGCTAAACTTGTTTTTGCTCTTACATTTTGTATAGTCATGTTTGCTTATACAGTATGACTGGTGGGGAGCAAAAATAGATCACTGCCCATATATGGAGTGTGCATAATATATAACTTGTATTTTTGGAATTATGTCATGTGAAAATGAAACTTTGCACAAATATGATGGACTACTCCCTTGATTGGGTAGATGCTAGTGCTTTTGTTGCTGTGATATTGTTGGTTAATTGTGGAGGGTGTTGTAGATGCTGCTGCTGCTGCTATATAGATGCAAATATTGTGCCGGATTTAGATGTGAACACTCAAACTGAACTTGCCCTGATTTAGATGCAAATATTGTGCCCGTGCCAACCCGGCCGTTTGACACCCCTAGAATTAACAAACAAAAACGTTCAAAAAAAATTACAAGGAATACAAGTTTTTTTTTTAAATTCAAAATGGCACGACTTTTGTTGGGAGCAATTAAGTTGGAACATTGGAAGTAAAAAAATAAAAAAATGAAAAAAGAAAGGCTAAATTTGAAAGGGTAAATTTGGAAAAGAAATAGATAGTACATGTGGCTCTCAAACCTTTTGGTGATGAGTACCAAACGAATTGAAATTTTAAAACTGGTACATGACAGGTAGGCAAGGAAAAGACACAAAGTTAACAAATTCTACACAGTTGACAATGTTAAACGGTGCTATATAGCACCCGATAGCGGAACCGTTTCATGAAAGCTAACATCATGGCGTTTATGAAAGATTTTCACAAAAATGGGAAGCTTCCAAACGGTATAAACTCAACCTTGATAACTTTGATTCCTAAAATTGAAAGTCTTTTGGGGCTATCCAAATATTACAGACCTATTAGTCTAATAGGGAGCATGCATAAAATATTATACAAAGCCCTAGCTGCCAAACATAAGCTCACAATTCCAGTGGTAGTAGGTGAAGTTCAATCTGCCTTTTGTGGAGGGAAAAACATTCAAGCTAGATGGAATCCTAATTGTTAATGAAATTGTTGATGGCTAGAAGAAAGATAGAAAACAAGGTCTTGTCATTGAGTTAGATTTTGAAAAAGCTTTTGACAATCTGAATTGGAACTGCACTTTGAGAATGATGAAGCTCATGGGTTTCCCTAAGAAATGGATTAAAGAATGTCTTGCTTCTGCTTGGGTCTCAGTGCTAGTTAATGGATCCCCATGCAATCTATTCCAAATGCATAAAGGGGTAATTAAGACAAAGAGATCTACTTTCTCCCTTTCTTTTTATTATAGCTGCAGAGGGTCTTAACTGGTTGTTCAAGAGAGCCCTCAATCAAGGCTCTCTTAGTGGATTAGTAATGGGAAATGATGGACCCACACTCACTCACTTGCAATTTGCTGATGATTCCTTAGTTTTCTGCATGGCCTCAATGGTGGAGGTCCTTGTAGGTAAAAAACTACATGGTGATTTTGAGGATATTTCTGGGCTGAAAATAAATTATCACAAAACCATCATTTGCGGTGCTTGTCTGACGGATGAAGAATTACCATCTTTTGCTCATGCTTTTGGCTGTCAAGTCCAAAAGCTTCCTGTGAACTATTTGGGTATGTCTCTTGGTGCAAGTCCAAAAAGGAAAACCATATGGATGCCTGTTATTGAAAAATTCTGATCAAAGCTAGCTTCATGGAAAAGAAGATACCTATCATTTGGGGGCATAATTGTTCTAATCAAATCAGTGATTTGCAACTTTCCCATATTTAATCCTTATTCAAGATGCCAACAGAAGTGATCAAAACCTTAGAATCTATTCAAACAATTTTTTTTGGGGGTAATTCTGACTTAAAGAGGAAGAAGCTTCACTTGGTAGCATGGGGTAAGATTAATCAAGGGAAAAATTGTGGTGGCTTGGGAATCAGAAATATTGAAGCTATGAATGATGCTCTTCTAATAAAGTGGTGGTGGAGATATGGCATTGAGAAGGATGCCATATTGACCGTGTCATACCGAGTCAAAAATACATTTATAAAAACAAGGAATTAACTACTACTCCAGAGAATAGTGGCTAAGTCCGAGTATCGATCCACGGAGACAGATTGGCTAAATTACGTTAATTTCGATTGGCTTCTAATTTAATTCAGAAAAGATTGATTGGTTGATCTTAATTCTCAAATTAATATAACTAAAGAAAAGCAATAATTGAATTGAGTGAAACTGGTGGAAAAAAATATCTAGGGTTCCGAATCCACCCCGACCGCATAACAAGGTTATGTGTAGGCTAAGTTTATTATTCGAATCATAATTGTCAAGAAAATAATTGTGTTGTTAACAGGCATGGACTATCCCATAGCACGGACCGTCTCGCTAGCACAACCCGTCTCTTTCACGGGCTGTCCAGTGGCACGATCCGTCTTACGAGCATAATCCATCTCAGTCACCCAAGCACAAACACAGAAAGCCATTGCATAACTCGTATTTGTAAAGCATGCGTACAAATACTCAATTGATTGAAAGCATAAAAATCAATTCATTTGATCGTAATGAAAAGGGTTCTTAGTTACACAATCGATTCGAATAAATAAACATAAGCCTACGCACAAAAAAATGTTATTTGGTACGGAGTTTCATCTTCCCCCTAGATGAGGGGTTTAGCCGAGCATGGTGATTGGACTGCTCATAGCCGTGAGCCTCTGTGACTGCATAGAACTTCTGTGGTTGATTCCAAAGAACCTCTTCTTTGGTTTCTGTCCGAAAATCTCCCTAAGGGGTCTCTCTCTCTATGCGAAAAAATCCCCCCCAAATCCAATGTAGCAATTGCTGCCTTTATAAGAGAGAGCCGACAATGATAAGGTGTTGGCAAAGCCCATAAGAGACAACTTTGGTTGGCAAACCCATTTTACACTATATTAAATTATCCATTCATCACAAATTGATAATGCATTCCCACTTTGCAGGTGTGATTAAATGCAGTGATGGGCTTCCCATGGAAAAATAATCTTTTCTTGCATATGTAGGTGAACAGTCTTGAGTTTGCATGTTTTGCTCCAACCACCAAGCCGACTCCTTTATACATGTGCAGCTCATTTGCGAATTCTCGAATTTACGGCTAAAATTGGTACCCAGCTCTTAGAACCTAAAATCACCAAAATACAACAAAAGATATTAAATAAAATAATAAGGGACATAACAAATGTAAATTAGGCGGCCTAAATGTGTACATTTTGGCACTTATCACATATGGAGAAAAGTGATCAAGGCAAAATATAAAAGAGGGGTAGCAACTGGTTTCCAGATTCAGAGTTAACAAGGAAAGCCTCCACTATTTGGAAAGACATCATCCAAATTTAGGAGAACAATCCCATTATCCATTCTGCTTTTGTGGATAATACAAAGATCAAGGTGGGGGATGGGAAGCAGTCATTCTTATCACTGGATACTTGGTTAGGTTCCCAAAGCTTGGCTAAGGCTTTCCCTCAAATTTTCAGCATTGTCTCCCATCAAGATGAATTGCTTAGTGATGTTTTACAAAGGAGATCTCTGACTCATCAGTGGGATATTCTGTTTAGAAGGAGACTATTTGATTAGGAAAAAGATATATGGGATGAACTTCTTTCAACTCTGGATGGAGCAGACTTGAGAGTCTCAATTGATGAGGAACAAACTCACTTGGGGAGGTAATAATTCCAATCTTTTTACTTTCAAATCTATATATGAGCTGGCCAAACCCCAAACCCCTGATTCTATCTCTGCTTATGACCTTATATGGAGAAATGTTACTCCATATAGAGTCCAATGCTTCTGCTGGTTAGTCCATTTGGTCGGAGTTAAAACTTCTAATGACTTGCTAAGGATTGGCATCGTTCAATATGAAGTGGAAACTTTATGCAAATTTTGTGCCTTACATAGGGAGTCAGTCGATCATCTATTTCTTCATTGCCAACCAGTTTCACTGTTGTGGTCCAAAATTCTTATTTGGTAGGGCATCCAATGGGCCACCCCATGTACTGTGGTAAACCTCCTTTTATGGTGGAAGGATGGAACAATGAAAAAGGAGACGAGGCTAATCTGGCAAGTGATTCCATTGGCAGTGATGTGGACGATTTGGCTCAAAAAAATTGCTCTGATATTTGATAATGCAACTCCTATTTGGGAAGATATTTAGGATTTGCTGAAAATCAGAATTTTCCTTTAGGTTAAGTCAAAGCTGGAGGGAAAAAATGTCACCATGGAAGACTTCATTTACAGGCTTAAGAGCATTCTGGAATCTCTGTAATTGTCATGTTTGTTTCTTTCGATTTCAATGGCTTGTTTGGTTTATTTTTATTTCTCGCAGGCTTGTCTTGTTGAGCTTTCCCATTACATGGCTAATCTACTATATACTATTTTTTTTGTAGTAACATTGTTGTGTTTTTCTGTTTCGTCCTATATACTATGTTGGCTAATCTATACACAATGCAGCGGAAGGATAAGTATGGGTAAGCCATGGTTTTAATTAAATACCGGTCATTATGCAACGTATCGGTAGTTGCGTAACGGTTTTTGGCCTCTACAATACCATTACAGCCCGGTATACCGGTGAGAGAAAAAAATTGCATGTATATTGTAGGCATGTAAAATTTCTAGCCTATCACAAATCGCCACGTGTTGCTAGGGCACGCAAATTGGCCAATTAAATGTTGCCAAATGTCACAAGTCAAAGTCAAAGTTTCACGGACGAGCCAATTAAATGCTGCCAAGTGTCCGTAGGTCAAAAGACCAAGCACGAGAAATGGCCAATCAAACGGTGCCACGTGTTTACAAGTCAAAAGTCAGAGATATGTGAAAGTACCAATTAAATGGCGCCACATGTCAAAATGACACAGTAATTTATTTGTCAAGTTTGGCCAATTAAATTATGCCACTTGGTCAAACAAATTATTTATCTCATTATATATAATTATCTTTCCCAAAATAAATAAAAGAAAGATATTTATTATATTTTAATTATTTTCCTTTAAATCAAACAAGGAAATAATTAAAGAGAAAGATATGGAAAGAATTGTAATCTTGCCATAACTCTTAATCTCCCCATCCCTATAAATAGAGGTGCTCTCACACACATTGACACACATCCAACCTTCCATCAACAAGCAGAGCTCTGAAGATTCAAGCATCCGAAAGCCCTTCAGAACTCTTCAAGTCTGCATCAAGCAAGGAGGTTCTTCAAATCAAAGCCTAAAAGCTCTGAAGAACATTCAAGCTACATCATCAATCTTTTCCACAAATCTCGGAGAAGATTTCGCCTTTTGATTCGAGATCAAGCTCTCAAGCCCTCGTTTCAACGTCCGAAGAGAAGAATCAGAGGATCGATTTCTTTGAAATTCATACAGAGATTGTAACCCTAATTTCTTACATCAATAAAATCGACTTTGGTCAGCATATTTCCGTCTTTTTCGCAGACTCGAAATTTGTGTGATACATATATATCAGACAGTTCCCGTTACGTATCGATCATATCCGATTTACCGACTGTTCACAACCGTTACAGCCGATATACTTGATTGTTACAGCCTATTTAAGCATTTTAAATTATTTTTTATCAAAAAATAATTTTTACAAATTCACCACCACTACACCCGATTCCTATTATGTAACTTTTATTACTACCGAACCGTTACTGTTATATATCAAGAAACTGTAATTTATAACCTTGGGGTAACCACACGATTGAATCTGGTGTACTAATACTCATTAAGTTAAAAAATATATAAAAAATTCCCAAATATCTGATAAAATGTAACAGAGGGCTATTTAGGTTAGAATGGTGGTAATCGGATACTCGAATTTTAAGTATTTGAGCAATGACAATTTTTCTCTCATGCAAATTTAACAGAGGGTTAAATGTAACGGTTTTCTTTGGTCAAGACTCGAGATTTGTCCCATCAACTCTCTCATAAATAAAACTCTATCAGATATCCAAATCTTTACCTAAATTGTTTTGCTCTATAAAGGCGATGAATTTGCATACGGAGAGGGTAGAGATACGTGGTGTCTGGCACCCCATCTGAGCTGTCCAAACATTTTTTGAATGTGTCCCTGTCCTCTCTATTTGCAAAATAATTTGGGCACCTCCTTCACCGCCTCACTTTTTCAAAAAAATAAAAAATAAAACTATTTTAAGAAAATATTATTAAGAAACTCGAAGAGTGTTCATCGAGGGATGGGAGAAAGAAAGGAAGAAGACACTGTATGTAGAGTTAGTTGAGAGGCTAAAAAAGCTCAAAAACTTCGCAGATAATGGTTTGCAAGTCATCTTGTGGTCAAGAACTATAGGCTATGAGTCTATGACGCCTCTATAAAGTTGCTGAATGAAAACATCAAGCCAACGGAAATTATACTACCTAAAAAAATAATAATCCAGAGTAACTCCCATGTCATATATTTATAATGCTTTTCAACTTTTTTCAATGGATTGACACCATAATCACCCAAACAGACTCACCCCTGACTATGACAACATAGGAAAAGCAAAAGTACCATCAGAGAAGAACGAAATTTCTTAAAACCCAACAAAAGAAATTTCTTAAAATGTTTATTTCAATCTGACTTAAGCAGATTACAATAGCATAGCACAATGATTTCACCCATCACTCAGTGATACGGTCATTACGACGAACCACCACCACCTTCTCTGATTCAGCAACGGATGAACACATTGAAAAACACCCGCTCCCTTGGCCGGGAATGCAGAAGTCTTTGAAAAACACCCAGAGAAACTGCAGACCACGTACACCCATCATTGAGGCGAAAATATCCATGATTTGGGTGTAAACCCTCCTTAATATTTCCTCTGGAGCAACTCGGATAACAAAAAAAAGTGTTGAGCAGGGCTTTTATATAGTCACACTGAGAACTGAACAATTACTTACTTTAAAGGTCATCGTGTGATAATCTGAGTTGTGTCAATTTAAGCTAACCCAATACAGCTGTATATATGCCTTACATTAGTGAATTCCTTCCCATGTAAATCTGGATATGCAATAATGCTATTAATATTTGAAGTAACTTTCGTTGTTATGGATTTAATGCATGCAGTAACCTTTTGAAAATCCCTTTTTTTTTTCTTAGTAAAAAATAATCAGGGACGGAGCCAGATTTTTTGCGTACGGGACAGGTTACAAATGTGGAGGAGGGGTGGGGCTGTATAATTATCATTTTGTCTTTTTGAAAAGTTAGTGAATAAAGAGTTAATAGGTAAAACTGGAGGATAATTTTAGAAAGTGGAGGTAAAAGTTAATATGAAAAGTGTAAAATGGAGGTAAAAGTTGATGTGTTAAATTTACGAAGCAACACACTTAAAAAGGGACAGAGGGAGTAATATTTTTAATCTTGCAGAAAATAGTAGAGTAGGGACATCACTTACTCGATGATATAACATGAACAACCACCACTCCATGCATGGTCATGCAGAAATTCTTGATAAAAACACATTGAGAAGAAGAGGACGACCAAATTACATAACCCATCAAACAAACATTAAAAAAAACGAAAACGACAAAAGTAAATTTTCCTCCACAGATTTTGGATGCGGAGACATAAGATTGGTAGCGTTTATATAGATCTTCGAACATTAAAGTCAAGGTATTTGAAAATTATTTTATTTATTATTACTATGATTTGATTTTGTGATGTTGCCAATTAAGATTTCTAGCTGACCAAATTTCTATATTCATGTCTTGTAAGATATGTACTGGTAGAAACTAGAAAGGAACAAAATTTATTCCGTATACTTCTTTGTATATTGAGTCTAGAGATTAGATATGAAAACAATATATTTTACAAGGAAAATTATTTAGAAACATTGCCTAGTGAACTACACTTTTACTTGACCAAAAACAAATGAAACTTTGCAGTAGCAGTTTCATTGGTCAGAGTACACTGCAGTACTGCACTCTTTGATGCACTACTGTCGTACTTCTTCCGTCCCAAAATTTTTTGTCCGGTCCACAAAACGAGAACTTAAAAATAATACAAAATTTTCTACAAAAATTCAATATTTTTTTCGACAATTTAATCAACGAGTACTTTTAATCGATGAAAAAAGTTCAAAAATTTTCTTTTAAAAGACTTGTTATTTTTAGGTCATCGTTTAACGGACTGGACAAAAATTTTGAGATGAAGGGAGTGTTTGATTTTTCCCATTAATTTTGTCCTATATCTATTGTTCTTCTCTATAGTAAAACTAATTACAAGTATCTGATTTTTTATAATTATTACTCCTATAATGTTATGTATGTGTATTTACAAATATCCTACCAATCTTCGGCTCCAGATGATAAATTGATTCAAATTTTGTATCAGGTAGGTCAATAATGGAAAGAAAATGAAACATAAAATGAATAATTAGGAAATAAAAAAATATATATAAAACGAATATGTATGCGTACGAAAAAAGATCCTTTCTTATTTGGTAATCCATCCAAAAGAATAACTAATAGTACGTGATTCATTTCCTATACAATAGGGCATTACTAGAAAATAATAATGTATATATTTTTATTCTACGTTGCATCTGCTATCGGTGGGCCCTATTCTAAGCCCCTACGGGGTCGATCCTGGAACCCTAAAATATATCAGTGGATTTTTTATTTTTTTTTGTCATTCGTGATTCCTAATCTATTAGGTTGGGGGAGGGGAGAATGTGACTCGATCCCAGGATACAGTGTGAGGTATCTAAGAGCTCTACCGCATAAGCTAGCCACCACTTGCGGTAGATTTTTTATTTGGCTTCTGAACTTTGTTGCGCAAGTAGAAATCATAATAATTTGATATCAAGAACATATAAAAAAACGTTTGTCTGCATCATATAATGTTCCTTAAGTGGTTCAAAAACTTTATGAATTTTGACGAACAAGCGGTCATGCCATTGCAGTACGTTTTTTTTTTTTTTTTTTTTTTTTTTTATCGGCAACAAAATTTATTGAATCTCGACAAAAGGTACATCGAGGAGATCATATCCATGCACAAAGCAAGGAGTATGAGGGCAAATACATCAAGCGAGAAGCTAAATGAACAGCCAGAAGAGAAAAGGAAAAAGATAGAAATATCAGATAGGATGCCTAACATGGATAACATGTCCCGCTAAGAACCACACCTACTACTAGCCAGCAAAGCCTTGACCTTGAATACAAAATAGACCAAGTCTTGAATAGCATATCTTGACACCTACAGTAATCATTCTATCATCAGCATCTCTTCCCCATAAGTATAACCTTTAGCCAGAAAAACTTGTAGAAGAACAACAGCAGCATTAAAGTAAAGTATATCATCATAGTCCAAAAGAGCCTTCAGTAGAAAAGTCTTGTAGCATCAGATAAAATTTCAACTTGCAATGGCCTCCTCTAGTAAAAAAGAATTAGCAAAAACTTGTATCAGCAGCACCAGATAAGATGGGACAGCAGTAGAATGGCAAGACCTACTATTGATCCAAAGGGATCCACAAATAACATCAGTAGACGTCCTCAGAAGAAACAACAGAATTTCCGTCATAGCAGCAACCAAAATTCAGCATCGGCCTCCTTTGGTAAAAAACATAGCCGAAACTTGTAGCAGTAGCATCATATAAGATGGGACAGCAGTAGAATGGCACGACCTACTACTAATCCAAATACCAGAATTCATAGATTGAGCCTCCACAAATAGCAGCAATAGTTGCTTGACCAACCGGGTGACTTAAAATAAAGACGCGTCCCAAGCGTAGGACTCTCGACCGATGTAGCATAATATCTGGAAGTACCGGAGTCGAACCACAGAGACGGACGAACGTGTGCAAGACTCAAAGATGACGGATTCACAGTTTATCTTGGCTCTTAGGTAGCCACCCCCTGTTCAAATATTAGTTAACTAAGTTACCGAACTAATTTACTGAATGCAGATTCAAAATGAGAGTACAGCTGAGGGAACTCAGCGTCCGCGACTAGCCTAACCAATGTTTACTCGGGCCACAAGGAAAAGGGGAAAACATGCAAAAGGTGACAGCCTATAGAAGCGCATGGACAGTCTACCCTGACTGGCCGCCACCTCGACTCCGGCACCACACCGGTGCTCAACACATAACATCAGTCACAAACATAACAAAAGTACGAATTATTACACAACACATAGAATGACAAGACTTCAAACCACCGACTCACATCAAACTCCCAGTATATGCACAACGTCACACCACCAAATGAAATAACACATGAAATGACAGGACTACGATAAAAACACATGAAATAACACCACCCCCAGTCCAGCTCAATACTCAACACTCCTTCATGATCACATCCTCGAAATCATAGCTCAATTCCAGCTCAGTTTGCCTCTTTAGGGTTCCATAACTTTGGTGAGTTTAGGTTTGGAAGGGTTAGAGGTTAAGGTTTGAATGGAGAAGAAGGAAGAGGGAAAATGAGAATGATGGGTTGGAGAGAGAGAGAGAGAGTGGGGAAAAATCGGATGGTCCCCCTCAACTTGTCCGCTTTTTTAAAATTTTTTTTTCCCTTTTTTTTTTCTTTTTTTCTATTTTTTTTTATTTTTTTTATTTTTTTTTTAAGCTGGAAAACTTGGAAATTCATAGCAACGGGTCAAAGGGTCAGTTGACCGTCTTTCCACCTCTCTCTTATCATTAAGATGGGTTAATTTGGGGGGAAAAGGAAATAGATTAAGGTTTAGGGGTTCTTTTTTTTTTTTTTTTAAACCAAAGACATGGCACCCAAAAGCAACATTTTAATTTTTCCAAAACGACGATGCTCCTTTATTCCAATGATTCAAGGCCTCTGAAATGCGCACAGAGCTGGACCACCCGACACACCATCCAAACACCGGTTTCCTAGGTTTGACACAGGAACTGACACGGACTGGTTTAAAATGGGGTCAATGGGACACATTTAGTGGTTTAATCACACGAGAACGGCCTTGTTTCATCCCCTAAGCACATCACCAACTCTCACAACATGCATGCAAAATATTCAACTATGATATGTGGTACAAACACCTACTATTTTGTGCAAGTGCAGAAAGTGAAGAACAACGAAACATGGGACGTTTAAAGGACATACTGTGCACAAAGTGGGAACACACTACAACAAATATGGGCTTTCCCAGCACTTCCTTCCCTGCGTTTTTTAAAAACCCCGGAAAAGCCTTTCATTTCGTACGGCGTCGAAGAAAAAATTAAAGGCGCGTTCTATTATACTTCTATTTCACTCAAACCTTTCACTTCCCCCTCTTATTTCCCCCCTCCCCTAAAATCAAGCCCTAGAGATTCACTCTCTCTCTCGTTGCTGTCGCTCTTCTCAGAAGAGATGAAACCCTCATCGGCGATCGAAGAACTCCGCAACACTGTTCGATCAAGAACTCGAGAACTTCGCTGGCGCCGTCATGGTCTGACAAGTCACCTCTCGACGCCGTGTCGTCCTCCACCAGGTTTGTTTTCCCGCCGCGCACCACCACCACCAATCCCTCTCTCTTTCTTGTCAAATACATACATATAATCACGGGTATATATTTTGCCCCAATTTGTGGTCTACAGGATCCAACAGAAGATTACAATCCATACCCCTCTTCTGGGTTTTCTTGGAACATTGTTTTTGACGAAGAGGGTTGTGGATCGGCTTGCTGCGGTAACCCATCTGTTTGGGGAAATTACATTGCATGATAGTTGGATTACGGTCTCTAAGTTAATGATCTAGTAAATTTTGCTGATTTTTTAAGGTGTATTATGGATTTTTGGGAAGATTGTTAATTTTGGGGCTTTTCTGCGTGAAAAGTTTAATTAGGATTTTGGTCGAATGGTAGGTTAAATTTGATTTGAACTGGCTGGATTGTCTTTTTATCAAGGTTGTCTATGGGTAAACTCTACTTATTGTGGCTGTTTGCTTTGTTGTTACTAAAATTTTAGGGCTCATTTTTATAGATGTGGATTTTGGGGATTTTTTATGTTTAGTTTCAATGTAAAAAATCAATAAAGATATAGTTGTATATAGGTGGCTTCAGAAACTAGAATTTTCTTTTGTTTGCTCTACAGGTACTGATGCAGGGAAAGGAGTGAGAGACGGGGAAGGGGCAGGGATAGGGATGATGATGACCATCACCGAAGTCGTGACTATGAGAGGTACTGTGGGTCTGGTACTCTTTTCTCGGTTTCTGTTATTTCACATCTATTTTGATCTCAGTTTCAATTTCAGGTCCATTCTTGTAATAAGTATTGATAACTCTTGGTTGCTTTATAACTCTTGGTTGCTTGCTTGCTTTATATCTCTTGTTTAGTTTTGGTAAGTTCAACAAGTTCTGCAGCTGGATATGTTGCAGCTTTCGGTTTTATCTTGTGTAAAAGTGTTCTTTGCTTGTATGGGATTCTTATGTCTATAATTTACACGCTTCTATGGTCCCTACTGTGGTACGTATATGATGAGAAATAAGTGGGAGAACTGCTGAAGATTTGTGTTTCTTCTCTCTTATTTGAACACCTCCACTTGCACTGCAGAGCAGCATGGTGAGCTTTCGGATTCTTTTTGCTTTTAATATCTGGAATCACGAGTTCACTTTGCAACTTCACATACGTTTAAAGCAGTGGTGCTGAACTTATTTAAGTACCAAATTGCTAGCACAATGCTGCAACTGTGCTTTATTCAATCTTAAACATGTGACGGGATTTGCAAGAATGACAAACTGAAAAAGATATACTGGCTGCAGTTTCATACAAGATACCCTGATAGATGATTTAGGTGTTTCCTTCCTTTCGGTCCTTGCTCTGAGCAGAACTATGTTTTTCAGGGTTCACTGTGGTGCACTTTTATTCAGGAGTGACTTGTTTGTTCTGTTTGCTTGTTGGTCAATGGAAATTACTGCTACGTGTTACTTTGTAGTATTGTAGATTGAGCTTTGTAAGTGATTAAGTGGTTTATACTTGCAGCAAAAGGATTAGTGGTTTTGACATGGCACCTCCGACATCTGCAATAATAGCTAGTGCTGCAGCTGTTGCAGGTACTTGTTCCATCACTTATGGTACTATGGTACTTGTTTTTATTTCTTTTACCCTGATGCTATCATTGGTGTCAAACTATTGATTCATGTCCTTTGCAGTTGAAGATGTAATTTAAGTTCCAAAATTGCATTGCTCAATTCACTCTCAAATGGAATCAAATTGAATCTCAAGCGCTTTTAGAAGGTACATGAAGTTCCCAATGTTTTCCTTTTAACATTCGTAGTCACTGTTAATGATTAAGAGTAATGGGACTAAATGTAAAACCAAATGGTAGACTGAATTAGGAGTTATTCTAATTCACTTGCTGAACTAATTATTCAGCGGTGGGAATTTTTGACAAGCATAAAGAAGCTACTGTCATGTATGAGAAACTTAACTCCCACTTGAATGTAAATGTGAGAAAGACGGCAAAACAATTCTTATTTAGTTTCGAGGTAACATATTAGGATTGCAATTGGAGTAGTTGTGCGTTGTTCTATGTCTGAAAGTCAGTCTACTGCATGGTATTTTCGCTACCAGTTCATGATACTATGAATTCTAAACAAAATCACGAAGAAATGCTTATGAGTACATAATCTTTGAAATGATGGCTGTATTCACTTGCCTACCTGGGCAGCATTTACTTGCTGCTGATTACTAGGCTGATGCAATGGTTTTGCATTTTTATATGCCTATTTTTCTCTCTGCAAACGGAGACAACCCCACATCAGTGGGCCAAACTCTTTTAATCGGTTTAAAGTTTAATGCCAATAGGTTTGCGCTTTATTGAAATTCTACTGAACTGGGATTGAAAGCCCTCTTTCCCATTCTTAAAGGTGACAAATGAAGCCAACCACGGTACTGAGTACTGACCTAACAAACTGAAGGTATGAGGGAAGGATAGATTTTCTGTTGCTTCACACACTTTCTCCCCAAATCATGGAAAAAGAGATTTTGAAACTGTGAAGGCCCTATCACATTTCTAAACTAAAAACGCTGTGCGGTTGTTGGCGTCCTTTTCAGCTTGAGATAACAGTCAATTACTACTGTGGATAGTGACAGTGGGTGTTTAATACTACCATGTTTAATGAGATATTCTTATAAATGAAGCATAAAGTAACTTTGATTGATGGTATCTTCCATTGATTATTCACTTATATATGGTTGTGTATTGGATTTCTGGTTTTCACATTTCCTTGACTTAGAATATCTTTGGTTATTTTGGTTGCTCTTAGATAATTTACGCACTTTGTGCCTGCCATCTATCGTTGAGCATCACTTCTCATTCTTCAGATTTGGATGTCACTATGCAACACAGGGGCTGCTTCAACTGGTTTGTTTTGCTTTCCTCGGTGTGTTTATTTTGCTACACAAAAATATGCATGCCTAAGTCAATTTGTTTTTGTAAATTTTATTCAAAGTATACAAAGCTAATCATTTAACTAAATATTCACTATTCTGTAATAGCTGTTCAAGACTAGCTCTCAAGCTACCAAATCTTCTGAAGCAACACTTTTGCCGTGCCAAGTTGCTTCCTACATAAACTTCTGATGACCCACTTTGCTTGCTACATAGACTTTTGAAAAGGCACAAATCTTTTGTACTCCAAACTTAACAACTTATTTATGCTGTTGTATGTGTCTGATAAAGTGAATTTTTTCCAATTCAGATGATGTACATTCAGTTGCTAATATCTCTATGTGCTGCTGAAGTTTAGAAATTTCCAGCTTGTTTAATAGAAGGCCCAATCAATTTGACTACAGTATGTGTTTCTCATGTAGACTGCTGTTGCTTGATATATTGCTACTACGCTATTGCTTGATTTTAGCTGCTTCTGAAAGATGCTATCTTATATATTTCACGAAATGTAACATATCATAATCTGCCCATCTCCCAAAGGATCAAACCATTCACAACTATAAACCCAAAAAAAGAGAGTCTCGCCTCACATAACACACCTAAGCATCCCACATTTCAGTAAACAATAAAAAACGGGTATCAAACTCGTGCTGGACACGAGAGGCCGCAACTAGTGTTTATGAATGCTGAATGTTGTACCTTCACAAGGAATTGGGACATAAATGTTTAAATAGATGCCTAAAATTGTTGAAATTGTCTACATATGTGCTAAAACTCAGTTATAGATACTGAAATTACACTTTATATGCGGGATTTTCTCCAATTGAGCTGAGGTATTGATCTTTTATATTCCGGAAATCAAATTTAGTAGCCTAAGTTCGTACTTGCGGTTTGTATTTGGATAAATTTTGAGCAATCTATGTTATTAGTTGTCCTTGATTTTAAGTTTCCTTTTCATTTCAGTCAATCTCGAAACAGAAAAGAGAAGTGCAGAAAGGTTCAAATTGAGATCCTTAATTCAAAGTAATTGTTGACAATCCAAGGTATGCATAAAATTTTAGACCTTTTGAACTCTTAATACATGTGATGTGCTCTAAATTTGGTTGTGATGTTTGATTTCAGGTTTATTCACGTTGAAGATCCCCGTAGCAACTAGTTGGTACTTGACGTAGTGTTTTATGTTTGTATCTTACAGTTTGTTGGCTTTGTTTTGGAAAAAATACACAATATGTAATGACTTTTGAGAAATGTTTATGAGTTGATGTAGTGGAGATATTATGTTGTTTATGTTCGACTCTATTGTTGTATTGAATATGTTGGAACGTATTTGGCTATTTGTGAGCTTATGGTGAATGTATTTGAGTTTTTTTAATGCCATGGATATTGTATTGGATGTTTCTTTGGTTAAATAGGAGAGAAATTGAGGGGAAAAAAAATCTGGTGAGAAAAAACTATTCCCGGCGTTTGTTAAACCCCGGAAATGGGGTCAAATTGCAAGATTTTCCGGCGTTAATTGCAACCATTCCCGGCGTTTGTGAAACGCTGGTAATATTCCCAGCGTTTGTTAAACGCTGGTAATATTCCCGGCGTTTGTTAAATGCTGGGAATGGGGTCACCGACACCGGATTTTAGTCCGCCGGAAAATCAATCCCGGGGTTTTATTAAACGCTGGGAATAAACGCCGGGAAGCATTCCCGACAGCGGTATCGCTGACACTTGTTGAAACGCCGGGATAAACGCCGGGAATGACTTTTTCCGGCGTTTGTGGTATTTTTCCCGGCGTTTAGGAAACGCTGGGAATTCCCTGATTTGTTGTAGTGACACCTACTCAATATTGCTCATGGTGTGAAACTACTCAAACAAGAATGCCAGATATATGCATGTGAACAAGTTAAACAGGCAGATATTTAGAAAAAAATCTAGCATGCTCACTTGATTCATACAAACAAGCATAACAAACGTATCCCTTAAACCTACTAACAACGCTCAAAACCCAGAATAAACGCGTACAAAGTACACCCCTTCCCCCAACTTGAAAGTTGCTCTGTCCTCAGAGCATGAAGACAAACATACAAATGGACAACAAGGGAAAGAGATGGACCGTCGGATGGCAGCCAACCATCATGACCCCGGCCGATGTATGGGGAATTTGCCGTCACCGTTGCGGTTCGTCATCAGAACTGCTCCCAGGATCCGCTCATTCGGACCTAAAGAGGTCCACAGGTAGTCACACAGAGCCGCGCCGAAGCTTTATTGGACTGACAACCGCCACATTTCGTGGCACCCCTGCTGGAGGCTCCTGAATGCCTCACTCACTCCGGCGGAGAGGCCCAAACTACCAAGGCTGGTGTGGTAGCATGCTCGTCCTGCAAAAGACTGAAGAACCAACTACCTACTAGGCAACAAATGACATTAGTACCGCCCGCTAGTGGAAGCCGGGCCACAAGGAAAATAAAATGAAAAAGAAATAAAAAGAATTTTTTTTTTTTTGGAATTAATTTTAAGAGAGAGAGAGTTTAGCCAAACGTGGATTTTGAGCATTTAACATATCAACAAAAATTAGTACTATGAACGCTCCACTCTACTCCAAACTCTTTGCTAAAAACTGAACTCGGCCAGACCACAAGAAAAGATACTTCGAGTAAAGCAATTGCCGAATTGTTTTAAGAAATTGAAGTGCCTCTACGTGCTCATGTGAAACCAAATTAATTTTCGAGCTGTGGACATAATTTGCGACAGAAGGAAGATAAACAAAATCGTAATCATCAACACCAAGAAAATCAATATGTTCCACTACCGTCGACTCCGACTCTTCTACCAAAACCTCATCCACCAAGTTTGGTTTCTCAACTAATTCCTCCTCAACAAAGTCTTGGTCCCCAAAAATAAGAGACTCACTCTCACACCCATACTTCCTATCTTGCTCGTCCATTAAGGACTGCAAATAATCAATCTCAGCGTCCCACTCCTCAGCAGTGGGAGATTTTTCTATCGGACCATCACACGGAGGGCAGTGAGCTCCTCGTTCTCTAGACTCATAGGAGCGCAAAAAGAAAACGTAGGCAGCGCGGATCAACAGTGGGAGATACATGAGAGGGGGTTCGACCTTTACATTAGACTCAAGGGGGGGACATTGGGCAGTTAGCTCCGCGTTCGCTCCCAACTCAGAAGGTTCCACCAAACCATCATCAACCCCACCCTCAATGACAAGTGGGTCAACTTCCTCTTCTCTCTCTTCCCTAGCAGTAAGCTCCTCATCCCCTCCAAATTCAGAGGACTACGGTAAGACCAAGTCAACCTCCTCAACATCGTTAACCAGACCTACTTCCTCTTCCCTAGGAGTAAACTCTTCACTCCCTCCAAACTCGGAGGAGCTTTCAGACCACGAATCAAAATCCTCCATAAAATGACGTGACTCAGGTACCTCTTCCTTTGACAGGGAATTGGCACTATTAGAATTTAAAGCACAATATTCATTTTTCGGAATCTGGGCCAAAAGATCATAAAACCGTAAAGCCTCAGCAGGTGGTTTGTCCCAAAAAACCCCCGTCACTCATCACGTCCAGATATTGTTGACTCTTTTGAGAAAGTCCTCTGTAAAAATAACAAACTATTTCAGGATACTCATAGACATGATGTGTGACGTTTTTGAGAAAACCCTTGAACCTTTCCCAACATTCACTAAAAGACTCATTCTCTTTTTCAGCAAATCTTTGAATTTCACTCTCTGCCAAACAACTCTTTAGGATAGCCATGCGGGTCTCATAGTCCCAAAAGGGTTCAGGAATTTGTGCCAATTGACTCGAAAAAATGTCTGAGTAATGCTCGTGATCCCAAGAGGACTCAAAGGTACCCGGTTGACTTGAAGGGATATTCTCGTAACCCCAAGTAAAATTTTGTATTTGTGCAGATTGACTCGAAGGAATACCTACTTAGCTCTCAAAATTCCAATAGGGTTCGTTAATTTGTGCAAATTTACTCAACAACATTACTATGGTGTTGCTCTAACTCCCCAGGGGTATCAAGAAGGCCCATCAGTTTTTTTTTTTCAACTCAAGACACAAAACACTTGCCACTCGACTGACTCTAGATGACTCAACCTAGAAACAAAAAGATGCTAAAAACAAAAGACACTTTTTTTTTTATTGACTCAGATAAAAACACAAAGATTCTAACCCAACCCTACTTCTTTGAACACACGTTGCCGTCCCCGGCAACGGCGCCAAAAATGCTTGACCAACCGGGTGACTTAAAATAAAGACGCGTCCCAAGCGTAGGACTCTCGACCGATGTAGCATAATATCCGGAAGTACCGGAGTCGAACCACAGAGGCGGACGAACGTGTGCAGGACTCAAAGATGACAGGTTCATAGTTTATCTTGGCTCTTATGTAGCCACCCTTTGTTCAAATACTAGTTAACTAAGTTACCAAACTAATTACTGAATGCAGATTCAAAATGAGAGTACAGCTGAGGGAACCCAGCATCCGCGACTAGCCTAACCAATGTTTACTCGGGCCACAATTACTCTTTTTCCTGATTTTAGAATAAGAAAAAGGATCCCTAACAAATGTGCACCACCTGTCACCAGATTCCGTGCGCATTCGAATTCCGGCGATGCCTGGGTTTTGTTTGTTAGAAGAGTTTTCGTTTCCTAAAATTGCTCAAAAATCAAGTTAATTCGGTCCCGAGGTAGAACATCGATTCGTCTAGCCGCGAAGCACCTTCGCCCCGCAGGCGCACTCTATACGACTACTCGCTCATTATCCTATTGAACGCAACGATAATATTATAAACCCTAGATCTAAACATGCTTGCAAATTAAAATAGAAAGCAGAAAACGATACCGCAGATTGCAATAAAGGAACGATCTTGAATATAACTTGAAAACACCAATCCAAAAGCTGTAAGTCTGAAAATCTGAAATAAGCTTGAATGTAGAATGCTGTAAATCTGAAGAACTGTAGCCGAAAAACTAAGAACAATAATCCCTAGGTAAAAAGTCTGGGACCCTAATATGAGTTAAAAACAAGTATTTATACTCAAATCCGTAATCCTAATAAAAATCGACGAAAATCTGACGAGATGGGCTAAACGCTGCCGTTCCACGACCCGTAAAAGGCCCTCGGTAGCGCTACCTAGCTTTACCTGTAGCGCTACCTCTTCGCTATCTTGGCTGGTCCGTACGACTTCCGCTGTTGACTCGTTGACCCTTTGACCACGCGGTAGCGCTACACCACTTTTGGTGTAGCGCTCCTAATCCTTCTGTTCATTTTTTAGCCCTTTTGTGACAAACTTGAGCGCTCCAGAGAAATGGGGTAGCGCTCCCGACGGGTTACGATCACGTCCACGCGAAATCCACTTCAACACTTTGCCTCCTTAGCCTTCCCACTCTTGATTCTCGTGCATGCCCCTCCAACAACTCCAATTAGCGAAAAAACACCTCTTTTTCCTGCGAATTAAGCACAAACACCAAATCCAACCACGTGCACACATTAAATGGAAAATGAGGATTAAAAACACGAAAACCGCGCTAACTCTATCCTACTTAGGCGCTTAAATGCATGGATTTGACGCGCCTATCAACAGTAATGACAAACATGATAGCAGCAAGAATTGGCTCCCAGATTAACCAACACAAGACGACATGACCCCAGACCCTGACTCCAAGACCTCTGACAATAGAAACAAGATTTTAGACTCCTGACACCAAGACCCTAATAAGGCAACAAACACCTCAAGACAAAACTAAAAAGACTCCGTCAGCAAAAACCGAAAACTTAGACCCCAACCCAAAGACAATGGTGGAAAAGAAAAAACCACAACAAGACTCAACCCCACCAGAAAAAATAGACTCCATCCCAACCTGAATCCCAAACCAGATTAATACTCAAGACTCACCCAAACCCAACACTAAGACTCAAACGCACAAGACACAAATCAAACAAAAAAGGACTACCCCACCTCTAGAAGAGAAAGACCCCCTAATACACACCCACACAGATTTTCCAAGACTCCAGGAAACAGCTTTCCAAAAGCCAGCGATAGACATCAGTAGGTTCAGATCGTCACCTTCCTTATACCTTCTAAACACCTCTTGAAATCATCCACCCTATAATCCTTGATGTCAAATCTTGCTTTCATCCAAATGGCCTTCCTTGTTTTGGCTATGTCAATCACTTCTGAAATCTCCCATTCCTTGTTCTTAAAGACTCTTTCATTTCTACACAGCCATAAAGTCCACAAGACTGCATAGAAACAAGATTGCCAGCAAAATTTTTCTAGGTTCTGAAATTTCATGCAATTCCAGAATTGGAATAGAGATGGTAATGTGGGAGGGCATACCCATTCTAAGTTCCACCAGCTAATAATTGTAGACCATATTCTCCAAGAAAAATTACAATGAAGTAGAATGTGGGCCGGGGATTCACCAGAGATATTGCAAAAAGGGCATAGATCATTGTTTGCATTCAAAATGCCTTTGCTCACCAGAATGGATTTAGCTGCTATGCAATCTTGAAGGGCTAGCCAAGCAAAAAGCTCCACTTTTGGTGGACAGATGTTTTTCCAAATTAAGAACAAGTTTTTATCCTCTAGGAATTTTTGCTCTTCCCATCTAGAATATGCAGAACTCACAGAAAAGGTTAGGTCTTTACTCCAAGCCCACTGAATACAATCCTCTCTTGTCTCATTTAAATGCACAGTGCTCAGAATCTGCAATAACTCTTCCAGTTGGACTCTTTCCCACTCATACATAGGCCTTCTAAAATGGAAATCCCAGTGACCTTGGCCCTGCTCACCCACCATTTCTGATATGAATCCATCCTTTTGAGTAGAGTTCCTATAAATTCTGGGGAAAGCCTCTTGAAGAGTGACCTCACCAAGCCATTTGTCCTTCCAAAATCTAATTTTATTGCCAGAATTAACCTTGAATTTGAATCCTTGAGCAATACAATCCCCCATATCAGCATACATACTCCCAACAGAGCATATGTTGTTCCAAATAGTGGATGCCTTGCCTTTATCAGGGATTTTTGGTATCATTGTTTCATTAGCAAGACCATACTTCCTGGTTACCACTTTGACCCATAAAGCATCCTTTTCCTTGCTAAATCTCCACCACCATTTGGCTAGTAGAGCAGTGTTGTGTTCCATCAACCTTTTGACACCCAATCCTCCATATTTTCTACTCCTGGTTATCTTTTCCCATTTCACCAGATGAAGCTTCTTCTTTTCTTCTGAATCTCCCTATAAGAACTGTCTTTGAATTCTCTCAATTTTATTAGCCACAGATACTGACATCTTGAATATAGACATGTATAAATAGGGATATTGTTCATGGTTGATTATATCAATGCTAGTCTGCCACCCATAGATATATATCTTTTCTTCCAAGGCTTGAGTTTCTTCTTGACTGCTTCAATTACAGGGTTCCAAGTCTGAACCCTGTTTGGATTTGCTCCAAGTGGCAAGCCTAAATATTTCATAGGAAGCTTCCCGCTTTTACACCCAATAATCTCAGCCAAATCCTTCACCACATGCTCCTGAATTTTGACCCCACAAATCATGATGTTTGAGAAATTCACCTTAAGACCTGACATCTGTTGAAACCACCTGAGAATTCTCTGAATATTTGAAATTTCCTCCAAATCATTGTTGCAAAAAATGACTGTATCATCAGCAAATTGTAGATGAGTGACTACAATGCCTTCCCTGCTCACCTTCACACCTCTAACCATTCCTTCTGCTTTAGCTCTTTCCATTAAAATATTCAGAACCTCGATCACAATGTTAAACAGAAAAGGAGAAATTGGGTCACCTTGTCTCAGGCCTTTTTGAGGGAAAATCTCATCAGTTGGGGATCCATTGATCAAGATAGATAAAGATGTGGATGATATACATTGTTTGATCCAAGCACACCATTTAGAACCAAAACCAAAATTACACATGACATCCAATAAGAAATTCCAATTGACACAATCGTATGCTTTCTCAAAGTCTATCTTCAAAATGAGACCCCCAGAACTACTGTTTTTCCAGCTATCAATCACCTCATTTGCAATCATCACTCCATCCAGGATTTGTTTACCTCCTACAAAGGCTGCCTGGGCCGCACCTATAATGCATGGGAGGACAACTTTTAATCTGTTAGCAAGGACTTTTGCTAGGATTTTGTATATGCATCCCACCATGCTTATAGGTCTGTAATGAGTAAAACAATAAGCTCCTTCAATTTTAGGTATAAGAGCAATAAAAGTGCAGTTGATACCTCTTGCTAGGTTAGCATGCTCATGAAGCGCAAAGAAAGCCTCCACATCCTTTTGCATAATACTCCATGCCATTGCAGTACGTTGGAGGATTAACTTCTCTCTTTATATATAAAATCAAAATGACATTAATACTTTCCCTGTTGTGCTATTCATATTAAAAGGGGATTAGATAAGCACGTACAAGATGGACTGCGAAGTACTAAAATTCCTACAAGTTTTTTTTCTCCTAAAAAAATACATATTTTCGATAAAAAGAAAAAACATTTTAACAGGGCTCTGTTGGTCAATATAGAAATACTGACTTGGTGGATGTTAGAACATGAGCAACAACTATTTACTGGCTTGAAAAAATCTTCGGCGAACACATTTTGGGGACAGTCAAACAATTTTTTTTGCACAGCAACCAGTCAAAATTATAATACTGACTTACGTACAAAAATCATTATGTAAAATTTGATTTGGAACACGAGAACGTAATAATTGTTTTGGCCTTATGGTGTAGTCTCCTCTAACGCCTCGGTGTCTTACTATGACACGAAAAATCAAAACATAAATAAAAACGATCTTCACATAAAAAAAAATGACGAAAGGTAACAACAGAGAATAAATCAATCTCGTAATTTATTTGAATCTAGTAAAACAGATTACTGAAATTATGCAAAGCACTACAAGTCCTAGAGGGGGGGGTGAATAGGACGACCACTTTAAAAATAAACCACTTCGATTTCAACCAATTTAATCATTCACAATGGCAAATCAAACAACTCAACAAGTTCGATATAGAGTAATTAAACTAATGAGACAAAACACATGATATACGTGGAAACTACTTAGGGTCTAAACACCCTAAGCATAAAACCATGGCCTAGTCCTACTCATGCATTCCATAAATCAAAAGGTTTACAAGAATTAACAAGACTAGGAATTACCCAACAAGCCCCTTGTGACACCTAGCTCCAATTCTTGATGTAGTACCCCGTACTCCTCTTTGATTCCATGGACTCCACAAGCACACCCGTCTTGATCTCCGAGTCAACTCGGCACGGGTCCAACCGGCTCATGTAGAAACAAGGCAACACAACATGATGTATGAAAAAGATTTGATTTTTATGAAAGTTTTTGAAAACTAAAATCAATCGAGAGTGGATCCATGGAGAGGAAGACTCTAGATTGAAGAAAGATGAGAAGAGCAAGCTCAAATCATCAAGAACATCAAGTTCACAAAAAAGAGAAGAGATGGAGAAGAGATGGGACTTTCTCTCTCTAAAAAGGGCTGATTTTCTCCCAAATGGGTGTGTGAAAATGAAAGAAAAATGGGTTTTATAGTGCCCATTTTCGTGCTCCCCAAGACAGCCACTCAAAACATGACATGTGGCCACTTAAAGAGTCTGCCAGACCCGTGTAGACGCGCG
Organism: Vaccinium vitis-idaea; assembly: GCA_963854785.1. Lineage (NCBI taxonomy): Eukaryota > Viridiplantae > Streptophyta > Magnoliopsida > Ericales > Ericaceae > Vaccinium > Vaccinium vitis-idaea. The sequence continues at coordinate 38,446,751 of OY978215.1, forward strand.
CAGACGCACCTTCAGGATTTAGACACTTGGCACAATCTCATCAGTCAAAGCCACAACCCTGTAGACGCGTGTAGACGCGTGCAGACGCAATAAGCTCAAAGCTAAATCCTAAATCCTAATGCCTAACTCATTTGGAATGCAAGATCCGAATAAAACATGAATAAGCCAACATAATGCACATTAAAGCATGTTATTTTGAATGGCCTAAATGCACAAATGATATGCAAGGATATACCTCATCGGATTGAGCTCCGAAGCACTTGACTTGGCTATGGCTTGATCATGAAGCTTGAAATTCTCGAATGGAGCATCTAGACTCAACCCCTAAGCACTCTAACTCCCAAACCCCAATAACAAAATTACATACTCCGAAAGGCTTGACATAACCCGGAAAATGCCAACAAAACTAACAATTACAATAGCTCATAAGCACAACTTATTCCCCCCATCACTTGTTGATACAATTACCCCAAGCAAGAACCACTTTCTCTGCCTCGATTGCAAAAGAAGTGGAACACATTGAGAAGCTACCACTTCCTTGGCCGGGAATGCAAATGACTTGAGAAAAGGAGTAGAGAGAGAGAGAGAGAGGACCGATCATCATCAACGAAACAAGAATGATGTAACCCATTTCTCCTTCTAGGATACTTGGAGAATCTTGGTTCTTGAAAGAATGATAATAAGCAAAGTTTATACGTGAACAATGTAACAAATTGCATTTATTAGATTCGCATTTTGCTTCGCCCACAAAGCCATTATAATTGTCCTCATGTGGTAAGTTGATAGGCACGCAGTATCGTAGTTATAAGTGCCTAAATAGGGTAGTTTGAACACGTTGTTATCTAATTTATTCCCTATTTTTCACTTGATGCGTTGCTTTGGTATGTTTTTGTGTTTTTGTTAATTTTCAGGAAAATAAGGCTGTTTTAGCACCAAGATTGGATTGCAGAGACTTGAAGGCCGTGATAGAGCTTGAGGGCATGGAAGGCTGTTGGGACTAAGTATTGAAGTGGAATTCGCGAGGAAGTGATCAGAATCACCGTGAGCGCTACCAGGAAAGCAACGGAGCGCTCAAGAGTGGCACAACAGGGCTCGAAAACTGAACAGAATGTTGGGGAAGGCTACACCAAAATTGGGGTAGCGCTACCTAGAGGCTTTAAGGGTCAACAGTCAAAGCCGAGGTCAACCGGTTAACCGGTCCTAATTAGTTCGGGAGGGCTACACCAAAATTGGTGTAGCGCTACCGAGGGTCTTAATTGGCTTTGAAACGGTGTCATTTTGGGTCGTTGCGGGTCCAATTCCGATTTGTTTTAGGATTTTAATTGTAATTAGTGGGGATTATGTATAAATACCACTTTAGAACTCGAAATTAGGGTTACACATTCATAACTTAGGCTTTATTTTCTTAACTTCGGTTGTTGATTTTAGGATTATTTTCGAATTCAAGTTTAATTCAAGTTCTTCGGTTTTCCAACTTTGGATTCTTGCTTTCCTTGGTGTTCGCATCCGTTCTCTTACCGTGAACTCGTGGTATCGTGTTTTATTCTTATTTCAATTGCTAAAACCATGTTTAGTTTTAAATATATGTTTGCTACGTCCAATTTGTTTGCATGAGTGAGTAATTTCGTAGAGTGCGGCCGCGGGGCGAAGGCGTCCCGTGGCTAGTTTAATTAATGTTTTTACCCTCGGGTTCGAATTAATTTAATTTTTAAGCAATTTTAGATGATGAAAACTCTTCTAACAAACAAAACCCAGGCATCGCCGGAATTCGAATGCGCACGGAAATTGGTGACAGGTGGTGCGCATTTGTTAGGGATCCTTTTTCCTATCCTAAAATCAATAAATTGAATAATTATAGCCCGAGTAAACATTGGTTAGGCTAGTTGCGGACGCTGGGTTCCCATGGCTGTACTCTCCTTTTCAAATCCATATTTAGTTAATTTAGTTGGTAATCGAGTTAGTAAATCAACCTCATTAAACAAGGGGTGGCTACCTAAGAGCCAAGATAAACTGTGAACCTGTCATCTTTGAGTCCTGCACACGTTCGTCCGTCTCTGTGGTTCGACTCCGGTACTTCCGGATATTATGCTACATTGGTTGAGAGTCCTACGCTTGGGACGCGTCTTTATTTTAAATCACTCGGTCGGTCAAGCATAAGTCAATAAGAGATTATGCATTGTTGGACGGAACACAACCATCAACTCTTGATTTGAGTCCTTAAATTTCCCTAGGTCAGGTGTGGATAGCCATGCACTTTTTAGTTGCTGGGTTACGAATAAATAGTTGATCGTCGATGGGTTTTTCTCTTGTATATCTACAGCAAACCAACCCATTGGAGGAACCAAGCATGTGACCAGACTTCTTAAAAAAATCAAGTGATTGATTTGGCTCCTCGGAGGAAATTCTAATCACCTGGAAGGACATGGGAATCTTGTTTCCCCTTGTGCTTCTGACATGAACTTTGTTCCATGAAGAATGCAGTGTCGCTTAAAACGTTGTGAGATCGTTTCTTTGTCAGTACAAATATTCACTTGATATAACATGAACAACCATTCACTCATAATGCAAAAATTGTTCTTGAAAACACATGAATAAGAGGGCCATCCAACAAAACCATGAAACCACGAAGTGAAGACGGATAACGAAAAAATAAACTTTGCTTCTTCGGTTTTTAGATGCACAGACAAAAGATTAGTTACGTTTCTATAGATCTTGGGAGGATGAGAAATTGAAGTAAGTGTATCTCCAACTATTTTCTACATTATTATTATGTCAGGATTACATTGATGTTGCCAATATGATTATTGCAATTACTCGGTGCAAATATTCAAATTGACTATATTGCTGTATAGAATTGTCTTGTCATCACATATTGGTAATTATTGCAACTATTTGCATTCATGAAAACCAAGCTACTAGTATCTCTAACCCATACTCAGTATCAACTTTCAAAAGTCGTAACGAAATTTGACGCAAAATTAGAGTACTTTTGTACATAATTTACTGTATCTTTTTTCTTCAATTCAAATATCTTAATTAATTTATGATTCATGTCAAGTTTGTTGGGATTGGATAAAGAATATTGGTTTAATTCGAATATTTTCAGCGACTAATTACAACAATATTCTTTATCAGATTCGATAATTGAAGGTACTTGTATACAAGGAAACTAAACTACTGCGTTTTCCCGTCCATTTGCAAATGGAGATCTGATGTTTATTTCACGGAAACTAATTTAACAATGGTTAGAAAGTACAAAAATGCTAGAGGTACAACAAAAGTAGACAACATGTCTCTCGCCGTCCAAAAGTGTTTTTCGACAGTCCGGATTTGAAGTTCTCGTTTGACTGGTAAGAGGACTCTCTTACGGGTCAAAGAGTATTTGAAATCCACACCATTGATTGCTGAAACGAACGGCTGAGATCCATGTTGTCCACTTTTATTGTATCTGTAGCATCCTTTGAAGTAGAAAGTATATGATCTGTGGTATTATTGCAATTGGAATGTGATGCAGGGCGCCTTATGAACTACAGAAAAGACGTGCAACAATCGAACACAAACGAGATAGTTTAGAGAAAACACTCTCTAGACTCTTTTTTTCATTCATTAATACTCAAAAACTGCATTGCCCTAAGGCTTCCATCAATTATTTATACTAGCAACAACCCTAAAGCTCAAAAGGAAATAAAATACTAGGTAGCAACCCTAATTCTTGTAAAACAAGAAAAATTAGAATAGGAAACTGAATCAACCTAAATTAAGAAATTAAATAACTCCATACTAGTAATCTCCTAACAAAATACTAAAATTGAAACATTAAAATAAATAATAATAAATTGCTAGTTTTCCAAAATCTGATCTGCATCATTATGTGTATGTAACCTAAAACTAAACAGAGTCAGACTAAGGAGAGTTCTGTAATCAAATATTTTAGAACATTGTGTATCCAACCTAAAATCAACATAGAAGTATTTTGATGATTTGGAACATGAGGACCCGGAAATGGTAATGGCATGATTGACTATGATGAATCACTTTCTCTGAAAAACCTAAATTCCATTAATACTTTCCCTGTTGTACTTTACAAGTACAGTGAATGATCTTATCTGGTTTTTTTTTTTTGAACAGCAAAAAAGATTTTATTAATCTTTGAAAACAAATTACAAAGATTAAAAGGATCATAGGCACGAGGCATCACGACAGAGAAAGAGCCGGCCACGAAAGGCACCTCTCACTCCGATAGACACCTAACGCTAGGAACCAGAGGGAAAATAACAACCTGAGGCTCGCAAGAAACCAACCAAAACCCCTAACATGCAAAAAAGCCACAAAGCTAAAAACAACCAAACGCCTAAAATAGCGACAACCAAAACCTAAAGAGACCACCACAACTTAAAACGAAGAAGGAAAACCAGAAAAAGACCTCAATGACATCATTGGATTTCATCAGAGAAACTTCTTATGATTTCATCATCATCCCCCAAATAATCTTTGCCTAAGATCTTGTTTATTGACCGAGTAGCCTGAGCCGAATCAAGGTTAACCTGTTCATGCCTTTAGAAGAAACAGATAAAGCACTAGCAGCAATCGCAGATCTGAACACAACGCATTTTCTTTTCTTTCAAAAATATTTCTTTGTTGCAATGAGAACTCTTCCATTACCAAAGGACGCCAAATCCAAAGTTTCCTCATCAACTGAAATGAAATCCCCCCAAATTTCTCCTATTTTCTCAAAGGTATTAAGACACCGCACACTTAGAGGAACACCCATGCATTTTGCCCAAACAACTCTCTCCAAGCTGGCAGCTTCAACACTCCACGGCTTGACTTCGCTAAACCATCTTGCTAGCCATGTCTTCTTTATTGTTAGATCCTGATAGGCACGCAATATCATAGATATAAGTGCCTAAAGAGGGTAGTTCTAACACGGTTTTATCTTATTTATTCCCTATTTTCCACTTGATGCGTTGTTCTGGTATGCTTTTGTGTTTTTGTTAATTCTTAGGAAAATAAGGCTGTTTTAGCGCCAAGATTGGATTGCAGAGACTTGAAGGCCGTGATAGAGCTTGAGGGCATGGAAGGCTGTTGAGACCAAGTGGTGAAGTTAATTTCTCGAGGGAAGCACTTCAGATCATTGGGAGCGCTACAAGGATTTTGGTGGAGCGCTCAAAAGTGGCAAAACAGGGCTCAGAAAGTGAACAGAAGCTTGGCGAGCGCTACACCAAAAGAGGTGTAGCGCTACCGAATGATTAGATGGTCAACCGGTCAAAGGGCGGTCAACGGTCAAATTGAGAGTTAATGGGTTAGGTAGCGCTACACCAAAAGTGGTGTAGCGCTACCGCGGGCTTAACTTTGCCTTGTAACGGTGGGGGAGGGCTACACCATTTTTGGTGTAGCCCTACCGAGAGCTTATCTTGGCTTTGAAACGGCGGCGTTTTGAGTCGTATGCGGGTCCAATTCCGATTTGTTTTAGGATTTTAATTGTAAATTAAAGGGGATTACTATAAATACCCCGTTATAACTCGAAATTAGGGTTCCATAAATTTTACTTAGGTTTTATTGTTCTTAGTTTTTCGACTACAACTTTCAACATTCATTATTTAGCAGTAGATACTCAAGTTTACTTCAGATTTCCAGATCTTCTAGCTTCGAGATTGGTGTTTTCAAGTATTATTCAAGTTCGTTTCCTTATTGCAATCTGCGGTATCGTTTTCTGTTTCTGTTTTACTTCTCAAGCATGTTTAGATCTAGGTTGAATACAATTTCTGTTATTATTAGCATCATGAGTGAGTAGTCGTACAGAGTGCGGCTGCGGGGCGAAAGCGCTTCGCCGCTAGGCTAATTGTTGTTCTACCTCGGGACCGAATTAACTCGATTTTTAAGCAATTTTAGGAAACGAAAACTCTTCTAACAAACAAAACCCAGGCATCGCCGGAATTCGAATGCGCACGGAATCTGGTGACAGGTGGTGCGCATTTGTTAGGGATCCTTTTTCTTATTCTAAAATCAGTAAAATGAGTAATTGTGGCCCGAGTAAGCATCAGTTAGACTAGTTGCGGACGCTGGGTTCCCACGGCTGTATTCTCCTTTTCAAATAGTTAATTTAGTTTGGTAATTTAGTTAGTTAATCTCGTTAAACAAGGGGTGGCTACCTAAGAGCCAGGTCAAACTAGAACCCGTCATCTTTGAGTCCTGCACACGTTCGTCCGTCTCTGTGGTTCGACTCCGGTACTTCCGGATATTATGCTACATCGGTCGAGAGTCCTACGCTTGGGACGCGTCTTTATTTTTAGTCACCCGGTCGGTCAAGCATTTTTGAACAAATGAACTCCGTACCAAACTTAGCACAATAATTAATCCTCTCACCTACGATCGGATAGCGAATTTTCAAATGGCATGCGTGAATGAAACGGCACGTAAAGAAATTTACCAATCTCGAGAACAGTTCACACACCGTTGATAGCCCAGTGTTTCTTTAAGCACACTCCTTCCTTTTCTTTCTTTGCTTTCTTTTTTTCTCATAGTTGTGCAATGCCGGATCTCTCGGGCTTTCTAGTTGACTCTTTAGCGAGCTTTGGGTCGGCCATCCCCAAGCCAAACAGCCTTAGAGCACCAGGTTTTAAGAGACCCCTACGGACTTTATTGCTCTTAGATCCCTAACTTCTTTGCTCAGAAAAGTAATGAGTAAACAACGACCCCCCATCGCTCTAACTAAAGTTCCTTCCACCTTTTCTTTCCTAAATTCATTTTCTAGATCCTCAATAGCCATCAATTTCTGCAATTTAGCTACCGCGGTATGATTTAACAACTCATTACCCACTAATTCAATGTTCAGGGTTTCAGCATCCATCTTGTTGGTCACCCCATAAATTCTATCACCTTTTACCACTTGAGCAAAAGACTTCCCATTACCTGTAAAAACACCTTTCAGATTATAAGCACTAAAAGCTCCCGTATTACTAGTCTCCTTCCTAAGATTGTTTTCCAGGTGTAACATTTTTTTCCTGGCATCAAAATTCCTTGAGACACAAGTATCATTCCCATAGACATTGATATTGCTTTTGTTTCCCTGCTCAAACGTGGCTCATTTCACAAAAAGCTTCTTATCGTCTAGCCATAACACATTTGCTCTACAAATAGCTACATCGGCGGAGATAGAGCAATCATAGCGAATAAAGCCAAACCTGTTACCAGATGTTCTACTTCTTTTTTATGGAATGAATACATCATTTACAACTCCATAATTATTAAATGTTTTCCAAAGCCATTAATGACTTACATCCTCCGGCAGATTATCAACATACAGGGTGAAAAATTGCTTATCTCCTGAACAAAGTTTCCTGCTTTGACGGCTGTAAGATCTAGACACTGGAATGCCCCCATCTTTGGCTCAAATACCTTCTCTGTTAACTCTCCCCATCAGATAACACACAACCCTTGAACAGATCCAGTGGCTAGATGTTGCTGCAAGGCTGTCGGGAGAAAGCAAGATGAAGAACAGAAGAGAAAAGGATGCGGCGTAGAGGAATGACAAAAACGGACTATCGTGGCTTTGGGGAGCAAGGATCGGGTGAGAGGAAGAGATAAGCTAGGAGAGAGATTGGGTTTGGGGTGGGTGAAAAGGGCCGGCCGGCGATGGTCAGCGAAGGGCCAACGCAAGGGAAAAGGAAAGGAAAAGGGGTTAGGGCTTCATAGACAGAACTTTATCAAGTCTTATCTGTAAATATTACTATATGCAATTTCCTCCTGCATAGTTTGCATATGATAATAACACTTGGAATCTTAGTAGTATATCTCATTTTATTGATCAAGATACTGCTGAGATGATTCTTAATACTCATATTGCTGCCTTTAATGCTGACTATGACCAACCGACTTGGGCTTTTGCGGTTGATGGCATATTTTCTACATCGAGTGCCTATGAGTTTATTCTTAAAGAAGCTAATGACTGTTCCGGATGGAAATGGTTTTGGAAACTCAAAGTTCCTTCGAAACTTAAAACTTTTCTCTGGTTTATCTTCCTTAACAAGCTTCCTACGAATAAACTCAGACAACACATAGGCCTCTGTCAATCAGGACTATGCCCCAGGTGTAATTTTGATATTGAGGACATTGACCATCTATTTCGGAAATGTCACAAAGCCCAAGACTTTTGGTCTTTCTTTCGTAGCAGCCCATGGTTGCATAATGGTTCGGAATGCTCCGTTGTGGATTGGATCACTCGTAATCTAAAGTCCAATAAGATCTCTGGCATAGGAAATAATGTACCTTGGAGTTGTGTTTTCCAAACTACCCTTTGGCAAATTTGGAAAGATAGGAACAAAAAAAGCTTTGATAATATTGATATTCCTGTAACAGTTAGTTTTAAAAATACTATCTCCTATGCCAAAGATATTGAGGAAGCATTCAAATCGTTACGCATCATGAGGCCTTTTAAAACTCCTTTAACACGATGGTGTCCTCCTTCCTCAGGTCTCAAGCTTAATACGAACGGTTGTTGGTATGATACAAACCAAAAAGCGGGATGTGGAGGGCTGTTTCGCAACAACAAAGGAGAATGGGTCCTAGGCTATTATGGGAAGCTAATATGGGAGACGAGCTTGGCAGCTGAACTTTGGGCAATCTATCGAGGATTAACCATCATATTGGAGAAAAACATGTTGAATGTGTCCATTGAATCAGATTCTCTAATGGCTGTGAACCTTATTAACTCTAACTTTGAAGGTTGTCATCCCCAAAGCAACATGATATTTTTTTTTTTATCAGCAAAGAAAGAATATTATTGATGGAGGAGAGAGAAGCAAAAACAACACAAAAGCCCAAGGCCTAAGGGAGCGAGATAGGAGCCAACAAGCCCCACCATCCACGAACCAAACAGGCCAAAGACAACAACGCTAGGAAAAATAAAAACAGAGCTGAACAGGATTCAACCCAACAAAGCAACATGATATTTGAGACTAAAACGTTGAAGCAAAGAACAGGAGCTATTCTATCTCATGTGTCCCGAAGTGCAAACGAATGTGCTGATCATCTGGCACGTTTAGGCGCTGAACAAGAAGAGCATCTGGTGGTTATGGACATGATGCCACTATCTATGAGGGAATTCTGGAACAGAGACCGATTGGGTCTTAGGAAGTTTTTAGACTAACTTGTTTTTGCTGGTGTTGTACCCTGACTAAACTCCCTGATGGAGTGATCTGGTTTTTCCTTTCTATTTAATTTCCGCTTCACCAAAAAAAAAAATAGATGAGCACCAAAAAAATACGAAGTCGATGTAAATCATTTTTTCTTCTCTTGTTCTGCTTTCCAAACTAACGAAAAGAAGATTGGGTCATGAGTTTACATAGCTCCAAGTAGTACGAGAAATCAATGTTGTAGAGTCACAACATATTTTGGAAATTAATGCACTCTTTGTCTATGGTAATTAAAGTGGATACATATCTGTAAATTATAATAGATTCATTTTAAGGGGATCTTTAGGTGACTCTCATAGTCAATATTATCACCTTGTAGTATCGGTTTCCATTTAAGCAAATTCAAAAGTTAAGTCCTACAGTTTCAAATGCGCTTCATCTATGTACGTAGCAAGATTTTTAAAATGCATAACGGTTCTTAAAAATTACCAAAATCATACATAACAAGGATATTACGAAGAGTAGAAGAGTACGTAACAGGAATAGTGAATCTTTAATAGTTCATAACGGTTCATAACTTAACCAAAAGCATACGTAATAACGTCACAAAGACCAAAAATAATACGTAATGGGACGTGATGCATTTGTATTTGGGAAAGAAGGAGAACTAAACTATGTGACTACAACATATATTGGGTGATACGAAAAGATATTACATATAATGTTGGATTTCTACATTTAGGTTTCCTAACACTTTTCGAGTTAGAACTTGGTTAAGATTAGTTCCTTTTGTTTACCAGCGGAAGTGCACGTTCGATGCATGTGTAGAGTTTCAGTTTTATTTTATGAGCAATGCTGTTGATACAGAGGGATATGCAGATTCGGACTCGGATATGTTCGGAACCGTTGATGCACATGGTTTCCACACAATCGATGTGGAATCACACATGGATTGGTTATGGACAAAGTTAATTATGTCGTAGCATTTCATTATTTTTTTGGTTAATTTCACTGACACCCCTTGAGGTTTTCCTTAATGACAGATACCGCTAGCTCTCACATATGAGATATGGCTACAAACGTCATGTAGCTTCAAAATTTATTTCACCAATACCCAAACAACAAATGTTTGAAAACTGTCTTATATTGACAAATTCACCCTTTTTAATTAACAAACCAAATACTAAATAATAAAAAAGATATCGAAGTCCTAAAATTTTGACTTACAAGAAAATGGTTCTTTCAAGTAGTAATATAGATATAGTTCTTAATAAAATTTACCCTTTTATCAAAATAGTAGCTTCAATAGGTAAAAAAGAGTTATTTTGATTAAAAATGAGAGAATTGATAGTTTTTTTCTTACTATTGACTATAAACATAGTAAATTTTTAAATATAAATTACTTACCTCATTGGCCATTATTTGCTTCGACGGCCAATTGTTGTTGGCGAAACACGCTGATAGGCGCGCGATGTCGTAGATATAAGCGCCTAAGTAGGGCAAATTAGCGCGTTAGAGGCGCGGTTTTATTCCATTTTCCACTTGATGCGGTGTGTCTTTGGGTTTTTCTTGTTTTTGGTTGTTTTGTAGGGAACAGGTTGGAAAGAGCGCATGAAGTGGACACATGGCGGTCAGGCACGTAGGGAACCAGTGGGGCCCAAGTGGGGACGGCCAAGCAGGCTGAGGAAGCAGTTTAGAGGAGCCGGTATCGATACAGGGATTGTCCTGTATCGATACCCGATGCATCATACGCGAACAGAACTTATGGGTATCGATACAGGACTTTTCCTGTATCGATACCGAGTGCCTTATAATCGGCTTTTTGACTTTGTTACGGATTTTGACTTCGGTAAGGGGTATAAATACCCCGTTTTGGGGCCTAAGTAGGGTTCCACGAATTTTACCTAGGTTTTGAGTTTTTGAAGATTCGGCTACAATTTCATTCAACTTCTACGTTCAAGTTCGATTTCCAGTATTCAGTTTAATTTGCGGATTGATTCTCAAGTTCAAGTTTTCTTCCCATTAGCAATTTTACGGTATCATTCTTCATTATTTTTATAACTTATTCGTTGAGCATGTCTAGATCTAGGATTAATTCGATTCTTGCAATCTTTACAAGCATGTGTGAGTAGTCGTTTTGAGTGCGGCCGCGGGACCAAGGTGTCCCGTGGCTAGGCTAATTTATGTTCCACCTCGGTGCCGAATCAATTCAATTAATGCGCAGTTTTTGAATACGGAAATTTTTCTAGCGAACAAACCCGGGCATTGCCAATTCCAATTGCGCGCTGAAATCGGTGACAAGTGGTGAGCACTTGTTGGAAACTATTCTCCATATTTTTAAATCTATTAATTGAATCATTGTGGCCCGAGTGAATGTGAATTAGGCTAGCTGCGGACACCGTAGTGCCCTCGGCTGTGCTCTCCTGTTTAAAACCGTAGCCCAGTAGTTGAATTAGTTCAATTTAGTTAATTAAGTAAATCATCCGAGCAAGGGGTGGCTACCTGAGAGCCAATTTCAAACGTAGAGCTGACATAGTTTGAGTCAAACACCGTAGACCGTCTCTGTGGTTCGACTCCGGTACTTCCGGATTTATTGTGCTGCACCGGTCGATAGTCCTACGCTTGGGACGAAATCTTAGTTAATTGTTAATCACCCGAACGGTCAAGCATTTTTGGCGCCGTTGCCGGGGACGGTGACGTGTGTTCAAACGGTGTTAGTTTAGTGTTTGTTAAATTTTAGTCGAGTCATCATAGGTAGAGATAAGCAAGTTGTACGTAAGCCTGATCCTCTCTATTACCGTGATCGTACTAATCGCTTGGTTAGGATAGAGAACAGGTCGAGTCAGTCAGAGCCTTCAAATTCTTCGTCAAAGTCAGTAGAGAGTCGGTCGGAGTCCATTCCCATTAGTGGACTCTACATAGATTTACCTGTCGAGTCAGTTAATTTCGATAATCCGCTTTATCAGTCAGAGTCAGAGTCAGTTTCCGAACCAGAATCTTTTGAAATGGGAGACCAGGAGGTAATTCAACAACCATCGTTGAGGCAGCACTTGAATCCCGAGAGGACCACTCCTCCCGGGCCGATTGTGTTTCCTCGAGAGACACAGGAGGCACGCAATGCCTTCACTGTAAAACCTGGTGTCCTGAATAGCCTCCCTAACTTTTATCGGAGAGAGTCTGATGATCCGTACGAACATGTGCGGACGTTTGAGGGGTTAGTGCGCAACCTGGCGTCTACTACCCAATACGACAATGCCTGCCTCAAGCTGTTTGAGGGAACTTTAAAAGATGGCGCACTTAGATGGTTCAGAATGCAAAAGCCTCAGTCCTTCACCACATGGGCGCATGTGCGTGACGCGTTTTACAGAAAATATTTTTCTGAGGCTAAAACTAATAGTTTAAGGCGTAAAATCCAAAGCTTTAGGCAAGAGAGGGGAGAGTCTTTTGTGAAGGCATGGGAGCGTTTCAAAGATTTGCTCCTAAGAATACCACACCCTGGTTTTGAGAAGATACAGTTGGTCGAATTCTTTCACCTGGGTCTCAACGCTGAGACAATCCAGCACATAGAGTATTCGTGTAAAGGGGACGACTTCTTGTCCAAAACTGCGGATGAGGGTTGGGATTTTCTGGATGACCTAGCAGATAGGCAGAGGGCGTTAGAACCCTCTGATTTTGATCGGTCCGGACCTTTTGGGTCCAATGTTATCCCCGTTACCATTCGTGACCAGCGACTCCAGGCCCAGGTTGAAAAAATGGCGCAAAAGCTAGAGGAATTAGAAGTTAGGCAGACTCGTCCAGTGCATGAGGTCAGTATAGAGGAAGTCTGTGTGTGGTGTGATTGTAAGGGGCACATTGCAATTGCATGCCCCGGATTTTTAGCCGCTAAGGGAGCGGGTCAGAATAATCAGGAAGAGGTAAATGCTGTGAGGAATTGGGACACATACTCAAATACGTATAACCCGGGATGGAGAGATCATTCCAAAGACTGGTGGTCAGACCCTAGACCCGCAGGTGGAGGTCAAGCGCAACCCCTTGCGCCGCCTCCGCCGCAACAGTTTCATCAGTCCCAAGCACCCAGGCCCCCGCAGGGCCAAGTCATTCCTTACAACTACCAGCCACAGCAAGGCAGGGGGGGAGGTCCATCCACTCGTGGGCCGCCCCCAGGTTATGCACAGACTGCACCACCCCGTTTTGAGGATTCCATGAATTCCCTAATGCAGTCTCAGCTGACATTTCAGACTGATACCAGGCAGCAAATTGGGGCCCTTACGGCCCAAATGACGCAACTCACTGCGGTGATCAGTAAAATGCAACAAGAGAAGGGTAGGTTTCCGGCCCAAGGTAGTCAAGGTGGTGCCCATTATGTGGGAAATTCTTCAGGTCCCAATGTTCAAGGGAAAAATCAGGAAGAGGCTAAAGCAGTTACCATTCTTAGGAGTGGTAAAACGATTGATAAGACCATTCAGCCAACACTAAGACAGGCTCCACCCCCGGAGCTAGTTATTGAGCCTGAGGTCATTTTTGATACTGCTAAGGTGCCTCGGGAGGAAGTAGAAGCGAGAGAGGAGTCACCTGAGGTGGTGGTGCCTGCAGCTGCAGCCCCCACGACTCCACCACCGCCAGCTGTACCAGTAGCTCCATTTCCCCAACGACTGGCGGTGAGACCCAAGCAAACCATGAACAGCAAAATGATTGAGTTGTTTAAGAAGGTTCAATTCCCCATCACCCTGATGGAGGCGATTGAATCATTTCCCCAGTGTGCTAAGGTATTAAAGGACCTTTGCACACCCAAGCGCAAGAGTCAGAACAACGTGGTTCTGACGGAGCAAGTGAGCTCCATTTTGCAGACTGAGATTCCTGCCAAGTGCAAGGATCCAGGGTGTCCCACCATTCCCATAACCATAGCAGGTCAGAGTTTTGACAAGGCATTGTTGGATTTGGGAGCGAGTGTTAATTTGCTCCCTTATTCAGCATACTTGAGATTGGGCCTAGGCGACCTCAGTGAGACTCCAGTCACTCTACAGTTGGCTGACCGGAGTATTAGAGTGCCCAAGGGAGTGGTCGAGGATGTGTTGATCCGGGTAGGGGAGTTTCAATTCCCCGCTAATTTCATTGTTTTAGACATTAGTCCCGGTCGTGAGACTTTAGAGAAGACTCCCATCATCTTGGGGCGTCCCTTCCTAGCCACCTCCAATGCTGTTATGAACTGCAAAACTGGCAAGGTCCAGTTATCTGTCGGTGAGGAGAGAATGGAGGTGGATGTTTTCAGTGTCAATACATTAGAGGATGAGGAGGAGTCTGAGGAGTTGTGTCTGATTGACACGTTAGTCCAGGAGCGTATTGATACAGTCTTGTATAAGGACCCCTTGGAGGTTGCTCTTACCTCCGAGGAAACATCATTTTTAGACTCAGCAGAGGTTGTGAGCTTGTTAGAGTTGCTAAATGTCGAAGAGTCATGTGAGGAGATGTGTGGGGTCACTCATAACCCTATGTTTGAGCCATTGGGCGACCCTCCGCCCAAGGTTCTTCCGTCATCTGTCCAGCCGCCTAAACCAGAGTTAAAACCTCTACCGGACACGCTTAAGTATGCCTTTTTGAAAGGCAATGATACCTATCCGGTTGTGATCTCCTTATCCCTCGAGGAAGATCAAGAGAGAAAACTGCTAAGTATGTTGAGAGAGCACATGGGCGCGATTGGATGGACCATAGCGGATTTGCATGGTATAAGCCCAACGGTGTGTACACACCGCATTATTCTTGAGGAGAGTGTAAAGCCTTCCAGGCAACCTTAGCGGCGTCTTAACCCCAACATGAAAGATGTGGTTCGGGCTGAGGTGCTTAAGTTGTTAGATGCGGGTATCATTTACCCAGTTGCCCATAGTGAGTGGGTGAGCCCAGTACAGGTGGTGCCTAAGAAGGCAGGAGTGACCGTTGTGACCAACAATGAGGGAGTTTTAGTGCCGACCCGAGTTCCCACAGGATGGAGAGTTTGCATAGACTACCGGAAGCTCAATGCGAGCACCCGGAAAGACCACTTCCCTCTTCCTTTCATTGATCAGATTTTAGAGAGGGTAGCGGGTCGAGCTTTTTATTGCTTTTTGGATGGGTACTCGGGGTATAACCAGATCGAGGTCGCATTAGAGGACCAGGAAAAGACCACCTTCACATGTCCATATGGAACCTATGCTTACCGTCGCATGCCCTTTGGGTTGTGCAATGCACCTGGTACCTTTTCCAGGTGCATGATGGGAATTTTTAGCGACATGGTGGAAAGGATAGTAGAAGTGTTCATGGATGAATTTTCGGTTTTCGGAGATTCATTCGATGGATGCCTCGAGAACTTGGGGAAAGTTTTACAGAGATGTGAGGAGAAGCACTTGGTGCTCAATTGGGAGAAGTGCCACTTCATGGTTACCCAAGGAATCGTGTTGGGGCACATTGTGTCCTCTAAGGGTATTGAGGTGGACAAGGCCAAAATAGATTTAATCCGAAATCTCCCAACACCTAAGTCTGTTAAGGATGTGCGTTCATTTCTGGGACACGCTGGTTTCTACCGGCGGTTCATTAAAGACTTCAGTGCTATCTCCCGTCCGTTGTGTCAGTTGTTGGCAAAGGACACACCGTTTGTGTGGTCCGATGCTTGTGAGGGGGCATTTCAGATGTTAAAGCGGAGTCTCACAACTCCGCCGATTGTGCAGTCCCCGGATTGGAGTCTTCCCTTTGAGTTGATGTGTGATGCTTCTGACTATGCAGTCGGAGCTGTTTTAGGGCAGAGGAGAGGGAAAGACCCATGTGTGATTTATTACGCTAGTAAGACATTGAATGAGGCGCAGATGAACTACACCACCACCGAGAAGGAGTTGTTAGCGGTGGTGTTTGCGCTAGATAAGTTTCGGTCCTACCTGGTAGGTTCGCAGATCACGGTTTTTACCGATCATGCGGCCCTAAAGTACTTAATGACTAAGCAGGACGCGAAAGCTCGCCTCATTCGGTGGATTCTGCTGCTGCAAGAATTCCATCTGATTATCAAGGATAAAAAAGGGGTAGAGAATGTAGTGGCTGACCATCTGTCTCGTCTGGAATTCGAGGACCCCACCTCGAATCTTCCCATTAGAGATTCTTTTCCGGATGAGCAGTTGTTCGCCGCTAATGAGTGTCCGTGGTATGCTGATATTGCCAATTATTTGGTAACTGGGCAGATTCCCCCCCATTGGTCTACCCAAGAGAAGCAGCGATTCTTGAGAAGTGTCCGACAGTATATATTCGATGACCCATATTTGTTTAAGTACTGTGCGGATCAGATTGTGCGTAGATGTGTCCCCGAGTCTGATCAGAAGGGGATTATAGAGTTCTGCCATAGCGAGGCGTGTGGTGGTCACTTTTCTGCGAAGAAGACCACCGCCAAGATTTTACAATGTGGATTCTGGTGGCCTGATATGTTTAAGCTCGTTCATGCGTTCTGTAGGTCATGTGACCGTTGCCAAAAGCTTGGCAAATTGTCTTCGCGTCAGGAGATGCCCCTCCGGCCCATTCTTGTGCTAGAGGTTTTCGATTGTTGGGGCATTGACTTTATGGGTCCATTACCTATGTCGCATGGGTACGAGTATATTTTGGTAGCGGTGGACTATGTGTCCAAGTGGGTAGAGGCGATACCCACTAAGTCTATGGAGTCACGAGTCGTGTTAGAGTTCCTTAAGTCGAATATTTTGTCGAGGTTTGGCGTGCCACGCGCCATTATCTCTGATCAGGGCACGCACTTCACAAGTCGGTCGTTTGAAAAGTTAATGGGGGAGTATAGAGTCACTCACAAGGTGTCCACTTCGTACCACCCCCAAACTAATGGGCAGGCCGAGTTAGCAAACAGAGAAATCAAGCGAATTTTGGAGAAAACTGTAGGTGTGACTAGGAAGGATTGGTCCACCAGGTTGAATAATGCGTTGTGGGCTTATCGCACTGCTTATAAGACCGTGTTGGGTGCTTCACCCTATCGGCTTGTTTTTGGTAAGGCCTGCCACCTGCCCGTTGAGTTAGAAAAGAAGGCCTATTGGGCCCTCCAGGAAATCAATTCGAGTCTAGATGTGGTGGGTGCGCATAGGAAGTTACAGTTATGTGAGCTCGAGGAGCTTAGGAATGACGCGTATGAGAATGCTAGTATTTATAAGGCTAAGGTTAAGGCGTATCATGATAGGAATATTCAGCGCAAAACCTTTAGAGTTGGTCAGAAAGTGTTGCTCTATAATTCGCGTCTCCATCTATTTCCTGGCAAGTTGAGGTCCCGTTGGGAAGGTCCCTATGTTGTGGTGCAAGTGCATCCGAATGGTTCAGTTGATGTCCGTGATTCTAAGGATGATCATGTGTTTAAAGTTAATGGGCAGCGTCTAAAACCGTTTTTGGAATTTTTGGAAGTGGGAGAACCTGATGAGGAGTTGGTCGATCCTGTGTATTCGGACGACCCGGTTACTTAGGCTTTTTCAGCCAGGTTTCGACGGGTAGCTCACGCGTACCATGCTTTTCATTAAGTGTGGACCCGGCCCCTTGCATAGGGGTACCCATCATCGACTTGGGTTTATAGCTTTGCACGCCGCTATTAAAATAAGGATCGTGTGCCCAGCTCCGGTTAGTAAGGGCATGTTATGCATTTTAGTTTTTAAAAAAAAAACAACACAAAAAAAAAAAAAGAGTTTTTTTCATGGTCCGGTATAGCCACCTAATTTCTAGCCTTAAATTTGTGTATCTGGGTTTCTAACAATCTTATTGCCTTGTCTCGGATAGTCATAAAAGACGATTGGCTCTGATCTCTTTAAGGAAAAACCTTGAGTGATTTAACCTGTTGAGTCATGACTTACCCGGGATTGTTATGATGACCTTCTCTACACAACTTTAAGTGAGACATTAGGGAGAAAAGTAGTACCCGTGTCTTTCACGTGACGGAAGTGGTGGTGTTTTTTCTTTTTCTGTTCTTGCTTTTTTTGTTTTTCTGTGTACGCCCGGATACCACGTGCCGGGCTGGACTGACGTTTTTGCAGGGTGAGCGGAGATAGTACCCGAAATTCCTCATATATCGGCCGAGGTCATGGTGGTTGGCTGCCACCCGGAGGTCCAGTTCTTCCCCTTGTTCTTTACTTTGTCTGTCTCCATGCTCTAGGGACATAGCATGTTTCAAGTTGGGGGGAGGGTGTACTTTGTACATGTGTTTTGTTTTGCGTTGCTAGGTAGTTTTTGGGGATACGGTTGTTATGCATCTTGTAGATATGCGTTGAGCGGATGAGATTTAGCTGATTAGTATGCCTGTTTAACTTGAATGTATGCATATATTTGGCTATTTAATTGAGCATGATGCATTGTCAAGCATGTGAATAATATCCCCACATTGATAATAGCGTATTCTGAATAACATTCCCATATTCTTTGTACTCATTTCCGCAATCGCATAAAATAGTAGGCTTTTGGTCTGCAATTAAGGAACCAGATTTGTCTATTGTGCATTTGTGAGAGTGAATAACGTGCATAGGGGATGACACAAGGCATTCTTTGCATGATTAAACCACATATGAGTCCCCTTGACCAATCTTGAACCAGTCCGAGTCAGTTCCCGTGTTTAGCTTAGGAAACCGGTGTTCGGTTGGATTTAAGTTGGGGGGGAAGGCAAGCTCTGTGCATCATGAGTACCGTACTACTGTGGGAAATTCTGTGTAACAATGTGCTTGTGAGGGATTAAGAATTGAAGAAGTCTGATTAGGTGCCATGTTTTGGAAACCAAAACCCATAAACCCCAGCCAAAAAAAAAAAAAAAAAAAAAAAAACCTTTTCGGTATCGATACGGCAAAAGTGCTGTATCGATACCGTTTACCCTTGACCGGAACAGAACGTCTGGGTATCGATACAGGCCTTTTGCTGTATTGATACCGAAGCCCTTAAACGCGAATTTAACAGGTTCGACCGGTCATTCTCCATCACAACCCACCTTCTTCCCCAACTTCTTCTCTCTCTCTCTAACCCTAACCCACGAAAACCTCCATTGTTAACCCCTCCAAACCTCCAAAAACTCCACCAAATCTTACCCAAATTCCACCAAACTTCACCAAAACCTTCCTTTTCTCCATCTCTACCACATATACCTCTCAAATCCCGTCCAAAACCCTTATCTCTCCAGATCTAAAACCCTAATTTCCAAAACCAAACTTCAAAATATGGCACCTAGGAAGGCTAGTACCAGTGCTAAGGGTAAAGGGGTGGCTTCCTCGAGTGCTCCTCCAGAGCAAGCAACCGGAGGGAGGAGGACCAAAGACCAAATTGCCCGGGATGAACGGGAAAGATGGGAGGCTTCTATTGAACAAAGGGGTGTCAAGAACGAGCGCCACATTATTCGGGATGGGTTTCTCGAAAATGACATCACCATACGAGCCATTATGCGGCAAGGTATGTCATTCTGGTTTGACCCAAACCCTGGATATAACTTAGAACTTGTGAGGGAATTCTACAAAAAATTTCATGTCCCGGCATCTGGGACTGCATTTAGTTCCGCGACTCAGATAACTTCAAAAGTGGCTAGGATTCCCATCACGATCACACCTGATATTATTGCTGCTAGTTTGCGATATGTGAGGCCGACTGTTGTTAACTACCCTTGCCCCGCTGAGGATTTTGTCCAACGTAGAGTGGCGAGGACGTTGTATGAGAAAAGTAAAGATGCTAGTATCCCTCACCGGCCAGGCAAGTTTAAGCCGGCTTATCGATTTGTGAACCAGGTGGTTTGCTACAACCTGGACCCGAGGGCAACTGAAATAAGCCCTCCGAGAGTACTGGGAACTTATTGTCAGTCTTCATGGATGAGGATACTTTGTGTGACTGGGCATTATTCATTTACTCTAAGATCATCGATTTTCGAGATGCCCCAACACAGACTCGAATGCCGTTTCCTTGCTTGATTACGGCCATTGCTAGAGACTCGGGGTTGCAAGGGGCCAAATGGTTCAACAACGATCCACTAGTCCCTGGGCCAATTGACAGCACCATTCTTACTAAGAGCATAGCCCAGTCTCGAGGTGCTAGAGGAGGAGCCTTTTTGACTACCGAACCACCCCCCAGCGCATCCAATACCACTTGGCTGCAGAAGATCTTTTGCCAGGGTGTTGCTACCATCCGAAGTCAACAGAAGCTTAAGAGAGAGGTGCGACAGAATGCAAGGATTCTGCAGCAGATGAATCACAGGGAAGAGTGGATGGTGGGGCGGATTGAGGGGTCGACCACAGAGCCGTATGTTCCGCTGGAGTTACCTGAGTTGGAGGTCAGCGATGATTTCGCCGATGGTGATGAGGCTGCTGAGGAGAGTGAGGATGATGAGGATTGATTTAGACACTTGTGGTGCATGGGGCTGACTTCAGGGTAGGTAGTCTGATGAGGAGGTGTTATTCTATGTTGGGTGGTCTGTTATTTTATGTTAGGAACTTGTTATTTTATGTGAGACTATTTCTGTTTTTTTTTTATTTGGGGTCTGTAATATAATTTGCATGATTATGTTTTTGTTTTGTTGACTTGGTTTGGGTGGCGCCGATGGGCGCATTGACAGGTAGTAGACATGACAGGTTCGGCCAGTGGGTAGTTAACCTTGAGCTTCTATAGGCCGGCACCTGATTTTTGCGGTTCCTTTTCTTGTGCTACCAAGGTCGTTATAATCCAAAAGTCCTTAGTAGATCTTGTGCACGTGTTGTATACTCTCGCTTATGCATGGTTGATAATGATGTTGCTTATTCTGTGGAATCATAATTGAATATGCGTTTATTCTTGTTGAGCGTTGATCTTGATTTGGCACGTGGTGACCAGTTGTTCGGTTCCACGCAATTCGCCAAGCGCTTATATGGGATGTTGAGTGTTCTAGTGAGTGGTGTGACGCATTTGCCTTGTGGGGTATTCGTTTTCACGTGTTAAGTGATGCTAATTGTTTTCAATAATTTGTCAAAGCATGCATGCATGTGAGTTACAGGCATATTGAGAGGCGAGTATCTGTTGCTATGATTTATGGTTGTTTCTACAGGTGGTATAACCATCGTACCCCCATTGGTGTTTTCTAGTTTCTTTCCATTAGTTGCTTTTCGTTCGTTTCTAGGGACTAGCAACGCTCAAGTTGGGGGGTGTGATAGGCGCGCGATGTCGTAGATATAAGCGCCTAAGTAGGGCAAATTAGCGCGTTAGAGGCGCGGTTTTATTCAATTTTCCACTTGATGCGGTGTGTCTTTGGGTTTTTCTTGTTTTTGGTTGTTTTGTAGGGAACAGGTTGGAAAGAGCGCATGAAGTGGACACATGGCGGTCAGGCACGTAGGGAACTAGTGGGGCCCAAGTGGGGACGGCCAAGCAGGCTGAGGAAGCAGTTTAGAGGAGCCGGTATCGATACATGGATTGTCCTGTATCGATACCCGATGCATCATACGCGAACAGAACTTATGGGTATCGATACAGGACTTTTCCTGTATCGATACCGAGTGCCTTATAATCGGCTTTTTGACTTTGTTACGGATTTTGACTTCGGTAAGGGGTATAAATATCCCGTTTTGGGGCCTAAGTAGGGTTCCACGAATTTTACCTAGGTTTTGAGTTTTTGAAGATTCGGCTGCAATTTCATTCAACTTGTACGTTCAAGTTCGATTTCCAGTATTCAGTTTAATTTGCGGATTGATTCTCAAGTTCAAGTTTTCTTCCCATTAGCAATTTTACGGTATCATTCTTCATTATTTTTATAACTTATTCGTTGAGCATGTCTAGATCTAGGATTAATTCGATTCTTGCAATCTTTACAAGCATGTGTGAGTAGTCGTTTTGAGTGCGGCCGCGGGACCAAGGTGTCCCGTGGCTAGGCTAATTTATGTTCCACCTCGGTGCCGAATCAATTCAATTAATGCGCAGTTTTTGAATACGGAAATTTTTCTAGCGAACAAACCCGGGCATTGCCAATTCCAATTGCGCGCTGAAATCGGTGACAAGTGGTGAGCACTTGTTGGAAACTATTCTCCATATTTTTAAATCTATTAATTGAATCATTGTGGCCCGAGTGAATGTGAATTAGGCTAGCTGCGGACACCGTAGTGCCCTCGGCTGTGCTCTCCTGTTTAAAACCGTAGCCCAGTAGTTGAATTAGTTCAATTTAGTTAATTAAGTAAATCATCCGAGCAAGGGGTGGCTACCTGAGAGCCAATTTCAAACGTAGAGCTGACATAGTTTGAGTCAAACACCGTAGACCGTCTCTGTGGTTCGACTCCAGTACTTCCGGATTTATTGTGCTGCACCGGTCGATAGTCCTACGCTTGGGACGAAATCTTAGTTAATTGTTAATCACCCGAATGGTCAAGCACACGCATATGTAGAAACCACAAGAGGGGCATTGTTATTTCTCAGACATGATGGGGGTATCCATCATTAAGGCAAATTAACATTAGGAGGCTTCAGTGAAACATACCCTTGTTTTATACTAACTTAAGCAACAATAATTTTTTTGGGATGCAAAAATCATTTACTAACACATTCTATAGCGGGTCAAAATGTTGCCATGAAACAAATTTTTTTTTTTTTGATCGGCAACAAAATTTTATTAAAACTCGACAAAGGGTACCTCGAGAAAGGCAAGGAAAAGGAAACACTTCAGCGAAAAAACAGAAGGGAAAGAAAATACAAGAATAAGAAGCAAAAGAAAAAGGCACATTCATACTCAAATCAGTTCAAGCACACATGAAGTGAGAGGTATACTTCAATCTCCAATCTCCAGGTGTAGTCCATAGCCAGCCTCCAAACAAAAAAACCAAATGCCACCTAAAGGCATTTGAAGATTTGCAGACATCCTATCGGAAATTACCACCCTTGCATCCTCTCCTTTACTTTTGTAGGATCCACCCCGTGTGTGTAGGATGGGCTAAGGCCCAAGGTTGGGATTAGGGTTTACTTTGTGTAACTCTAGGATTATATATACCCTTGGCTATCTCTTATTTATGGGGAGTAATGCGAGTCTGAGAGGGTGAGGTTGAGCGGGGGAGCCGGTTTAGGCTCCAAAGAGAGTTTTCAACTTGTATTAAAAGTGGTTCAAAACTTTCATAAAACTTGATGAACAAGCTCAATATCATTTGATTCAACGGCAACCTAAAAATGACGAATAAAAATAGAGCTGTAATATATAGTCCTTTACAGTAAATTAGATACTTAATTTCTTTCTATATACAACAACAAAATGCCATTAATAATTACCCTGTCGTGCTATAAATGTTTTAATGAAATTCCTTCAGAGATTACGTTGTACCATCCTAATGTGTAATGTAACAGGGGATTAGGTTTTGGTAAGCACAAGATTGACAGTGATGTACCAAAAATATGCCAACAAGTTTTGGCTTAGTTTTAGGTGAGGATACAATTTACCGACTTGGTGGATGTCATAACATGAGCAACAACCATTTTTCTGGCATGAAAAAATCCCTTGTAGCCACATATGGAGCGAGTCAGACTATTTTTTTTGCTCGGCAACCAGTCAGAATTATAATACGCAAGTGTTTTGGCCCTTATGGTATAGCCTCCTCCATCGCCTTTAGTGTTTTACGATGACCCCAAAAATCAAAACAGAGATAAAAACTCTTCGCATAAAAAACATGGTGAAAAGTCAACAACAAAGAAGAAAGCAATCTCATAATTTATTTCGATCTGTTAAAACCAATTACAATAGCTTATAAGCACAACTCATTCCGTCCATCACTCACTCATACGATTACCCTGAGCAACAAACACTTTCTCTGCCTCAGCTACAGAAGAAGTAGAACACATTGAGAAGCAACCACTCCCTTGGCTGGGAATCCAAAAGCCCTTAAGAAATGGAGTACCGAGAGAGAGAGAGAGGAACCCTAAAGAGTTTACTGTAACAATTGCCCATTGGAAATATGGTTACTGTAACAAGACTAATGAAGTTACTGTAACCTATGGTTACTGTAACAAGACTATGAGGTTACTGTATCCCATTTTCCCTTCTGAATATCTTAAGAGTCTTGCTTCACGAAATAAGGATAATAAGCAAAGTTTATGTAGGAACACTATTACAAATTGCATTTATTAGATTTGCATTTTGCTTTCTTGCCCACAAAGCCATTATAATTGTCCTCGTGGTATGCCA
Source organism: Vaccinium vitis-idaea (assembly GCA_963854785.1). NCBI lineage: Eukaryota > Viridiplantae > Streptophyta > Magnoliopsida > Ericales > Ericaceae > Vaccinium > Vaccinium vitis-idaea. The sequence continues at coordinate 38,471,024 of OY978215.1, forward strand.
ATAAGATATCATGCATTGTTCTATGGGACAAAACCTTCAACTCTTGATTTGAGTCCTTAAATTCCCTTGGTCTGGTGTCGATAGCCACTTTTGAGTTGCCGGGTTACAAATAAATAGTTGATGTCGTTGATGGGTCTGACACTTGCATATCTATAGCAAACAACCCATTGGAGGAATCGAGCATGAAGCAATACATAAAGAAAATCTCAATCAAATTGAATTCTAATCAAAAGAGGCTATGAGTGAAATGCATTCTCAAGTGTATCTTTTTCAGACAAAGATGAGAAACATGAACTCGTACGAAAATCCTATCATGAGAGCCTGTCAAAAGCTTAAAACTTTTGAAATTAATGTAGATTTGAGGAACCAAATGCTATCGCACAAAATAGCTTGGCTGGATTGATGGGCTTTATTCATAAGCATTTAATACATGACACAACACAGACTTCTTCAAAAGATCAAGCGATTGATTTGGCACCGCAGAGGAACTCACTCACCTGGTAGGACATAGAAATCTAGTTTCCCCTTGTATTTCTGACTTGAACTTTGTTGTATGAAGAATGTAGTGTCGTTTAACACATTCTTAGAATTTGTAAGTACTTAAATGACCTTCAATTTTATTCTAATTAGTTGAATCAAACAAATATTTTTGGATGTATAGCAGTGGGGATAGGTTGGGTCAGAATTGGGAATATCCACTCACTTGATATAACATGAACAACGACCATTCACTCATAATGCTATAATTGTTCATGAAAACAGGTGAATATGAGGACCATCAACAAAACCATGAAACCATAAAGGGCCGAACACAAGATTAGTTGCGTTTATATAGATATTCTGAGGATGAGAAATTGAATTCAGCGTATCTCCAACTATTTTCTACAATGTTATTATGTCAAGACTACGTACATTGATGTTGCCAAATAAGATTATTACAATTACTCGGTGCAGATATTCGAATTGATTGTATTTGTGTCTGGTTGTCTTGTCATCACATATTGGTAGTTATCGCAACTATTTTCATTTAGAAAAACCAAGCTAAGAGTATCTCTACCCCATAATCGGTATCTACTTTCAAAAGTCATAACAAAATATGATGCAAAATTTGACTACTTTTGTACATAATTTTTCAACTGTATCTTTTTCTTCAATTCAAATATCTTAATTAATTATGATTCATCTCAAGTTTGTTGGGAATGGATAGAGAATATTGGTATTAAAACATTAGTTAATTAATTCGAATATTTCCAGCGGCTAATTACAACAATATTCTTCATCAGATGCGTTAATCAAAGGTATCTGTATATAAGGAAACTAAACTACTATGTTTTCATGTCCGTTCGCGAAATGAGATCCTAAGTTTATTTTCAGGAAACCAATTTGACAATGGTTTAAAATTATATAATCCGAAGTATTGCAATTGGAATGTGTATATAACCTAAAATTAGAATTTTGTGTACGCAACATAAAATCTAATTAAAGTCGCTTGATTTTTTAAAGAAGTCTGGTCACATGCTTAGTTCCTCCAATGGGTTGGTTTAATGTAGATATACAAGTGAAAAACCCATCAACGATTAACTATTTATTTGTAACCCAGCAACTCAAATCCATCCTGGCCAAGGAAAATTTAAGAACTCAAATCAAGAGTTGTGTTCCATACAACAATGCATAATATTATTGGCATACCACAATAAGGACAATTGTAATGGCTTTGTGGGCAAGAAAGCAAAATGCAATTCTAATAAATGCAATTTGTGACGTATATTGTTCCTTGATAAACATTGCTTATTATCCTTCTTTCATGAACCAAGACTCTCCAGGTATTGTTTTGTCAATTTCTTAAGGGCTTTTGCATTCGCGGCCAAGGGAATGGTTGCTTCTCAATATGTTCTACTTCTTTTGCAGCTGAGGCAAAGAGTGTACTCATTGCTCATGGTGATCGTATGGGTGAGTGATGGGCGGAATGAGTTATGCTTAGAAGCTATTGTAATCTGTTTAATTTACCAAATTGAAATCAATTATGAGATTGCTTTTTTCTCTACTGTTGCCTTTTTATCATGTTTTTTATGTGAAGAGTTTTTTTTTATTTTTTTATTACTATGCTTAAAGATAGTGATAATGTGTGGTTCGAGTTGACACAACATGAATTGACAGGTCCAGAGCAGGCTAACTGTGTCATTTTCGGGTTAACCATATCATTTTCGGGTTGGATTCGGCATGTCGACAAGGATAGATAAACAGATTAATCCGTGTCATTTTCGAGGTATGCGGGTTGAACCTGAACCCGACCAGTTTACTACTTGTGTTCTCGGTTCGGGTCATATACGTATTTCATGTTAGAAATACTCGACACTAATTCGCTAATTTCGTGCCATGCTCGAGTTTGTGTCTTGTCATAAATACCCACCCCTAATTCCAAGATTTTAAATAATTCACTGTACTTGTAAAGTAAAACGGACAAGTATTACTGGAATTTATGTTTTCATAGAAAGTGATTCATCATAGCCAATCATGCCCTTACCATGCCAGGTCCTCATGTTCCAAATCAGCAAATACTTCTTTCTTTTAATGTCTTTTCTTTCTTCAAATATTAATAAATCTTTTTGCTTAGCAAAAAGAAAAACAAAAAAAAGAGACTGTCTTTCCTGGTAATTTTTGTTGTTTCATATGACCATTTTTTAATTTTTGGCTTTTTTTTTATATTTTTCTCATTCCTTTCGTAGAGAAGAAAATGTAAAAATTTACTCTTTTTTTTTTTAAAGTAAAAATTGTACTCCAATCCCATAAAAAAATGAGGAAAAAAAAAAAACAACTAAAAAAGTCCATGGGAAAAAGTCTCTAAAATGTTTGTCCAAACTCACTTGCAGTTAGAATGTATAATGTGTGTGTCGCTTAAAATCAACGTATAATAACTTGGAACATGATGAGCCGGTATGAGATGAAATGCAAATTGTGCACTCTTATGGTAATTGACTACATAACTTTGGTTGACCTGATTTTTGACATATTGATCTACTCAATTGCTCTTATGGTACATGGGGCGTCTCCTCTAACGCTTCCAGTTTTTTGTTTGTATGTTTTCAAGTTATGCTTAAAGTTTCAAACGGCTCAATTGAAAGATACGTAAAAAAGCCCATCTCAATAATGAAAATCCGAAGCGAAATCAGATAACAAAAGCGATCTTTTTATTTCAATCTGATTGAAACATACAAATCAGCAAAGTACAAGTTGTTTTCACTCATCACATGGTGATATATTTACCACCATTCGCAACCACTTTCTTACCCTCAGCTGCATAAATCCTTGAAGAAGACATTGAGAAGCATCCAAGGCGCCCGCCTTGGAAGAAAAAATTCTTGATGAACGCAGAGCCGGCTCATGGGCAAATCCCAAGAAGCCTGTGCTTTAGGCCCCAAAAAAATACAAAAATTTAGGGCCCCCCAATTATTTAGTACACCTACAAATATATACTAGGCTTAAATAATTCTGTGTAAGTCCTCCATACCAAAAAATGGCCCAATTCGAATTTAGGGCCTAATATGAAGTAGATAAGAGTTTTTTTTATTATCTAATGGGTGTCTGATTGGAGCATTGATTAGAGTTTTGTGCTCATGTTTATTTTTGGATAAATATATATAGGTTTGCATTTTGGGATGGTAAATCTTTTGTAATGGTTCTTATTAGACTAATTTTTGTATGCAAAATATAGGGTGGGCCTCCTTTAATGAGTTCGATTCAGGCCTCCGAAATCTATGAGTCGGCTCTGGATGAACGAATTGAGAAAAAAATGACCACCGCTGATCATCGAGATAATGAGAATCATGAATCGATTGTAAGCCATCTTAATTTTTCACTACTGCTTCTATTTGCAAAATCGAAAGATTATTTGTACTGTTTATATACACACAATCTCAAGTTGAGCATTATTTCATTTCTATGTTTGTTAGTCTTGCCCATATTGCACATTAATTGTCCCCTCTGTATACCCTGCACAGTGGACACACAGTTGTAATTTTTCAAACGTGATTCCATAGTGAATTAATATGTTGAATAAAGAAGGTTTTCTGGTTCGATGCACAATATAAACCAAAGGGACCGCTAGGTCAAGAATATATATGACAAAGATTATTCAAGGACACCACCACTTCCTGAAAATTAACCTAAACAAGTTAGATCATTGAAAGATGTTCTACATCTAACTGATCCGTGAATGATAAGCTCAGATCAACAGCTCTAAGCAAATCATAGAGAAAAGAAAAGGCAAATTAATTTGATGATTTAGTAATGAAAAAACAACACAAAACTCCCACATTGTAAAAAGAAAAGGCGAAATTTGATGACTAACGGTTGACATGTCGAAGAAACCTTTGGTAAATCACAGAAACAATGGTCCAAAAAACAAGGGTTTTTTGACCTCATGATTCACGCTCACGTATAAAGCCCTTCCTCACACTTTGCAAGGTGAGAGTTGATATGATCACATGAACAACAACCTCGCATTCTCTTTCATGCAAGAATTATACTTGATGAATAAATATTTTGGGAATGAGCACCACCAAACAAATACGTGGAACAGCCCCCGTAAAAGCAACTATAGGATGAGAGAACTTTTTTTTTTTTTTTTGCAGTGTTTATAAAAGAAATTCCTAGAGTTTATAAAGTCACTGGAGGCTCGGAAATTGAAGTCACGGTATCACAAAATATTTCTTCATTATTACTAGGATCTTATTACTACAATTCGCTGAAGGAAAAAACTATTTTTATCTCATTCTGTAATCAAAGATCATCACGTTGTGGTCACACGGGTAATTTCTTTTTTTTTTTTTGGTAAATCGAAAATATATAAAACTTAGACCAAAGCAAACTGCATCAGGGGTGCAGGAATAAGGTTACACAGGATAAGAAAACGGATGCATAAATCCAGACGACTATCCAAAACCCACAAACTAATCAAGCAACCGCCTAATGTTGGTGCTGTCCCTGATGAGGTATTCCCGAATCTCCAGGGGGGCAGTGTTCAAAACTACCAGAGGCTCATCTTGCTCAGCTCCAATATGAGCAAGACAATCAGCGCATTCATTGGCACTCCGATAAGTATGAGCGAGAGAGCTTCCTGTTCGATTGAGGAGATATTTCCCATCGTTAATGATATTGCTTTGTGGGTGGTTCACATTTGCTCCTTCATTAAAGAGTGTGATTGCAGTTTGAGAGTCCGATTCTATATGGGTGTTGGACCAACCTTTTTCAAGGATTATCGTAAGCCCGCGGTAGATACTCCTATCTCTGTTTCCAAGCTAGAGGAGGCTGTCATCTTCCCATAGAATCCCAGCTCCCATACTCCTTGTTCAGTCCGGAAAAGCCCACCAAATCCAGCTTTCATGTTGCTTTCCATCCAACATCCATCCGTGTTCAATTTTAATGTACCTGGGGAAGGAGGAGACCAAGGGATTAATTTATGTTTCATAGGGTCAGCAACAAGCATAGATTTGAAAGCTTGCTCTATTTCAGACGCATAAGAGTGAATCACTTTGGAGCTAACTTCGGGCAACGACTCTATGTTATCAAAACTCTTTTTGTTTCGATCTTTCCATATCTGCCAAAGAGTAGTGCTGAAGATTAAATTCCAAGGTAATTCAGTTCCGAAATGCAAAATGCGTGTCTTTTTTAAGTTGGAAGAAATCCAGTCCGAAAAGGAGCTAACAAATCTATCTCTCATTACATGACCCGAGGGAATGAAGTCCCAAATCACTTTAGCTTTGGGACATTACCTGAACAGATGTTCAAGAGTTTCCGGAGAAGTATTACACCTTGGACAAAGGTCAGAAGGAGTCATACCTCTCCTAGCTCGGAGGAAATTGGTAGGAAGTTTTTTATGTAAAATTAGCCAAAGGAAGGTTTTGAACTTTTGAGGCATTTTAATCTTCCAAACCCATTTCCATCCCTTCACATCCATCACATTTTTACTCAAAAAATCATATTCAGCAGAGGCAGTACATATGCCGTTAGAGGACTCCACCCAAGTGGGGTGATCCTGTCCAGACGCATAGGCAGGCAAAGCAATGCTCATGATGTCACTCCACGAAGTGTCATCCACAATATGCCCAATGGAACCCAGATTCCATTCACCATTAACAATGATCTCAAAAACCTTGGTATTCCAATGAGCATGCTTTCCCGGGTGCCTGTCCACAAGTGGACCAATTCCACACCACCAATCTTTCCATAAATCCACGGACTGACCATCCCCAATAGACCATTTGGTACCCTTTTTCAGAGTATCTCTAGTATGCATGATTCTACGCCAAGTAAACGAAGCATTTCTGTTTCCAGGCCAAGATTGGATAGTATGGTTTTTCAAATATTTATCTCTCAAAATTTTTATCCATAAACTATCCTCATTCTGCCCAATTTTCCACCCCAATTTCATAAGTAAAGCTAAATTTTGAGTTCTAGCTTTTCTAAGGCCGAGACCTCCCACATCTTTGTTCTTACAAACAATGTTCCAATTCACAAGGTGGATTTTTTTCTTAATAGGCGTGTCGCCCCAAAGAAAATTCCGATTGAGTTTATCCAGCTTGTCACAAACATAAGTGGGAAGATGCATAGTTTGCATAGAGTAGCTGGGAATGGTGGAAGACGAAGCTTGAATGAGCGTAGCTCTACCCGCAAGTAAAAGAGTATTCGATTTCCAACCCGCAAGTCTGTTTTGCACTTTCTCTATAACATGCTTGAAGTGATCTCTATTGGCTCTCTTATGAAGAAGAGGAACCCCTAAGTACTTCCCAAGGTCATTAGTTAGGCCAATACCACATATATTACTCAAACGTCTAGCTTTGTTACCGGGAATATTCGGGGACACAAACATCTTAGACTTAGAAAGGTTCATATATAGTTTGGCCAGAAAGAGTGCAAAATTCATTAAGAACCTCCATGATGTCTTTACAAGTGGAGATATTAGCTTGGCCGAAAAGGATAAGGTCATCTGCAAAGAAAAGGTGGGTAAGATTAGTAGAATCACGTGACACGCTTAAACCTTTCCAATTGCCATTAGTGCATTTATCTTCAATGAGAATGGAGAGACGTTCCATACAAAGGACAAACAAGTAGGGTGAAAGCGGATCACCTTGTCTCAGGCCTCTACCTGGGGAGAATTCATCTAGAATTTCCCCATTCCAAAGGATAGAAGTAGACACACACGGGTAATTTCTTTTAAGCAAACTAATAAAGTACTTATTCTTGCAATTTCGAAAGGGAATATTCTTATGTAAAGAAATATCGATCACCTTTAAGAGTTAACAAATTGTTGAGAGGGGGTGCAAATACACTCTCATATTCTGATTTGTACAGTATGAACGTCCTTGAATCGACTTAATTATTCATCACATTTATATAAAACTTCATAGGATATGCATAAAAATTCTCATCATTGAGATAAAAACGCATAGTACAAAACCTTATGAGAATTAAAGGTTGATCCTATGAATTGAAATGGAATTGTTACAAAATTTCTAAATTAGAACTTACGAATTCCCGATTAGTATAATGAATTTCTCGCATGTCTACCACATTTTTTTTTTTTGGTAAGACGGAAATATATTACTAGAGCTTAAACGGAAGTATCATGCTGCAGCAAGAGTGCAGTTAGGCAATTACAAACCCAAAGTTTAACAAGAACTAACATAAAGACAGTAGCTAAAAGGAAAGGCAGCTTAGTCCAGATACTGATGGATATTGAGACTATCCCTTATCAGATATTCCCGAATGGCAAGAGGAGGAGTAGTTGTCACCACCAGATCTTCCTCCTGTTCTGTTCCAAAACGTGCTAGAAAATCTGCACATTCGTTGGCACCACGGTATATATGAGATAGTGTACTTCCAGTGCGATGTAGGAGGTATTTACCATCATTCAATATATTGCTTTGGGGATGGTTGTTGATTGCTCCTTCGTTAAAGAGAAGGACTGCCGTTTGTGAATCTGATTCAATGTGAACATTGGTTAGCCCTTTCTCCAAGATAATAGTTAGGCCCCTATAAATGCTCCATATCTCAGTCTCTAAACTTGAGCCAGCTACCATCTTTCCGTAGTATCCTAGCCCCTATCTCAGTCTACCACATTTGATAAAGAATATTGCTGTAATTAGTCGCTGGAATTTTTCGAATAACTATTGTTTTACTATGTGTTATTAAGATCATCACATACTAATCAAAGGTATTTGTATATAAGGAAACTAAACTACAACGTTTTCCGTCCGTTTCGCGAAATGAGATCTGATGTTCATTTGAGGGAGCGAATTTAATGAAGGTTGCAGGTAGAAAGTAATCCGAGGTATTGCAATTGGAATGTGTATGTAACCTAAAATCAGGAGTGTGGGACTCAGGAGAGATCTGTAATCAAATATTATTTTAGAATGTGTATGCAACCTACAATCAAAGTAAAAGGATTTGTCGATTTGGAACATGAGGACGTGGCATGTTAATGGCATGATTCACTATGATGAATCACTTTCTCTGAAAAAAACATAGGAATATAAATTCCATTAATACTTGCCCCGTTGTGCTTTAAAAGTACAGTGAATGATCCTATCTGCAAAAACTTAATGCAATTTCCTCACATGATTGTGATGTACGATGTCAAATACGAGCCGTTACTATAAATTTCATTAATACTTGCCCCGTTGTACTTTACAATTACAGTGAATGGTCCTATCTGCAAAAACTTAATGCAATTTCCTCACATGATTGTGTTGTATGATTTTAAATACCAGCCGTTACTATAAATTCCATTAATACTTGCCCCGTTGTACTTTACAAGTACAGTGAATGATCCTATCTGCTAAAACTTAATGCAATTTCCTCACATGATTGTGTTGTACGATTTTAAATACCAGCCGTTACTATAAATTCCATTAATATTTGTCCCGTTGTACTTTACAAGTGCATTGAATGATCCTATCTGCAAAAATTTAATGCAATTTCCTCACATGATTGTGCTGTACGATTTTAAATACCAGCCGTTACTATAAATTCCATTAATACTTGCCCCGTTGTACTTTTCAAGTACAGTGAATGATCCTACCTGCTAAAACTTAATGCAATTTCCTCACATGATTGTGTTGTATGATTTTAAATACCAGCTGTTACGTAACGTATTAACCAGATGGTTGGGTCAGCTTGCGCACATCTCAACTAATTCTGGAGCCTTGGACGTAATGACCGAACATAATCCCTAGTGGCCCCAAGAGTTTGCTGGCAAGGGCAATCATACCTGAAACCTTAGGTGGGAGTAAATCCCTAAATTCCAAGGCATGACCATTTTGCCAACTTGAGCATTTGGTATATCGGTGAAATGGAAAAATCGAATGTGTTTCAGCCGGTTCACATTACGTATCTTTCCATATCCTATTCAAAGACCAATTCACGATTGTTACGAGATACTTGACTGTTATAGGTTTTATTTAATCATTTAAAATTATTTTATAAAAAAATGATTTTTAAAAAATTCACGACCACTACATCCGATTCTCGTTAGTTTGATACTTCCGAAACCATTACAGTCAAACCGTTACCATTACGTACCATGAAACTGTTAATAATTATCCTTTTCTTTTTTCCTTTTTCTTTTTTCTTTTTTCTCTTTCGGATTGGATTACTGTATCATCCGAGCAAGTTTTCGATATGCATACAATGTAGCAGACGTGGGTTTAGGTAAGCGCATGATTGTCTGTTTGGGGGAAGTGTTTTTCTCTGGGTTGTTGCTGTGCAAGGACAATATTGGATTTGTCTTTTGACGTTGCTCAAAGAGGAATCAAGAAACCACAAAAAATCGACGTAAAATTAACAAATTCAAAAAAAAAGTTGAATAAGGACAAAAAATAAACCAAACTGGTTTTTTTACCCAAAGTACCCTTAAGTGTTTTGGCCGGGCATATTGTATAGTCTCCTCCAACGCCTCAGTTTTTGAGATTTATGTTTTTCAAAAAACAAAGTGCAGAGATCTGGATGGTTTGTACGTAATTGACCTCATACGTACGATAAGCGTTGTGGTTGGGGTGCGTATTTTACTTGCCCAAATATGCGTTCAGTTAATCTTCAACAATTTTTGACGAGGTCAGTTGATATCGTGATCACCCTGTATAGTAATCCTGGCTATGATTTCAAAAATCAAAAGAGATCGAAATAGAAACTTCTTGTATTGTTTTTATTCGTTAATTTCAAACTCTCAACTCAATGACACACACGAAGAATCTAGACCAACTCGAATGTTATACACATCTTTATAGAGCTTTTTAATTTAGTTTAATTGGGTAATTATCAAGTAATTTGAATCGAAATCATGACAGATAATATATTCTTAGTAGTAATTCTCAAAAGTTGATAGAGTCGCCCCTAACTATGACAACAAAATAGAAATCAAAGGTAACATCAGAGAAGAAAGCAATCTCTTCATTTATTTCAATCCGACTTAAGCTATATAGCTTAAAAACAATGATTTCACACATTAATCGGTGACACAATTACGATTAACCGCCACCACCTTCTCTGCTTCAACTGTAGATGAACAGGCGGAAAAGCAACCACCGCCTTGGCCGGGGATGCAAAAGTCTTTCAGAAACAGGCGGAGGAAGAGGGGACCGCCACCCATCAGCCAGACAAAGAGACCCGACCAGGAAATGAGTGCTGTAAGCCTGTAACCCATCTTTTGCTATCCGGCTTCTGTGTGCAACAAAAACGAATTGGAAGCACGTATATATAGCCACAGGTTGAGAAGATCGCAATTATTACATTTATGACCTTTGTGTCTTGGGCACCAAGCCATGACGATAGTCCTTGCTGTATAACATGCATTTAATGTAAAGTTGCTGGGATAAAGTCGTAAATGAATTACTGGTCATATACACGGTTCAAGAGATCAGAGTACGAAATTCACTAAATAAATTGAAGATATAACATGAACAACAACCACTTTCTCTGTAACAACCCGCACCAACTGACTTGCTAACTCTTAGCCTAATCATGTGACTCAAATGATTAACCTCAAGTTAATAATAACTAGTCAGCATTATCTAATATATCACATGAATTTTCCACAATTGCCAGATGTGGGATATCCCATTCTCGCCATGCAAAATTTTGCGACGAAAAACCTGGAGAGGTCCGTAAGCTAACAAAACTCATGAAACTGCCAGGGAAATTTTAAAAATGGAAGAGAAGATGAATTTGCTCTTCGTCTTTTCGAACTTTAGAAACAGAGGCCGAAAATTTCTCACTTTTATACAAGTCTTGACTGAGAGAAATTGAATTCATCGTATCACAAACTATTTTCTTAATTATTACTACTCAATTGAGATATTCGATTTAAAACAAAATAATCGTTCCGATGGAAACTTCGTAAATGTTGTTATACGATTGAGTCACACTCACATGCTAATTATCGGGGAAAAAAACAAACATGCAAATTATCGCAAGTCGATAATTCTAAGGGAACATAATTTTGGTGCACAGAAAATGCACAGATTGGCTCGGTGACCCACTTTTAGGTCCCACACGAATTATCCAAGCCGTTCATTCATCTTAGAATAATTTTTCTAGGGGCCCTCTAAAAATCACCTCAATCGGACGTGCCTAGGTGCTCGATCCAAAGCCCACCCCGTTTCATTTAATTTTTTTTTAATAAAACGGGGTGGTGATAGGCGCGCAATGTCACAGATATAAGCGCCTAAGTAGGGCGAATTAGCGCATTAGAGGCGCGATTTATTCCATTTTCACTTGATGCGGTGTTATCTTTTGTTTGGTATTGTTATGTTTGATTTGTAGGAAACGGGCCGGAGAAGCACGTAAAGTGGACACAGGACATCGGGCATGTTGGGAACCGGTGGGACCCAAGTAAGGATGAGCGAGCAAGCTGAAAAGTCAATTTGAAGGTGTAGGTATCGATACAAGCATTTACCTGTATCGATACCTAGGCGTCAGTGGGTGAACAGAAGGTCTGGGTATCGATACAGGCATGTACCTGTATCGAAACCGAGTGGCTTATAATTAGCCGGTTGTCTTGCCACGTGTTTGACTTTGGGAAAAAACATAAATACTTCGTTTTTTTTACGAATTAGGGTTCCGAACTTTGTTCTCTCTTTCCAATTAGCAGCTGTTTATTTTTCACTTGGAGATTCTACTTTCCGGAGATCTTTTCATTGGAGTTTTGAAGTTTTGTTTCAGAGATTCAAGTATTGTTCTGGTAACTTTCTTTTCAGTTTACGTTGATCTCAGTTTACAGGAGTTTGTCCGTGATTTGTTCTCGAATCTTTTGTTTTAATCCATATTTGAGTATAATAGCATGTTTTGTTTCAGAATCTTGTTATTTGTTCAAGCTAATATGAGTGAGTAGTCGCATAGGTATGGTCGCGGGGTGATTAACACGCCGTGGCCAGGGCTGGGTATGTTCTCGCTCCCATTTTTACATTACAATCGGAAAAAGCAATTTTAGGTTATTAAAGAACTTTCGTTGGACGAATCCGGGCTTTGTCAGATCCCATGTAACGCGGGGAACAGGGGACCAAAACTCATTCTTCACTGTACCTGGGTAATGGCGACCGCGAGGATTCGCATCTTTCGGAGTATCTCTATCTCTCTAAAATCAAATGTTTTCTTTGGAACACTGAATGGAGCGAAAATGTCCGAACCTGGTCACTGGTGTTATGAACCCTACGACCATACTTTCTTTTAAATAATTTAAGCAAAACCAAATTTTCTTTAGTTTAGTTAATTCTCCCATCTGATTACAAAGGGTGGCTACCTAAGAGCCGTGTTAAATCTTACAACCCGAGTTTTTTTAGTAAGCATTCTCCACCGTCCCTGTGGATTCGATTCCGGTCTTACCGAGTATTGTGCTACACCGGTCTCAGCCCTACGCTTGGGGCAACCCATTAATTTAGGTCTAGGATTTTGGTCAAGCAGGTGGGCTTTGAATCGAGCACTTAGGCACGTCCGATTGAGGTAATTTCTCGCAGGGCCCCTTGAAAAATGATTCTAAGATGAATGAACGACTTGGATCGTTCGCGTGGGACCCAAAGTAGGTCCCCGAGCCTATCTGTGCACCAAATTTCTGTACATGTTGTCTGGTCCATCGCAAGTATCATGTAGTAAAGCCTAACAATTAGTCTTCTCAAAAAGAAAAAACATATATTTAATTCTCCATTTTTGAAGTCGTGACATTTGTGGAAACCAAATTATAGTCCTTCCGTGTATTACCTTAAAAAAAATTGCACCAATGCAAGAAACTCAATTAATTTCAATTAATGTCATGATTTTAATGATAGACAATTAATAGGTGACAGAGAGAGTAAAATATTGTTGGCTCCGCTATGGTCTGTGTACCGTTAGAATGAAAACCAATTGTATTTCATCTTTCCTTTGTTTATAATCAGAATAACAAATTATACAACAATAAGAAAACAAGAAGACTTTACTCACAAAATCATGTACAAGGATTACACAATTAGCTTAATAATCAAATTTTCAAGTTTACCAAAAAATTAAAGGGTCTTTGTACACTTGCTTAACGGTGACTTTATAAAATAAGGCATTACTACGTACTTGGGTGAAAGAGATAAATTTGGTACGTGGGAGATATGGGAATGGGGAAATTATAGGTTACTTTCACAAACAATAATCACTAAACACCTCAGGTAGGTGTGACGATTCGAATTTTTAGAGCTCCTCAAAAATAAAAAACTCTCACTAAGATCATAAAAATTACAAAACTAAAGTGTTCCAATAAATACATAGTGGGCTAAAGTCCTCAAAGTCTAATACGTTCATAATTTATCCTAAAAATTGTCCAAATCAATAATCCATTTTAATTTTCCAATACGCTCGTAACTAATTTGTCTGAAAAAAAGATTTTCAAACCAAGTATACAATACGAAGACGATAAATGGGATCCATTAATAATGAGAACGATGAATGACGGTGCTAGGTGTTGGCCCCACTAGCTGATAGATGAAGATCCGGGTGGTTATAGTCTTGTAGTTGGGTTTCAAATAATCTTGGGTGTTTTTGTTATCTGTTTGTGCATCCAACCTTTGATTGAATTCTCTCCCCTCCCCTTCCCCCGCATGATGTACCCTTGTCAAGTTTCTTACTAATAAACCTGTTACCTTTTACCAAAAAAAAACAATGAGAACGATGAAAGACCATTACAATTTTTTTTTTTTTTTTTTGAACAACAAAGTTTTATTAACCTTTGAAAACGAATTACAAAGATTAAAGGGATCCAAGAACAAGGCCTTAAGATGAAAGAAGGGAACACCCCTCACACCAAAAGACACAAGCTGCAAGGAACCAAAAAGGGAAAACACAACCTAAAGCCAACCAAAACCCCCAACAAGAAATCACTCTTGAAAAAAAAAAAAACCAACGCCCCAAAAAAACCAATTGAAAAGTCTCAAATAAACACCACCAACAACAAACTCAACTTGCAACAGAAAAGCCACTTATGATGTCATCATCATCCCCCAAATAATCTTCACCCAAGATCTTGCTTATTGGCCGAGAATCCTGAGCAGTATTAAGATGTATGTTGTTAATGCTATCAAAAGAAACAGATAATGCAGCAGCAGCTATAGCAGATCTGAAGACAACGCATTTTTTTTGTTTTCCCTTCTTTCATCTTAAGGCCTTGTTCTTGGATCCCTTCAATCTTTGTAATTCGTTTTCAAAGGTTAATAAAAATTTTGTTGTTCAAAAAAAAAGAGAACCTGTCCAAATCAAGATAGACAACTCAATTAAAATCTTGTGCCCGTCCCAGCTTCTGGGTAACATGCCCAGCAACACTTATTATTAATCTTTGGGTCATAATACAAAGCTTTTTTTTTTTTTTTGAACAGTAATTTTTTTTATTAATCTTTGGAAACAAATTACAAAGATTAAAAGGATCCTAGGTACAAAGCATCACGACAGAGAAAGAGCCAGCCACGAAAGACACCTCTCACTCCGATAGACACCTAACGCTAGGAACCAAAGGGAAAAAAACAACCTGAGGCTGGCAAGAAACCAACCAAAACCCCTATCATGAAAAAAAGTCCCAAAGCAAAAAACAACCAAACACCTGAAACAAAGACAGTCAAAACCTAAAGAGACCACCACAACTGAGAATGAAACAGGAAAACCAGAAAAAAGACCTCAACGACACCATTGGCTTTCATCAGAGAAACTTCTTATGATTTCATCATCATCCCCCAAATAATCTTCGCCCAAGATCTTGTTTATTGACAAAGTAGCCTGAGCCGAATCAAGTTGAAACCTATTCATGCCTTCAGAAGAAACAGATAAAGCAGCTGCAGCAGCAATCGCAGATCTAAATACAACGCTTTTTTTTTTTTTTCTTTCGACCACCCTTTTTCCTGGATTTAGGAAAACCCAACATTTTTTAATTTGTCTTCTGTTTTCATTTTGCTTTCCGAGCATCCTTCACAACTTTAGTTGGATTGAGGTCCACAAACAACTGGATACCCTCAACATCATTTTCATTTAGAAAACCCACTTTAAAAAGATTCCAAAAACCTTGATCAAATCTCGCGACCTCCTTTTTCTTGATGGTGCTCTTTTTCATGAGAAGCAGAAAGCTCAGAGTCCCTAATATCTTGGGCTCGTGACAGAACTGACTTCCAACAATTAGCCTCCATTAACTAATGCACCTCTTGATATTGCAAAGGCTCCTTGTTTTGATCTGACATTTGGATTTCCTCCACTATCTCTAATCCACTCTCGGTAGTCTTTTGAGGACTTCTACTATTTGTCATTCTTATTGACTGATTCTTAAGATTCCCATGCACTTCAAAGTTGAAATCCACAACCCCAAAGCTTGACGCTGGTTATATCTCAATCTATCTAAACACCGTACATAAATTTTCTCTATTAATTCATTAATTTATTGAGCATTATTCCGATGAATTCCATATACTCATATGCTGGATATATTATATCTCATCCTTCTTATCGTTATTGACGACATAAGATTGGTTGACTTGATTTTGACATATTAATCGACTCAATTAATTGACCCTAAAAATAAAAACATATATACTCATTAAAAAAAAGGCCTCATCGTCCGGAGTAGTAGAACCCTCCCCGGCCCTTTCATCAAAGGCCTCAACTTATTTCTTCTAATTTCTTTTTGGATTAATTTCAAATTAAGCTCCAATTCCTTATTTGATAGAAGCTATATTCAAAAACCCTTGGTCATATACTAACAAAAAGTAAAATCCCATCAAAAGAGAGAAAAGCAAATGCAAAGGAGGAAAACAAAACAATCTCTTTATTAATTTCAATAATAATTTAGCAGACTAGAACAACTGCTTAAACACTCCAAGCTGGTTTAACACATCGATCACTTTGTAAAGTCACAATCCGCAACCACTCTCTTGCCCTCGGATGCAGAAATCCGAGATGAATGCATCGAAAAGCAACCGGTCCCTCCACCAGGGATGCAGAAATCCTTCCCAAGCACGCGGAGAGAAAGAGGACCTCCCATCATCGAAATAAGAAGACCGATGAGGTTACTGGAAACCATCTCTTGCTTTACTGATTTTAGATGCACAAAAGAAAGCAAGTGTAATGTTGTTTATATAGGGGTCAGGGATACTAGAGAATGCCTATAACAACATTATTTTTTTTCCTTGTTTGATTGTCCCTGTTGTCATTATTTAAATGGAAGCACCGGTGGATGTCATTTATTTCTTTTAATTGTCCCTGTTGTCATTTATTTATTTTTCCTTGTTCAATTGAACTCAATGGATGCAACGCTGTTAGTGTCACCATAATTAAATGAGCTTTGCACTATGCGGTAGAGGGAATCGATAGGTAATAGTGGAAAATTCACTCAGCTGATGATATAACATGAACAACAATCCCGCTCTGGTCATCCCAAAGATTTTGATAAACACGCGTATGAGTGAGACGGCCACCATGCATAAAAAAAACCAGGAAAAAGCAAGGCAAAAAAGCAATGACAGAATGAAGTTTGCGTGTTCGACTTTTAGATTCGTCGACAATATATAGATTGGTCGCGTTTATATAGGTCTTGGTCACATGAAAAATTTATGTTACTATACTGTGAAACGTTTTCTTAACGTGGCCTGATTATGTTGATTTTACCAAATAAGATTACAGCAATTATTCCCTGAAAATATTACAATTAACTATTGTTATCTAGTTGTACTAAATATAATCACATTGTAAACGCAAGTACTTTCTCTTTTGTGATTTTAACTTCTATAGTAATTCTTGTCAAGAAAATAAATTTTATTCCTTTTTTTTTTATGCACTCTCACAATACAAATTACGCCACAATAAGGAAACCTCATTATGTTGTCAACATAATTAGGGTAATAATTAATTAAGCAAGTGGTGGATAGCTCATGCGATAGAGCTCTTGGATGCTCCACATTGCGTCCCATAATCGAGCCTCATTCCATTAGGAATGACGAATGACAAAAATAATAATAATAATAATAATTAGGGTAATAAACCAAAAGTTTAACTTGATGAACCAAAAAAGAAAATTTTGCGATTGCAGTTTCATTAGTCTATGTTACATTGCATTCCTTGAGTTACTGCACAGACGTTTGACTGTTTCATTACGATTCTTTATCTGTAGACATAAATTTAGTTTTCTGTGACATCCAAATTTTTTCCTTTTAGCAAAAAATAGTTCTGATATTGTGAAAATTCTTAACTTTTCCCTGTCGATCCGGAGTAGGGTCCCAGGGTATCTCACAAGTCTTTTCCCTATCCGTTGAGCACTAGATTCACAAGATATTTCATAAGTCTTTCCCTTGTTGGCCAGCCACCACTATATTTCACGGGTGTTTTCCTTGAACTTCCAGAAATATATACATGGTCCCAAACACACGAGAACACTGGCAAACCGGAGTCACCTGCACCAGGAATATTCCACATGCCGCTGCATATAATTAATCTCAACAAAATTATATGTGATCAACAGATAACAACAAGAAAAATAAGGGCAATCAATCAATCAGAAGTATCACCATTAAACTTTGTATGCCAAAGAGTACGTCAACCGTCAATTAGTATGAGGTTGATGAATAAGGATAACAGTCAACAAACACAGTATTGTTAAAAAAAAGTAGCAAAATGGTGCCATTTTGTTTCCTGTATCCCACTTCACATAGTAAACTCTCGCCTCTTTCTCACCCCTGTGCATCTTGGCCCGATTTACCTGGTACTTGTTGATCGTGATACCGACGACCTTGGCACGTGAGTGGGCGGCGATCACCCACATGGGACTGCCGACGCAGCAGCCGGCGTCAAGGATCTTTTGGTTAGGGCTAACCTTGATGAGATCGACTCTACCATTTCCCCATGAAAGCGGGTGGATTCGCGATCAACTTTGCCGGGGATGGAATTCACGGAGGTTCCAGTTTTCAAACAAAGAAGATTACAATTGGGAAAGATACTACAGAAACCAAAATGGAGTCAGGGAAGTATCAAAAGCTGGTCACTCTTTTTGTTGATAATATTCCAGATAAGATGGACAGATCATGGTTGACAAGAATTTTTAATGATTATGGAGTTGTCAAAGAAACTTACATACCAATCAAGAGGAGCAAAAAAGAAATCAGGTTTGCTTTTGTTAAATATGATTGTCCAGTATCTTCAGACATGGCCATATCAAGAGCAAATGGGATGATAATAGGGGGTCAAAGGATCTTGGTGAAAAAGGCAAGATTTGAGATAGAGAAGAGAGGAACAGAGATTTGGAGAATGAAGGGCCAAGCAGAGTCTAGTCACCAAGCTGAAGAAAGAAATCGCAGACAAGATTTTCTGAAACTGTATAAACCACCATGGTTTAAAGAAAGAGTCTATCCTGAGGTACAAGCTTACAAAAGACGAGGAGTTAATGAAGAGAAGAAGTACTCACTGGAGAATGAAGAGTTAGTGGATAGTATCCAAGTGCAACCAACAGGAAATGATTCGCTCCACAGGAGTGCTATTGGCAAGATGAGGAGACTAATAGCAGCCCAAGAAATGGAGGAACTATTTAAAAAAGAGAGAATTAGAGATGTTCAAATTAAACCTATTGGAGGGAGATTTCTAATCCTGACATTCTCTCACGAGGAAGCAAGGGATGCAGCAATCAAGGAAGAATGGTTGCAATATTGGTTTGAGGAAGTGAAACCACGGAATGGATCAGAAACAGCTAAAGACGAGAGATTTGCATGGATCACTTGCTATGGAATGCCCCTTAATGCATGGTCTATACCAACATTTAGATCAATTGGTAGCAAATGGGGGCAGTTCATAGAAACTGATGAAAATATGCTGAGGGAGCAGTCATATGGAAAAGGAAGATTCCTAATAGCCACTGAAAATCCAAACCCAATCAATGGAAAAATACAGTTGATAGTTGAGGGGATTAAATATGTAATCAGAGTTATTGAAGAAGAGCATTTTAGGATTGTGAAACCAAGAAAGCTGCCTGGTATACAGATGAACGATGCAGAGCTTGATGGAGAAGATGATGACGTGGTAGGAGAGGATAATGACAGGGACTCACTACAAGAAATTTGGTCATTAGAGACGAATGAAATCGTCACAAAAAGCATGGTTTTTGTCTCTGATAGTCTTGGTGACGAAAAATAGTTTTGTCACCTATAGGTTGTCTCCGAAAGTCACCTGGTGACGAAATTATTGTTTCGTCACCTATTCTAAATTTTGGTGACGAAATTTTTCGTCACTAACCGTGACAGAAATGGGTGACGAAATTATTGTTTCGTCACCTATTCTAAATTTTGGTGACGAAATTTTTCGTCACTAACCGTGACAGAAATGGGTGACGAAATTATTGTTTCGTCACCTATACTAAATTTTGGTGACGAAATTTTTCGTCACTAACCTTAACAGAAAATGATGAAGTGGCGCTGATTTTGGTGCCTACGTGGCCGCTGACGTGGCGCCTACGTGGCACCCAGGTGTCGACAACATGGAGGCTGACGTGGCACCAAGGTGGAGCCAACCTGCCAGCTGACGTGGCGCCCGGGTGGCACCAACGTGGCAACCCAGGTGTCGCCAACGTGGCAACCCAGGTGTCGCCAACGTGGCGCCTGGCGTGGCGCACAGGTGGCGCTGAAATTTGTGAATTTTTGCTCCGCCTGGGATTCGAACCTTAGCCCTCGCGTGTGCGCGCGGATGCGCGGACCAACTGAGCTAGGCAACATCTTGTTTCATTTAGACACCTTTTAAATATTTATACTATAACAACCGGATTATTCTTATACAAACCCCTACTAATATCATTTCTTTTATAAATTTTATACTTATATCTACTTTAATAATTTTTTTTATTTTCTAACACAAAAATTTTCTTTTTTAACAAAATCCTTTTAATAAATTTTTTAATCGAGTTTATACTATACAAATATATATTTTTTATTCCGATTGTTTTACACTCCCCATTTGAACACCCATTATACAAACACCAACTAATATATTTTTAAATATATATGTTTTCTTTTTTAAAGTAAAAATTTTCTTTTTTAACAAACGCCTTTTAATAAAAAAATTTAAATCCAGTTTATACTATAAAAAAAAGTTTTTTTTTTATTCCCATTGTTTTATGCTCCCCATTTGAACACCATTATACAAACACCTACTAATATCACTACTTTAATAAAAAAATTTATTTTTTAACACAAAAAATTTTCTTTTTTAACAAAAGCCTTTTAATAAATTTTTTAATCGAGTTTATACTATACAAATAATTTTTTTTTATTCCGATTGTTTTACACTCCACATTTGAACACCCATTATACAAACACCAACTAATATATTTTTAAATATATATTTTTTATTTTTGAGAGAAAAAATTTTCTTTTTTAACAAACGCCTTTTAATAATTTTTTTTGAATCCAGTTTATACTATAAAAATAAGTTTTTTTTTATTCCCATTATTTTATGCTCCCCATTAGAACACCCATTATACAAACACCAACTAATATCATTACTTTAATAAAAAAAAATTATTTTTTAACACAAAAAATTTTCTTTTTTAACAAACACCTTTTAATAATTTATTTTAAATCCAGTTTACGCTAATTAAAGAGTACATAATTAATTTCATACAAAAAATAAAGTTAATCAGCAATCGCTGCACAATTTTTTTTTGATCGGCAAAGAAATTTTTTTATTAAAAACGGGGGAGCTATCGCTACACAATTGATCAGACAAAAAAAAAATATTTTTGTTAATGAAATTGTGTCTCGATAATTAAGAAGCTTTCTAAACCCGATCGAGGCAAATTTTTACGAGAAAATGATTAAATAAATAAGGAAAATTACTTTTGGTGGAGTAAATGGAGGGAACATATTAGTGACGAAAAAAATATTTTCGTCACCAAAAAGATGTGGAGGGAACATATTAGTGACGAAAAAAATATTTTCGTCACCAAAAAGATGTGGAGGGAACATATTAGTGACGAAAAAAATATTTTCGTCACCAAAAAGATGTGGAGGAAGCATATTAGTGACGAAAAAAATATTTTCGTCACCAAAAAGATGTGGAGGGAACATATTAGTGACGAAAAAAATATTTTCGTCACCAAAAAGATGTGGAGGGAACATATTAGTGACGAAAAAATATTTTCGTCACCAAAAAGATGTGGAGGAAGCATATAGTGACGAAAAAAATATTTTCGTCACCAAAAAGATGTGGAGGGAACATATTAGTGACGAAAAAAATATTTTCGTCACCAAAAAGATGTGGAGGGAACATATTAGTGACGAAAAAATATTTTCGTCACCAAAAAGATGTGGAGGAAGCATATTAGTGACGAAAAAAATATTTTCGTCACCAAAAGGATGTGGAAGGAACATATATATTAGTGACGAAAAAAATATTTTCGTCACCAAAAAGATGTAGAGGGAACATATTAGTGACGAAAATATTTTCGTCACCAAAAAGATGTAGAGGGAACATATTAGTGACGAAAATAGTCATATAGGAGACAAAAATTAATTTCGTCACCACAATTTCGTCACGGTTTATCATTTTTGTTGTAGTGACTACAACAAGGAAGCTGATAAACAATCAATGGATGACATGGCCAAGCATGCCAACAAATGTGCTGACAAGGATACCAACAAGGATAAAATTACCTCGGGTTTCTCTGCTCAGTATGATGAGGTAGTTGGGCATGTGGTAATAATAGAGATAATCAATGAAGGAGTAAAGGGGCAATACTCCATAGTCCCTATGTCGGCTGAATGTAATGCTCAAGATATTAATGAAATGGTTAACACCCTTGTTGAGAGTGATATGATTTCAAGCGTTCCAAGACATGAACTTTCCGTGGCTCAAGAGGAGGCTGAGGAGAATATTGAGGTAAATTCAAAATTATATCTAGAATCAATGGTTGAGGATTCAAAGGGTCCAGTTATAGAGTCCAATCAAGATAGAATGGTTGTTCTCTTCAATGGTCAGGAGAAAAATACTAATTTTGTTTCAGAAGGTCCTCTTGTTTTTGGGTCAGAAACCAATGATAGGGCTTCTCAAATGCAAGGTATTAACTTGGAAGTGGATCTGAATCTGGAGGTACCGAAAATTGCTAGGAAAGAATTCATGAAACCTGTTCGAGTAGTGGAGGTGACGATTCTATGGAAAGTTTTATTAACTCAATTGCTAATGGTACTACCCAAAATCTGGTGCTTTAGGAATTACAATCATCAACAACAATGGGTGTGAGGATGGGAATTGATTTTTCAAAGGAAGATATAATGGTGATGTCAAAGTTGATTGAAGAGGATGCTAACAGGTTTGCTGTTTTGAGAAGGAGTGGATAATGGAATGATGCAAAGGTTATGGGGGGATACTGAAGTGGAATTTGCTGTCTCGGGGGCTACTGGTGCTTCATGGGGGATTTTAATTTGAAGATTTCTGGTGTGGAGGGTTGATGTCGTGATAGAGGAGGGTTGATGCCATGATAGTGGAGCAAGGCTAAGGATAGAATTTAGTAGTTATTTGGGTGGTTGCCTTTGCTTGCCTTGTTGCTGTTCTTCATCTCTTTTTTTGTTCTTTATCTTTCCTCACTTTTCAATTTCAATACTCGATCCGCTGAAATTTGTTTTTTCCTATACCTTACACATGTGTTTGGTTGTGGCTTTTTTTTTTTCCCTCGATGTACCCTTATTGAGTTTTAATAAATTTCTGTTGCCGATAAAAAAAAAACACAGTATTGTTAAAGAAACAAAAACCTTAAATCTTTCGAACGAGATGACCTGGCATGGGGCGAGTCCTCACACTTGCAAAATATCAAATTTAAAGGAAATGTGCAGCACGCTGACAACGTTTCCCTGAAATTAACACTTGATTTTAGCAAATGAGGTAGTCATTTGCTAATTTTTTTTATTTTAAATGCTAAAATAAAAAAGTTTAGCAAATGGCTTATGATTTTAGCAAATGTTAGTTTTATCAAATGGAAAAGTCACTGAAAATATAACTGTTAGATTAAAAATGAACAGACTTTTCTCAAACCTTTTAATTTGTTCCTCTTTTTTTTTTTTTTTCTTTCTGAAATGAAATACAAACTGGTCTAATAATTTTTGTTTCTTCATGCCTACAAATAGTTTTTTGTTTATTTTGTTCAATTACAAATTATGCTCGATCACCTCATTTGCAAGGGATTGTATTCAAAATCCTTGGAGATAACATCAACGAAATTGAGTCTTATGTCTCAATCAACTGGGGTCGATTACATAAATCTTTTCTTCCATTAAAATCTGTCAAAACTTGGCGATATCCCCAGAACAATAAATTGAAGGCCATCACAAGAGAGAAAAGCAAAAGCAAAACTAGGAGAACATAGCAATCTCTCTTTTATTTCAATAATATTTTAGCATATAAACAACAGCTTGATTACAACAAAAAAAATGAGAGAAAAATAACCAAATATACCCTACAGAAAAAACCCTAAAATGTTAGTTTAAACTCACCTGTACAAATAACAAATACAATATTTTCGCATGTGTATGTCACCTAAAATCAACGTACAAGAATTTGGAACATGATGAACCGGTGTGGGGTGAGTCCTCAGACTTGCAAAATATCTCACAGATGGGAAATCTGCAACATATAATCACATCACAGTTGGATTAAAACAATGGACAATCTAAAATTCTCATAGACTTTTGTTCAACTATTTTTAAATTTTTTCCGGAAATGAAATGCAAATTGTGCACTCCTATTGTTATTGACGATATAACATCGGTTGACTAGATTTTGACATATTAATCGACTCAATTGAACCCTAAAAATAAAATCATATATACATATTAAAAAAAAGACCTCATCGTCCGGAGTCGTAGAACCCTCCCCGGCCCTTTCCTCAAAGGCCTCAAATTATTTCTTATAATTTCTTTTTTGATTACTTTCAAATTAATCTCCAACCCCTTATTTGATAGAGGCTATATTCAAAATCCCTCGGCCATATCAACAGAAAAGTTAAATCCCATCAAAAGAGAGAAAAGCAAAAGTAAAACAGGAGAACAAAACAATCTCTTTATTAATTTCAATAATAATTTAGCAGAATAGAACAACTGCTTAAACACTACAAGCTGGTTTAACGCATCGATCACTCTGTGAAGTCACAATCCGCAACCACTCTCTTGCCCTCGGATGCAGAAATCCGAGATGAATGCATCGAAAAGCAGCAACCGGTCCCTCCACCAGGGATGCAGAAATCCTTCCAAAGCACGCGGAGAGAAAGAGGACCTCCCATCATCGAAATAAGAAGACCGATGACGTTATTGTACACCATCTCTTGCTTTACTGATTTTATTAAAAACACAAAAGAAGGCATGAAAAATGCTGTTTATATAGGGGCCAGGGACACTACGGAGAATGCCTGAAACATTTATTTATTTTTCTTGTGCATAAGGATACAATAATTATCCCCGTTGTCATAATTGTCTCACACAATTTGACAATTATGGAGGCAACGCTGTAAGTGACGCCAGAGGCTTTAACGGGTAAGTAATTAAATGAGCTTGATTCTTCTATTAAATTCTTGAGCCAAACCAGTTTTGTCAATGTCTGTACAACACGGTAGTGGGAACCCATAGGTAAGAAAGGGAAATTCACTCAGTTGATGATACAACATGAACAACAACCCGCTTATGTCATTCAGAAATCCTTGATAAACACACGAATGTGTGAAA
Source organism: Vaccinium vitis-idaea (assembly GCA_963854785.1). NCBI lineage: Eukaryota > Viridiplantae > Streptophyta > Magnoliopsida > Ericales > Ericaceae > Vaccinium > Vaccinium vitis-idaea. The sequence goes on from OY978215.1 coordinate 38,496,256, forward strand.
GACGACCACCATGCATACAATACTAAGGAAAAAGCCGAGCAAAAAAGTAATAGTAAAGAACGACAAAATAAAGTTTGAATGTTCGACTTTTAGATTCATCGAAAATATATAGATCAGTCGCGTTTATATAGGTCTTGGTCACGTGTAAAATTGATGTTTCTATACCGTGAAATATTTTCTTAATGTGGCTGATTATGTCGATTTTACCAATTAAATCAAAATAACAGGAATTATTCGCTGAAAATATTACAATTAACTATTTTTATCTTCCTGTACTAAATATAATCACGTTGTAAACGTAAGTATTTTTGCTTTTGTGAAATTAACTTCTATATTAATTCTTGTGAAGGAAATAAATTTTATTCCTTATTTTGTATATGGACGCTGAAAATACAAATTATAGCATAACAAGGAAACCTCATTATGTTGTCAACATAATTAGGGTAATAAACCACAGTTTCACTTGATGAACCAAAAAAAAAAACTTTGCGATTGCAGTTTCTTTAGTCTAAGTTACATTGCATTCCTTGAGTTACTACACAAATGTCTGATCGTTTCATTGCGATTCTTTATCTGTAGACAGAAATTTAGTTTCCTGTGACATCCAACCTTTTTCCTTTTAACAAAAAATAGTTTTGATATTGTGAAAATTCTTGACCTTTCCCTGTCGATCCGGAGTAGGGTCACAGGGTGTCTCACAAGTCTTTTCCCTATCTGTTGAATACTAGATTCACAGGATATTTCATAAGTCTTTCCCCTATTGGCCGAAGTTACCACGATATTTCACGAGTGTTTTCCTTGGACGTTCAGAAATATAGACATGGTTTCAAATACACAAGAACACCGGCATGCAACCTAAAATCAACGTAGAAGGATTTTGCCGATTTGGAACATGAGGACCTGGAATGGTAAGGGCATGATTAACCATGATGAATCACTTTCTCTGAAAAAACATAAATTCCATGAATACTTGCCCCGTTGTACTTTACAAGTACAGTGAATGATCCTATCTGTAAATATTTCATGCAATTTCCTCGCAAGATTGTGCGATATGGTTTTAAATACCTGTGGTTTTAAATGCCGGCCGTTATGTTACGTAACAATTTTTAGCGTCACCGATACCATTACACTCTCGTATACCGGTGAGAGGGAAAAATCACATGTGTATCGGCCAGTTCCCGTTACGTATTGATTTGTGTGGACCGTATTCGATTCACGAATTTGTTCACAATAGTTAAGGCTGATAATAGACCGCTACGTGTTATTTACACAATTGAAAATCCTTATTTTATCAAAAAGTGATTTTCAAAAATTCACAACCGCTACACCCGATTCCTATTACGTAATGTTCGATACTATCGAGACTGTTACACTCAAACTGTCACTGTTACGTATCACGAAACCGTTATTTAACACCTTGTTGTCCTTTTCTTTTTTCTTTTTTTGGATGGGAACTGCATCATCCGAGCAAGATTTCTATATACACATAGTCGGAGGCGGAGGTATATAAGGGCACGAGGTGGGTCTGGCCCTCCCGGAATTTTAAAAAATTACTAATACTATATATAATATAATTGTTATTTAGACAATTAGTATAATAAATCTCTAAAAATCTAAATAGTTTTGATTTGATATAGTTAAAATTTAAAATAATTTTACATTGTCAAGTAAAATATTCTCAATTTCTTTCATAAACGCAATTACTTATGCATGGGTGTTGTAATTATCGATTAAAACATAAAATAATGTCATATATAATATTGTAATACAAAATCTGTACGATACGCTAAGTACATTTTTGGTTGAAAATAGTGTTTTTAAATCATCCCTCCCAATCTAAAATTCTAGCTCCGCCACTGACACAATGTAACGAATGGGGGTTAAGGTAAGCGCATGATTGACTACGATGTACTAATATTTCTTTAAGTTCAACAAAAAAAGAAAAAGAAAAAATTAATGTACTACTGAATCAACGTAGCGGCAGATGTGCTTTGTGGTTTTTAGGGGAGTCCTTTGTAGTTTTTGTCTTTCGATGGGAATATAATTGGTTTTGGGTGAGTTTTGTTGGAATTGGGTGTGTCTTGTTTGGGAATGTCTTTTTTTTTTTTTTTGGGGGGGGGGGGGGGATTTTGTCGTTTGAGTTACATAGGCTTTTTTTTTTCCCTCCATGTACCATTTGTCGAGTATTAATAAGTTTTTGTTTGACACCATATCACCCACGTAGAGTCACCCCTGACTATGACAACTTCTTGACCATTACAGGCAAAAGCAAAAGCAACATAATAGAAGAAACCAATCTCTTCATTTATTTCAATCCGACTTAAGCAGATCACAATAGCTTAGAACAATGGATTCACACGTTACTCGGTGATAAGATTACGAATTGGAAGCACGTTTATATAACTTCAGGTTGAGAAAATCGCAATAACTACATTTATGAATTTTGTTTCTTGGGCACAAAGGTATGATGATAGACTTCGCTGTATAACATGCATTTAATGTAAAATTGTTTGGATAAAGTACTAAATGATTTAACTTCAAGGTCCCACCAGCTAACAAAACCCATGAAACCGCTAAGGGAGAAAAAAACAAGATGAGTTTTGCCTCTCCGACTTTTAGAAGCACGGACAGAAGATTTTGTCACTTTTACATAAGTCTCGAGTGAGAGAAATTAAAGTCATCGTATCACAAAATTATTTTCTTAATTCTTACTATGGCCTGGTTATGTTGATGTTGCCAAATAAGATTACCAACCTACTCAATGTAGATATTGGAATTGACTATTGTTATACGATAGTGTCACATGCTAATTATCGCAAGTATTTCATTTAATCAAACGAAACTTCTAGTCCCTTTATCTCACGTTAATTATTCATTTTCAAAGTAGTGCAATTTGTTTAAACAAAAATTATAGTCCTTCCATGCATTAATTTTATATTTTTTTTTGCACCAATACAAGAATCTCAATTAATTTCAATTAGTGTCGCGATTTTTAAGGACAGACAATTAATAGGTGACAGTGAGTAAAATCTTGTTGGCTATGGTATGTGTACGGTTGGAAAGAAAATCAATTCTATTTCATCTTCCTTTGTTTATAATCAGATTAACAAGTTATACAACAATAAGAAAACAAGAAGATTTTTTACGGACAAAATCATCTACAAGGATTACAAAATTAGCTTAATAATCAAATTTTCAAGTTTACCCAAAAAATTAAAGGGTCTTTGTACACTTGCTTAACGGTGACTTTATAAAATAAGGCATTACTATGTACTTGGGTGATAGAGATAAATTTGGTTCTTAAGAAAAGGAAGATATGGGTATGGGAAAATAGTAGGTCACTTTCATACACAATAATCACTAAACACCTCAGGTTGGTGTGAAGATTCGAATTTGTAGAACCTCAAAAATAAAAAATTCTCACTAAGATCATAAAAATTACAAAACTAAAATGTTCCAATACATACCTAGTGGGCTAAAGTACTCAAAGTCTAATACATTCACAATTTATCACAAAAATTGTCCAAATCAATAATCCATTTTTATTTTCTAATACGCTCATAACTAATTTGTCTGAAAAAAAAAATTCAAACCAAGTATACAATACGAAGACGATAAATGGGATCCATTAATAATGAGAACGATGAATGACGGCGCTAGGTGTTGGCCCCACCAGTTGATAGACGAGGATCCGGGAGGTTAGAGTCTTGCAGTTGGGTTTCAATTAACCTTGGGTGTTTTTGTTATCTGTTTGTGCATTCAACCTTTGATTGGATTCCTTCCCCTCCCCTTTCCCCCATATGATGTACCCTTGTCAAGTTTCTTACTAATAAACTTGTTACCTTTTACAAAAAAAAAAAAAAAAACAAACCATGAGAACGATGAAGGACCATTACGAACCAAAAGAACCTGTCCAAATCAAGATCGACAACAACTCAATTAAAATCTTGTGTCCGTCCCATCTTCTGGGTAACATGCCAAGCAACACTTATAAGGTCATAATACAAAGCTTTTTTTTTTTTTTTTTTTTTGTTTTTGGTGAACAACAAATTTTGTTATTAATCTTTTGAAATAAATTACAAAGATTAAAAGGATCCTAGGCACGAGGCATCACGACAGAGAAAGAGCCAACCACGAAAGGCACCTCTCAGTCCAATAGACACCTAACGCTAGGAACCAAAGGGAAAAAAACAACCTGAGGCTGGCAAAAACCAACCAAACACCTGAAACAAAGACAGCCAAAACCTAAGGAGATCACCACAACCGAGAACGAAGCATGAAAACCAGAAAAAAGACCTCAATGACATCATTGGCTTTCATCAGAGAAACTTCTTATGATTTCATCATCATCCCCCAAATAATCTTCGCCCAAGATCTTGTTTATTGACCGAGTAGCCTGAGCCGAATCAAGGTGAAACCTGTTCATGCCTTCAGAAGAAACAGATAAAGCAACAACAGCAACAATCGCAGATCTGAATAAAACGCATTTTTCTTTCTTTCGACCACCCTTCTTCCTGGATTTAGGAAAACCCAACATTTTTTAATTTGTCTTCTGTTTCCATTTTGCATTCCGAGCATCCTTCACAACTTTAGTTGGATTGAGGTCCATAAAAAACCAGATACCCTCAACATCATTTTCTTTTAGAAAACCCTCTTCAGAAAGATTCCAAAAACCTTGGTCAAATCTCGCGACCTCCTTTTTCTTGATGGAACCATCAAAATTGGCATCCTCTTTTTCATAAGAATCAGAAAGCTCAGAGTCCCTAATATCTTGGGTTTGTGACAGAACTGACTTACAACAATTAGCCTCCATTAACTGATGCACCTCTTGATATTGTAAAGACTCCTTGTTTTGATCTGACATTTGGGTTTCCTCCACTATCTCTAAACCACTCTCGGTAGTCTTTGTTAAAGGAAAACATGTTTGAGAAGAGAAAGATTCAGTTGACTGATTGATTGAAGATCTGTGATTGAGAAAGAATCGGCTGACTGATTGATTGAAGATCCGTGATTGTAGTATAGGAATATTGTAAATTTATTCTTTCCTAGTTTAGCTTCTTATCTAGTATAGCTTTTCTTTTCTGTATATATTAGGGTATGTATCTTTGTAAATCGATATACAAGAAAGCATTATTCTTTCCATATTTCTTTCTCCTAAATTTTAGATGGTATCAGAGCTAGGGTTCTATACCTAGCATTCTTTTCCTTCTTTTTTCCTTGAATCAAAATTGGATACAAGTTTTGATTTTTCTGAAGCCTTCCATCTTCTCTATTAATGTGCCATGGGAGATGACAGTGCTTCTTCTAATTCCAAACTTAAAGAAGGGCTTGACCCTTCAAGCCGTTATTATTTCCACCACTCTGATAATGCCACCACCAAACTTTTCTCACAATTATTGGATGGAGAAAATTGGGCCACATGGAGCAGATCTGTTGAAATTGCTCTTTCCGTTAAGAACAAACTAACTAGGGTTTGTTACTGGGAAATTCCAAAAGCCTTCCAAGTCTGAAAATCCAGATGAGTTTGACTTATGGGAAAGAGCCAACCATATGTCGATTTAATGGTTCTCTCACTCAGTTTCATCAGATCTCATTCCAAGTGTGCTCTTTGCTCCCACTGCCCAACACCTTTGGGTAGATTTTCAAGCCCCTTTCGCTCAAGGTAATCTACCTCGAATATTCCAAATAAAATGTTCCATTGGTTCCCATGTTCAGGGAACCATGTCAGTTGCAAATTACTACACAAAGTGCGTGGTTTTTGGGATGAGTTGGATTCTTTCCGCCCTTTATCCACGTGCACTTGTTGTCAATGCGGTGAAGGAAGTAAGAGGACTGCACATCATAATGAGGATCGTCTCGTGCAGTTTCTCATGGGACTCAACGATACTTACAATCCCATTCGTGGTCAAATACTACTTCTAAAACCGGTATTGGACATTCGGGAAGCCTACAACATGGTGACCCAGGATGAAAAAAAGCATGAAATTGGAAACAATTCTCTGACTGAAAATTTCTCAGTTCCAGTGGCTGTGCGATTTCCTAAAGGCTCCAATTTGAACAAGTTTTCTGGTAACCCATCTTTTTTTCCTTCCAATTCTAATAATGAAGGATTATTTTGCAGATATTGTAAAAAGGACACACATGCTATTGAAACATGTTACAAATTGCATGGGTTTCCACCTGGGCGCCCACGTCATTTCCCAATTTTAAGCCAAAAGGCAACCGTCTCGGACAGCAAAGTCAGCAGCATGGTGCTCGATCCAATCCTAGTACTGCATCTGCCGGCGGTAATATTCAATCTCTCTCATGACTTTCCACCTTGCAATATCAACAATTGACCACTACCATGGCAAATGTGTCACACTTGAAATTATGCAAAGGTGAAACAAGTCCTAGAGGGGGGGAGGGGGTGAATAGGACTATCAATTAAAAATTCAATAACACCAAGTGTATCACATTCACCCCAATTCCATTGCTATTTAATCAACTCAACAATATCAATGCGAAGTAAATAAAACAAAGAGACAAAGCACGTGATATACGAGGAAACTACTTAGGGTCTAATACCCTAAGCATAAAACCACGGCCTTACTTCTACTTATATTTCACAATTCAAAAGGTACAAGGAGTTCAAAGTCAAGGAATTTACCCACAAGCAACTTTCAATTCCTAGCTCCAACCCTTGAACTAGCACCCGGTGCTCCTTCTTGAATTCGTGAAATCCACGAGCATCGTCATCTCGATTTCCGCAACTCCGCGGCTCCGGTTCACCCGGCCATGTAGACTCCAAGGCATGCAATCATGATAAAAGAAAAAGATTTGATTTTTGAAAAAGTTTTTGTCTAACCAACTAAATCTAGAGGCGATCCATTAAGAGGAAAGCACTAGAATTAGAAAAGATGATTGAGGAAGTCTCAAATCATCTCAAAGAGAAGCCTAGCACACCAAGAACAAGAGAGAAAGAGGGGAGCTTTTTCTCTCTCTAAAAGTGCTGAAAAATCTCTCAAGTGTCTGTGGAAAAAGTGCTGAAAAATGGCTTTTATATGTGTGAATTTCGTGAGCACAAAGACAACCAATGAGAAGAGGACACGCGAGCATCAACTGATGCGTGCTAACGCTTATCCAGCCCTCCTCAAAGATTGCACAGTCAAGATTTGTACACTTGTACAAAAATGACTTAATCTCAGGAGCGTCAACTGACGCGTGCTAACGCTAGTCTAGCGCTCCTTGAAAAACATGAACAGTCAAGATCTAGACACATGTCCAATGAAAACAATCACACAGATACACCAGCAGATGCTAGGAAACGCTTGACTGCTGCCACTACAATGCCTTAACCAAAAATGTGAATTTTCTTGCAAGAATCAATGCGCTCTCCTAAGGTATGAAATGGAAGCATGAACCATGAAGAATGAGAGCTAAATATGTGAAACTATATGCAAATGATTGATGCATGAATATACCTTTCCGGAAGAGCTTCACGATGCTTGGTGCGACAAAGGCTCAAGAACAAATCTTGTGGCTTCAAGTGTGGAGCATCTAGACACAACCACCGAAAACTCTACCATCCGAAAAACCCAAAACAAATACAGACTCCGAAAGGTTCGATACATCCAATAAAATGCCAACACAACTAACAACACTTATCCTAGGGTAATAATGATGTTTATGCAAATGCCGCAGGTTTTTTTTAACATCCCTCTATTAATTTCGTTTTCTCGAATTGCTGGGCTTTAGATAATGGTGCCATGGACCATATTGCTTCTGATTCTTCTTTATTTGTTCATTCTCATCCACCTCATGCACCCTTTGTTAAATTACCCACTGGTTCCACCGTACCCATCAACTCTACTGGCACACTCCTCTTTAACAAAGACATTGTTTTAAAAGATGTTCTTCATGTGCCTTCTATTTGATTAAATCTTTTGTCTACCAGTAAAGTTACCAAATCCTCCAATTGTTGTGTGATTTTGTTCCCGGATTTTTGTGTTTGCGGGACTTGGCTACGGGGAAGATGATTGGCTGTGGTAAGCAAAGTGGCGACCTCTATTACATGTCACCAGTTCACACCTCACCAACTGTTTGCCGTACTTCCAATCCCGATGCTACCTGGCACCATCGTCTTGGCCATCCATCTCCTGCCTGTCTACGTCTTATTTCGAAGTCTAATAAATCTATTTATACCACTTTTGACAATTTTTGTAATGTTTGTCCTTTGGCCAAACAGACTAGATTACCATTTCTGGTAAGTTCAATTTCTTCTACTTTACCATTTCAATTAATCCATTGTGATATTTGGGGTTCACATAAACATCCAACACATTCTAGTGCTCGTTATTTTTTAACTATTGTGGATGACTTTACTCATTGCACATGGTTATTTCTTATGTCTCATAAATCCGATGCTTCTACATTCCTTAAATCTATTTTTATTTTTGTTCACAACCAATTTAACTCACAACCAATTTTACAACTAAAGGTGTTGAATTTCAAAGCTCTTGCGTTTCTACTCCACAACAAAATGGAGTTGTCAAGCACAAGCATCGTCATATATTACAAGTTGCTCGTGCTCTCTGTTTTCAGTCTAATATGCCCATTCGTTTTTGGGGTGAATGTGTGTCCACAGCTGTTTATTTAATCAATCGATTGCCTAATCAGTTGCTTTCTCACATTTCACCTTTCGAGCGCTTGTATGGTTGTCCACCAACTTATGACCATCTTCGTGTTTTTGGGTGCCTATGTTATGCTACTATTGTCAAACCTGTTTCTAAATTTTCTCCTCGAGCTAAATGTTGTGTTTTTTTGGGCTATCCTACAGGACAAAAGGGTTATATATTGTTAGACCTAGATTCACACAAAATTTTTGTTAGCAGGGATGTCCATTTTTATGAGCATATTTTTCCCTATAAAAAGACTTCCTCTCCTAATTTTATCCCCGTGCATGCACCTGATCTTAGCTCCCTATCTTTACCCATACTATCGACCTTGTTGCCCAAAGATATCCCGACTCCATCCACCCCTACTAAATCTCTCGAAAGGTATATCAAAAGGTCTGGTTTGCTTAAAATCCCCTTCCTATCTTGCAAAAGGCTCATACAGATGGTTCGAATGCACCCTTCCGATCTTTAGCACTCCTGGATATTTAGGAATCCCAATTTGTGGATCAGGCTTTCTCAAACTAATCCTATCATGAAAATGATTTTCTGGAGTAAAATCATACTCGTCAAACCCATAATCATCATTTTTGAAAACCTTATTCCCATCTAAACCATCAAAATTAGGTTCGAAAGGGACATTAGTGGTTTGTTTATACGTTTTCTTAGGCTTGGGTATTTGATAATCATGGATCTTTGCAGGTTCATACCAAGACTCTGGTATATCATCGACATTTGTAGGCTCTTTCCCAGGTCTTGACTTAAGTTTGCTTGTACTAGCCTCTCCTTTATCCTTCTCAGATAAATACGAAGGCTCATTCCTAAGTTTTGACTGTTCTTCTAACTTCTGAAACATAAGTTTTGTTTTTGGGCCAATTCCTTAAATGTAGTAATCAATTCAGCAAACTGACTAGATGACACACTTCCTCCAACTTCTGGATTCTTTGGGTCATCAACATGCACTGTTTTGTTACTCCTAGTATTCAGGGGTGCCAAAAAATGTGTTTGGTTCTTTTACTTCTTCGCAATGAAAAATAATTATGTGTGAGCGTGCCAGAGAGAATTTTCAATCTTCTCCCTCAGATTAACTTTGGAAAACCAAATTCAATCAGGCGACTGTGTTTTAATTGTTCAATTACCTCAATTAAGAGGATTTTTCTTTCAAAGTGAAGAAATATAAACCAATATACTTAGGAAATTAAAGAACAACAAAGAAACGAGATACTTTGATTGATAAATCAAAGATAGACGTAATTCGAAATTGTCTTCAACTTCAAACAAAAGGTAACAAGAACTTCGAACAACTGATTGTTACAAGAACAAACGAGATATATTTCCTAAACTACTTCCTAATCTACTTCCTAACCTACTTCGAACTGAGTCGAAATCCTAATTCTATTTGCCAATGAACAAACCAAGCATCATTCTTTGATAGCTGTTTGTTGAAGATTTGTCCCGGGGCTTTTCATTCTTCAATTTCTTCTATTTATAAGATTTGCTGGTGATTTGAACTTCCCGCTCAAAGAATTTGAACTTGGCTTGCTTCGAACTTCAACTTTCCATTTCAAATTGGTAGTTTCTTCCCTCCAACAAATCTGATATTGAATTTCTTTAATCTTCCTTCAAAAGCTTTATTTTGAATCTGCACGGTTGCATAGACAACTCAAATGATTAAGTGTAAAGGAAATAACTGTCTTGCACGATGTATTCCACGTGTCTTAACTGTCAACTACCTCGTTTTATATGTTTACACGAGGAATTCATACACTTAGCAGTTGAAATCATGGCTTCGAAGTCAATTTCTTATATTAGCTTTGACTTGTAACTGCCAATAACTGTTTTTCAAACTAATAACTAATACGACATCGTATTAATCCATCTGTAGTCTGTTAATCCAGTGTTTCTTAATTAACATTAAGCTGCCAACGTTTGGCATTTCTTATTACGTGTCAATTAATTATTGGATTTGTTAATTTCATATGTAAACAACGGGCCAAATTCATAAGGGCATAATGGTCTGATTATCTATTTTCAGGATGAAATCATAAGTATTCAAACTCTGTAGGATGGAATCATAATGATATTATTGATACAGGATGTCAAATTAAAATTCTCTTTAAGAAAAAATAGTTTTGATAATGTGGAAATTCTTAACTTTTTCTTGTCGATCTAGACTAGGGTCACAAGGTATCTCACAAGTTTTTCCCCTATCCGCTGAGCACTAGATTCACTAGATATTTAATAAGTCTTTCCCCTATCGGCCAAAGTCACCACGATATTTCACAAGGTGTTTTCCTTGAACTTCCATAAATATATACATGGTCCCAAAACACAAGAACACTGGCAAACCGGAGTCACCTGCACCAGGAATATTCCACATGCCGCTGCATAATTAATCTCAACAAAATTATGTGATCAACAGATAACAACAAGAAAAATAAGGACAATCAATCAATCGAAAGTATCATCATTAAATCTTGTATGCCAAAGAGTACGTCAACCTTTAATTGGTATGAGGTTGATGAATAAGGATAACGTTCAACAAATACGGTATTGTTCAAGAAACAAAAAAATTAAATCAACATACAAGAATTTAGAACGAGATGACCTGGCATGGGTTGAGTCCTCACACTTGCAAAATATCAAATTTAAAGAAAATGTGCAGCACGTAGACATACACAGCGTTTCCCTGAAATCAACACTTGGTTTTAGCAAATGAGGTAGTCATTTGCTAAAAAAAATTATTTTAAATGCTAAAATAAAAAAATTTAGCAAATGGCTTCCTAATTTGCTAACATCAACTTCTGATTTTAGCAAATGTTAATTTTATTAAATGGAAAACTCACACGAAATATAACTGTTGGATTAAAAAATGAACAGACTATTCTCAAAGCTTTTTGTTTTTTTTTTTTTTTTTTCTGAAATGTAATGCAAACTGGTCTAATAATTTTTTTTTTCATGCCTACAAATAGTTTTTGTTTTTTTTTGTTTAATTACAAATTATGCTCGATCACCTCATTTGCTGAGGCACCGTATTCAAAATCGTTGGAGATAACATAAACCAAATTGAATCTTATGTCTCAATCAACCGGGGTCGATTACATAAATCTTTTTTTTTTTTCATTGAGTTCTATCAAAACCTTGGCAATATCCCGTGAACAATAAACTCAAGGCCATCACAAGAGAGAGAAGCAAAAGCAAAACTAGGAGAACATAGCAATCTCTCTTTTATTTCAATAATATTTTATCATATTGCAACAGCTTAATTATAACAAGAAGGTTTCACCCGCGCCTGGGGAAATCCGAGATGAACTCATCGGAAAACACCCGCGCCTTTGAAGAATAGTTTCTGGTGAAGGTGTCCTGTTGAAGTCCAGGTGTTTTGCAAAAATCCTTGAAGAAGACACTCACAAAATGCCTAGACTTAAACAGGACACCTTAAACAAGACACCTCCCATCATAGAGAAAACAAGGCCCAAGAAGTTACTGTAACCCATTTTCTTCTCTGCAGCATCTAAATGCACAAAAGAAATTTTCAAAGCTTGTTAGCACTGAGTGAGATTCATTCGATGATATAACATGAGCAACAACCACGATCTCGTCATCTTGACATTCTTGATGGAAAAACGGGAAAAAAGAGCACAATCCAGCAAACATGAAACCGCCGGGAAGGGGGAAATGTTTTGTGGCTATTCCGCTTTAATTTTGATGGAAAAATGGAAGATTACTTGTATTTATATAGGTCTTGGGAGCAGGAGAAATTTAAGTCTAAGGTATCATGAAATATTTCTGTCATTATAACAACGTCCTGATTAAGAGTATCTTGCACAATAATATTACTGCAATTAGTCGCTGGAAATATTTGAATTACCTGTTGTTATCTGGGATCATACGTTGCAAGTCAAGGAATATTTTCATTTAAGCAACCAATTAAACTTCCTAATTCTTATTAAGTATGCCATATACCGGTAAACTAAATAAATTCCATTCCATGTATTCATCGTGTATGTTAAGAATAAATTTTATAGAAAAACAAGAAACAAGTTTATTGTACTTAAAAGTCTTGTATAAGGTACAGAACTATATATCTTTATATCCACTGAAAAAATAAAAATCACTTTGCAGTCAAAGTTTAATTACACGTTCCATTTTTCTCCTTTGCTGGATAGACGCAATCGATATTGGCTAATGTTTAATTATTTCGTCTCAAATGTAATCGACTCTAACTATTTTGTCAAAAAGTTCATCTATTGTAAAAACATAAGGTTTTAACTTTCATGAGAGTCAATACCATAAAGAGTTTTTTGTCGAACGTGAGATAAGTTCTAGGGCCATTTGCTAATCTGTTGGCTTGTCAAAGGTTTGCTAATTTGTAATCAAATGTTTTTACTATATTTAATCAAATGTTTTGGACCATATGTGTACGTAACGAAAAATCAATCTAGAAAATAATTTGGAAATTATGGGGAGTCCTCCAACGCCGCAAGCACCAGACCCTAGCAGGCAGGGTGTTTTTGAATCAAGGTTGCGCCCAGAGTGAGGCCATTTAAGTCATTTACCTATTTTTTATTTGGAAAAATTATTCAATGCTCCTTGGACACCACACAGCACAGAATGACCTCTTCACCAATGTGCGGTGGATATAACCAGTGACGGACCCACTCTAGGCCATTATGGGCACGGGCCCTACTGCACCCTTTTTTGTTAGTTTAGTTTTTGTCTTTTTGAAATTGGTAGTTTTTCTTTTACTGGAATTAAACAATGATTGCTTTTAAAATAGTTGAGCCAATTACATCGCACAACTACGCACATATCAAGAATACTTTTTTCAATAACCAAAATGGTGACATTATAAATTTTGGGTGCCCATAGGGTACCACGCACACGTGGTACCCATCGCCAGTTACAAGCTGCTCGCTAACTCTGTGTCAGTCCCTTGTCCACTCAGCACCAACTTCTTTAAAAGTTAACGGAACAAACGGCATGAAAAATTTGAAATTCAAAAGACCCGCCTTTATATTCACCCATATATATAAGATGATTTTTACGAAGTGATTTTTCAGATCAAAAACAAAAAATAAAAAAGCTCTTGATATTTTCAGTTGCAGCCAAAACATTCTTACTTCCAAACCCCAGTTGCCTAAAAGAGATAGCACTGTTGCCGGCGCCGGCAGCAGTGACGCATGGAAGACGACGACAGTTACGGCGGCGAATGTTTGATGATAGCCTATCGTGGCCATGTCAGAAGACTAACCCCAGACGATCATGACAGTTATTGATGACACCGCGCTACAATGGCGGCAATGATGCGAGGAAGCCGACTGTTACAACTTCGAAGGTGATTATACACCACCATGGCACCATAGTGCAAACTGCAAGTCTCCGAAGAGCCTTTGCAAGAGACGGTAATAGAAGGAAAACAAATTTGGGTTAATCCAATTAAGTTGGGGAAAAACCTTTGCAAGAGATTTTTTTTATTTATTTTTTGTTGGATCTGGAACTTTGCAAGAGATTATTTATTTTTTAGGATAATTTTCTAACAATACCGACCCATTTTTGTGCTAGGAAAGAAACTATTTACCCTTCGATTTTTTATTTTTGTGTTGGATCTGTAACTTTTTCCCCTTGGATGAAGTGACTGGTGACGTTTGGTGTGGTTTCAATGCTTGTATTTTTTTCTCTATGCTGGATGTTTTAATGTTCACTTTGCTAGTTTAATATCTAAATATTGCAAAACTACGATCCCATATATGGTGTTTAAGTTTTGAATGTGTATCCCAGACATGAGAGTTGCATCATTCCAGCTCTTACTTGGACAGATATTCAACCATAAATAATACAAGAAAATGGCTACAAAACCAGCCGAATGAGTTGCACACGAGGATGTTTGAGCTCGACTTAGTAAAAAATAGGTAGATTAAAGCTTGGGTCAGCACGATTTACACTCATATACTATAAGCTACACTCAATTACTATATTCCATTCCATCTTGTGTCAGCACAAACAGGTCAGATAGCTCAAGAGGTTCAGAGTTCAGACTTAGCTACAGTTCAAGAGGCACAGGGTTCAACTTCAAAAGAGAAAAAGGAGAATTGTAAGGGATATACTTGAGTCATTGAATAATGATATTGAGGACATTGATGAGGAAGGTAGTCAACACTCAAGCTCAATTAACTCTGAGGATATTTTGAGGAGAAACGAGGTAATTATCAAAGCCTTTGAAAAAGCTATTGAAGATAGCAAAAAATTGGGGGTTATCCATCTGGAAAGTGATGAGGAGGTTATTCGGAGACTATCAGAATTCAATGTGAGAGGTTTCAACAATTTCCAACAGCAGTTTGTGTCTTCATCCTAATACGGCTTTTCTGGGGGCAGTAGTGGTGTAGGGGATTCTGTGACAATATGAAGTTTGTAACATGGAATATTAGGGGTATGTCCAGCAATACTAAAAAGAAATTTGTTCATAAGATGGGGGTTGAAAGGAAGCCTGAGATCCTTTTCATCCAGGAAACAAAGCTAGAAAATCTTGACAAGTTCCAAGCACAGAAGTTATGGTATGACACTGATTTTGAATACGTGATATCTGCAGCAGAGGGAACTTCTGGAGGTATTCTATCCATGTGGAAGGCCAGCAGTTTCAAAATTGATGAAGTCATTTGCAATAGACATTTCATATATCTCAAGGGTATTTTTTCTGATTCTTTCCCTTGTGTTCTGATTAACATCTATGCTCCTAACAATCAAATTCAGAGGAGAGAAGTTTGGGCTGGATTGATTGATATGAAAAGAAACAGCAACATTCCATGGTGCATTGGGGGGGATTTTAATGACATTAAAGTTATTGGTGAAAGATGGGGTGTATGAGGCTAGAAAGGAGTATGCGGGAGTTTCAGGAATTCATTAACGAAATGGAGCTGATTGATCTGCCAATGATTGGTAGGAAATTCACTTGGTCAAATTTTCAGGAAAGAAACATTCAATTGAGATTGGATAGATTTTTGTTCTCTCAAGATTGGCTGAACCGATTCAAGTTTTTCCAATGGGGGCTGCCAAGAGTAATTTCTGATCATTGTCCTGTTATGGTGGATGATTCCAATAAGAATTGGGGACCCAAACCTTTTAGATTTATGAATGTGTGGCTGTCTCATCCAAAGTGCATGCAAATTACCAAGGAGGTATGGGAATCCAATATTGGTGAAGGTTTTGCAGGATATAAAATCATGTGCAAATTGAGAGAAGTCAAAGTAAGGTTGAAAGAAATGGAACAAGAATGAGTTTGGTAATCTTAATACCAAATTGGAGATTCTAAAAAATAAATTGCATCAGTTTGACTTGCTATCTGAGGAAAGATTGCTGACTGTGGAGGAGAAAAATGAAAAGCAAATCTGCAGAAATGATTTCTGGGCAACTGAAAAGCTTGGAGAGTATTTATGGAGGAAGAAATCTAGGGCAAAATGGATCAAGTAGGGGGATAGAAACACAAGGTATTTTCAAATTATCACTAATAACAGGTTCAGGAGAAATTTTATTGGAGCTATAGAAGTGGATGGCTACCATATTGAGGATCCTGTTATGATTAAGGAGGCCGCAGTAGCATACTTCAAATGAATCTATTCTAATCTATATGAGAGCAGATCTTTCTTGGGTGGAACCTTCTCAAGGAGAATACAGGAAAGTCTCAGCAGAAATTTGGAATCTCCGTTTACTAATGAAGAAGTGATATATGTGGTAAAGGAATGTTGTTCGTTTAAAGCACCAGGTACGGATGGTTTCAACATGGCTTTTGTAAAGAAAGCCTGGAGCATCATTAAGGACGATGTGATGACATTCTTTCACCAATTTCATGAAAATTGCAATCTGGCTAGTGGTATAAACTACACTTTTATTACTCTAATTCCAAAATCCGAGAATGCATGCTCTTTCAAAGAGTTTAGACCAATTAGCATGGTTGGGTGGCTCTATAAACTGTTATCCAAAGTGCTAGTTAACAGATTTAAAAAAGTGGTTCCTATTTTTGTGGGTGATACTCAGGCTGCATTCATAGGGGGAAGGCACATCCTCGATGGGGTATTGATAGCTAATGAAGTCATTGATGGTTGGAAGAAAACTGGTGAACAAGGGCTGATTCTTAAGTTGGACTTTGAGAAAGCTTATGACAGTGTCAACTGGATGTTCTTGTTCAATATGCTGGGTAATATGGGATGTGGACAGAGATGGATAAAATGGATTAGAGAATGCATCACTAGCCTTTCACTCTCAGTTCTTATCAATGGTTCTGCTACAAGTCAATTTCAGATGAAGAGAGGACTCAGACAAGGTGACCCATTATCCCTTTTTCTCTTTAATATTGTGGCAGAAGGGCTCAACATTATGCTTGAAAGAGCAGAAGTGGAGGCGATGATTTCTGGTATCAGCCTTGGGGTCAATGGGCCAACCATATCACACTTACAATTTGCAGATGATACGATTCTATTTTGTAAATGTGATTTGGCCCAGTTGATTACCATTAGAGGTATCTTGTGGACTTTTCAACTCATCTCTGGGCTAAAAATCAATTTTTCCAAAAGTCAATTAACTTTGTGGAATTGGTGTTTCTGAGGAGGAGATGCAAGTATATGCTAATGTTTTGGAATGTAAGATTGTTGAGCTCCCAATCAAATACTTGGGGCTTCCCTTAGGTGCTAATCCCAAAAGGATAGCCACGTGGAAACCAGTAATTGAGAAATTTGAAAGGAAATTGGCTTTATGGAGAAGGAAATACATCTCTATTGGAGGCAGAATTAACCTCATTAAATCTACGTTGGGCCACCTGCCTCAATATTACATGTCAATCTTTAAAATGCCTATTTCAGTGGCTAAGAAGCTCGAGAAAATTCAGAGACAATTTCTTTGGGGGGACTCTGAAGAAAAGAGGAAACTACATTTGGTGGGTTGGGATAGAGTTACAAAAAGCAAGAAAATAGGAGGGTTGGGAGTCAAAAGGTTGCAAATTCATAATGCTGCGCTACTGTGTAAGTGGTGGTGGAGGTTTGGGGTGGAAAAAGAAGCTCTATGGGTAAAAGTTATCAATGGCAAGTATGGGTTGGATGCATCTAAATGGCTCCCTACACTTTCTGAGAATCAATCAGCTGGTAATAGAGTATCAAAGATATGGGGTGATATTTGTTCTATTGGGTCTGATGGATCTAGATTGGAAAGTGTCATCAATAATGGCTTCAGGATCAAAATTGGCAATGGGTGTGACACTTCCTTTTGGAATGATATTTGGTTGGGGCAAGTAGCTTTGTACAATGTGTTTCCAAGATTGCACTCAATTTCAACACAACAATCAGCTATGGTGGGAGAGATATATAATTCTGCAATGCTGACTTGGCAACTCAACTTCAGGAGAGGCTTGTTCATCTACGAAACTAATCAATTGGAGCTCCTTCTTCAAATGCTAAATGAGGTAACTATTTTTTATAACAGAAAACATAAGCTTATATGGAAATGGGAGAGTTCAAATGGCATTTTTTCTGTTAAATCCTGCTATGATAAATGGGAGGAAGAGTATGACCCAATCAATAACATAGGCCCTGAATGTAAGTTGATTTGGAGTAACATTTGTCCCTTCAAAGTTGAGGTTTTTACATGGCAAGCTATCCAAAATAAGATTGCAACAAAAAGTGTTCTGGTGTGTAGGAATATCTTGAACTTTGAGGCTGGTGGAGGACCTTGGTGCCCTTTCTGTAATGTTGTAATTGAAAGCCCACCACATCTGTTACTTCATTGTAGAATATCTTGGGATGTTTGGTCTCAGATTGTAGAATGGTGGGGTTTGGTCTGGGTGTGCCCATACACGGTGTATGAACTTATGTGTTGGTGGTTTTCTAATAAGTTTAAAAGTGTGGAAAAAGGGTGCTGGGAGATAAGCTTCTACGCGGTCCTATGGTCCTTGTGGCTGCAAAGGAACAAGATCGTTTTTAATGCTCAATATGTTGATATTGCTGAAATGGTGGATTCCATCAAAACCAAAGTTGCATTATAGACCAAGGTTTGTTTCAATATTCAAGACAACTCTGTGGAAGATATTAAGAGATGTCTACAAGGAGTAAGAAAGCTGAAGATGGCCAAATCACCTCTGTATTAAGCTGGTCAAATTTGTCAAACTGCATTTGATAAGTTCATGCTGGAAGGAATGCTAATTCTGAGTTGTGATTGATATGTTTTCCTCGTTCATTTCTGGGTCATGTCGACCATTTGCGTTTCTAGCAATGTGGTTGATTTCTTATCAACCTGGCTATTGTTTTGGGTTCTGTTTGTTTCTCAGTGTATCTCGTCTTTTCCCTATTAATATATTCTATTTCTTTTGCCGATCAAAAAAATAAATAAATAAACGATGAACACAACGATATACGTGGAAAACCCCTTAAAAAGGGTAAAAACCACAGGAGGAAATCAATCCACTAAAAGTAAACATTGTGCAGTTACAAGACGATCTCAATTAAACACAATCGTGAATCCTCACCGATTGACCGAAGATCGTGTTGCCGAATCCACGTACACCGCACCAAGTGATTGATTGCCGAATGCTTTGAATCCTCAAGTCCTCCGAGATGCTTCTGGAATCCACCGGAAGAATGATCCAATTTGTTGAATCGAGAGATAGACAAACTACATGATCCAATTTGTTGGAGTTAATCGAAAAGCTCGGCGCTCATATTGACCATGTGTACTCTAAGACTCATACTTAAAAACTCAACCGTGTATATATTGCTCTCAAAATCTTTTTCCCGAAGTCATCAATGAGATGGCTGAGAGGTGATTTATATAATCCAAACTACATCCACTTCCAAACCAATATAATCTTCTTTTATTGCCTTTGCCAATTCAGCCACGTCCAAAATTACCAATCCAAGAGAAATGACTTTTCTATTGTTTAGAAAGATTGCCCCAAATCCATCCTTATTGAGAAGCACAACCCACGTCTCTAATGTTAGAAAATACAATCTTTCCTTGTTGCAGCCTAATAGTAAAAAAGAACTTCCCAATTTGATTTGACCGCATATCAATCTTGTGCAGATCATTCCAAAAACTTTGCTTGAACAAAATCATAGAAATATTTCATAAACAGATTTTCCAAACAAAAATCAATTACAACTTAATAATACGGGATACAGTACAATGTGTCTTTGTCATGAGACTTGCCAATAAAAGAGGTCGTGACCGATAGACCTTACAATCTCCCCCTTTGGCACTTCCATGACAAAACACACTTAACAATAAAGATCTATCCCTTAATAGATTGTTCATGACCTTTGAAGCTGCAAAAAGACAATCTTTATAAATATACATCATTACTCCCCCTTTTTGTCACGGAATGACAAAGGTAGAGTACACGCAAAGAGGCACCACACTATAAATGAAGAGACATTAAACTAACATAAACACAAGCATTCAACTAAGAAGTCCGGGAAGCCCCAAAACAATCAACAAAAATAAGCCAGATAGTCATACTAAGAAAACATAAAGATATAGAAGACTAAGGAACTCCTCATCCGAGTCAAGAAGTATGTATATAGATGACCATTTGAAGAAAAAAATATTACTTTAAAGGAGCAGAAGACAAGAACCAGAGAAGTATAAATTTTAAATCAGTTGAGTCACAAAAGGAGAGAAAGCCCTAATGGGGAACCAACAGCCCAAAGCAGAAAGTAATACATTGTTTTATATGAGGGAGTTTAGATATAAAAATGGGGCTGTTGCTCAAGCATCGATATATTGAACATAGATTGAGCACTTTTTGAGAGCAAATACTTAACACACAACTGAAAATTAATGCCCGATGATATCCAAAAAAAAAAATTGATGTAAGGCAGCACAGTTGTCCGAAGAATAAGCAGTAAAAAAATGAGGCTCATACAATATGACAAGATTTAGCAATGCATGAGTAAATTTGTATTAAACCCATCGTGAGTGAATTTTGGGGATAAGTTGCAACATCCACTATGAATCTGTGATAAGGTGCGTGTGTGACACGTCATAGGAAATTTGGATTATTATTCAAGTAGTCGAAAATTCTCATGTATCCTTGGACTATCAAGCACTCTCCCCCTCACGAAGTCAAACCAGGCACTCATCGATACAAATTTTGTGCCACCGAAAATAGACAAATCCCCCTCAACTTACTGTTTAATTTTTTATAGAATTGCATAGTTGTGGTTTTGCTTTTACCCCATTGCTATTTGACGCGAATATTGGGAGTAAGAATACCTCATACCCAATGCCCGGTTACAAAGCGAATGGTCCAATCACGAATGCTTTCACAAAGTCTATCCATCTTTTGGCGCGAACACTCAGAGGGAGAGTACCTCACCCCGATTGCCCGGTTACTCAATGAATGCCCGGAAAAGCATATAAATAGATACTTTTTATTTTTTATTTTTTTCATCTGCACTCCTTTTTTTTTTTTTCAGCTGCACTAAATGAGCCATTGTATCCAAAAAAAATGATGCCAAAAAAATGGTCAATCGCCGAGAGAAAGGACAAGATATACCCAGGTGCATGAGAATCCACTTTCTTCTCTAAGTAATCTTACTAACCTTGACGTGCAGGAGTGGTGACCACAAAGTCATAAGGCATGCTACAACGAATTACCTAATGCATCTCATGAGTGGAGTTAACAAAACGTGTGCATGCATTCCCAAAAATGTGCATTTGTGTGAGTCTCATGGTTGACTACTCATTCTCAAAAAGCATGCTAAGCCCAAATTTTTTCATATATGAATGTTTTTGTATTTTTTTTATTTAAGAGCATAATTAAAAGCATCGACACGAAATATATATATATATATTAAAGAAATAAAATAAACCAAAACACTACTAAGGCACTCCAAAGAGACTCAATCAACGAGGCATACCCCGACCAAACTTATCGCCAGACATATGATATGAGCAAGCACGATTAAAATTCCATATGTGAGTTTCTAGCATTTAACGCCGTTTGAGAAACAAAACAATGCAAATCACACTTCTTGACCCATATGGATCGAGTCCTGACTTGAGATGTCTTAATTTGATTGTTAGGTTTAAAAGTAGGTCTTGAGCTTCTCACTATCATGTTCTATCATTATCATAGTTCACATGATTAACCAAAGATTTATGTGTGTTGTGATGCTTGTAGACATTTTTACTGAGACAAACATGATTATGATCAACACAGGGGTAGCCGTGAAGTTTGAAACAATTAGGTCTAATATGACCTTTTACTTGGCAATAATGGCATGTAGGGATGAATTTAAGATAATTACCCTTCTTAACATCATGAGCCTTTTCAATCGCATCATCGACAGTATTTATAGTGTGGAATTTCGATATTACATTTTTTTATTGCAAGTCATTCGCCTTACCTTCGAGTACTTTTGAGGATGAAGCTTCATAAAATCCAAGCCCTGTTTTGTCACTTGCCGGTCTTTGTATGCTGAGAATGTCATCCAGTATCTTTGACCTTGTATTTAACCGCTCAAGCAAAACATTAGCATTGTCAAGTTCAGTTTTCAACATATCTATTCTCCCTTCTGCGGCACAGTTTAGTTCAGTCAAGACCCTGTTCTTTTCTCAAATACTTTCAATTTCCTTATTCAGCTTGTTTTTCTCACTAGTGACACTGCTCACTAACTCTTGCAGCTCTTCTACTTCCCTTTTAGCTATTATTGACTCTAAGTTAGAAATTTTAAATTTTTCAACCAACCTCATATTAGTCTCACTAATTTTTACACTTTCCTTATACAACATATCATATGAATCTTTTAACTTATCAAAACTCAGAACCTCGACACTTCCCTCATCCTCACTCTCATCAGTGGATTCATGTTCGCTACTATTTGACTGAAGTGAAACCCCAAATACCATCAAATTTGCGTGGTCTGCTTGTTCTTCCACATCATTTTCAGATTCATGCACTATCGTCATCCCATGTTATGTTGGCCTTTAAATTAGTCTTCTTTTTCAATTTGTTTATGCATTCATTAGCAAGATGACCATAACCATGACACTCATAACAATTAGGGCCTGCAGGAGGACCTTTTATCCCTTTATTTTCTCCACTACTTGAAGACTCACTCTTTCCTTTGGTTCCAGATTACTTATTCCCATCACTAATAATCTTTTTCTTTTTGAAAATTTGTTTGAATTTTTTGGCAAATAAAGCCATGGCTTCAAAATCATATTCCTCATCACAATCTGAATCTCTGGACTCGATTTGAGAACTTGCATAAGCAATCGGTTTAGCCGAAGATTTAATTTTTGATTTCTGATACTCAAGTTGTAGCATATCAACTTCATAAGTCTGGAGGAGGCCTACCACTTCTTCGACGGATTTTTCCTACCCTCAAGCATAGTGACCTTTGTCTTAAACCGTTCTGGCAAGGATCTCAAAATTTTCTTAATAACTCTAAAAGGAGGGTTAGGTTCACCGAGGGTTTCGCAACTATTAACAATAGAGATCAATTTAGAGTAGAATTGATTAAATGTCTCGTCTTCTTGCATTCTAATAACTTCGAATTCAGTAGTGAGCCTTTGTAACTTAGATTGTTTGACTACATCCGTACCTTCATGACAAGTAACTAAAATGTCCCATGCTTCTTTAGCAATTTCACAATTAGCAATTTTACGGTGTTCAATCATATCAACAGCACTAAATAAAATATCTAAGGCACGATTATTTGCTTGTAATTCTGCCTTTTCTATGGGAGATAACTCAGCAGTGAGTTTAGGGACCTGTTTTTCTTCTACAGTTTTTGTGGGATAACTATATCCCCTAACGCAAGAATTCCATATTTCCTCGTCCACAGACCTCATGATAGGTTTAATTCTCGATTTCCAGTAGTCAAAGTTTTCACTATCCAAGATAGGTGTGCCATTAGAAGGATGATTCATGTTAGTGTTCATAGTCATTAATGGTAAGGATCTACTCAAGGTAGAAAACCCCCAAAAAAAAGGAGCAACCCGCTCTGAAACCAAATGAAAAATCCTATATTGCTAGCAATCGAATAATCAAGCAATAATAGGAATTAAAAAGCAATAAACGATGAACACAACGATATACGTGGAAAACCCCTTAAAAAGGTTAAAAACCACGGGAGGAAATCAATCCACTAAAAGTAAACATTGTGCAGTTACAAGACCATCTCAATTAAACACAATCGTGAATCCTCACCGATTGACCGAAGATCGTGTTGCCGAATCCACATACACCGCACCAAGTGATTGATTGCCGAATGCCTTGAATCCTCAAGTCCTCCGACATGCTTCTGGAATCCACCGGAAGAATGATCCAATTTGTTGAATCGAGAGATAGACAAACTACATGATCCAATTTGTTGGAGTTAATCGAAAAGCTCGGCGCTCATATTGACCATGTGTACTACAAGACTCATACTTAAAAACTCAACCGTGTATATATTGCTCTCAAAATCTTTTTCCCGAAGTCATCAATGAGATGGCTGAAAGGTGATTTATATAATCCAAACTACATCCACTTTAAACCAATATAATCTTCTTTTATTGCCTTTGCCAATTCAGTCACGTCCAAAATTACCAATCCAAGAGAAATGACTTTTCTATTGTTTAGAAAGATTGCCCCAAATCCATCCTTATTGAGAAGCACAGCCCACGTCTCTAATGTTAGAAAATACAATCTTTCCTTGTTGCAGCCTAATAGTAAAAAAGAACTTCCCAATTTGATTTGACCGCATATCAATCTTGTGCAGATCATTCCAAAACTTTGCTTGAACAAAATCATAGAAATATTTCGTAAACAAATTTTCCAAATAAAAATCAATTACAACTTAATAATACGGGATACAGTACAATGTGTCTTTGTCATGAGACTTGCCAATAAAAGAGGTCGTGACCGATAGACCTTACAGTTACTTCATTAGCAGTTGCACTACCAGAATTACTATCCATTTAGTTAGGGTAGTTACTCTAAGTGTATTATGTTAAGTCGGTGGCGAGATGTATATAAACTACTCTAGTAGGTTTCTGTAATTCATTCACTCATTCTTCATTCAATGAAATAACACTTTTGATTCTCACTACTTCTCTCTCTAAAATCTTAAGTCGGTTATCATTTTCTGTTATGGTTTCAGAGCCTTACCGGACGAAAGTCGACGATTAGGGTTTACAAGTCTACATTTGTTCAAGAACATCAAGAACTCAATCAAGAACTCGATCAATGGCGTCACAAGCAGCACACTCACAAATTCTGCATCAAGTTCGACATCAAGTTTGTTACCTTCCTCTTTGTCATTTCTGATTGCCAATTTCCAGAGCTTCATTACAATTCGTTTAGAAACTGCAAATTATTTTGCATGGAAGACACAAGTTGAGAATGCATTACGAGCGAACGATTTGATTGAATTTGTTGAAAATTCTGTTGTTATTCCACCTTCACACATCACAGATTCATCTGGAAACAAAATTCCTAACCCAGACTTTGCTCGTTCGACAACTGTAGATCGTATGTTGCTCTCATGTCTCATTGCAACCCTAACTCCATCCATACTTCCTCATATTGTTGGATCTGAGCATACATTCCAGTTTTGGAACAAATTAGAGGAGAAATTTAGTGTATTGTCACGATCTCATATTCATGACTTGAAACGTAGATTGTACGTCTAAACAAGACTGGTACCATGGATTAGTATCTTGATTCGATAAAGGAGATTATCCAAAACCTAGCAGTATCTGGTCACTATGTAGATGATGAGGATCTCATTTTTCATACTCTAAATGGTCTAAAAATTGGATATGGCCCTTTCCAACAAGCCATTCGAACAAGAACTGAGCCTTTGTCTTTCAGTACATTTTCTTCTATGCTTATTGCAGAAGCTTTACACATCAATGATACTGAACCTTCTGACACCACAACTATCTTAGTTGCTCAGCCATCTAACACTCAACTCAAACCTTCTTCTTATACACCTTATCAAACATCTGGTGTGC
Source organism: Vaccinium vitis-idaea (assembly GCA_963854785.1). NCBI lineage: Eukaryota > Viridiplantae > Streptophyta > Magnoliopsida > Ericales > Ericaceae > Vaccinium > Vaccinium vitis-idaea. The sequence goes on from OY978215.1 coordinate 38,521,896, forward strand.
AACAACAATCTGCTATTTTACCCATGACTTTCCAATTTCCTTTTTCCATACAAGCACAATAGTCCTTCTACCCTTCAAACAATAGTGGGAATAACAAATTCAACAGGAATAATCAAAGATACAATCGCAATCAGTTCTCTGGTTCCTCGTCGGAAGGCTATCAAATTTGTGGGAAAATGAATCATTTAGCCTACTCTTGTTATCATCGACAGAATCTTGCATTCAGACCACCAGGAAGATTCAATCAAAATGGTAATGGTGGTTCAGGATCTTTTGTGTCCTCTGGTTCTACTGGTAGTAACTTTTCAGGTGGAAACTTTATGGGCTATCCAGGCACTAGTTATGGTGGATACAATCATAATGGCAGCAATCATATTGCCAACACACCTCAGACAGGTCAACTGTCTGAAGGTACTCAATTTCCTCAAATGATGCAGCCCATGCCCTCAAATACATCAGCTGCTACTCATTTCACTCACTCCCTTCCTTTCTCTGCGTCTGGAACTCAATCTCCTGCAGTGAATCCTGCTCCTAATCAGCAATTTAATGAATCCACAATTCATTCTTCAGATATCATGGGCTATTATCACTCACCTCCTCCAGATGGCAATTCTTTGGGTCTGATAGCTCCCTCCTATGGTCAATAGATTTCTCAAGCAACACCATGGATTTTTTATTCAGGGGCTACATCTCATATTACTCATGATGCTTCTCAGATTCAGGTTCCCAATGGAGGTAATGGCATCAACTCAGTAGTTGTTGGTAATGGGCAAAATATTCCAGTCATTCAATCAAGTAAAGGCTGTGTCTCAACACCATCTCATCACTTTGATTTAACCAATATACTCATGCTCCTCACATTTCACATAATCTTTTATCTGTCTATCAATTTGCCAAGGACAATGACTATTTGATTATCTTTGATTCCTCTGGTTATGTCATTCAGGACAAATCCACGTCTCAAATTCTACATCAAGGTAACTGCCACAAGGGTCTATATCCCCTGCATCCTACTTCTAATCAAGCCAATGCTCTACTTCATCTGCCATCTTCTGCTTCTGTATGGCACAATAAACTTGGATACCCTCATGCTGGTCTACTTCCTATCTTGTCCAAGACTTATAATCTTTCTATACCTAGTATTACACATTTAGATTGTTACTCCTGCAATAAGGCTAAGAGTCATAAAATGCCCTTTCATATGTCTACTACTAGTACTAGTGCTCCTTTTGAATTGATACATATGGATGTATGGGGACCTTCCCCTATTGCTTCTTTCTCTGTGTATAAATACTATCTGTTGTTAGTAGATGACTATACAAAGTATTGTTGGCTATTCCCTTTGCATGCTAAGTCTGAAGTTTCTTCTCATATTCAAGCCTTCAAAGTTTTTGTTACTAATCATTTTTTCTCACACTATCAAAACTCTTAGATCTGATAATGGGGGTGAATTCTTAAACAAACTTATGTCTTCCTTCTTTGCTCTTTTTGGAATTAATCATGAAACTGCTTGCCCTTATACCCCATAACAGAATGGCGTGGTAGAGAGAAAACATGGCCACATCATTGAGACTACCATTGCTCTTCTTCAACAAGCAAATCTTCCTATTAAGTTCTGGCTTGAAGCCATTACTATAGCTGTTTATCTCATTAATAGAATCCCTAATTCTTCTATAGATTTCAAAGTTCCATTTCATGTTCTTTATAATAAAGCTCCTGATTACACTCTTCTTAAACCTTTTGGCTGTTGCTGTTTTCCATGGCTTCGACCATATGCCTCTAACAAACTTGTTCCAAGGTCACTTCCTTGCATCTTTCTGGGTTACTATGCAAATACCAAAGGCTATAGGTGTCTAGATCCAACCTCTAACAGGGTCTACATCTCTAGACATGTAAAGTTTTTAGAAGATGATTTCCCCTATCTTAAACTATTGCCATCTCCTTCCCCTATTCCTTCTTCTATTCCTTCTGCTCAACCTAGTTTCAAGTCTTCTATTCTTCTTGTCCCTTTTCCTTCTTCTGTGCCACCTTCATCTCAGCCATCAGTAATTCCTCCTCTTTCCACTTCTGATCCTACTTCTGCTGCACCTTCTACTGTCCCTACAGTTTCTCTTCCAACTCCTCCTTCTAATGCCCCTCTTTCTCTACTTCTACTCATCCCATGGTCACACGTTCCAAGAATGGAATTGTTGTTCCCATAAAACCTTTGTCCTTGATTATCCATACTCCTCCCACACAAGAACCTTCTTCTTTTAAGGAAGCCTTAGCCTATCCTGAATACCGTGCTCTTATCAAACAAGGTACTTGGAGTCTAGTGCCTTTGCCTCCTCAAGCTCCTGTCATTGGTTGCAAATGGATTTTCAAAATCAAAAGAAATTCAGATGGAAGTGTTGCTAGATATAAGGCAAGATTGGTGGCCCAAGGTTGTCAACAAACTGAAGGGATTGACTATACTGAAACTTTCAGTCCTGTTGTGAAGCAACAAACAATTAGGATTGTCTTCTCTCTAGCTGTGACTTTTGGTTGGCAAGTGAAGCAACTTGATGTTTCTAATGCCTTCTTGCATGGCACTATTCAGGAACATGTCTATCTAAGACAGCCTCAAATGTATGTGAGTTCTCAATTCCCTAACCATGTTTGCAAATTACACAAAGCTTTATATGGTCTCAAACAGGCCCCAAGGGCCTGGTACGACATGTTGTCCACAAGCTTGATCAACCAAGGTTTTCACAATAGTTTGGCTGATTCTTCACTGTTTGTTCTATCACAGAATGGAAGTTTAGTCTCATAACCAAATTACAACTCAACCACAACACCAATCAACTCTTTAATAAAACTAAAATGAGCCAATTAGTAAGCAACATCCATTGGCATTTCAATAACTGCCTGAAAAATCAATTACATCAAGGCGTTCTTGAAATTCTACTTCTAGTCTCAAAGAATTGTTACATTTGAAAGTGCATACAGGACATGTTGTCTATGTCCAAAATCTGTGTGATGTGAGCAAAAAATCTTGGAGGAAAATATCCAACCATCAGTTTGCCAGATCTTGAAAAATATCTTGGAGGAAAATACGATTAATGTATATTAAAACTTGAATAAATGCACCCCTTCCTTCAATATCTTCTTCTTGATTTGCATCCATGGCAAGTTTTGAACCTTGTTTAAGTTGAGCAATTGTCAATGCTGCGGTTGAAAATCTCATGTTGGTCAAGAACGAGCAAAAGCGTGAGATAGAGATTTCCTCAAAAATCAAACTGTTGAAGACATCGCCAAGCGGTGACTTGTTGAGGACTGATTGAACGAGGAAAACGAGATTAACGGACGTCTTTAGTTTTGCGGATTTCTGGGCGAGAGAGTTCAGAGCAGAGAGAGAGAGAGTGTATGCGTGTGTTTCATGACCGAAGGAAGTGTAGGGAATTAGAAGAGATGGTTTTCTGTGTTGGTGGGAATTTTTTTGAGCTTTCACGATTTTGGTTGGGGATGTGAGAGAGGAAAGTAAGAGAGAGAAGGTTATTCCAAAAATATGCTGAAGAAAGAGAGGCATCACTTAACGGAGTGAATGTTATGTTTGCGGACCTGGGTTGCTGTTGTACAGCCTCTGCACAGCATCTGTTGCATGCAATCCGAGTCATCCGTTGCTTGGATGAACGGCCTAGATTTCAAACAAAAGAGACGAATTGTTCACGCGAACAATTTGTTTTCAATCCGAACCGTTAAAAACGCTTGTGGACGGATGTGATTGTGCGCAGCCTCTGCTGTGCAGAGGCTGCACAACAGCTATGCAACCCCGCGTTTCTATGTTTGTTGTTAACCAACCATGTGCTGAGTGGACAATGGACTGACGCATGAGTTAGCTGGCAGCTTGTGATTGGCCTTGGGTACCACATGTGCGTGACAGCGTGGTACCCTATTGGTACACAAAATTTTCTCGGCGATTAGACATCCAAACCATGTTATTTGATCAAACAATCTAATTTTATTTAAAATATTAGCAAGATAAAGGTTGAGGCCGTGAAAACTTTGTAACTTTGCTTAGATCTGACCTAAAGATTGCTAGCTTATTGCTAGTTTCGCTGTTTTGTTTTTCCCTTTGCTCCAAGCATATTTCGGCCTGTTGAGGAGATAGTTTTAATGTAAGATATAACGACTTAGAGTTTCTTCTGTGTGAGAGATCGAAGAAGGTGTTTCGTTACTAATTCATCCGTTTGTATTTGTTAATCCATTTTTGAGAAAATAAAAAATAAAAAATAGGTGTCAGGCAGACACAAAGTGCACCCAATCCGACAGTCCAGAAGTTCTACAACACTTATCTTTCCAATTTTTTTTTAGGAAATATCATGATTACTTTATCAATACTTGCCTTTCCAGTTTTATCCTTCAATCGTAATTGATTTGTTAATTAAATATTTGAAGACAAAGGTAAAAGATTAAAATTGAGCAATTGATCATTGAATTTCAAAGATGGACAAACTTTAAGGGACGAAAAATAAGTATGTTTGTGGACCAACAAATACGGACGGAGGGAGTAAAAAAGAATCACGTACATCACCATTGTTAATCCAGTGAAAGACTATACATCTGCAGGGAATTGACAACTCAGCCAGTTGAACCAAGCACAAAGTAACAAACAAGAGCAAAATACTTGGGATGGGGTCGGCACCCCCAGCAGACCTCAAGGGACGGAGGGTCCCCAATGGTCCGTTAGATGAACGGTAAATCCCAACTCATGCTTTATTTACACTCCCTCCGTCCTAAATTGTTGGGCTCCTTTTTTAATTTTTCTGTCCTAAAACAAAGGGCTAATTTACAAATTAAGTTAACAAAGAAAAATTGAAAATTCTTTTTTTTTCTGGTACAATTATATACTGTTCATAAAAACCTTTTTCAAAGCAGAAGAACCTGTTTGGGACAGAGTGAGTAGATGAATGTATTCATCCAATTCATTCAAGCTGTTTATTTTTGGGGATGTTTTTAAATTGGATCACACCAGCAAAAAAGCAGGCTGATACGAAATTCGTAACATATGAAAAGGTAAAATAGTTGGATTAAAAGAGTAGACCAATCTATTAAGAAATCATTTTTCACCGTTTACCTTTTGTTTAAATAATTGTTTTGGTTACCAAAATCTAATTATCTCTAGTTAACGATGAATTGTCTAGTGCCGAGTACCCAAAAAAAAAAAAAAGAATTATGGATTGTCTAAATCATTTTCACTGGGACAAGATCGGAATTGGCCTCATCCTTCAAGGCCTCAAATTATTTCTTCTCTCTCTGTTTTTTTTTTTTTTTTTTTCCAAATTGAGCTCCAACACCGCAGTTGAGAGAGCCTGTGTTCGAAACTCTTTGCACTAAGAGAGAAACGAGAATAGGCCAATCGCCCAGGCTCATAAGATAGGAACACGAAAATTGAAATACATCATATTAGAGAAAAGCAAAATGGAAAACAAAATACCGAAACAAAGCAATCTGTTTATTTCGATATGATTTCAGTTTTAGCGGATTACAACAGCTTCACTAATACAAGCTGGTCTCACCCATCATTTGGTGGTATATATGCCACCATCAGCTTCACTAACATTTTTTTGTGCCGATTATGTTTTCATTGCACGGAAAGAATATTGCTCACGATTTATAGGTCTTGGAATGTGAGAAATTGGGGTCACGGTATTGCCAAATTTTTTCTTGCCATGGACTCATTATGTTAATTTTTGCTAATAAGAATATTGCTGGAATTCGTTGCTGGAAATATTTGAATTAACTAACTGTTATGTGATTGTGTTATTAAGGATCATAACATGGTAATTGCAGGCAAAATTTCCATTTAAACAAACTAAACTACTAGCTACTCCAATGTGTAACGCAAAATCAATGTTAGTAGTACACAGAATATCACGTTTTATTCAGAATGGTAGGGATACTTTTAAATCTTGCTGTCACTTAACATATTGGTCGTCATGTAATGGTTTTTGAGCTCTCTGATACCATTACACTCTTGCCGGTACTCGACCGTTACGGGTTGTCATTACGTAATGGTTTTTGAGCTCTCCGATACCATTACACTCTCGCCGGTACTCGACCATTACGGGTTCATGACCATTACCGCCGATACTCGACCGTTACGGGTTATCTACGCTATTTAAAATTATTTTTTGCCAAAATATAAATTTTGAAAAATCAAGACCACTACACTCAATTCCCGTAACGTAATGTTCGATACTATCGAAACCGTTACACTCAATCAATTACCGTTCGATATTACCACAACCGTTACCCTCAAATTGTTACTACGCATCACGAAACTGTTGATTAAAACCTTGGGTACCAGTAATGCTTCTTTGGATGAAATATTCTCAACTTATTACACAGTTTGTCATTATTTTTTATTTGAGGGAAAAAAATTCAGAAATCCATTAGACCCGTTGAAATTTTTTATTCTCAACGTATGAAATTTTGGTCAAATTTCAAATAAACTGAGAGGCTAACTTTTCAGCATATCAGAATTCAGATAGGCTGACAAATAGAGATTTGTAACCAAATTGGGAACATGTAAACTGAAATCCACCATGTAGTGCTTAACAGTGTTGCAGTGACAAAATTTCGTCGTCTTCCCGGACAACACCGCTGTTGTGCTGGGCTGGTATATAACAGCATCACACAGTCCGTCCTCCAGCGCGGCCATTAGCGTTGTGCTCTTTAACCCACTCGTCATTTAAGTGATACAAAATGTGCTTTTTTAAATCTTGTCAATTAAGTATTTCTTCCGTCCCAAAAAACTATGCCATATTTCTTTTTAGGACGTCTCAAAAATCTTGTTCATTTTGACTAGTCAATAAAAAAAGGTGGAGTCATTTTCATGTTTGCTCTTCATTCAAATATAAAAGTTGAGGTAAAATGAATTAGCTAGAGTTTAAAAAGAAATAATTTCGTTTTAATTTTAAAAGGAAGTTAATTTTGGAAATTCATTTATGTAGAAGATTAATGATTGTATTTTCTTTCAAAATTGGATTCCCCAAAAGGAAAGGCGGACCTAAATGGGTGCAAGTAGGGGCCCAGGCTTCTTCACACCCTCCAATTAACCCAATTTTTTTACAAGATTTTGGGTTTTATTTGTAAAAATTATGAAGAAAGGTCCCCTCAAAATTGTGTTAAATAACGATAATATTCTGTTGTTAATTTATGGTTAAATGTGATTTTATGCCCTGCAACGAAATCTTGCGTCCATCACTGCTCAAAAGGGACCAATGTTTTGCGACGGAGGGATCGAGTATCAGATTTATAGCAATTTTTATCATCTTGTTCAGAAAAAAAGGTAAATTTTCATTGAAAAAAATGGGAATGGGAAGAAACGACAGAACCATAATGTCAAGAGAATGTTGCTGAACTAGTTTTGGGTGCTTGTGAATGAAGGAATTAAAAATTTGAAAGTTCTTTGATGGGCAAGATGATGTTGCCAACGTTGTATTTCTCTCGTTGTTCTTCTGTAATGTTTTACGGTGATTAAAATTGTAGAAGAAGCATTTTGCCCGTCTCAATTTTATTTTTCTTTTAACAGAGGCTGACCAAAGGAATCAAAATATAAAGCAATTAAGCAAAAGCAAAATCAGATCGAGAACAAAGCAATCTCTTTATTTCAGTATGATTTTAGCACATTACAGCAACAGGTACTGCTTAATTACCACAAGCTGGTTTCACCCTCATCACTTGGTGAAACCCCAATCCGCGACCACTTTCTCAGCCTCAGTTGCAGAATTCCGAGTTGAGCGCAATGAAAAGCAACCATTCCCCCTGCCGAGAATGCAGAAATCCTTGAGAAATACACCGACGAAAGGACCGCCGCCGAGCATGGAGACAACAAGACTGATCAGGAAGTGACTGTTACCCATCTTCTTTTGTACTGCCTATATGTGCACAACAGACACATTAATCTAACCACTGTTTATATAGACAAACAACCAACGAGAGTTTAAAGTTTTCTTGCAACCCAAGAAGTTCATTAATTAGATTACCCCAATTGATACTATACTCCCCGTGTATTTACATTTGTGTATGTAACCATAAAACTAGCATGATTGATCATTTAATAGGGAAGTTAATTCTTTTCGAGTGTTCTCCACTAAAAGAACAACAACCGGGTTTATCACGTTAGAATAGGACAATTCATTCACTTGATGATATAACATGAGCAACAACCGGAAACTCTTGTTGATCATATATACTGAGGAAAAAAAACACAGCCCAGAAAGAATATACATGAACCCAAAAAAAAAAACACGTTTTGCAACCTATCCGGGTATTTTGAATTGACATGTAAACGAAGACTGGTCGCGTTTATATAGATTGTGGGAGAGCGTTGAAATTGAAGTCGAGGTATCATATAATATTTTCTCCATTACTGTTATACCCGAATTATGGCTGCTTCCCTTTATAAGATTACTACAATTAGATGTTGTAGATGTGTGAATTAACAATCGTTATGATCTCCTTCAGTTATCTTGTACACTTTCTATTGCAGTAGCCTTGAAGCAGAAATTAGAGGAATTTGTAATGGTCCGAAAGATCATTCTTGGCTATGATTTGATTGGAATGGAACCAAGTTTGAGTGGGAATTGCAGTGAATTTGATCAAAGAGGGACCTCCTCCCAACTCCGCTGTAAAGGTTCTGAATATGGAATATGAGGCTATGATATCCGTAGAAACACCATTGTGCATATTCCTAAAGAAGGAAACCGTGCTTGTATAGCTAACGCCCTTGACAAAATGGGAAAAAAATTTAATGCAACGACTATTTGTAACTGTTGTGAATATAATCTTGGTTTGGTTGTGGGCCATGTGGGATGTCGAGAGATAAGATAAGAAAAGAGATTAAATGAGAGGGTCCAAACAGAGCTGGTTTTTTCGGTGGAGTAAACATGGCGGTTGAGAGATATCTAGCAAATTTCTATAAAGCATTTGAATTTGTTTTAAAAAAATACATTATTTTTAACTTACTGTTTTGCCAACCGGAGTATTATTTTTGGACGGAGAGAGTAGTTGGTTTATTACATATGTTTCTATTTTTAAAAATGGGAAAAAAGTTCACGAATCTCGGGAATAATCATGAAGCCTACACATAAATACTCGTGAAAAATTTGTTAGAACATGTATAAACATTAAGTCCCACATTGGAAAAATACAAAAAGGGTTGGACCGTAATATTGGGTGACTCACCACTTACAAGGCTTAACTTTTTAAGTGAATATGCGTCAAGATGATGCAAATGGAGCAACACAAAGGTTGGGCCTCATCAGGGGCTTCAAAGGTGGTTACGGTTTATGTGGACAATCTTACAGATGATATGGATGCGCAATGGTTGGGCCAGATCTTTTCAAAGTATGGACGGGTCATCGATGCTTTCATCCCAAGGAAGAGAAGCAAAAACTATATGTCCAAGTTCGGTTTCGTTAGATTTAACTCTGGTATGGAAGCAGAATCGGCTATTTCTTATCTCAATGGGGTTACTATCAGAGATAAAAAGATTTTAGTAAAAATGGCGACGTTTTGTTTGGAGATGAATCATGGTCGAAGGAATCACGCATATCCTCCTTCTTCTTTACAGACGAATATAGGAAACCATGGTGTCAAAGATTACAAGCATCAAGGGTCGCTTCAAGGTAGAACAACTGGGAGATCTTTTGCCGAGGTGGTGGCGGGCAAAGTCAATACCGATCCAAAACGTATCTCCGTTAATCCTTATGGTAATGAATGGCTTTCTAGGAGTGTTGTTGCAAAGCTAAAATCTTTGTCTGCTATGGAATCAATTACAGAGGCTCTTCATTGCAAAGATGTTCCCAAGATAGAGGTGAAGGATATGGGCGGTCTATGGGTGGTACTAACTTTTCCGTCATCTGAACAGATGCTCTCTGTTTTTTATGGGGACCTTAGGTGGTTGAATAACTGGATTGAGGAGGTCCAGAAATGGAGTCCAGAAATAACAGAGGTGCGAAGGAGAAATATTTGGATTTCATGTTACGGGGTTCCTCTTCATGGATGGAGTGCAGAAACGTTCAAAAAAATCGGCAAACTCTGGGGGGAGGTCTTAGCCTTGGACGATGCAACAAGCAAGGGATTATCATTTGCAGCGGGTAAAGTTATGATAGCTACGGAGAAATGGGACAGAATCAACGAGGTCATCCAGATTGTGGTGAAAGGTAAAGCTTTTGAGGTTAAGGTGGTGGAGGAGCAGGTGGTTATTCATGGCCACTGCTCTGTTTGCTGTTTCAACTCTTCTGAGTCTACCAGTGTTGACTCAATCCCTGCTAGCAAGACAGGTAACTCGGTAGCTGACTCAGTAGATGAGGAAAACTCAAGACGTGACGTGGAGCATGAGGGTTGGGTGAAGAGGCAAAACGAAATTAAGATTGATTCAAATGGTGTTTCACGCATGGAGGACTCAATTGTGGAGGAATCTAGGGGGGCTTTGGTGGCTAGAAAAAAGGCATGCGAGGAGTCTGGGATTTTTCCATTAAAGGATTGTGGTTCCAAGACAATTTCAATTGATGAGGGAGAGAGAAGAGGTTTTGGGACTCATATAACAATTAAAGAGGTAGGTGAGAGTAATGCTAATGGAATTGGGTCTATTATAGATGGAAATGTCTGTGGTCCCGAGACCAATAAATTTGTTGGCATGGATGGGACCTGTGGACGGCCCACTTGAATTCGGTGCGATTCGCGTTCAAAAAGATTGTGATTATTTGAGTCGCCACCCGGATTTAAGGTCCGAACCCGAGAAACCGATAAAAAATATGACTCATTACCCATTGAAAAAGATTTTACTAGTCCTTGTGAAACCAAAGATTTCTCGGATTCGGAGGTTCGGTTACGAGAGGGGAAGGGTTTTACGGCACCCCTCTCGCCCGGTCCATGAACCGGTCTCTACTCAATGTTTTGTGGGATTTTAGAAATATTTGAAATTCAATTTGTTCACAAAAATAGGGAATGGGGAATGGGAATCACATAAGCAGTAAAAATGTAAAACGTGAATCTAAAGTGGATGCTTTTGCTTGATGACTTACATGAATGATGACGATGATAACAAATGAAATTACCACAATTATCTACAGGAAATGGGAGATTTACAGAGACTGTACAACAATTTCAGAAATTATTAACATGAGACATAACTAACACTGTTTCACAAACTGGATCCCAGAATAGGGGTTGAGCGCTCAAAGACAAGGGCTTGAGCGCTCAACCTCTTCAAACCAGTTTGAGCGCTCAAGGCTCATGGATTGAGCGCTCAAACCAGTTCCTGGCTTCTGCGAAATTACACCTTTTTGCAGCTTCTTTATGAGATCAAACATTTATCAAACACTTTCCTATGAGAAACAAGTAAGAACATACTGATTGATCTCTTAAAGAATGATGAAAAGAGTATAATCATCACAAATTAACAAAGAAATGTTTGAAAATATAGAAATGAGAGAGGGGTCCAGATTCTGAACACAGTGATAACAACTCACACACACTTCCTAGTTAATATTCAACGATACTCTTCCAGAATAAGACATAAACATCAAACTGCTCAAGAACAGCTTGAGCGCTCAGGTGCATGACCTTGAGCGCTCAAGCCATAATCTGGCTCTTTGATTTTTGACCTTTAAACAAGTTTTTAACACCTCTTCAAGATCACAAATATACAGGTTAAAGATGTTTGAAGTTGAACAGTCACTGTTTTACTCTTAACTATGAGATTTTCAAAGGTTTTGATGTTGGATCATCATAAAATGGTTAACTTGTACTCATGCATATGATTTTGAAGTAGAAATAAGCTGTTTTGAGAATGATGTGAACATTTTTAACCATTTAAAAACCAAGAGAAAGCACAAAAATCAGCAAAACAGTGACTGGCCCAGAGCTGGGTTTGAGCGCTCAAGGTCAGAGGCTTGAGCGCTCAACCCCTACTAAAATTGCAGATTTTGAAAATGATTTTGAACAACTTTTAGACCTTTGTGAGTTCAATACAAGTATAAAGAACCTGTTTGAACTCACTGGTCTTCCTCAGATGGGCCAAAACAGTGAATACATCACATGTTTCACTACCTTTTGGAAAATGCTTGTAATTTGAACTTGATTCTGGGCTTAGGGATGACGATTGTGGATGTTTTTGGCTTATACTCTGGACGAATTGAACAATGTAGGTGATTGGTTGATGATCAAGGACTCAATTTTGGACTTGAAAGGTGGTTTTTGCCACTGGTTTTGTAATGGATGTATGGTTTTGTAGAGAGAGAGAGAGAGAGAGAGCAACGAATTCTGGGTGGATTGAGAGCTGGTGTATGAGAGTGGTTCCTCCTCCTCAAACCAGGGGTGCTAGGTGGTTTTATAGAGTGAGTGGGAGGGAAGAGAGGAGAGAGAGAGAGTGGGTTTGTATTTGGAAGTGGGTTGGGAGTATTTTTTTTGTGTATTTTTGGAGTTAGTGGAGTGTATTATACATATAGAGATCGTATAAGATCATCTCAGACGCTCCCATGCAGAAAATCTCATGATGAGATACTCTGCAAGTTGCTGACTGGATCAGAGTTGAGCGCTCAAAGCCGTGGGCTTGAGCGCTCAAGGTGTTTCTCAGGGGTTTGAGCGCTCAAGGTCTCAAGCTTGAGCGCTCAAGGCTCTTGGTGGCAGATTGATGGTTTGGCTTGGTTCAACAATGCTTGGGTTGGTTTGGGCTATTTTGGTTGTTTGGGTAGTGTTTGGTTGATTTTGATCAAATTCAAGTCATTCTCACAAGTTCCAGGTAATCATGATTGGTCCGTTTCATCATCGGGGATGCTCGAGCGCATCTCGGGTTCAAAATTGGGGTGTCTAGAGTTGCCCCTCTTGGACGGGACTCGATGCCATTGATTTGGTATGAGTGACGTCCAAGATATAGACAACCCGACTCATTCCCCGCGATACATCTCAAGCCATAAAGGAAAACATTAAAATCACGGTCGCGCCACTCAGGCTGCCTACGTACCCCATTGCAGGGATCAGACCGGCGTAGTTCCTGGGGCAATTGAAAATACTTTAATCAATAAATATGAATGGGTACAAAAACCCCTCAAAGATGATGATTTAAACGGGCACAAGGCTCTCAAAGACAATGATTTAAACGAGCACAAGGCTCTCAGAGACAATGATTTAAACGAGCACAAGGCTCTCAGACCGGAATCAAAATACTTCGCGTGTACGCGAACGCGAACCAATGATCGATAAGCAATGATTTAAACAAGCACGTGGCTCTCAGACCGGAGTCAAAATACTTCGCGCATATGCTAACGCGAATCAATGATCGATAAGCAACGATTTAAACAAGCACGTGGCTCTCAGACCGGAGTCAAAATACTTCGCGCATACGCTAACGCGAATCAATGATACACGACACGTCTTGATTGATTAATACGGTCTAGCGCGATCAACTACCGAGATTTAGATCCTCAGATCTACGAACATACAATTGATTGGGGCTAATGGGTCCAGAGTAAACCAACAAATCACAAAGGATGCCTAAAAATGCCCCTGAAAAGCTTGCAAAAGAAGTCAAAAGCCATGCCAGGATTGGCTTTGAGCGCTCAGGGCAACCCCTTTTGAGCGCTCAACTCGACTTGAGCGCTCAACCCGAGCGCTCAACCCTCGAGCTTTGAGCGCTCAATCCTCATCATGACACCTCAGCGCTCAAAAGGGCCAACTTGAGCACTTGAACGGAGACGACGGTTCAGAATCATAACGTTCGGTTTTAACTCTGATTTTACTCCGATTAAACACTCACAACGTTCAAAAACTTTCCGAGATCAATCCCTCATACCTCTCTCGCGATTTCGGTCAATACCCTCCCATTTCTCACTCGAATTTCTTGCAAAATCGAAAACCCCCAATTCCTAGGGTTTTCCCGTACGATTTCGGTCAAATTCCAGTCGATTAGGGCTCGATTTTGAGGTGTTGATCAATTTCCATGGAGAATATTGACGAGTCACGGCCCCCCGTGGATTCGCCGACGGCGAGAGAAGGCAACGGTGGTGCTGAGGTTTTGCCACCACCGAGCTCGAGCGCTCAAGGCCCTGCTCCGGTGGTTGAAGGGTCACCGGAGGGGCACACGGTGGTTGAGGATGGCAGCGGCGTGGAGGAACAGGAGGAGGATGTGGTGGGTGCCGATGGTGAAAGGTCAGAGGTGGCTAGGGATGATGATGGTGGTGATCCGACGGCCTCCGGCAGCGGCAGAGATCCAGCCACCGAGACGGTGGTGGCTGGTGGTGATGTCAGTGGGGGTAGGAATGAGGGTGGTGATGTTGGTGGGGATGGTGAGAGAGATGGCGACAGGGGTAGTGGGTTAGGTGGTGGTGATGACACTCCGGCGTCGGAGAGGGTAGAGGAGAGGGGAGAGGGGAGGGATGTGGAGACGGTGGAGGTCCACGACGTGGACAACGATGGTAGCGAGGAGACAGTTGAGGAGAGGGGGACTGGCGGTGGTAGTGGCGGAGATAGGGCAGAGGGTACGAGTGGAGTGACCAGGACTAGGGTTGATCGCTGGAGGATAGAGCTGAGACCCCGCCAGCAGCCTAGCGGAGTAGATAGGGGGAAGGCAGTGGTGACAGGTGGTGAGTTAGCGAATCAGGGACCGAGTGGAGAGCCGTCGGCTCAGGGTCCGGTTGGGATCTCCCAGGAGGATTACCTTGAGCACGCGCCACCGGAGGTGGTGATGGCAGCCGCAGCAGATGCCCCGGGGATCCTGGATGCGGCGAGGGAGGCTGTAGCTGAGAGTAGGGAGAGGGAGGCGGCGATGTTACGGGAGGCCGCCGACGAGGATGAGGCGGCGAGGGCCTTTTGTGAGGAGTTTGAGACAGAGGAGGCGGCGGAGGAGGCGAGGATACGGGCTAAGGAGGAGGAGAGGGCAGCTGGACGGAGAGTGACGGTGGTCCAGGCTGCCAGACAGTGGCTGAAGAGGGAGAGGCCGGCTTTCGACGCAGCGACCTATGCCCCACCAGTGCACCTCTTTGTGCCCTCCGGTTCAGAGGACTACACTCCCAGCCGGGAGTTGTACTACGGAGAGGAGGTGTTACTGGACCCCGAGGTCCACCTTTCGACTGACTGCCTGACGGTATGCTTGCTTTACTTTCTTGTTTATTGTTTTCGCGCACTTTCAGTAGTTAACAAACCTGATTTACATTGAATGATTGAATCACTGCTTGATTGATGACTGGATTTGAAAGAAAGATTGGACTAACGCCTGATTGTTTGCCTGTTTGTTGATTGTGTGCAGAGAAACTTGCGCTTGAAGGCTCATGGAGGCATGGGCTCCAGTTGGGAGATATACCAGCAGTTGCATGCCTCCGTGAGGGCTCTGGTAGATCTGGCAGGGTTTGGGAGGTTCATCCCGACTCTCACGGGCACACAGCACGACCATGCCGTGGTGACAGCACTGGCCGAGAGGTGGAGGGACTCTACGAGTTCTTTTCACCTTACTTTCGGAGAGGCGACGATGACGCCACTGGACTTCTCGGCGATCACGTGATTGCAGGTAGGAGGAGACCCGATCCCGTTCGACTCGGGGATTGGCAGGGATGAGGCTGCGCTGAGGTGGTTTTTGGGTTTCGTGCCCAACAAGGAAGGAGAAACGGCCACATATGGCCAATTCAAGACGAGGGGATTGGGCGAGCCGACTGACGAGGAGGATGCAGCACGGAAGGCGAGGTGCTACTTGTTATACCTGTTTGGGGCATCACTGTACCCAAACAGGCGTAACAGGGTGCACCTCTCCTATCTTGGAGGGTTGAGAGACTTCGCCAGGGCGGCGAGGTATGACTGGGGTGAAGCAGCGCTTGGAAGCTGCTATGCGTACATGAATGCCGTCTCGAGGCGGAAAGGGACCGGCATTTCAGGACTGTGGAGCGTCTGGGAGGTAAAACTCAAAACTTTAGTTTCAAATTTAATTGCATGCATTTCGATACTCGCACTTGATTATTAAGAACTTGCATTTGATTGATTGACTTGTCGTTTTCATTGCAGCTCTGGGCTTACGAGGTGTTGGGGTTGCACCCCCCTGAGACGCGGCACCAGGATCCGAACGTCATCCCCCGGGCATTGTGCTGGGGGGAAGGCTTCCGCTACGGTGGTACAGCGCGGGGGAGCCTCCACGTTCTCCGTGCTTCGCTTGACAGGCTTCCTGCTTCTCTGGTAAGTATCGAACTCTCGCACGTATTCAATTTGCTTTCAATTTGCTCACGTATTCAATTACTGATGCTCTCAACAACTCTTGCAGGTTCGCTGGGAAGTATGGGATGCCGTCGATGAGCCTTACCTGGCTCGGAGCAGGGAGCTCACGAGAGGGAGGGTCCTACTTGAGTGCCAGTATGGCTGGTTCTGGTACCTTGGCGATAGGGTGCCGCGCCAGTCGATACGGGCTGATAGGCCACAAGTGCTAGGGCGACTTCCTCCTCGGGTGCTGATGACGTCCCGGTACACGCTGGCGGAGATTGAGCGCTACACGACGCCCAACCTGGACCTGCGCCAGTACTTGCGCCCCGCCTTGAGCTATATTGACTACCGGAGTAGGTACTTGGCCGGTCCCTTGAGAGCAGAGGAGTGGAGGGAGAAGATGGAGAGGGAGAAGGCCGCGAAGGCGCGTGCCTCAGCTGGAGGGGTAGCAGGAGGTGAGGGTGAGGCCACTGGTACCTCGACCCAGGAGATAGTGGCGGCTAGGTGGTGGGTGCGCGTCACTTCCGCTGGTGGAGAGGCAGGGGATATAGACATCCCAAGGCCACCGGCAGACTTCCCGCGGCTTTCGGCACCGGTAAGAACCATTCCTCTTTCAAATTTGCATGCTATGACTACAAATGTACTGATGATTAGAATCTCTTGACTCACTTGCAGGTTTCACAGGAGGCGGCACAGACATTGCATGAGCAGAACCGAGGATTACGCGTCCTGATTCGCCGCCTCATAGCCGGAGAGGAAGTCACTATCCGCCGGGAGGGCGAGCCAGCACCTCCTGCTGCTCCTGGCCCTTCTCGACCGAGAGTCGCACCGGTATGTATTTCACATTTCCTGCACTTTCAATTCCTTGATTATACCGTGTACTGATTCCTTTTCTTGTTTGCTTGATGATGTAGCCACCCGTGATTAGGAAGAGGCCCTATGCTGGAGTTGGCGGCCCTGGAGACATGACCGTGCGGCTCGGGCGTTCGAAGCCAGCGGCGGAGAGACTTGAGGAGGAGAGACTGCGGAGATCGTCCCGCCGGAGGGTAGAGGTAGTACCTGAGGGGATAGTAGAGACTACGAGCTCAAGCGACGACAGTGTTGATGATGCTAACTACCCCTCTTCCTGGCAAGAGCGACAGGAGCAGCGACAGGGAGACGAGACTGAGAGCTCGGATGAGACGATGGATGAGGCGGTGTAGGACATAGTAGACATAGAGTAGTTTAGAGTCTTGCTTTTGCTTTTTATCTTTTCTTTTGATTGGGCCTGCGTGCCTTGGTAGATAGACGGATTGGGCCTGCGTGCCCCAGTTGCAGATTTCCTTATTGGGCGTTGTGTGCCCTGGTAGACAGTGATGATACACAGTCTTGATATTTTGACTTTCGTGGATTTGGATCGGTTTATACACATGATTTGCACTTTCATTGTTCGTTGTATTACTTTCTGTTTTTGATGTACAAATGGACAAACCTGTTGTAGAATGTACACAACTCATCCACCAAACTATTGAATTCAAACATCCGAGTATAAAGCTTAAAATTTAACCTTTAAGAAAAGCTATCATGTTCGAGAATTTGGTCAAAACATGATTATTTAAGTTTATGTACAACCGGAAAATGTATTTACATGCCGCACAACTTGACATACTTCTCGCATATGAACAATCAATAACAAACTGTACAAAGTGACCTTAGAACGGAATTTGATGTTCATAAGGCAAATTTTAAAAATAAAATGCTTCGTGAGCCTCTTTAGATGTGATGAACTGCCATATTACCACCTTGACCAAGTCATAAATGACATAAATGCCCCTGTGATCGTCACCATTTAGCAAGGAAACTTCTAGAACTATTTTTGATATGGTGACGGCCGCCATTTCATTGCTTGAATAGGCCGTCGGAACCTCAAAACCTTGTATCTCTAAAGAAATGTCCCGGGAACCGTTCAGACAAGTCGCAAATACCTTCCAACATGTGTTTTGACGATTGGATATGGCTCGTGAAGCTTGGAAATGAATTTGAACATTGAATGGCCGTTTTAAACTTTACAACTCCATGTTTACGTACCCCGTATCCGGACACGTATCGGCTTGATAACTCGGGGAACGAGACGCCCCGTGAAGTCACAAATACCCATTGAGACTTGGTTTGGGTGTTGGTTGAGGTTCAAGGAGCTTAGAAGAGGTTTCGGGCATCAAACGGGCCAAAATGCTGCTGCTGCTGCTGTTTGCTGGTATTTCTGCAGGCCTTGAGCGCTCAAGGTGGTTTGAGCGCTCAACTTCACTGGTTTGAGCGCTCAATGTCTGTGCTGGGCAGGCAGATTGTGTTGCTTCCCAATGCATTTTTGGACCCTTTTGCATGGTTTCCTTTGCCCCAAATGTCTTGTTGCTCTGTTATAACACCTTCCAAGCTTTGAACATCATCTTCCCAAGGTCTTTTCACATTTTCCCCACAAATGCCATGCATTTCCAATGCACTTTCAAACTTTCCAACAAAATACTTTGAAAGCATGCAATTGACCATCTTGAAAATGTAATCTTTGATTTCCAATGTTGCATGACAAATTTGTAAGGTTCCTCCAAAGTCCCCTATATATACCATTCATGATCAAGCCTTTCCCACACACCATTTCCACATCAATTCTCATTTCTTACTCCACATATCTTTTTCAACAATTCTCCATTACTTCCAATATGGCTGCCCTTGACCTTTCCGTTATCAACACTTGGGTTGCTAGCTTTGAAAACATCGATTGGTTCAACTTCCGAGGTCTTGGCCTTAATGCACTCCTTCACCTCCATACTTTTCCTATCCGCCAAGACATCTTACGTGCCGCCGTTCGTTGTTGGGATTCAGAGCTCCATGTGTTCCGCTTTGGCATGCAAAAACTTTGCCCGACCGTCGAAGAATTTCAAGCATATCTTGGCGGTAATGCTTTTACGGATCCCGTCATACCACCTATTCGCCAGAACTATGCTAGCATTCTCAGTAGGAAGCTTGGTCTTGGGAACGGTGCTGCGCGCTTTTTGATTCGCGATGAGACCCTCAACATTCTTTGTCTCTTTGCAGATTATAGCCCTACGGGTGATCTTTCAGACTTCGCCATCCAAAATCGGCGCATGTTTGCACTTTGCATGTGTCTCTTGGCATTGTACTTGTTGGTCCCATATGATGGCCATCCTAGTTCCGCCATTGTCGGTGTCGCTGCTCAGATCGAACAGCGGAGGGATGTGGTTCCATTGGTCTTGGCTGAGACAATCATAGGATTGGATGCGATTAAGGCTGGGAGAACGGACACGTTTGCTGGGAGTCTGCTTTTGCTTCAGGTTCGGTTTATTTGGTTTAGACGTTTTTGGTTTTGGGAATTTTCGGGGGATTTTTGGTTGTTTGTCTTGGTTTTGGCTTTGACTTGGGCGTTTTGGTTTTGTAGATATGGCTGTGTGACAAGGTTGAGCTTTTGAGGGAGCCGGCAGGTGATTGGGTTTACGAGCCTCGGACTTGGGTGAGTAGACCATTTGTGCATGATGAGGCTAATGAAGATGAATGGACTGATTTCTTCAGGTCATTGGAGGAAGATCATATTGTTTGGCGATACCATTGGTTGCCTTTGCCGGACATGACGGCCAATAACATGGGAAACACATGGGTGATTTTGGCGGGACTGCAAGGTTATGCATATTATTTCCCACAACGCATTCTCCGTCAATACTGCATTCGCCAAGAAGTGGAGTACTCAATTCCCGCCACCTTCAGCCTTCCCACATTCAAACATTCTGTTCTTGAGCGTTATCGTACTTCTTGGAGGGACAGGGTCGTTTGGGCTCCTGATCCCTACCCGACCATTCATTTGAATGGACATTACAGAGATTGGATGAGGGAGCAAATGGGGATACGACGCCGAAGAAATTAGCACAACTTGACTTCCGACTCGCTAAGCTGTTTCCCAAAATAAATGGTGCATTTATTTATTTATTTATTTATTTTTTTTAAGGCTGTGATGCTCAGTTTATGTAATCGAAGAAGTGATTTGAATAAAATTGAACGATGAAGGGTTTCCCCCTCTTGGTTCATCTAGTTCCATATGCTATTTCCTTCGGATATTGTGAAACTGTGGGCCAACTTATCAGATTTGGACCGAACCTCAAGATAGGGTTGCCTACGTATCCTTTTTCAAGGAATCAGGTCATGGCGTAGTTCAAGGAAAGGTTCACTCGGGTATTAACACTCTCCTTTTGTGCTCTGAATTTTGCCTGGTACCGCCTTTCTAGGTTTTCGGTCCAGCGAGCTTCTGTTAAATTTTTGCCTTAAATTTTGCCTAGACCGCCCACTTTGGGTTTTCGGCCTAGCAGGCTTGCTCTAATTTTTGCTTGGGTCGGTTCGCCCTTGCTATTTTCCGCCCAACGAGCATCTCTCAGGGGTAATATCGTTTGAGTTGGTCCAGGTTGACAAGATTGCTGAACTCGTTACCATCCAAATCGAGGATCACCGCTGCTCCACCATCGAGGATAGTCTTGATGATGTATGGTCCCGCCCATTTTGGCCTGAATTTCCCTCGTGGATCAAAAATCGGTGCCCTGAATGTGATATAGTGCCCGCAATCTCCTTTCATCAAACAACATTAATTCCGTGAACCTGTCGCTCAGCCAGTCAGCCTCATTGATTTCACTTTCTATCATCGCCCTTAACGATGGCACTTCAAGCTCGATGGGAAGTACTGCTTCCATACCATAAACCAATGAGTAGGGTGTTGCCCCTGTTGGAGTTCGGATCGAAGTGCGGTACCCCCACAATGCCAATCCCTGGATGACTCAATGGTTTTCTCCAAGATGTTCTTGATTGACTTGTTTGCTGCTTCCACTGCCCCGTTGGTTTGTGGTCTGTATACTGTTGACTTGTGAACCTGAACATTGAATTCTTCAAGCACCTCTGCTGCCCTTCCTTTGAAATGCACACCATTGTTTGACACGAAGGCATTGGGAACCCCATATCGGTAAATGATGTTTTGCTTAATGAAATGAGCCACTTGTACTGCGGTCAATGTAGCGTAAGAGGCTGACTCCACCCACTTTGTGAAATAATCAATTGCCACCAATATAAACTTGTGTCCGTTCGATGCTGGTGGCGTGATTTTCCCAATCACATCTATTCCCCATACTGAGAAAGGCCAAGGCGTTGCCATTCTATGAAGTTCAGATGGCGGAACATGAATGAGGTTAGCATGGACTTGACACTTATGACATCTCCGCACATATTGCACGCAATCTGTTTCCAAGGTCAACCAGAAATACCCCTGCCTCAGAATCTTCTTTGCCATCATCAATCCGCTCATGTGAGGACCACAGATTCCTTCGTGAATTTCCTCCATTACCCTTTTCGTGTCATCACCATGGATGCACAACTTATGCATGCCACAGTATGACCTTTTGTATAACCTTCCACCGCAGAGGATGTATTGTGACGCTAGTCTTTGTAGTGCTATTCGATCTTTCTTGTTTGCTCCTTCCGGATATTCTCCCTTCTCAACCAAATTCCAGATATCATGGTACCAAGGCAGACCATCGTCAATTTCGTCAACATTCATCACATACTCATAGGCTGGCTTATTCCTCTGCTCAATCATGATTGGTCTCATTCTCACTCCCACGGGCTATTCTACCATGGACGCCAAAGTAGCAAGAGCGTCGGCAAACTTGTTCTTCATTCTCGGGATATGTGTAAAAGTAACTTGTTCAAATCGATGGATCAGATCATCAAGGTCTTTGTGGTATGGTTTCAATTTCTCTTCTCGTACTTTCCAATCACCATTGGCTTGAGAAACTACCAGATTCGAATCTCCGACCACTTCCAATTTCTTTACCCCGATTTCGAAGGCAACCTCCATTCCAACGATGCACGCTTCATACTCTGCTTGATTATTGGTAACTTCGAAATTTAACTTGAAAGACAGAGGAATGTGTGGTCCTTCCGGTGAGATCAATAGTATGCCGATCCCGAATCCTCTCTGATTTGCAGCTCCATCGAAGTACAGCTTCCAGGTATCTTCTGATACTGTCATAACATGTTCATTGGGAAATTGGAATTTCGTATCTTCTGGCCCTTCGATCGGATGATCTGCCAAGAATTCTGCCACAGCCCTGCCTTTCACCGATTTTCGCGTTACGTATTTGAGTTCAAACTCGGCCAACAAGAGCAACCATCGTGCCAACTTTCCGGTGAGTGCCGGTTTCTCAAACAGATATTTGAGAGGGTCCATTCGAGAAATCAACACTACTGAATAAGCTAACATATAGTGCCTTAGCTTTTTAGAGGCCCACACGAGAGCCCAACAAGTCTTCTCCAAAGGGGTGTATCTTTCTTCGGCTCCGACCATCTTCTTGCTTAAATAATACACCGCCTTCTCGATACCTGCTTCACCTTCCTGTGCCAACATGCAACCCATTGCAGACTGTGTTACTGATAAATACAGAATCAGAGGCTTTCCAGGTGTCGGTGGCAACAATACTGGGGGACTTTGAAGATACTGCCGAATCGATTCGAAGGCTTTCTGGCACCTGTCATCCCATTTGAACAGTACTCCTTTCTTGAGCAAATGAAACATCGGCTCGCAAGTTGAAGTCAACTTGGCGATGAATCTGCTGATGAACTGAATTTTTCCAAGAAAACTCCGAACCTCTTTTTCTGTCTTTGGCGGCTCCATTTCCAATATTGCCTTGATTTTTGTCGGATCAACTTCAATCCCCCTGGTGGTGATCATAAATCCCAACATTTTCCCTGCGGTGACTCCGAATGTGCACTTTTGCGGATTGAGACGCATTCGGTACTTCCGTATCCTTTCAAAGAACTTGCGTAACGCTGGGAGATGTCCTTCCCTCTCCTTGGCTTTTACGATCATGTCGTCCACATATACCTCAACTTCCCTATGCATCATGTCGTGTAACAAGGTTGTAGCGGCTCGTTGGTAAGTCGACCCAGCGTTCTTTAGTCCGAATGGCATGACTCGATAACAGAACGTTCCCCATTCAGTGGTGAAGGTTGTTTTCTCTCGATCTTCTGGTGCCATCAAAATCTGGTTGTATCCCGAGAAACCATCCATAAATGATAGCAGTGCGTGCCCTGCCGTGTTGTCTACCAGTACATCAATGTGTGGTAAAGGAAAATCATCTTTCGGACTGGCCTTGTTTAAATCCCTGAAATCTACACATACCCTGACTTTTCCATCTTTCTTGGGCACCGGCACAATATTTGCAACCCACTGTGGATATTCAGTTACCATCAAAAAGCCGGCATTGAATTGCTTGGTGACTTCCTCTTTGACTTTTTCAACCCAATCTGGCCTGATTTTTCTCAATTTCTGTTTTACCGGTTTTGCATCGGGATACATGGGAATTCGATGTTGCACAATTTCAGGATCGATTCCGGGCATATCTGCGTGGGACCAAGCGAAAACATCTTCAAATTCTTTGAGTAAATCGACGAGTAATTCTTGTTCCTCCGAAGATAGCCCAGAACCGATTTGAACCATGCGAGGATTTTCCTCATCTTTTAATTTAACTGAAATAACTTCTTCTTTTATTGGCTGAGCATGCCTTTCATTTTCCCTTTCGATTAGAAACTTAAGTTCTTTGGGTATTTATCCCTCGAACTCAGTTTCATTATCGTCGAGGTCAACACAATTTATTTCGGGAACAGCAAAGTAAGCAAAATCACCATTTATTTCATTAACAAAGCCCTCTGGGGCGCAGTACATGACATCAGACTCAAACTCAAAATAGAAATGACGACGTGGAGGGCCAGGAGGCACAAACTCCGACTCACGGCCGAATTTATGCCCTGACTCAGATTCAAACCCTAATTTAGTGAATGCATTGGTAAATTTTACAACAGGAGTGAAAGTGCAATTCTTGTATTCACCGACTGCATCCACTATCAGCGCGCTGGGATCATCGAGAGCCTCCTGTCCAAGCATCATCACTGCTGGCTCTTCTTTATCCTTACCTGTCAGGCTGACCTCATCGAACATCGACATCAAGATCCCACCATCCAAGGCCTCCATCCAATCCGCTTTAAGGTCTTTCACCAATTTCTCGACCTTTTCATGTTCATCTTCGCTATCCCAAGCATCGTTAGCAAAGATTTCGAACCCAGGGTGCACCTCTCCACTTATTTCATTTACGAACGGCTCAGGCTAGCCGTGATATGGTGCATTTGACCCTTCCCTGACAAAGCGAATCTGGCGGTTTGCACTGCTGCTTGCTCCTTTGGTCTTTCCCCTTTGCATCTCTTTTAGTGTAGGTTCATACCCCAACCCAAAACGGCCTCGTTGAGAAGGGAATTCTGGAAACTGAGCCACCCCTTGGTGAGTTCGACCCAAGCCAGTGCCTGGAAGATATGATGCTTGACCGTTCGGGTGATTAATAATTAACTTAAAATTTCGTCCCAAGCGTAGGACTATCGACCGGTGCAGCACAATAAATCCGGAAGTACCGGAGTCGAACCACAGAGACGGTCTACGGTGTTGACCCAAACAATGCTAGATACTACGTTGGTAACTGGCTCTCAGGTAGCCACCCCTTGCTCAATTGGTTTAATTAATTATCTAAATTGAACTAATTTAATTACTGACTCTGAATTTAAACAGGAGAGCACAGCCGTGGGCACTACGGTGTCCGCAACTAGTCTAATCCACATTCACTCGGGCCACAATTATTTAATTAATAGGTTTAAAAATATGGAAATAGTTCCTAACAAGTGCACACCACTTGTCACCAATTCCTGCGCAATTTAGAATGGGCGATGCCCGGGTTTTGTTTGCTAGAAAAATTCCGTATTCAAAAACTGCGCATCAATTAAAGTGATTCGGCACCGAGGTGGAACATGAATCAGCCTAGCCACGGGACACCTTATCCTGCGGCTGCACTCAATACGACTACTCACACATATTAAAATAAATTGCAGAAATCAAAATAATCTTAGATCTAGACATGCTTGGAATTAAAATACGAAAAACAATAGAGAACAATACCGTAATTGCAAAGGAAGAAACTCCAATTTAATTATCAATCCGCAAAGTAACAAGGCACTGGAAATCTGGAAGTTAAACTTGAATGCGTAGAATGCTGAAGTAAAACTGTAGCCGAACTCCGAAAAGTAAGAAAATTAAGAACAATTCGTGGAACCCTACTTAGCCCCAAAAACGGGGTATTTATACCCCCTCCCGAAGTCAAAATCCGTAACAAAGTCAAAAATTAATTATAACGCACTCGGTATCGATACAGGAGAAGTCCTGTATCGATACCCATATGTTCTGTTCGCGTATGATGAAACGGGTATCGATACAGCAAAAGACCTGTATCGATACCGAACCCTCTAACTTGCTTCCTCAGCTTGCTTGGCCGTCCCCACTTGGGCCCCACTGGTTCCCTACGTGACTGACCGCCATGTGTCCACTTCATGCGCTCTTTCCAGCCTGTTCCCTACAAAACAACCAAAAACAAGAAAACCCAAAGACACACCGCATCAAGTGGAAAATGGAATAAAACCGCGCCTCTAACGCGTTAATTAGCCCTACTTAGGCGCTTATATCTAGAGATATTGCGCGCCTATCACACCCCCCAACTTGAGCGTTGCTAGTCCCTAGGAACGAACGAAATAAGAACTACACAAAACACCAACGGGGGTACGATGGTTATACCACCTGTAGAAACAACCATTAATCATAGCAACAGATACTCGCCTCTCAATATGCCTGTAACTCACATGCATGCATGCTTTGACAAATTATTGAAAACAATTAGCATCACTTAACACGTGAAACGAATACCCCACAAGGCAAATGCGTCACACCACTCACTAAAACACTCAACATCCCATATAAGCGCTTGGCGAATTGCGTGGAACCGAACAATTGGTCACCACGTGCCAATCAAGATCAACGCTCAACAAGAATAAACGCATATTCAATTATGATTCCACAGAATAAGCAACAACATTATCAACCATGCATAAGCGAGAGTATAAAACACGTGCACAAGATCTACTAAGGACTTTTGGATTATAACGACCTTGGTAGCACAAGAAAAGGTAACCGCAAAAATCAGGTGCCGGCCTATAGAAGCTCAAGGTTAACTACCCACTGGCCGAACCTGTCATGTCTACTACTTGTCAATGCGCCCATCAGCGCCACCCAAACCAAGTCCACAAAACAAAAACATAATCCATGCAAATTATATTACAGACCCCAAATAATAAAAAAAAAACAGAAATAGTCTCACATAAAATAACAGACCACCCAACATAAAATAACACCTCCTCATCAGACTACCTACCCTGAAGTCAGCCCCATGCACCACAAGTGTCTAAATCAATCCTCATCATCCTCACTCTCCTCAGCAGCCTCATCACCATCGGCGAAATCATCGCTGACCTCCAACTCAGGTAACTCCAGCGGAACATACGGCTCTGAGGTCGACCCCTCAATCCGCCCCACCATCCACTCTTCCCTGTGATTCATCTGCTGCAGAATCCTTGCATTCTGTCGCACCTCTCTCTTAAGCTTCTGTTGACTCCGGATGGTAGCAACACCCTGACAAAAGATCTTCTGCAGCCAAGTGGTATTGGATGCGCTGGGGGGTGGTTCGGTAGTCAAAAAGGCTCCTCCTCTAGCACCTCGAGACTGGGCTATGCTCTTAGTAAAAATGGTGCTGTCAATTGGCCCAGGGACTAGTAGATCGTTGTTGAACCATTTGGCCCCTTGCAACCCCGAGTCTCTAGCAATGGCCGTAATCAAGCAAGGAAACGGCATTCGAGTCTGTGTTGGGGCATCTCGGAAATCGATGATCTTAGAGTAAATAAATAATGCCCAATCACACAAAGTCTCCTCATCCATGAAAACTGACAATAAGTTCCCAGTACTCTCGGAGGGCTTATTTTCAGTTGCCCTTGGGTCCAGGTTGTAGCAAACCACCTGGTTCGCAAATCGATATGCCGGCTTAAACTTGCCCGGCCAATGAGGGATACTCGCATCTTTACTTCTCTCATACAATGCCTTCGCCACTCTACGTTGAACAAAATCCTCAGCGGGGCAAGGGTAGTTAACAACAGTCGGCCTCACATATCGCAAACTTGCAGCAATAATATCAGGTGTGATCGTGATGGGTACCCTAGCTACTCGTGAGGTAATCTGAGTCGCGGAACTAAATGCAGTCCCGGATGCTGGAACTTGAAAATATTTGTAGAATTCCCTCACAAGTTCTAAGTTATATCCAGGGTTCGGTTGAAACCAGAATGACATACCTTGCCGCACAATGGCTCGTACGGTGATGTCGTTTTCGAGAAACCCATCCCGAATAATGTGGCGCTCATTCTTTACACCCCTTTGTTCAATAGAAGCCTCCCATCTTTCCCGTTCATCCCGGGCAATTTGATCTTTGGTCCTCCTACCCCCGGTTGCTTGCTCTGGAGGGGCACTCGAGGAAGCCGCCCCTTTACCCTTAGCACTAGCACTAGTCTTCCTAGGTGCCATGTTTGGAAATTTGGTTTTGGAAAAGTTAGGGTTTCGGATCTGGAGAGATAGGGGTTTTGGACGGGATTTGAGAGGTATATGTGGTAGAGATGGAGAAAAGGAAGGTTTTGGTGAAATTTGGTGGAATTTGGGTAAGATTTGAAGGAGTTATTGGAGGTTTGGAGGTTTGGCTATGGAGGTTTTCGTGGGTCTTTAGGGTTAGAGAGAGAGAAAGAAGGTTGAAGAAGAAGATGGAAGAGGAAGAAATGACCGGACAATCCCTTTAAAATTCGCGTTTATGGGTCTCGGTATCGATACAGGAAAAGACCTGTATCGATACCCGTACGTTCTGTTCCGGTCTGGGCCAACCGGTATCGATACAGATGTTTTGCTGTATCGATACCGAACCTGCTTTTTTTTTTTTTTTTTTTTTGCGAAGAGAAATGGCTTGAGGTTAAGGTTTATGGCTTTGGTTTCCAAAACATGACACCTAATCGGACACCTTCAACATCAATCCCTCACACACACCGTTACACAAAATTTTCCACAGTAGTACGACACTCATGATGCACAGAGCTTGCCTTCCCCCCCAACTTAAATCCAACCAAACACCGGTTTCCTAAGCTAAACACGGGAACTGACTCGGACTGGTTCAAGATTGGTCAAGGGGACTCATATGTGGTTTAATCATGCAAAGAATGCCTTGTGTCATCCCCTATGCACGTTATTCACTCTCACAAATGCACAATAGACAAATCTGGTTCCTTAATTGCAGAACAAAAGCCTACTATTTTATGCGATTGCGGAAATGAATACAAAGAATATGGGAATGCTATTCAGAATACGCAATTATCAATGTGGGGACATTATTCACATGCTTGACAATGCATCATGCTCAATTAAATAGCCAAATATATGCATGCATTCAAGTTAAACAGGCATACTAATCAGCTAAATCTCATCCGCTCAAAGCATATCTACAAGATACATAACAACCGTATCCCCGAAAACTACCTAGCAACGCAAAACAAAACACATGTACAAAGTACACCCTCCCCCCAACTAGAAACATGCTATGTCCCCAGAGCATGGAGACACACAAAATAAAGAACAAGGGGAAGAACTGGACCTCTGGGTGGCAGCCAACCACCATGACCTCGGCCGATATATGAGGAATTTCAGGTACGCTCACCGTGCAACCTGCAAAACACTTCAGTCCAACCCGGCACGTGGTATCCGGGCGTACACAGAAAAACCGAAAAGAAACAAATATAGAATAAGAAAATACACCACCACTTCCGTCACGTGAAAGACACGGGTACTACTTTTCTCCCTAATTTCTCACTTAAATTTGTGTAGAGAAGGTCATCAGAACAATCCCGGGTAAGTCATGACTCAACAGGTTAAATTACTCAAGGTTTTTCCTCAAAGAAATCAGAGCCAATCGTCTTTTATGACTATCCGAGACACGGCAATAAGATTGTTAGAAACCCAGATACACAAATTTAAGGCTAGAAATTAGGTGGCTATACCGGACCATTAAAAACTTTTTTTTTTTTTTTCCGTTTAAAACTAAAATGCATAACATGCCCTTACTAACCGGAGCTGGGCACACGATCCTTATTTTAATAGCGGCGTGCGAAGCTAAAAATACCCAAGTCAATGATGGGTACCCCTAATGCAAGGGGCCGGGTCCACACTTAATGAAAAGCATGGTACGCGTGAGCTACCCGTCAAAACCTGGCTGAAAAAAAACCTAAGTAACCGGGTCGTCCGAATACACAGGATTGACCAACTCCTCATCAGGTTCTCCCACTTCTAAAAACTCCAAAAACGGTTTCAGCCGTTGTCCATTAACTTTAAACACATGATCATTCTTAGAATCACGGACATCAACTGAACCATTCGGATGCACTTGCACCACAACATAGGGACCTTCCCAACGGGACCTCAACTTTCCGGGGAAAAGATGGAGACGCGAATTATAGAGCAATACTTTCTGACCAACTGTAAAGGTTTTGCGCTGAATGTTCCTATCATGATACGCCTTAACCTTTGCCTTATAAATACTAGCATTCTCATACGCGTCATTCCTAAGCTCCTCGAGCTCACATAACTGCAATTTCCTATGCGCACCCACCACATCTAAACTCGAATTAATTTCCTGGAGGGCCCAATAGGCCTTCTTCTCTAACTCAACTGGTAGGTGGCAGGCCTTACCGAAAATAAGCCGATAGGGTGAAGCACCCAACACGGTCTTATAAGCAGTGCGATAGGCCCACAACGCATTATTCAACCTGGTGGACCAATCCTTCCTAGTCACACCTACAGTTTTCTCCAATATTCGCTTAATCTCTCTATTAGCTAATTCGGCCTGCCCATTAGTTTGGGGGTGGTATGAAGTGGACACCTTGTGAGTGACTCTATACTCCCCCATTAACTTTTCAAACGACCGACTCGTGAAGTGCGTGCCCTGATCAGAGATAATGGCGCGTGGTACGCCAAACCTAGACAAAATATTCGACTTAAGGAACTCTAGCACGACTCGCGACTCCATAGACTTAGTGGGTATCGCCTCCACCCACTTGGACACATAGTCCACCGCTACCAAAATATACTCGTAACCATGCGACATAGGTAACGGACCCATAAAGTCAATGCCCTAACAATCGAAAACCTCTAGCACAAGAATGGGCCGGAGGGGCATCTCCTGACGTGAAGACAATTTGCCAAGCCTTTGGCAACGGTCACATGACCTACAGAACGCATGAACAAGCTTAAACATATCCGGCCACCAAAAACCACACTGTAAAATCTTGGTGGTGGTCTTCTTCGCAGAGAAGTGACCACCGCACGCCTCGCTATGGCAGAACTCTATAATCCCCTTCTGATCAGACTCGGGGACACATCTACGCACAATCTGGTCCGTACAGTACTTAAACAAATATGGGTCATCGAATATATACTGTCGGACACTCCTCAAAAACCGCTGCTTCTCCTGGGTAGACCAATGGGGAGGAATCTGCCCAGTTACCAAATAATTGGCAATATCAGCGTACCACGGGCACTCATTAGCGGCGAACAACTGCTCATCCGGAAAAGAATCTCTAATGGGAAGATTCGAGGTGGGGTCCTCGAATTCCAGACGAAACAGATGGTCAGCCACTACATTCTCTACCCCCTTTTTATCCTTGATAATCAGGTGAAATTCTTGCAGCAACAGAATCCACCGAATGAGGCGAGCTTTCGCGTCCTGCTTAGTCATTAAGTACTTGAGGGCCGCATGATCGGTAAAAACCGTGATCTGCGAACCTACCAGGTAGGACCGAAACTTATCTAGCGCAAACACCACCGCTAACAACTCCTTCTCGGTGGTGGTGTAGTTCATCTGCGCCTCATTCAAAGTCTTACTAGCGTAACAAATCACACATGGGTCTTTCCCTCTCCTCTGCCCTAAAACAGCTCCGACTGCATAGTCAGAAGCATCACACATCAACTCAAAGGGAAGACTCCAATCCGGGGACTGCACAATCGGCGGAGTTGTGAGACTCCGCTTTAACATCTGAAATGCCCCCTCACAAGCATCGGACCACACAAACGGTGTGTCCTTTGCCAACAACTGACACAACGGACGGGAGATAGCACTGAAGTCTTTAATGAACCGCCGGTAGAAACCAGCGTGTCCCAGAAATGAACGCACATCCTTAACAGACTTAGGTGTTGGGAGATTTCGGATTAAATCTATTTTGGCCTTGTCCACCTCAATACCCTTAGAGGACACAATGTGCCCCAACACAATTCCTTGGGTAACCATGAAGTGGCACTTCTCCCAATTGAGCACCAAGTGCTTCTCCTCACATCTCTGTAAAACTTTCCCCAAATTTTCGAGGCATCCATCGAATGAATCTCCGAAAACCGAAAAATCATCCATGAACACCTCTACTATCCTTTCCACCATGTCGCTAAAAATTCCCATCATGCACCTGGAAAAGGTACCAGGTGCATTGCACAACCCAAAGGGCATGCGACGGTAAGCATAGGTTCCATATGGACATGTGAAAGTGGTCTTTTCCTGATCCTCTAGTGCAACCTCAATCTGGTTATACCCCGAATAACCATCCAAAAAGCAATAAAAGGCCCGACCCGCTACCCTCT
This sequence comes from Vaccinium vitis-idaea, assembly GCA_963854785.1. Lineage (NCBI taxonomy): Eukaryota > Viridiplantae > Streptophyta > Magnoliopsida > Ericales > Ericaceae > Vaccinium > Vaccinium vitis-idaea. The sequence goes on from OY978215.1 coordinate 38,553,760, forward strand.
CTAAAATCTGATCAATGAACGGAAGAGGAAAATGGTCTTTCCGGGTGCTCGCATTGAGCTTCCGGTAGTCTATGCAAATTCTCCATCCTGTGGGAACTCGGGTTGGTACTAACACTCCCTCGTCGTTGGTCACAACGGTCACTCCTGCCTTCTTAGGCACTACTTGCACTGGGCTCACCCACTCACTATGGGCAACTAGGTATATGATCCCCGCATCTAACAACTTAAGCACCTCAGCCCGAACCACGTCTTTCATGTTGGGGTTAAGACACCGCTGAGGTTGCCTGGAAGGCTTTACACTCTCCTCAAGAATAATGCGGTGTGTGCACACCGTTGGGCTTATACCATGTAAATCCGCTATGGTCCAGCCAATCGCGCCCATATGCTCTCTCAACAAACTAAGTAGTTTCCTCTCTTGATCTTCCTCGAGGGATGAGGAGATCACAACCGGATAGGTATCATTGCCTTTCAAAAAGGCATACTTAAGCGTGTCCGGTAGAGGTTTCAACTCTGGTTTAGGCGGCTGGACAGATGACGGAAGAACCTTGGGCGGAGGGTCGCCCAATGGCTCAAACATAGGGTCATGAGTGACCCCACACATCTCCTCACATGACTCTTCGACATCTAGCAACTCTAAAAAGCTCACCACCTCTGCTGAGTCCAAAAATAATGTTTCCTCGGAGGTAAGAGCAACCTCCAAGGGGTCCTTATACAGGACTGTATCGATATGCTCCTGGACTAACGTGTCAATCAGACACAACTCCTCAGACTCCTCCTCATCCTCTAACGTACTGACACTGAACACATCCACCTCCATTCTCTCCTCACCGACAGATAACTGGACCTTGCCAGTTTTGCAGTTCATAACAGCATTGGAGGTGGCTAGGAAAGGACGCCCTAAGATGATGGGAGTCTTCTCTAAAACCTCACGACCGGGACTAATGTCTAAAACAATGAAATCAGCGGGGAATTGAAACTCCCCTACCCGGATCAACACATCCTCTACCACTCCCTTGGGCACTCTAATACTCCGGTCAGCCAACTGTAGCGTGACTGGAGTCTCACTAAGGTCGCCTAAGCCCAATCTCAAGTATGCTGAATAAGGGAGCAAATTAACACTCGCTCCCAAATCCAACAATGCCTTGTCAAAGTTCTGACCTGCTATGGCTATGGGAATAGTGGGACACCCTGGATCCTTGCACTTGGCAGGAATCTCAGTCTGCAGAATGGAGCTCACTTGCTCCGTCAGAACCACGTTGTTCTGACTCTTGCGCTTAGGTGTGCAGAGGTTCTTCAAAACCTTAGCACACTGGGGAAAGGATTCAATTGCCTCCATCAGGGTGATGGGGAATTGAACTCTCTTAAACAACTCCATCATCTTAGTATTCATGGTTTGCTTGGGTCTCACCGCCAGTCTTTGGGGAAATGGAGCTACTGGCACAGCTGGCGGTGGTGGAGTCGTGAGGGCCGCAGTTGCAGGCACCACCACTTCAGGTGACTCCTCTCTCTCTTCTACTACCTCCCGAGGCACCTCAGCAGTATCAAAAATGACCTCAGGCTCAATAACTGGCTCCAAGGGTGGAGCCTGTCTTAGTGTTGGCTGAATGGTCTTATCAATGGTTTTACCACTCCTAAGAATGGTAACTGCTTTAGCCTCTTCCTGATTTTTCCCTTGAACATTGAGACCTGAAGGATTTCCCACATAATGGGCACCTGCTTGACTACCTTGGGCCGGAAACCTACCCTTCTCTTGTTGCATTTGACTGATCACCGCAGTGAGTTGCGTCATTTGGGCCGTAAGGGCCCCAATTTGCTGCCTGGTATCAGTCTGAAATGTCAGCTGAGACTGCATTAGGGAATTCATGGAATCCTCAAAACGGGGTGGTGCATAACCTGGGGGCGGCCCACGAGTGGATGGACCTCCCCCCCTGCCTTGCTGTGGCTGGTAGTTGTAAGGAATGACTTGGCCCTGCGGGGGCCTGGGTGCTTGGGACTGATGAAACTGTTGCGGCGGAGGCGGCGCAAGGGGTTGCGCTTGACCTCCACCTGCGGGTCTAGGGTCCGATCACCAGTCTTTGGAATGATCTCTCCATCCCGGGTTATACGTATTTGAGTAAGTGTCCCAATTCCTCACAGCATTTACCTCTTCCTGATTATTCTGACCTGCTCCCTTAGCGGCTAAAAATCCGGGGCATGCAGTTGCAATGTGCCCCTTACACTCACACCACACACAGACTTCCTCTATACTGACCTCATGCACTGGACGAGTCTGCCTAACTTCTAATTCCTCTAGATTTTGCGCCATTTTTTCAACCTGGGCCTGGAGTCGCTGGTCACGAATGGTAACAGGGATAACAGTGGACCCAAAAGGTCCGGACCGATCAAAATCAGAGGGTTCTAACGCCCTCTGCCTATCTGCTAGGTCATCTAGAAAATCCCAACCCTCATCCGTAGTTTTGGACAAGAAGTCGTCCCCTTTACACGAATACTCTATGTGCCGGATTGTCTCAGCGTTGAGACCCAGGTGAAAGAATTCGACCAACTGTATCTTCTCAAAACCAGGGTGTGGCATTCTTAGGAGCAAATCTTTGAAACGCTCCCATGCCTTCACAAAAGACTCTCCCCTTTCTTGCCTAAAGCCTTGGATTTGACGCCTTAAACTATTAGTTTTAGCCTCAGAAAAATATTTCCTGTAAAACGCGTCACGCACATGCGCCCATGTGGTGAAGGACTGAGGCTTTTGCATTCTGAACCATCTAAGTGCGCCATCTTTTAAAGTTGCCTCAAACAGCTTGAGGCAGGCATTGTCGTATTGGGTAGTAGACGCCAGGTTGCGCACTAACCCCTCAAACGTCCGCACATGTTCGTACGGATCATCAGACTCTCTCCCATAGAAGTTAGGGAGGCTATTCAGGACACCGGGTTTTACAGTGAAGGCATTGCGTGCCTCCTGTGTCTCTCGAGGGAACACAATCGGCCCGGGGGGAGTGGTCCTCTCGGGATTCAAGTGCTGCCTCAACGATGGTTGTTGAATTACCTCCTGGTCTCCCATCTCAAAAGATTCTGACTCTGACTCTGACTCTGACTGATACAGCGGATTACTTAAATTAACTGACTCGAAAGGTAAATCTATGTAGAGTCCACTAATGGGAATGGACTCTGACCGACTCTCTACTGACTCTGACGAAGAATTTGAAGACTCTGACTGACTCGACCTGTTCTCTATCTTAACCAAGCGATTAGTACGATCACGGTAATAGAGAGGATCAGGCTTACGTACGATTTGCTTATCTCTACCTATGATGACTCAACTAAAATTTAACAAACCTAAACTAACACCGTTTGAACACACGTCACCGTCCCCGGCAACGGCGCCAAAAATGCTTGACCGTTCGGGTGATTAATAATTAACTTAAAATTTCGTCCCAAGCGTAGGACTATCGACCGGTGCAGCACAATAAATCCGGAAGTACCGGAGTCGAACCACAGAGACGGTCTACGGTGTTGACCCAAACAATGCTAGATACTACGTTGGTAACTGGCTCTCAGGTAGCCACCCCTTGCTCAATTGGTTTAATTAATTATCTAAATTGAACTAATTTAATTACTGACTCTGAATTTAAACAGGAGAGCACAGCCGTGGGCACTACGGTGTCCGCAAGTAGTCTAATCCACATTCACTCGGGCCACAATTATTTAATTAATAGGTTTAAAAATATGGAAATAGTTCCTAACAAGTGCACACCACTTGTCACCAATTCCTGCGCAATTTAGAATGGGCGATGCCCGGGTTTTGTTTGCTAGAAAAATTCCGTATTCAAAAACTGCGCATCAATTAAAGTGATTCGGCACCGAGGTGGAACATGAATCAGCCTAGCCACGGGACACCTTGTCCCGCGGCTGCACTCAATACGACTACTCACACATATTAAAATAAATTGCAGAAATCAAAATAATCTTAGATCTAGACATGCTTGGAATTAAAATACGAAAAACAATAGAGAACAATACCGTAATTGCAAAGGAAGAAACTCCAATTTAATTATCAATCCGCAAAGTAACAAGGCACTGGAAATCTGGAAGTTAAACTTGAATGCGTAGAATGCTGAAGTAAAACTGTAGCCGAACTCCGAAAAGTAAGAAAATTAAGAACAATTCGTGGAACCCTACTTAGCCCCAAAAACGGGGTATTTATACCCCCTCCCGAAGTCAAAATCCGTAACAAAGTCAAAAATTAATTATAACGCACTCGGTATCGATACAGGAGAAGTCCTGTATCGATACCCATATGTTCTGTTCGCGTATGATGAAACGGGTATCGATACAGCAAAAGACCTGTATCGATACCGAACCCTCTAACTTGCTTCCTCAGCTTGCTTGGCCGTCCCCACTTGGGCCCCACTGGTTCCCTACGTGACTGACCGCCATGTGTCCACTTCATGCGCTCTTTCCAGCCTGTTCCCTACAAAACAACCAGAAACAAGAAAACCCAAAGACACACCGCATCAAGTGGAAAATGGAATAAAACCGCGCCTCTAACGCGTTAATTAGCCCTACTTAGGCGCTTATATCTAGAGATATTGCGCGCCTATCATATGACATCCTTCTCATCATCTCAAGAACGATGGTGTTGATTGAAAAGTCATCATCAATACGAAGCGTGAATACACCACCGGATGTATCAAAAGCAAAACCTCCTAGTTGGATGTCATTCTCATCATGCATAATTTCTAGCAGGGGAGCGTTATCTTCAGCATGAGGGCGAATGCCTGTGTCTCCGTAGAGCGCAACCGTCCCGCTTTCCAAACCAAGCAGAACCTTTTGATGCAAAGTAGATGGGACTGCCATTATATCGGGACGATGCATCCAAGGACGTCCCAACAGCAAGTTGAATGAAGCTGGAATCTCAAGCACATGAAACTCTACTGTCGATTTAAACCCTTCCGCAGCAATCTCCATTTCAACAGTCCCAAGCACATTGCGACGGGTGTTATCATAAGCCCGAACAGTGAGACTAGATGGTGTGAAGTCCTTTGGCTTAAGTCCCAAACACAGAGCTGTTCGGAGAGGACAAACATTGAGCGCAGATCCGTTATCTATCAGTACAACTGGGATCCATTCCCCATGCACTTCATGGTGACATGCAAAGGCTTGTTGTGGTCAGTTCCTTCAAGCGGTAAATCAGCCTCAGTGAAGGTTACAACGTGCTTGGTAGGTTTAGTAGCAATGGTTGGTTTAGTAACAATAGTGGCCATCATAGCTTTAGGGGTAATATCGGGAGCGATCTCCATGCAAGATAACGTTTGAGCAAGTTTTTGGCGATGTTCACTGGAACTCATGAGTAGTCCCCAAATGGTTAAGGCGGCTGGAGTTTTCTCAAGTTGTTTTTGGATGGGATTTTCTTCGGCTGTTGGCGGAGGTTTCGGACGAGGCATACGGTTGTTGGTTGTAGAGGTAGCATGGGATTGGTTGGTTGTTGGGTTAAAAAGGTTTTGGAAATCAACTGGATTGGCAATTGGGTCATTAAGGTTGTTTGGATGATGTGGTATGGCTGAGTTATTTTGTGGAGCTGGGTTATTTTGTGGAGCCGGGTTAAAAGGTGGCCGGTTTAGGGAGTTAGGAGGTGGGTTAGAGGTATTTCCGGTGTATATCTGAGGTGGTTGATAAAACCGACCACTCCGAAGAAGGTGAAGAACCGAGTCAATGTCATCCCCCCATAAATCAGTATAGTCTGTGTAGAAATCAACAAGATCCCCCTCCGCCTTTCTCTTTCCCTTTGCAATACTGGCTCCTTCCAAACCCTTGGTAATCCCTTCTATAGTCGCTTCACTCCAAACATCTCCATTTTCCATGGCTGCCTCGTTAACAGCCCAGATCTCGTTGTTTCCGACCCACAACGGTGTTATGCCTTCATTCTGATTGGCCCACATGTTTGCTACAACATTTTCTTCCATTTGCTGTCCCCAAAAATCGGGTAGACCTTCGTTCAAAACCATGATGTTGCAGTCCTCCGGGATTTGTACTCGGGGTGCCGGAAGGTTTTCATCAACTATGTAATCATAAGGCGTGAACTCTATTCCTTCCGTCATTCGATTTATTGCATACTCACTCATCATGGAGAAATCAGGGCGACCCTCCCATAGTGGTGGCATTGGAAAATATGCTTCGTCGAAGAACATGGGAAGTGTAGACCCATCCAAAGGATCGTTGGGGTCCATGAGCTGCCACTCATTAGGTGTATGATCCCATTCATCTTCCTGTGCACCACTGGGTGCCTCATTCTCTTCTTGCCAATTCTGTCCTTGCCCTTCTTCCACAGGTTGTTGATTTTGTATCACAGGCAAAGGTTCAAATAGGTTAGGGAGCGCAAATCCATCCAGTGGATCCTCAAACATTGGATCCCAAAGTAGGTTTATCATAGCGCCAAACGGAGGTCCTTCATCAAGTTGTTCATTATGCGGCCAAACTTCTTCATTTGCCACATTGTTGGCCACCATTTGCTCATACTCCCGAGCTTCCATAGCCATTATCAAATCGCCCCATTCTTGCCAAACAGTGGGGTCCAAGTGGACGTCAAGAAAGCATATCTCGCGCTCGACAGGTATTGGTACAATGGGCTTGGGGTTCGTTTCGGGTATGATGAACTGGCTTGGGTCAAATGGAGTGGATTTTAGATCTTTTTTAGTGGAGCTAAAGGTAATTTGACCTATATCGGCATTTCTTTTGTGGGTTGGCAGAGGGTTTGTGAGAATGTTGGGCTTTTCTGTGGGATCTCGGATTTGTTTGTTGTCAATGAGATCTTGAATCTCATGACGCAGGCGCTGGCATCTTTCAGTGGGATGACCGGGTGTTTGGTGGAATATACAGAAGGTGTTAAGGTTATATGTTGGCGGGGGATTTTGTGGAGGTGGAGTTGGCTGTAGAGGTTTGATTTTTCCCTGTTGTACAAGTCGTTCGAAAACAACAGGTAAAGGTACGGGGAGAGAGGTGAAGACACGCCGTCCTCTTTGATTTTGCGGTGGTTGAATTGGTTGGGCTGGTTGAGACAAGATGGCGTTTATGGGTTCAGCTTTATGGGGTTGGTGATTCATGGAGTTGGACGAGGTACCGGCTGTGTAACTGGGGTTTGCGTATAGGGAAGAGGTGTTACATATATAGTTTCGCTTAGGTTTGGGGAATGGGTCTCCTTTCTTCAACACCCCGCTTTGCAGAGCTTCTTCAATTGACAGACCCATTTCAAAGTAGGTTTCAAAGTTGTGTGCTTGGGCCATGACCATGTATTGAGCTAAGTCGGGTTGAAGGTTCTTGGTTATGATGCGCATCTGGTCTTTGTCACTGGGACGATCAGTCATTTGCACGGCCTTTGCTCTCCATCTTTTCACAAAATCTGCGAAAGATTCCCTTTCTTTCATCTTGATGCTTTCAAGCTCTCGAGTGGTGACTTTAAGCTGAACATTATACTCATACTGCTTAATGAAAGCAGCCACCATTTCTTCCCAAGTTTGTCTTTTTGAAATGTCGAGGGATAAAAGCCACTGAAGTGCGGGCCCTGTGAGAGTTTCGTGAAACATCTGTGCCATGGCAGGCTCATCGACTTCTTGTAACGAGAGAGAGCTTACATATGCCTGAATATGTCCTCTTGGATCCCCAGTCCCATCAAACTTCTCAAAGTCCACATGTTTGAACCTCTTGGGGAGCTTTGCGCCTGGGAAGATGCAAAGTTTGTTCATATCAAAGCCGATAATGGCTCGCTTCTCACTTTTAGCCACAGATTCTTCCAGCTTAAGTATCTTAGCTAGCATTTCAGCCAACTGAGGATTTTCAGGGGGAGGAGGCTGTTCCGGATGTTCATCATTAGGAATCTCCTGATCCCGAGCTTCATCATCAGGTACTCGCTGCTGAGGTGGGGGGAGTCGACCCTGGATGTTTACCATAATCGCCATAAGTTGGCGATTCGGGTATCATTCCGGACCCTTTCATCATGCATTTCTTTCCTCAGTCGTTCAAACTCATTTGGGGGGTCTTGTCCATGTTCATCTGCCATACTTGTCTCGGCCTTTGGTGATAAAGATCTAGACAACCTTTGTCCGGGAAGTCGAGTCCAAACAGGTAAGGTCTTCTTCTTCTTTGCAGGCCCAATGGTTCAAGAACTGATTATAAAGCAAAAACTAGACTCAGATGTGTACTCGATGTGTCTATTATGCACAAAATGAATGATTTACAAATGCTCACTATCGTCTCGCCGGAACTTAACTCACGGAGTTAGTCCTATTTCTGGCCTTAGGAGTTAGTCTACCGGTTTCGGAACTCACTTGGAATCGTTTGCACAGCAGATTATATCAACACCACGGGTAAGTCGTTTTAGTCGGCAATTACAGCTTCAACCTATAGCCTAGGTGTTGAAACCGCAACCGTTATCCTTTCTTTGACCATCCGAGACAGAGCAATGAGGTGTCGCTATCCAGTTACAATCGATTCCAAGGCTAGTCCAAAACACGGGTGGCCGTTCGGGCACGACCAACACCGGAGGCATCTCATACTCCGTGGATTTAAAGTCTCCTAGACTACATGTACAACCCTAAGGTTAGTCTACCGGATCTGAATCTCACTTAAGATCATTGCACAGAAGATTTTCCAACACCCCGGGTAGACCATTACTCGGCAGGTTAAACTCCAAACTTGTTGGAACCAGAGCCAATCACTTTTCTTGATCATCCGAGACAAAGCAATTTGGATGTTGTAACCCAGATACTAATGACCTTAAGGCTAGTTCAAATCACGGTGGCCGTTCGGGCACGACCAACACCGGAGGTATCTCAAACTCCATGGATTTTAAGTCTCCTAGACTAAAAATTGACAGCTTTGGAAAATTGCCTCAATCCTCAAGTTTTCTTTTTGAGTGATAAGTCCTTGATATCGGATAGTCGGATTTGGGAAATCCTGGTCCACACAAATTCCGACAATGATCTAAGATCAGATGCCTAGGGCGATTGACCCTCCTCGGGCCAATGTCCCTTAAACCCGTTTAGATCAGTGTTTAGGAATTTTGATGATCCAAATTTTCCCACGTCCGGCCGTCCTGAAGGCTAACTTCTAAGAACAACGCGCATATAGGATGCACGATTCATCATCGGGCCGAGGCAACCTTCTACTAACTGTAAAGGCATTAAAACCAAATGGGATATCTACACAGAAAACCTATACAACGACGCTCGCAACGACTATATACAATGCGAATGCATGAATGCAACATGGCATGGCGAGAAAAGCGGTAACACATAGCATGTAACAAGATGGAGCATGTAAACTTAACACACAGGTGGGTTACTAAACGTGGGGTTCTATGGTTAATTATATGCAAAGGCCGGTTTTTGGTCACTGAGGGTACCCCGGACTTAAAATCAAAACCGCCTCCTACCGTTAAAAACGATAGTGACGATGTGATTTATCACGGTCGAGGGCTGCTGGGCATTTCGGGATTCCCTGTCACCGGCAAGCCGGGCAGGATTGCCAAAACACGCCAGCGGGGCTAAGAACCATGCAAGTGCAATGCAAAATCAAATTTCAAATATTTGGAAAAATCCCACAAAACATCTTTCAAATTAAACCCTCTTTGATTAACACATATTTCAATAAAATTACACAAGTGTAACAAAAATTGCACAAGTGTAATTAAATAAAATATATATTAACCAAAACTCCCCAGCAGAGTCGCCAGCTTGTGGACGGCCCACTTGAATTCGGTGCGATTCGCGTTCAAAAAGATTGTGATTATTTGAGTCGCCACCCGGATTTAAGGTCCGAACCCGAGAAACCGATAAAAAATATGACTCATTACCCATTGAAAAAGATTTTACTAGTCCTTGTGAAACCAAAGATTTCTCGGATTCGGAGGTTCGGTTACGAGAGGGGAAGGGTTTTACGGCACCCCTCTTGCCCGGTCCATGAACCGGTCTCTACTCAATGTTTTGTGGGATTTTAGAAATATTTGAAATTCAATTTGTTCACAAAAATAGGGAATGGGGAATGGGAATCACATAAGCAGTAAAAATGTAAAACGTGAATCTAAAGTGGATGCTTTTGCTTGATGACTTACATGAATGATGAAGATGATAACAAATGAAATTACCACAATTATCTACAGGAAATGGGAGATTTACAGAGACTGTACAACAATTTCAGAAATTATTAACATGAGACATAACTAACACTGTTTCACAAACTGGATCCCAGAATAGGGGTTGAGCGCTCAAAGACAAGGGCTTGAGCGCTCAACCTCTTCAAACCAGTTTGAGCGCTCAAGGCTCATGGATTGAGCGCTCAAGGCTCATGGATTGAGCGCTCAAGGCTCATGGATTGAGCGCTCAAACCAGTTCCTGGCTTCTGCGAAATTACACCTTTTTGCAGCTTCTTTATGAGATCAAACATTTATCAAACACTTTCCTATGAGAAACAAGTAAGAACATACTGATTGATCTCTTAAAGAATGATGAAAAGAGTATAATCATCACAAATTAACAAAGAAATGTTTGAAAATATAGAAATGAGAGAGGGGTCCAGATTCTGAACACAGTGATAACAACTCACACACACTTCCTAGTTAATATTCAGCGATACTCTTCCAGAATAAGACATAAACATCAAACTGCTCAAGAACAGCTTGAGCGCTCAGGTGCATGACCTTGAGCGCTCAAGCCATAATCTGGCTCTTTGATTCTTGACCTTTAAACAAGTTTTTAACACCTCTTCAAGATCACAAATATACAGGTTAAACATGTTTGAAGTTGAACAGTCACTGTTTTACTCTTAACTATGAGATTTTCAAAGGTTTTGATGTTGGATCATCATAAAATGGTTAACTTGTACTCATGCATATGATTTTGAAGTAGAAATAAGCTGTTTTGAGAATGATGTGAACATTTTTAACCATTTAAAAACCAAGAGAAAGCACAAAAATCAGCAAAATAGTGACTGGCCCAGAGCTGGGTTTGAGCGCTCAAGGTCAGAGGCTTGAGCGCTCAACCCCTGCTAAAACTGCAGATTTTGAAAATGATTTTGAACAACTTTTAGACCTTTGTGAGTTCAATACAAGTATAAAGAACCTGTTTGAACTCACTGGTCTTCCTCAGATGGGCCAAAACAGTGAATACATCACATGTTTCACTACCTTTTGGAAAATGCTTGTAATTTGAACTTGATTATGGGCTTAGGGATGACGATTGTGGATGTTTTTGGCTTATACTCTGGACGAATTGAACAATGTAGGTGATTGGTTGATGATCAAGGACTCAATTTTGGACTTGAAAGGTGGTTTTTGCCACTGGTTTTGTAATGGATGTATGGTTTTGTAGAGAGAGAGAGAGAGAGAGCAACGAATTCTGGGTGGATTGAGAGCTGGTGTATGAGAGTGGTTCCTCCTCCTCAAACCAGGGGTGCTAGGTGGTTTTATAGAGTGAGTGGGAGGGAAGAGAGGAAAGAGAGAGAGTGGGTTTGTATTTGGAAGTGGGTTGGGAGTATTTTTTTGTGTATTTTTGGAGTTAGTGGAGTGTATTATACATATAGAGATCGTATAAGATCATCTCAGACGCTCCCATGCAGAAAATCTCATGATGAGATACTCTGCAAGTTGCTGACTGGATCAGAGTTGAGCGCTCAAAGCCGTGGGCTTGAGCGCTCAAGGTGTTTCTCAGGGGTTTGAGCGCTCAAGGTCTCAAGCTTGAGCGCTCAAGGCTCTTGGTGGCAGATTGATGGTTTGGCTTGGTTCAACAATGCTTGGGTTGGTTTGGGCTATTTTGGTTGTTTGGGTAGTGTTTGGTTGATTTTGATCAAATTCAAGTCATTCTCACAAGTTCCAGGTAATCATGATTGGTCCGTTTCATCATCGGGGATGCTCGAGCGCATCTCGGGTTCAAAATTGGGGTGTCTACAGGACCCATATTAATCTTTTGGAGGCTAATGAATCATCAACGAAAGAATCTGGGCCTTCAATTTTGGGGATACCTTCTTTACCGATCAATGGGTCTACGTTGGAGGAACCTGGACCGGGTATTTTTTTGGAAGATGGTCAAGCCCGCTCTAATCAATTTATTTTTTCTAGTTTGTCTGAGCCGAGTTTTGACTCGAATGTTGATGGTCTGGATCTTAACTTGAGGAATTCTTTCAAACCGGGCCGCAAAAAGAAAACTTGGGAAGATATCCTAGGGCTTAACTTTTCTGATGATAAATCACAATTTGGGGGAAGAAGGAGAAAGAAAACCAAACAAGTGGTTTTTAGATCGGCTATGGCGGCGGCATCCCTTTCTGTTTCTTCAGAAGGTACTCGTAGAAACAAACTTCTTCTTAATGATGCTCAGGCGATTAGGACAATGGATAAAATTGTGGGAGGAGAGGCAGTGGGTTCCGAAGATGATGTCATGGCTAAAGATAAAAGATCAAAGAGGAGAAGAGATGATTATCTGGACCACGGTTCATTTGGTAATGGAATAGGAGAGTGTCAGGGGGGCGCAGCCAGCTATCATTCTGAATCTATTAACACAGCTGACATTGAAAGGAGAAATTTGAGTATCAGAAATGCGCTTGAAACCGTAGCCTCATCAACCTCCAAAAAATTGCAAAAGGGAGTGAATTGCGAGAGTCGCATAAGGAATTCAAGGTTAATCAAAGAAGCTCGCGAGACTATGAAACAGACTGCTAAGTTAGGTGTTAAATATCATGGAAGAGAAAGCTTCAATATTAAGAAATTTTTAGAAGCGCAGGGACTTGATATTACTGAACAAGAAATTGCAGATCTTGATGTGGTGGAGGAAGATGTCTCCAATTCAGTGGAGTTTTGATCTAGCTCTCGTGATTCGGAGATCTCTGCGATTTTTGGGTTCTTGCTTCTCTAGTTGCCTAGGTGGTTTTTTAGTGTTTATGGAGGGTCGGTTTAGGGTGGATTTTCCAGGGTGTATCTTTTCTCTTACGGTTGTCCTTTGGGGGGTGTATGTGTGGTTTGGTTTAGGTAATTAAGTCGTTGTGGGTGTTTTAGGGCCTCTACTCGGGGTGGGCTCTTTCCCATTAGGAATTTCAGGGTTTTGTATCTTTGGTTATCCCGTTGGTTTCTTGCCAACAATGTTATCTTTTCCCCTTTGGGTCCTTGGCGTTTTTAGTCTCGGGCCCTTTTAATCTTTGTAATCTGTTTTCAAAGATTAATAAATTCTTTGCTTAGCAAAAAAAAAAAAAAGTTTTTTTTTTATATTTTTATCGGCAAACAAGATTTCATCTCCATAAAGGGCGAAATATGAAATTCGTACAACAGAAAAGAACCTGCATTGAGGTAGTCTCGAAGGGACCAGAACCCTCCTACTTCTAGAGCTCGCAGAAACCTAAATTGCCCCTTACCTCCCATTTTAATAAGATAATACAATTAAAAACTCTGATTGGCAAGATACCAACTGATAGGCGCGCAATGTCACAGATATAAGCGCCTAAGTAGGGCAAATTAGCGCATTAGAGGCGCGATTTATTCCATTTTCCACTTGATGCGGTGTTGTCTTTTGTTTTTGGTATTGTTGTTTGTTATTTGTAGGAAACAGGCCAAAAGAGCACGTGAAGCGGACACAAGGCAACCGGGCATGTTGGGAACCGGTGGGACCCGAGCAAGGACGACCAAACAACCTTGAAATTCATTATGAAGGTCTCGGTATCGATACAGGTGTTTGCCTGTATCGATACCCAAGTGCTCATACGCGAACAGAATGTCTGGGTATCGATACAGGCTTTTAGCTGTATCGATACCGAGAGGCTTATAATCAGCGTTTGACTTTGCCACGTGTTTTGACTTCGGAGAGGGATAAATACCTCGTTTTGAGGCCGAATTAGGGTTCGAACTTTGCTAGGTTTTTCTTAGTTTTTTGCAGCCGTTCTTTCTTTTGGAGTTGTTACTTTCCGGAGCTTGTTCCATTGAGTTTTTGAAGTTTGTTCGCTGATTCTCGCATTGCTTCGGTAACGTTTCTGTTTATTTACATTAATCTCAGTTCGCGGGAGTTTGTCCGTGTTCTGAGACTCAAATCTTTGTTTTAATTCTTATTCAAGTTTAATAGCATGTTTTATTTCAGAATTATGTTATCTGTTATGATCAATATGAGTCAGTAGTTTCAAAAGTATGGTCGCGGGGTGATTAACACGCCGTGGCCAGGGACGGATTTGTTCTTACTCCGATTTTTACACTAAAGAATGAAAAATCAATTTTAGGTTATTAAAGAGCTTCCGTTGGACGAATCTGAGTCTCGTTGGAGCCTATGTAACGCGAGGAACGGGGGACCAAAACTTGTTCTTCGCTGTACATGGGTGACAGCGACTGCGAGGATTCGCATCTTTCGGGGTAACCTTTTCTCTCTAAAATCAACCGTTCTCTTTGGAACAACAAATGGAGCAGGAAATATCCGGACCTGGTCACCGTGTTATGAATCCTACGACCGTACTTCCTTTTAATTAATTTAAGTAAAATCAATTCTCTTAGTTTAGGTAATTTCACCAATCAAATCACAAAGGGTGGCTACCTAAGAGCCGTGTTAAACATTAGCAACCCGAGTTTTTAGTAAGCACTGTCCACCTTCTCTGTGGATTCGATTCCGGTCTTACCGGGTATTGTTCTACACCGGTCTCCGCCCTACACTTGGGGCAACCCATTAAGTTAGGTATAGGATTTCGGTCAAGCACCAACGAGGCACCCAAATAACCAATGGGCCAAGCCCAAACTACTCCTAATGTTTGAAACCAAAACCCCAAGAACACCCCAAAGCCAGCTAAACCAATTGCAACCTGATTGGGCAGAGCCCATATGCAATTGAACCGGCCCACACCTAACACCACCCCACAAACCTTGAACCTATCAGCGCCACAGCCGCCACACTCTTTCGCTGCCTCCATCCTCCCACGCGCCGCCATACTCCTTCGCTGTTTCCTCTCAAACCCAACCTAAAAACCACCAGGAATGCATCAAAATCCCCTCAAAACACTGCCTCCTTCGCCGCCCTTCTTACACCGAACCTGTAACAAACCCAGCCTCCCACGCACCGCCATACTCCTAAGCTGCCTCCATCCTCCCACGCATTGCCATACTCCTTCGCTGCCTCCTCTCAAACCCAACCTAAAAAACTACCAGGAGTGCATCAAAATCACCTCAAAGCACTGCCTTCTTCACCGCCCTTCTTACATTGAACCTGTAGCAAACCCAGCCTACCAGAAAACTGACCTGCACCTCCACAAACCTCATAAAAGCCCCAAATACAGTCTTCACCACAGTCCACACCTAAAACCTTACCTCCTTTTATGTGAACCGCCAACGCCAGAATCCTCCCAAAAAAAAACCGAGAATATAGAATGGATAAGGGTTTCAAACTTATTGGGAAAATAAACAGCTAGACAAGAGAAAGAGAGAAAGAGATCCAACAAAAAGATTAGACGAAAAACGGAGGAGGAGATCCAAGATAAAACTCCGCTCCAAAACTACATAACCCACCATCGACAACACCTCCATCAGCCACCAAAAAACCCACCGACATCCGAAAGGAGAGGGCATCATCACAGCCGGAAAAACGAGTGAAAAAGACGATGGAAAACAGAGGCGAGAGGAGGGGAGAAATGAAATAGAGGAGACGAAAATGGAAGAAGAGGAAGAGGACCGGGGGGGAGAGGAGGGGGGAGGCGCCGCCTCCCCTCCCCAAAAGTATCACATCTGTGAAAAGTTTAGAGAGAGAGAGAGAGAGAGTCTAGAGCGAGAAATTGTCTTGTTCATATTGTCATTTAATGTATATTGGGCCCAACAGATGTGGTGGACTTCCAGCTTTTACTTCCCAGAATATTGGGCCTTGTGCACGCCGTGGCGAGATCGATGCATTGTACAATATCCAAAAAAGTGGTATCAAAGCCAATGGCTAACAATCTATGGGTAGATTCTCAGCGCGCTATGAATGGGCTTGCATGGTGGCTCTCAATGGAGTTTCTCGTCGGGGAGCATGGTGTCGGTGACTGGACACGTTGGCTCTCCATGAATGGTTCAAAATGGAGTTTCTCATCAGGGAGGATGGAGAAGGGCAAGATTTGTTAGAACATGTGTGAACATTAAGTACTCCCACATTGGAAAAATACAAAAAAAGAGTTGGACCTTAATATACAATTAGGTGACTCACCACTTACAAGACTGGATATGGGTCATTTAATGTCTATTGGACCCAACAAATGTGATGGACTTCAAGCGTTTTTTCCCAAAATACAAGGACTTGTTCACGCTATGGAGAGATCGAAGCATCCCATAAACTCCCAACAAAATCAACAATGTCAGGGACACACATGAAAAGTGTTTGTATTAGTGCATTAATATTGTGTCTACAGTAGTTTTGCATTAGAAAGAGTATCCCGTGCCATCGGAACTTTTAATTCCAAATTAAGATTACCTATAAAAGTTTGAGATCTTTAAGATTTGGAACCCCAAGAGCTGTAATAAGATTGCCCATATCAATCAACAATAATGTTAGATAGTGATTGATAATTGGAGAATAAGCAATTTAAAACTACTTTGTAACTACTAATCATGCAGCGCCATGCGAATTATTGTGATCGGTATTGTGGTGGAATGTTGTGTCATTAATCAAACACATGCAAAAGTGTTTGGAAAGTGACCAGTAGCATTAATTTGCTAAAGTTATCTTGTGGGTATAAGATCAAAACGTTGACCCGTTGACCAGGGTCAAAAAGCTTTCCTTTATGCATGCTATAGCTAAGCTTGGACAGGTCAAAATAAGATGAAGTTCTTGCTTGAACTCAGGCCTCAGTTCAATTGATTCAGAAGCTAAGTGGAGAAAACTAAAGTAAAAGAACATTAAATTATTCTAATAACCTTTTCGTGCTGTCTTTATTTGATTCATTAAACAATGTGGTCAAAGGAAACTAGGATGAGATAAGTAGTAGTGCCCAACAGCACAACCTAACTATAGAGATGCTGAAAGTGTATGATAAACACACATGCTCGCCTAATTAAAGCCACCCTCAAAGTTTTTTATTTGTGCATAAGTTGTAGATATGAGAGAAAGTCTGCCTAACTTGGGGAAAAAAATTATTCCCTCCGTCTCAAATTGCTGCTCATGTTTCACTATTTAGGACATCTTCAAAAAATTGTCTATATTTTTTTATTTAATATGGTTTTTTATATTTAATATGGTTATAGTTTGATAAATCTCTATTGTGAAATATAGATAATTATTTGAGTGGCACGACTGAACAATTTAGGATGAATGGACTATTTAGTACTATGCTCCTAGGACTGTAGCACAGAATCATGTGGTATATATCTCAAGATTCTCAACTTTTTTTACGTAGTATCTCAACTTCTTTTACAACCACTAGCGTCTCAAGCTCTTTTAAAACTACACATTTATTTTAGCTCAAGACTAAGTACGGGGATCACAAAAAAATATGTGGTCGAAAAGGGTATTGGGGCTAAGATCACTAAATGATTACTCCTTGGACTAGGGGCTAGGGCTCTTGTTGCGCGCAATCTTTCAACGATTGGCGAGGAAAGACACGAGAAAATCTTGAGCATTATCTATTGAACAATGATACATACACACCTTCTCTACCACACTCTGCCATACCCCCTCTCACATGTGGGGGGACTCACCCCACATGTGAGAGGGGGTGTGGCAGAGTGTAGTAGAGAGGGTGTGTCTGTATCATTTTTGTTATGTATTTGGAGTTCTTTCGTTAATACTGGGTCCAAATTGTCACTTAATAAAGATAAATACAGCTCTTAGAACTTGTAGCACAGGGTGAGACTTTAACTGCCATCAGACGTAGACATAAATAGAATTCCCATGGTTATTTTTTGTTGAGGGCTGTACACTGACAAAAAAATGGAGTACTTCAGCTGCAACCACTAAGCTAAGCTAGTCTTACCTTTAGCAGCATTAAAAAACCACTGGTAATAGCCCCAAAACCTCCCGCAGGCCCGGCCCTGAGATTTTCAGGGCCCTTAGCGATTTTTTAACAATGGGGCCTCTAAGTGTTTATATATATTAGTTGTTCCGTCTAAAATTAGTAGAAATACTTTCCAGTGCAGTGGCAATGCGCAGTGTGTAGTGTATTCAACTCTGAGGTCGAGAGTTCCAGTCTCAGCGCCTCCACTTTTTGACCATTTTCGAAGAATATTGTTGTCAAAAAAAGCGGTGTGGAGGAGGATCGAACCTGTGACGTGATGGATAAATTACATAGAACTAACCGTTGAACCATCACACTAGCTCGAATGCACAAATCTATTGACATATATAATATTTGAAGTATTCTAAAATTTGGGGGCCCTAATTTTGAGCAAAAAACGGGGGGCCCTAAGCACCGGCTTTGTGGGCTTATGCCCAGGGCCGGCCCTGACCTCCCGTAAAAGTATTTCCGGCGATAATAACGTCAATATTCATATCATAGAAAAAGTAACCGTCGAGAAAGTAAAAACCAGCAGTAAAAGGCCGTCAATAAAAGTTTAGTGCTATTAACTGCGGCCTTAAGACAGGTGCTAAAAGTTTTAGAGTGTTGTGATTCAAAACCGCAACTCTTTAAAGGTCCCTAAACACTAAACCACTCCGCTACATGATTTTTTGTGATTTATTAAGGAAATAATAACTTATATTATATGTCGTGATTTTTACTGGCAATTTTTTTTCCCAATAATAGTTACTTTTACCGACGGTTTAACATTAACACTCTTTAACGCCGGTTGTATTCCCGCCATTAATAAACCGCTATCAAAGTTTGCGACGGTTTTCTATTTTTATTACCAGTAATAGCACCCTTTACTAGGGGTTTTATTACCGTCGGTAAAGGCTATTTTTGAAGTAGTGATATGACCATCTAGTTTATCAATCCAATTAAGCAAGAGATAATTTACTCTCTCTTAACGCCTGAAGCTGGACAAGGCGCGTAAGGACATTTCAGTGTGCTCAATTGGAATCTCGTCATCATAATCTAAACCGTTTAATTTGTAGAGATTGCTGAACATTTGTTTACCAAAAAATTAAGTTAATTAATTAGACATATACATATCAATATGATGAAGGTAAATTTGTCTGAAGTTAAACTTTTGCACATAGGCTGACCTATCATTACAAGGTATATCCTGTCAATCTTTTACCAAAAAGAAGATTATATCGATCCTATCAATATAAAGCTTCGAATTTGGTTTGAAATTCGCTGGGAAGAGTTTGGATCCGATCATAATTTTATGATCCTTTGCAAGATGCAGTAGACCTAGAATTACTTGTATTTTTGTACTGAATAAAATATTGTCTACTCACGTAGTTTGTGAGCTCTACCCTACATAAGCGCGCAATAGTCTAGGGCTACCAACGAATTGAGCTGATCACGAGCAACTCATGGCTCGGTTCATCAAGGCTCGGCTTGGCTCGTTTAGTAATCGAGCCAAGCTCGAGTTTTATGAAACGAGCTCAGTAAAGCTCGGCTCGGCTCTTTTATATAGGCCCGGCTTGTTTAAGAAGGCTCGTTAAGTAAATGATCTTGGGTCGTCTTGTTAAGGGCTCGGCTCGATTACAAACAAGCCGAGCTTGAGCTCGATTTTTGGCTCGTTTAGTTACGAGCCGGCTCAACTTCGCTTGTTTACACCCCTACGCAATACTATTCAGCCAAAACAAATTAACATCATATATCTTTGTACTTGTAAGAAAAAATATCATACACCAAGCCTGACAGAAACAAATAAGCAACCCACGTGTTGCATGCCTAGTGGTCATGACTTCGGATTTAAGAGTTTACTCAATTTTAAGTTTTGTGTTCGACTCCCATGTGCTATCAACTCTTTTGGGATTAGTTAATACAGAGTTTTACTCTAGCTTTAATTGAGTTGTCCGCAAGTAGACGGTGGTATTGAACTCTCAAGATTAGTCGAAGGTCCCGTAAGCTAGCCCGAACACGGAACACCAGAGTTATCAAAAAAAAAAAAAAAAACCGCGCAATAACATCAACAAAACGACATATATGATCAAACTCCCTAAGGTGTTGCTGAGATCAGTCTTTCGTTTCTCTTGGCAAAAAAGAAAAAGAAGAAGAACAGCTACTGGCATCTTAGAAAAATGGTTAAGTGCAAATATCTTCAGCACATTTCCTATTAGACCGACCAAGAGGTTTGGTTCATTTCCTGTAGCCTTTTCGAACTAAAACGACGTGTACGTATTCAAAAAAGGGTATTATTAGTTTGACTAATACCGTAATTGGATTGTGTTTATCACGTCTTTCGCATCTAATCTCTAATCCCAGAAATCTTTTAATTAGTTAGCCATTTTTTAATTAGGTACCAAACTTCTCTATAGACTTTGAACTGACAGCTAAGAAGTTCAAAGAATGCATTGATGAGCTGCACTCAACCATGGAGTATTGGTCATCCAATTCCTTCTGCTGGCCTACCTAGTCAACGTCTTAGTCAACCATCGATCTACATTTTCCGTTGCTAAGGGTACCGACCAAATAGGGACAGGTTGTGTAAACTAAAGATGTTGTGTGGGGTCCACTCCGGTGTCTCGTACAAACTTGCTGGCCTACCTAGTCAACGTCTGTGTCAACCATCGATGTAGATTTTCTGTTGCTAAGGGTACCGACCAAATAGGTTCAGATTGTGTGAATTGTAGATGTGTGGGGCCCACTCCAGCGTCCCATACAGATGTTCCTATCCGCTGTAAAAAATTTAGAAGAATATCAGCTCAATCATATAACTGAAGAGTTTTCGGCTTAGTCAACCGGCAATAAGAGTTTTTGTTTTTTTTTTTTTTTTTTTTTTTGAACGGCGAAAAAATTTATTAATCTTTGAAAACAAATTACAAAGTCCTTAATAAGAGTTTTTGTTTGTCCGCATTAATTTCAAGAATATCATTGTAAGAATTGAGTTTTCTTGATAGTTGCTTCGATTTTTTTTTGCTCAAGCAAAAAATATTGGATGATAAATGACACAGTTAATTACCCTCCAATTGTTTTTTTTTATCGGCAACAAGACTTTATTAAAACTCGACAAAGGGTACTTCGAGAAGAGCCATAACCAAGCACAAAGCAAGGGACTGGCAAAGAGACCACATCCAACGAAATGCTAGATAGGGGAGAGAAAAAGACAAAACATACCCAACAAAACAAACACTCGACAAAACCAACCCTCAAAGCACAGCCTATGGACCAAAAAGCAACCATGAGCAGAACGACAGAGACCCGGAAAAGCACCCCAAAACAAAACACAAAACCTAAAACAACCTCAAAACCACACTCCCTTAATAGACTCACAACAAAACCATCAAGAAGAGGAGCTCCTCTGCAATTTCGCAAGATCCTTAGCTTCCAATTCAATCATCTTTTTTATGTTGTGAACATCATTCTCCACAAAATCCACTCCCAATCTTCTACCCACCTCCAATGTGGATTGAAGATCATTGTTCACCACATCTTGTTCCTGTCTACAACAATCCTTCTCCAAATCCGCAAGAAAATCATCATCCATTTCAGCATCCATCACCATATGAGTAGAGTGTTAGAGAGTATTAGAAACTGAAAAGAGTATTACCCTCCAATTGTTAAAAAGAGTAGAGTATTAGAAACTGAAAATTTATGCAAAATATATGTTAAAGGGTAGTCAAATACCCGTTGCGGGTAATTAGTTAGTATATCTTCTGTGGAATATTTTATGAACATCCCCCTGTACTTTGTACTTTGTAGAAATACAAGTGATCAATTCTTTAGTAAGAAAATTGTGTGCGCGTGTGGAGGGGGAGGGGGGTCGGGCAATGCTACTTCTGAATTTGAAGACTTCCAATGGGTATTTTTTGTACTTCCTTCCGTCCCTTTTTTACTGTCGATATTTTTATTTTGAACTGTCTTTTAATAAGTGTGCATTTTGAAAAGTTAATAGCTAAAAGTTTATACAATTATGATTTTACTCTTTTGAAAAGTTTGTGGTTGAAGAATGAATAGGTAAAAACGGAGAAAAGTGGAGGTAAAAATTGATGTAAAAAGTGTAAAGCGAGTATAAAAGTTGAGTAAAAGCTGTAATGATGATATTTCCTTAATAAATTGGGTTTACAAAGCAGCACACCTAAAAAGAGACGGATAGAGTAAAGTACTCACTCCGTCCCTTTTTAGTGCATTTTGAGTTATCTCTTCATAAATGTGTGTTTTGAAAAGTTACTAGATAAAAATTTGTACAAAAAATCATTTTGTCTTTCTGAAAAGTTAGTGAGTAAAGAATATATAATGGGTAAAAGTGGAGGATAATTTTTAAAAAGTGGAGGTAAAAGTTGACGTAAAAGGTGAAATGATGATGTTTATTTAATAAATTAGATTTATGAAGCAACACACTTAAAAAGGGACGAAGAAAGTAGTGTGAAGTGTAAGGAGTCTAAATGAAAAATGATAAAAGGGATGACAGTGAGAATTTTCCAAATTGTTTTGCCGGTTTTGCTTCGTGAACTGATCGGGCGGCACAAGCATTAACCTACCCAGATTGAGCTCATCTCATGAACTATTCATTGAGCTCGAACTCACAAAAATCTTAACAAATAAGTCTCAGGACGATCTAAAAGCCAGTGAGAGAGGCGCTTTAGAGAGAGAGTGAGTGAGTGAGAGGAAGGCTATGGGAGAAGCCTCTCCTTGATCCGACGGCCACTCCCCCCCCCCCCCCCCCCCTCATCCTCCTCCTCTCCTTTATTGCTTCACCTTTAGTTTCTAGTGACTCCTCGTGGCCTACCTGGTCATCCAATTTCTTTTGCTGGCCTACTTAGTCAATGTCTAAGTCAACCATCGATCTAGATTTTCCGTTGCTAAGGGTACCGACCAAATAGGTACAGATTGTGTAAACCAAAGATGTTGTGTGGGGCCCACAACGGATCCCATACAAATAGTCCTATCCGCTATAAAAAAAAATAGAATAATTATTAAAATCATCTCAATCAAATAACTAAAGAGTTTCTAGCATAGTCAATAAGCACTCAGATTTTTTGTTGGTAGATCCACATTAATTTCAAGGATATCATAGTAGGAATTGAGGTTTCTTAATAGTCGCTTCGAATTTTTTTTGCTCAAGCAAAAAATATTGGATGATAAATGACACAGATAATTACCCTCCAATTGCCAAAAAGAGAAGAGTATTAGAAAATGAAAATTTATGCAAAATATATGTTAAAAGGGTAGTCAAATACTCTTTTGAGAGTAATTTAGTATACCTTCTGTGGAATATTTTATGAACATTCCCCTGTACTTTGTAGAAATATAAAGTGAGTGATCAATTCTTTAGTGAGAAAATTGTGTTTATGCGCATGGAGGGGGAGGGGGGCAATGCTTTTGAATTTGAAGACTTACAATGGGTAACTTATACCCCTTCCGTCTCTTTTCTAGTATTGACATTTTCATTGTCGATTGTCCCTTAATAAGTATGTATTTTGAAAAGTTAAAAAACTAAAAGTTTATACAAGTATCATTTTGCCATTTTGAAAAGTTAGTGGGCAAAGAGACGTGAATAGGTAACAGTTGAGAAAAGTTGAGGTAAAAGTTGATGTGAAAAGTATAAAGTGAATATAAAAGTTTATATGAAAGCTGTAATGATGATGTTCCTTTAATAAGTTGAATTTACGAAGCAACACACTTAAAAAGTGATGGAGTGAGTAAATTACTCCTTTAATAAGTGTGTGTTTTGAAAAGTTAAAGGGTAAAAATTTATACAATTATCATTTAACCCTTTTGAAAAGTTAGTGGCTAACGAATTAATAGGTAAAAGTGGAGGATAATTTTGAAGAATGGAGGTAAAAACTAATGTGAAAGATGTAATAATAATGTTTCTTTAATAAATTGATTTATGAAGTAACACACTTAAAAAGAGACGGAGAGAGTAGTATGAAGTTCAGGGAGTCTAATAAATGAAAAATGATCGAAGTAAAAGGGATAACAGTGAGAATTTTCCTAATTGTTTGGCTCGTTTTGCTTTGGGAAATATTTGGGCCACGCAAGCATTAATCAACTCAGATTGAGCTCATCTCATGAGCTTTACATTGAGCTCGAACTCACAAAAATCTTAACAAATAAGTCTCAGGACACTGTAAAAATCGTCTCAAATCATGCCTACAATATATACATGTCACTGACCAATACCCTCTCTGTTGGCGACGTATTTCGTTCTCTCCTATCGACAACTCCTCTGACAACTCCAATTTCCTAGATCCACCTTGGTACCTTGGTACAATTATCATTTTGCCCTTTTAAAAAGTTAGTGGGTAGAGAGTTAATGGGTGAAAGTGAAGGATAATTTTGAAAAATATAGGTAAAGTTGATCTAAAAAGAGTAAAGTAGAGATAAAAATTAATGTGAAAGATGTAATGATGATTTTTTTAATAAGCTGAATATACGAAGTAACACACTTAAATAAGGACGGAGGGAGTAGTACATAATCATGTATGTATTTAAGATGAGAGAGCATAATCAAGTGACAATGAGAATCAGTGACAGCTCATTAGTTTGGAGGCCTGAAACAAACTCATTAAATGAGGCCCCTCATATATTTTGCATAATTAAATTTTTAAACACATTCTTTGTTAAAAAAAATTTACAAAATATTTATTATTGCGCAAATTTAAACATACAGTCATCCAAAAATAAATAATCGTTACAATACTCCAAAATCGTTCATTTGAATAATACTCTTCTCTATATTTTAGAGGTAAATTGTAATGCCCTGATTTTCGGAAGCATTAACTAAGACAACTAATTAGGATTAATTTAATAAAAAGAGTTTCCATCAGAGTACACGTTGGAAAACATGAAGTGCAACCCATTACAAAATACTTAGTACGGTTTGAGAAATTAATATTACAGACCAACATTAAAAATAAAGGGATGGGTTCAATAGATTAAGGTTCAACTCTGAATTCCACGACTCCTCGTGAGCCTGGTCTGCCGAAAAACCCTCGGCTCCGAAATAACAGTCTCCTTCGGCATCAACGGTACCTTCTTGATTACAGTCTAGCATAATACATCCGAGTTGCGAAGCAACATCATAGTATTATATCAGGGTCACACAGAGTGTAACACCGTGAGTGTTAAATCACTCAATAGCTACTCTAACCCTCCCAACCCTTGCTTAACATACAAGTACGACATATATGATTGAAAAACAATAATTAAAGGAATAAGCAGGTAATTAATCAAAAAGCAGAAAATAAACACATAACTGATTTCATTACTAGCCATTAACTTACATATTCATCTAAGTTCTCAACCTAGAGAACTTTCCTCCCGGTTAACCACTAAGGAATATGACCAAACTGTGATTTACTCCCCCCTTGCTTGCCCTTCACTCGAGGGGCCTGACGAAAGGTATAAGTTACGTACTTAATCCAGCCGCCTCGCAAGGATGAATTTTCCAGGGACGAAACTGTACCACTGGGCTACGTATGGCAACTACTAGGTCCTGTAGGTATATAACCGAAACTAGTCTATAATACTTCCACCCTTATAATGCCTCATAATTCAAATGAAGCAAATCACAGAGTGTCACATCCTAGGGTTTCGAAATCAAGGCAGACAGCCAAACAATCTTCCGAAACAATCACTTGGCGGAACTGCCATTCAACAACAATCACGGGGTAACTCCCCATCAATCAATTCCAATTCATTTTTCCATTAACCTCACCGCCTATGTGATATTCGCGTACGATCACCCAACCCGGGAACCTAGTTGTCCATTTTAACATTCAACACGTTTACGGAAGGTGCACTTAACAGTAGAAGCAAAGTGATAACGATATTCTAAGGGTCACAAAATCAAGTAGCACGATTCACAAGTTCACAAATCATTACAAACCAAAGTAATTGAAAACAAGGGGCCATAACGTAATTAAATAAAATATAGGGTCATAATCGTAATTTATAGAAATAACGGGACGCCATCGAAATTTTAAGTAAGTATAAGGGTAACAAAATTAATTTCACGGTTCTAGGGTCCTTATTGTAATTTACAAACTCTTGGGGCCTTTTGTAAATAAACATAATACAAGGGAAAAAAGGTAATTTTTCCACCAATAAGGGTAAATATGTAATTTATTTTAGTTAATAAAGTCCTAACTTGTCACAAAACGCAATTCCTTGATTTTTTTACTAAGTACAAAAACTACACATTATGTAATTTACACACACAAGGGCAAAATGGTCATTTTACACCTGAAGGGCATTTTGGTCATTTCGTTACACTCCTAAATTTTCAGTAGTGACACTGAGTTGATAAAAATAGATTTCGTAAATAATACACAAGTACGCACGCCAACTTTCACAAAATTACATTTTAAACCCCTAACTTTAACACAACGATCAAGAATAAGGTTAAGCACAAAAAATTCAGGACAAACTCATATAAACACTTAATAAAGTATTACACATGCTTGGAATAGTTAAAAACATGAACCACAATGAATCTAAGGTTTACTAAGCACGAAAACACGGTTTGAGGTAAAAAGGGTCACATCGCATTTTGGCTCGGGTTTCGTGAAACCCTTGACTTGGGGCTTTAACCCATCAAATATAAATTACTCCTATACTATTCTAACTCATTCAAAAGCTTGGAATAGGTTGGGTACGAGTTTCTACCTTGTTTTGCGAAGATTGGTGAAAAACGGGTTTTTTCAAAAAATCGGTGGAGGGAGCTCTTTGGCTGGCCTTGGGTGGCTTTGGTGGTGAAGTTTGGGTACCTTGGAGTGTGTTTGATGATCTTGAAGTGGAAGATGAGAGGTGGGAGCTTGTGGTTGATGTTTTGAAGTGAAAACTCAAATTTCTTGACTTTTCTCGCTCTAGAACTTGAAGGATGGTAATGGGGCTTTGTGTTCTTGATTTGGGAGAGTTTGGAGGAGGAAGAGAGTGAAGCAAAGGGGAAGTAGAGGTTCTGGACGGATTTTGGGGTTTGGGGGAGTATAAAATGAGTTTTGGGTGGAGTTTGGAGTGTAGGATGGGTGAAAGAAGTACCATAGTGGGTTAGGAAGTGATGGGTGAGGGTGGTGGAGTGTATAGCAGTCAAGGGGGGCCATGTTGAGTGATTTTGGATGATGGGAGGAGGTAGAGTGTGGTATTGATGATGGTTGGTGGTGGTTGGGTAGTGTAGGATGATGTATAAAGTACATGTATGCACATATGTGTGTGTATGTGTACTAGTATTGCTTGTGTATGTATATGAACGTTTATAATTACGTATGAAATGAATTTATAAAAATGTAATGCTCGCGATTAAAATCTAAACGTGTCTTAGGGTCAAATTTGTAGCAATTTGGAAGTATTAGGGTATAAACCGTAGTAATTGCAAATTAAGGGCCCTAAGTGCAATTAGAAATTAAATAACGAAATTAAAGTAATTAAAACAAAATTAAATAATCCTAAATTTTATTAAAAATTTCGGATTATTACATAAATGTACTAATTAAGTCTTCCTATATATATATAGGAGGCCTACATGTTTGGGGGTTTCTATTTTTTATATATTTGTTAGAAGCCCGAAGCGGTAGCTTCATTGACTTATGCCATGAGCCGGCCCTGATGAGAATGTTATTTGCTTGTAGACTGTGGCTTGTAGTTTATATGAGTCACAAAAGTCAGTAATTTTTTTGAAAATTTTTTACGATCATTCATCCCCCTTCACTTTCTACAAATAAAAGTCAGTAATTTTGTAGCAAGAAAATTGTGGGGCAGAGAGAAGGGGGCAATGCTTCTCAATTTGAAGACTTCTAATGGGTAGTTTGGATTTCCAATAGAATTTTACCTATTGCTATTTCTAATTTTGTCGGAATTGCAAGGAGTCAAAATGAAAAATGATCAATATAGAAGTGATGACAGTGAAAATTTTCCAAACATTTTTATGCCGGCTATATAAGCTCATGAATACATTGCATAGTTTGAGCTTAACTCAAAGCCTTAATCTACTTAGCATGAGTCAGCTCATGAACTCTTCGTTGAAGTTGAACTCAATAATATCTTAATTACTCCCTCCGTCCTAAAAATATGTTCCTTTATTCCATTCTAACCGGATAGAAAATTGATTATATTTTTCAATCGGTAATACATTTCATATGCAATATAGATCATGTTTGATAGATCTCAATTAAATCTAAAGTTTTTAAAATCACCTAAAACATTATAAGATATATTATATTGAAAAGTGACACGAACTCCCAAAATGGACTATATTTTTTAGAAAGAGGGAGTAACAAATAAGTACATTTCACCTATTAGTATGACAACTCCTTTGACCACTCCACTTTCCTAGAACCACCTTGGGAGAAAATAGTACTTAAGATTAATTCTTTATAGGTGCAGATGAGGTTGTAGCCAAGTTTGAAGGCACCTATACTATTAGGAGCCCGATCCTCCTAAGGTTCTTCCTATGTGTGCGTAGACCCAAAACGTTGGGGAGTATGTACAGAGGCCACCACATCACATAGACCTAATATACATTGAATGACCCATATCCACTTAAAAGACTAAGCCTTGTAAGTGGCGAGTAATTCAATTGTATATTAAGATCCAACTTTTTTTCTATTTATCCGATACGGGACTTCATCCTTTCACACATGTTCCCAACAATCTCCCCCTCATGTGTGAACCATGCATTGGGCCTAGCTCCCCCTCGATTTAATCGACTTTACTCCCCCTCAATTCTTGATCTATCTCTCCAACATCGTGTTTGAACCCGGACTTAGTTACCGCACCCACTCCATCAAGAGCCACCATACTCCACGAGAGCCACCTTGCTTGCCAGCCAGGTGTCGCACACACCAGGAATTTCCTGCTCCATCGAGAGTACCCACTCCACCGAAAGCCACCTCTCTGTCGGCCACCTGTCGCACGCACCAGGGATTTTCTTGCTCCATCGAGAGTTACGATGAACTTTTCCTGCTCCTCCGAGAGTCTCTGTGCAAGCCCACAACCACAGATGCTTCAAGGAGAGTCCGCCCATAGATCGTCTGCCATCGGCTTTGATACCACTTGTTAGGAGTCTGATCCGCCTGAGGTTCTTCCTATGGGCGCGTAGACCCAATCCGTTGGAGAGTATGTACAGAGGCAACCACATCACATGGACCCAATATACATTGAATGACCCATATCCACTTAAAAGGCTAAGCCTTGTAAGTGGTGAGTCGTTCAATTGTATATTAAGATCCAACTCTTTTTCTATTTATCCGATGTGGGACTTCATCCTTTCACACATGTTCCCAAGATATACCCCCTCCAAAAGACCAAGGGTCAACTCTCATTGACCAACACAAATCACTAACACTTATTGCATGTTCTCAACAAAGAAAGTCTCCATACATGTAGATGCTGTGTGGAGGGCCCTTGGTCCACTCTAGCATTTCGGTGGGTTTGTGGTGATGGGCTCACCTGTCAGACAGTAGCTATGCCTCAAATCGGACATTCCACAGCCGATGGAAACCCATGTGGTCACGGCCAAGGGAGATTTCATTACCTTGATCGCCCATTTCCATCCTTTTTCTTAGGGGAGCAAACAAGTCTTCAAGCTCGGCTTGTTTATTAGACAAGCCAAAAACTTGAGATCGAGCTTGAGTGCAAACGAGTAGAGCCTTTGACGAGTCGAGATAGATTTCTTTACTAAACGAGTTAAGTCTATACAAATGAGCCAGCCTTGTCTAGCCGAGCTGAACTTTAAGGTGTTAAGCTCGGCTCATTAACTAAACGAGCCTAAAACTCGAGTTTTAACTCGACTCAATTGCTAAATGAGTCGATCCGCGAGCTAGCTACTCGCAAAAAGCTTGGTTCGTTTGCCGCCCTACTTTTACTTGGCCAAAGAAGTCTCTATACGTGTCTTGATCGCTTAGTTTTCATATGAGAGAGCATAATCTAAGCCAATAAGAATGATGGGCTTCTAGATTGTGGCTCAGTGTATGAACCGCAAAAATCAGTTCGATCAGTCTCTCTAAAAGTAAGGATAACAATTTTAAAATTTACTTCCTCAAACCTTGTGGTACGTGAAGGGGCGGGCACTCTACGGTTTCTATCATCCAAGGGACTGCAAAAGTAATCCACTTAAAGATTCTGCAAATCCAATAATTTGGCCAGGTATCAAAAACTTACATTAAAACCCCAATAATGTTTCTAAAATAACTTTGTTATTTATAATGCAGCGTATCCCGGGCCAGTTTAAGCACTCATTGGACTAATCCCTACAACCTATCCTACAAACATTTCACACGCTTACACGTGGGGTGAGGTGGCACCAAAGTTGCTAGTAATGAGACTCGAATCTGAGAAATTAGAAGAAAACAAACTCTTAATTCTCATGCTAAGACCACGAGGCTAACCCCACGGGCAAGGATGGAACTAGGGGTGGTTAGTAGGGGCTGTCGCCCCTGCTGCAATTTTAAAAAAAAACCTATTATTACATTAAAAAATATATATATATCATCAAATTTTATAACCCCGCCCCTCCTTCACATATATAGCCCGCTCTCACTATGCAAAAATCCTGACTATATCCCTGCTGACGGGGATAAAGGATGTTCCAAACATTCCCTTCAGCTTAAGCATAGCAAAAACAATTATATTCCTTATTTTGCAAATAAATGTTGCTTTCAGAACATCTTATCCTAATCTACTTTAAAAGGACACCAAAAACAAAAGTATCCCCGAAAGGTTGATTTTTAAGAACCCAAACCTCAGAGATTTTGCTTTGATCACGTTTACTACTTTTTGACATCTGTTGTAAATAAAATCTAATGTCACTAGTAAGCATGCTTAGTTTTTTATGCAAGGTTTTGCTATTGTTTGCCGTCCGTACATTATAACCTATTTTAGAGACCAAAGATTAAAAAAGAGAAGTAATAATAGTAAATGATGATTTTGCCAGCATACAAAGGAAATTGATAGCGTGACTCATGATCATATATGCTGATTAATAAACTTCGAACACTGCATAATTTCTATTTGGAAAATGTTAACATGTGCCCAACAGACACACGTTAAGATTGAAAAAGTGTATTGAAATGTGTGAAAAGTGTATAACAATATGTGAAAGTGTATTAAAAAGTGTAAAAGATATATTGAATTGTGTATTTTTTTGTTTGTTTGTGTGCTTATTGTGTGCCCATTAGGCACACGTTAGCAAGACCCTTTTCTATTTTTAGGTCATAATTTTGCGACGAAATTTTTTATATAAAATTCGTATTAGGGAAGGGTAGTGATTTTACGCTCTCTTTTTATGGATTCAATTTTTCACACGTGAAGGGTCAGTGTAATATAAATGAATAAAAAAAATGTGGAGGTTAAAAAAGAGTGATTGAATGAGCCAAAATTAGGTGCCTTAAAGGTTACCGCATTTCTTTTTCGTAGCGATCATAAAGCACGAACAAAAATGTAAAGTTGCGTGATCTATATTGAGTTTGGTAAGTTTTTAGGTCTTTTCATGTTGAGATTTTTTCAGTAGCGGTACTTGAATTATTTTTTTATCTATAATGAGTTATTTTTCAGTATTAGAACTTTTTTTTTTTTTTATCTATCAAATACATAATGCAGCAAGATCTCTCTCTCTCTCTCCGGAAAAACGGGGTTTCCTTTGCATGGGGGGTTTTTAATCAAACCCTAATATGGTACCCTCACGAAGCATACTTGTCGCGACATCAGCACGATAGGATGAAAAGACTATGCCTCCACCGGTGACTAAACCATTTATTCCAAACTCATCAAATGAACTCCAAGTGTCCCTTTGATGACGCATCCACTCCACGGTTGCATCAATATTCTATGGGTCCAATAACCCAAAATTATAATTAATTAAGACTTTGGATGGTGATTCCCTACTTATTGTCCTTAAGAAGTAAGCATATCAAACACCTGCTGAGCTCTCATTGGCCTTGTAGTGGCTTTCAACCTTAAAAAATTTACCACCCAACTAGTATTTTAATAACAAACATAAGATAATGCTTTTAGATTTTTTTTTTCTAGAAGATAAAAAAAAAATTTAAAAAAAGGGGAAGAGACAACCTTCAAATCATGTCCAAAATAATGTTTACTTTCTAGCTCCCGATCGTAGTACAATCATAGTCACAAGATACGCATATGTAAAGACCAGGGTTCACTCTAGATTGGACGGTGATGTCTAGACTCTAAATCTCTAGCCCCCACACGTATTCCTAATTTATAATGTATCTATTCATCATCAATGATAAAATATAAAATCGATTGGATGATTAGTTATAACAACTTGAATTCATTGCATTTTTCAAAAGAATGTAAATTTGATATAGGAAAAGATATTAAGAGTTTTAATTTATGTAAATGTTATTTTAATAATAGATTGATTTAGGATATTTTAATTTTCCGCCACTTGTTTTGGCATTATTAGGTATTAGTCTTAATTTTCATAAGTAGGTTAAGAAAAATATTTTATTTTTATTAGTCTTTTTAGTTTTCTTTTTATTGTTTTTCTTGGTTAGCAAGATTCTATTATTTATTAGTTGAGGTAGGGTTTAGTTTATAAATAGGGATGTAAGCCTATGGCATTATTTAGCTGTTATTCAATAACAATTTCAAAGTTAATCTCTTTCTTCTTATGGATTCGAAAACTCTCGAGAATTCAAGACCTATCTTCAATTCATTTGGAATAGTACGCTAATTATTCTCTCGTGAATTTTGCTGCGTAAAAATCTTATGCGGAAATTGAAAATTGAGCGATCGTAGAATATGAAGGGATCGAATAGGTTGTTCTTCATAGAAATTTTTTTCCTTAATTTTATAGCAACAAACTCTGATATTCATTCGTGAGTTCAAAAGTTATCACCACCGCGTTATGCAGCTGGGAGCACACAGGATCACCCTCAAATCCTCTTTAAGAAGTCAAGAAATTGACCACATGGTTAACACCAATTGGCCATGTAGTTGTTTTCAGATAAAAATAATTTGCCACCCACAAATACTTAATTAGAATATAAGAGACCATGCTTTAATGGCTATTAGTTCTTGATTAGTGTCTAGACGCATAAAGCCCTAGATTACATACGTGGCCATTTAGCACCAACATATATTCTCTAAGAGATTTGGATCCACTTAAGAGCATGTTACCCAATACCAAGGCAGATATTTTGGTTTCACAAAATACCCTTATAAATGTGCTTAACTATAGTATTGCCATGGGCATCTGCTCGTGTTTTGATCAATCAGTCCAGGTTTTTTGTTACACCTTCTCAGACTAATTGACTTCTAGGTTTTTCAAAAAATAAATTAATATGTACGAGTTCGTTTGGTGCAACTTTTGTTTTTATTAACAGGGGTTGAAAAGTACGAATAACCTAAAACGATACTTTGATTCTTTTAGTGTCCACTATTATCATAACTTAGGTTGCAACAAATATGCACTCTAACCATCAGAATCTCGAATTGCCCTTCGATGGGTATTGCTTTCTTCGCAATTTGTCATCATTGGTTGGGATGTCAATAATTGCTCGTCGGATATTTCGTTATTTGACCTAAAGCAAAATGAAGTTATGAACATTAACATCATCCTATTCTTTACACATCAATATATAACAAAATGTATAAGGGCATTCTGGTAAACATCAAATGATCAAGGGCATTATGGGGACCATCTGTATCTCCTAGAGAGAATAAAGTGATGATTTGAAAAGGACCTTAACCTTGAGAAAGTACAATTGTGCTGGTATAAATATGCAACAAACACAAACCATTATGTCACAGAATATTAAAGACACAAAGCTTATGTAGCTAATAAATAATACACAAAGTAGGCTTTTGGGGTTTTAAGGCTTTGGGAGAGTGATGGCAGGAGAGTACTTTGGGTGGGGGGTGATAGAAGAAGGATGGAGGAAGGGGCCTTGGACTGCTGAGGAGGATAGGCAGCTCATTGAGTATGTCAAGTTGCATGGTGAAGGAAGATGGAACTCTGTTTCTAGGGTTGCAGGTACTTCATGTCTCTACTTGGTTTCACTCAATTTTCCTAGTTAGTCTTTTTTCTTTTAACGGCGATACTATGCAGTCTTTTTACTTCTTATTATCATTTATAACCACGATGGTCTCACACTACACATGTTCTTCTGAGTCTGTGTCATCACACATCAATCAATCATAGCCAACAGGGGAAATTGTGGGGTTGGAGAGCGCCAGCCACTAGGGGCACTGAATGATTTTTCGTACCTGCAGTGTGAGATACGATCCCGGCCCTTGGACGTTTGATCCCAAATTCTTGGACTTCTCTGGGAACTTAATATTGTTACAGACCTCACTATATTTCTCTTGGTTCAATCTATACATCAACTGAGCTTTTGATATTTTTCATAGACAATGAACCGCAGTCGTATATACATGCAAAATAATATAATTCAGTTATTTTACATCGTACAGATAATAGATATGCAACCATTACGAATGAAGCTCACGTTCATAATTAATAGCTTGGAAAATAACATATACTATTCACTTCACATAGTCCAAACTTAATGCTGTCATTTTCACCGAGATTCTAAATTTTTCAAATGATTACTATTTTTTTTATTTGATTGAACTTTCTAAATATTTGGTTTTCCATGTCCAGGGTTGAAAAGGAATGGGAAAAGCTGTAGACTAAGGTGGGTGAACTACTTGAGGCCAGACCTCAAGAAGGGACAAATCACCCCACATGAAGAAAACATAATTTTGGAGCTCCATGCTAGGTGGGGAAACAGGTAATTTTCCAACCATAAATTCTTCTGAGTTGTTTTGACATGGATAAAATACCCAATTATAGATGATCAAACAAATCGATAACTAAGAGAAATATGCCAAAATTATAGATGGTCAACAATCGCGCGAAGCATGCCCGGAAGAACTGACAATGAGATCAAGAACTATTGGAGAACACACTTCAAGAAGAAGGCGAAATCCTCCATCAACACTGAAAAGGCAAAAGCCCGGCTTCTGAGACGTCAACAGTTCCAGCAGCAACAGCCGCAGCAGCAGCTGCAGCTGCAGCAACAGCAAACACCGCAGCAAGTGAACCAAATCGACCTGAAAAAGATTATGTTATTTCTTGATGAAAATGAGAATAGATTGCCAACACTGCCCCAGGTTAGGCAAGACATGCCAACTCTGTATCCCAACAGCACTGCAGAGGAACAAGGCTTCTATTATCCAGTTTTCAATGGCTATGGACTTGTCCCTGAAACCCACAATGAGGAGAATGTGTGGTGGGATGGGTTGTGGAATCTAGATGATCATGCCCATGGATATTTGAGCATGGGGTGTGCTGCAAACAAAGCTGCTCTGCACAACTTAGCCACTTCTTTCTACTAAGTTTTAATATTAGTTATTTACCCCCCAAAAAAGGTCTTAATTATTAGTTGTGAGTTTTATTTTCTTAATGCATCCTTTGTTTTGTTAATGGTTGTGATTGGAACCAAAAGGTTCCCTTCCCAATCAGGGGAGAAAATAGTAATGGATGAATGGAGTGTTTTTGTTCATCACCAATGTAATCCAGCCTAATAAATTTGTATCAAGTTGAGAAAGTCATTTACCTTGCCAATTTTAATGTGTGAAGTTCAAATGTGTTGCAGTTTTTTTTTTTTTTTAATTTAACTCAGGGTGTCCGGATGGCTTACGCGCACCTCAACTAGTGGGGAATCCGACTAAAGCCCTTAGTCCGCATAAGATTTAACAGCATTTGGGAGGCTTCAACATGGACATCATAGGAAACAGCAAATTCCTAAGCCATACCTCTTGGATTAATGTGTTGTGAAGTTGCTACATCATCATACAATTTGAATGATGGTACGAGTCCATGAGATATTTATCTGATATGGTTAGGGGATATACACCTAATAAAAAGTCAACGCGGCTATGGGAACACCGCAAAGGGTACCCCAAATGCACACCAGCACATTCCGAATCATCCATCTCAGAAATCGACGTTCTAGATTCGTAATGTTCTCTTACTGGTCAAAGCTAACTTTGACCAGTGAGAAAGCATTTCAAATTCAGAGCGTCGAAAAATGTTTTTGGATGGTTAAAATGTGTTGTGCATTTGGGGTACGCGTGGTTGTAAACCCATCTCATTTTCCATAAAAAGTTGTGGTCAATTGTTTCTTTTTTTGGGGGTGTAGAAAGGCAAAAAATGTAGTTAAGTTTACGTGTATATGTATGACCTCCATTTTATAAAATTAGTGCACTATTTGAGGTTTAAGACCTCCAGATCATATGCACTGTTTGATACGTTTAAATATAGCCAAATTAAGCGCTATGTGCCAAACAATTGGGTTTTGCTAAATGAATCTTTTTTAGAGTAATTCATTCTGTATTATCTTTCCCTTGAAATGTTAGAATAAGTACCTAAAATGAAAGGAAAATTGATATTATAAAACACCCTCAATTACAATGTTATGGTATTGTTGAAAATATAAACCTCAATAATGGATGTTTTGGTATGGAATGAAAAAATCTCAAAAGAATTACTACTTGTTTTCCAAACATAGGAGGTAAATGTATCAAACAGTTGAGACACAGCCATTATTAAGGAGGAAGGGCCCTGCCTTTAATTCGGGTAGCGCCCTAAGCTCAAAAACATGGTCCGAGCCGTTCACTTTGTAGAAGTTGACGCTTACAATAGCTCCGTAGAAAATCAAGTTAATCGGACCTGAGCTACTGAGTTAACAAGCCATGGTTTTCTTCAGTAAATGAACAATAAATACAATTTCAAAAATACATAGCCAGCTTATTTGATTTGATTAGTAAGATTACAGATGTTCAATCGAGTTAATTTTTTACAGGGCTATTTTGCACGTTAAGTTCTACAAAGTGAACGACTCGGATAATGTCTTTGAGCGCGGAACACAATCCAGAACAAAGACACAGCAGCCTAGCCCCTAAATCCGATAATTAAGGATGCAAAACATGCGGACTCATTAAAGGTTTGGCACGGCTCGACTCGTTTAACAATGGAATTGAGGTAGAGCTTGAGTTTTATGTTTGTGTAGTAAACAAGCTAGCTCAACACTCCAAAACTCAGCTCAACTCGACTGGAAAGAACTCGGTCATTTTGCGGATGCTCATTTAGTAAATCAGTCGGAGTCAGCTTGTCAATGATTCGGCTTGTTTATAGACGATCCAAGCTCAAGCTTGAAATTTAGACTCGTTTAGTAAATAAGCCGAGCTCTGCTGTATTGTTCCGATTTGTTTATCTTTGTCAAAATAGTGGATTTTTTTGGGCTTTTTTTTAGGGTTAATGTGTTCCACCAGAGCATGGGTTGGCTTTGAATTGGGAAGTACCTCTGCCCCAACGGTCCACAAAAACAGAGAATCTGTGGATTGGTTCAAAAGCAGAAACATCAAACCATAGGACTCTACTTGCCAAAATTGAGCCCCAAGTAGAACATTAAATGCCTCCTCTGCATTGGATGATTGATTTCGAATTCCTAATCCGATTAGAATTCTATCTTCACTATATTTTCCCAATTCCAGAATCAAAAAACCCTAATTCGCCTCTCTTTTGGTCACAGAAGAACAATGGCTCCTCTCAAAGAAAAGAAACAAACCCATAATTCTCATCTCCCATCCTTCCCATCTTCCACTCACAAATTATCACTTCAAAAAACCCCACTCTTGATTTTACATCCCAGTGAAGAACAAGAAGAAGAAACCCACAAAGACTACTCTGTTTCATTCCTCAATCTTGAAGCCAAAAGGATCCACCGAACAAAAAACGCCATCACCCAACAGCTACGTAACAGCCGCTGTGTCGGTTCGTCTCACGGGTGGCTAGTCCTCTTAGATGGATGGGCGAACCCGTGTCTCTTCAATCCCTTTTCGTGCCATCGGATTTCGCTTCCTGCGAAAGAAACTCTTCCTCACGTAATCAGTGTTTCCGGATCAGCCGAGTATGGTTTCGATATCGAGTACATTCTTGGTGTTCGTAAATCACGTGTGAGTCGTTCAGTCACGGCAAAAGAGATACAAGAGTGTTTGATACTCAAAGCTATTCTTTCTTCCGACCCTTCTCATGGCAACGACAAGGACTATGTAGTCATGGCAATTTACGGGTGTGAAGCGAAAGTCGCGTTCTGTAAACATGGAGACAGCGTTTGGACCGATCTTGAAGGGAAAAAGGGGCCTTATTGCGATATCATATGCCACAAGAATCAGCTTTTTGCGCTGTCCGAGATCGGTTCAGTCGAATCATGGGATTTCAGCACTCCTTTGCTAGTCAAAACAATGGATTTCCATCCCTTCCATATTTTTCCCAAGAGAGAAACAGAAACTACTCTCTTGTACAACGACATAGATCGTTTTTCTTGCCAATGCTATTTAGTCGAATCGTGTGGTGATTGCCTGCTTGTTAAGAGGCATATTGGTGAGTTTGTTAGCGATGAAGGCGAGGCTGTTTGTGAGGCAGATCTTTTGAGCGATAAGTGCAGCCACCCTTTGGTTTACCCTTACAAGACTCTAGAGTTCACGGTTTACCGGCTCAATATCATTCAACGAACATGGGAAGAGGTGGAATCTTTAGGTGACTGCGCGCTGTTTGTGGGTGGAAACCACTCGATGTCATTATCTACCACCGCGGCTCAATATCCATCATCACATTGTCAGAGGAACTCAATTTATTTTACTGACGATTACTGGGACAGGATGAATGAGGACTACTCATATGGAGGTCATGATGTGGGAGTATTCAGCTTGGATGATAAGTGTGTTAAACCACTCAAGAATCTTGATCTGCCACAGAGAGTCGATCCACCACCCTTCTGGCTTGTTCCCAATATGTGACAGTGGATGCTACTCTTGTCTGTTGATTTATCCAATGTAAAACATTATAGATAGCTAGCCAAACTGTACATCAGTGGCATTCATGAGATCTTGGACACAATATTGTGGTAAGTTTTGTGGTAAGTTAGATTCATGAACTTGTAAAATATTACTTTGCACGTTTTTTGCTTTACATTCTCAAGCATTGAGTCTAATTTTGACATTTGTACTATTTGCAAAAGACATTCCGAATTCTGAAGTACCGAAAAAAAAAAAATTTTTTGCAAACCTGTAATCTAAGCGAAACCTTAGTTTATAACGATAATTTAAAGCATTCCCAGATTTCTGTTTGCTAGATCAAAGCCCAAACT
Source organism: Vaccinium vitis-idaea (assembly GCA_963854785.1). NCBI lineage: Eukaryota > Viridiplantae > Streptophyta > Magnoliopsida > Ericales > Ericaceae > Vaccinium > Vaccinium vitis-idaea. Next base: position 38,592,915 of record OY978215.1, read on the forward strand.
ACTCCCTGTGTCCTTTCCCAGTTTCCTTGAATGTATTGTGGTAGATTGTGTGGTAATGTCAAAGGGGAGTACAATTCCTGTTCTGGTGTGTGCAATATGTGATCATTGACTTAGCTCATCTAGTTTTTCTTCTATCTGGTGAGGGTTATAAGCCCTTGGTTTTGTGGAAGACTATTGTATGGATTTAAGGACCAGTTTTGTAATCCAATCAGCAACCATGCTAATGTCAGGTTAAACTATATTGGATTCAAGAACTTAATTTCGAACTTTTGCATTCTCAAGTTTGGGCTATTATTTGTCATGTGGAGTCTTTGGTGAGCCATGTTTGGAAAATGAAATTCGCGTTTGTGTTTTCTTTATCTCCCTTTAGCAAATTCTTTGCAAATTTATTATCTGGACACCTTAGTTTATTAAGCTTATTATAACATTACAAGATTTACGTCTGCTATATAAACCCCAAATGAGTCGTGTTGGCACTTTCAGCATTTCTGTGTTTTCTAATTTTGTAGTTCTTCATACCAGGCCCATCTCACTGGGGATGCTTGGGCCGAACACACGTGGGCTTTACCGATAGCCCACCATGTCCCTCGAAGCTCAACATGCTAGTCCAGTGTGATCCTGAGCTATTTGGGTTGGGCCAAGGCCTGACCCGGCCCGTGGTTGGAGATATTATCATGGTGGCATGTATCAAGCAACAGCGCTCGGCCACATGTCCACTGAACATCATCAGTGATGCCATTAACCTAAACGGTTACGGGTGACATCAGACAATCATTGTCACGCCCTCATTTTTACAAAACATAAATAAAGGAATTTCAACAATACATAAGTCAAATGATGAGATTTCCATAAATCCATCCCAAAAGGTTTCCATAAAATAAAGTACATCCTTAGCCCATTGGCTATCAAATGTTCGGGCACCCTTACCCCAAAGGTGAAATCAATAATATCCCATAAGTTATTACAAGTTCAACGTCAAAAAGATAGTGAAAAGATTAGAGTTACATTATCATTCCCCAAAAGAAAATTTAATGCATAGAAGATGAATAAAATAACTCCATAATTTACCCAAAAAAAAAAAAACAACTCCATGTCATGTATGCTCATCATCCAAGTCATGCATTCCAAACCATGCACGATCAAAGCTGGGTACCTGAAAAGGGATAAGGTGAGCACACGCGTTCGTAGGAGAACTATTCTACTAACGCTAGGTGTATGAATGTGATATATGCACATGAAACCATGATATGTCAAATGGATAAACCAATGTGAGTAACGGTAACCAAATTATTAGGGAAAGGATTTGGAGGCACCAAAGTACCCAAATGATTGTCAAGTATCCACCAACAAACCATATGTTCAAAATATTTCCCAAACACCACCAACATATCCATTTTCATTACACCCAACTATCCAAGTTGATCACACAAGTCTAAAATCAAGTTTACATATCGAGTTTCGACAAAACACAATGGATAGTTCAAAAATCTCATTTCTCAACTCTTTCATTGAAGAAAATCATCATTTCATTAATACTAGGGATTTAATCCCTCTGTCGGATTCTATAGGCTCCGCGTGCCCCTGCCGGGTTCTGTGGGCCCCGCGTGCCCCTGCCGGATTCCATAGGCTCTGCGTGCCTTTATAAAACAAAATTCGTCAAATGATGACATTGGTTTGAAACATCTCATTTCCCAATATTCTATTCAAAATCCATTTTCTCTAAGTTCATTCACCACTTCACACCTTTCAATAAAATGTGCTACGCACACACCCACACACGTTTTCTAAAAACCAACAAACGTTCTTGTGAAATAAGATGTCATATTTATTTATAAAACCATAGTTCTCGAGTCAAAACATGGTTGACAGTGATGCCAAAAGTCAATTTTATGAAGGAATAAGCGATCGAGGACCAAACGGACATCAAAGGGTGGCCGAAGACCACTCCAAAAACAGGGGCAGTGGCTGGAAATTACAGAGGCAGCAACATATGAACAGTAACAGTGAGGTTAACAATGTATCAATGATCAATGAGGTTAGCTATCCCTTTCAATGTAGACATACAAGATTTTCAGATTATTAGTTTTGTTCGGCAAAGTATTGGTTTCTTAATCTCGTACTCCATTTCCTATGATCCGACAACCCAAATAGAGCTCGAGGGTCTGATGCAGAAAATGACTCAACAAAAAATGCAAAATTCTGTAGTTTCTTGCTTGTAGATACCTTAGATGTGAAAAACATCCAGGATCCATACATGTTTCTGTTGAGTTTGGTAACTTCTTTGCATACTAAAGTGGCGTGTCTGTATATTTTCGCTGCATGAACTTGGCCTAAGCCCCTCAGTTCCAGTTCATGCTGTTCTCCATGACTAGATAAGGCAAACTGATGGGAAGCTCAGTTTCCTTGGTTCATCAAATTGTTACATGGTGTATCCAGCCGAACCCTTGCAAAGGCAAAACAAAAAGCTAAACATGCCGGTGAAAATATCTAGGAAGTTAACTTATATGCTCTTTCCAAAAGAAACGAGTGAGAAGGCATTCACAGAGCCGGGAGCTTTGATTCATTTTCAAGGGCTTGACTCGCTGGGAAGTTTGGACCCCTACAATTTGATTTTACTGAAGTATTGGCTCATCATTCGTTGCTAACAAGGAACTTGGCGCAGAATCTGCACATTCATACTGCTGTTTGTATGCAAGTGTATTCATTCGCATTGTATTTTCCTCTGTAATTAAAAAAAAAAGTGTATTTGCATTGGTTTCTCTCAGAAGTGCAATGAAAATTCCATTTTTCTTTTGGCCATTTGTTTCACTAGAATTAAGATATAGAGAATGGAAAAATACTGTGGTTTGTTGCATTTGGAGAAGTTCTAAGCCCACTGGAAAAAGGTAAGAGGAACGGCTACTAAGATTGTTGACACTAGATGATCCTGCAGGAAATGAATCTATTGCTTACACAAATGTGAAATATGAAATGTTGTCTCTAACCAAGGAAAAACATGAGATCTGTAACGAACGACGACCCAGCTGTTTAGATCGCCAATTGTCCTGATTACGAAACAGACCAAACAATGCAGGTCATCTCTCTCACATGCAGCGTCATATTGCATGGAGTGCAAATTTCTTCATCAAGGTGAGGGTGAACAAATTTGCACTCTACTGCATGTGGGGATGGAAACATTTACCTCCAAAGTCCCAACTTATATTGAATTAACAATCCAACATAGAGTTACTTTTATCAGTATCAACATCCAATTCCATGATCACAGGTTACAAACGATGATACGATGATACAATTCTGAAGCTACTACTTTCCCATGTGTTTGTAAGCCATCTGATGCCCATAGCTAACAAAATTTTGCTCAGTATGCAACAAGCTCAAAATCAAAGCATAAGAACTTCGTATAACTGATAAGCAACCTTTTGCACAAATGTTGGACTAGCATGCCCCACTTTCTCCAAGTAAAACTACATCATTTCTAGGTTTCAATCCCAAATTTTCCCATCAACTACAACACACATTACTTCAGAAATCGAAGACTAACTAAAAAAATCTAACACTAATGCTCTCCTCCGGCTCCTTCCAAAACTCCGGCTCTGGTTCCCTCGCAATCTGTGTAACATCAACAATGGCAAGTGGTCAATTATAGTTGATAATTTACTAGGTAGACAATGACATAAAAAACTACTAAAACACTAAGCCCAAGAAGAAGCTGACGGTCAATTGGTAGTCACTAGATAAACATACAACAATTCTGAGAGCAACGTCAAAACCCCAATAACAATAAAGCAACTGACATTAGAAAGGCTCGTGAAAAATCTTTACAATATCTAGCAACTGACATTAGAAAGGCTCATGAAAAATCAAATAGTTCAAACCTAAGAGCAAGCTCATTTTCCATTCTTCATACCACTAGATGGAAAATGTAAATTGAAGTAAAGAAAGCCCCTACCAAGAAACTTAGCCAATCTGCATAAAATCAGTTCAAAAAAAAATCTGCATAAACATAGTGATTCTAAACCTACCCTGGTTTACGCTAAAACATGTAGGAAAAATTCCATTTGCATTCCAATCTTCAACCCTTGCGTCAGTTAGGGATCCAAAACCTACCCTGATTTTATGTTTTTAAAAACACTAGGGTTTACAAATGAAAACAAAAAACAAAAAAAACTGGGGTTTAGATAACAAATTGAAACACACACACACATGATTGTTGGTGGTGGTTCGATTCTTCGATCGGGCCCTCTAGGGTTTCGATTTACATCAAACTGAAAAAGAAAAAGAGGGGTTTTTAAGATAGATCGAGAGACAGAAAAAAAGGGAGGGAGAGAGTGTGAGAGAGAGACCCAGTCCGGTGAGCATTTCGCGATCTGGGAGATGGGTTCGCCATAGTAGCCATTTTCTCTTTCTCTCTCTTCTCTCCTGTGGAACGCGTGAGATGAGAGGGGAGGATAAGACCCGAGTATCGACCCGCGAGTGCTTTTTACCCGCTTCCACAACCCGCGAATGTTTTAACGTTCATCTCTTATTAGAGCCGTTGGAAATCGAAGTCTGGATTTTTCACTTCTTCCAGTCACCTAGACTAGATGTGCACTGATCTGGGATATGTTTCGGAAATAACTCAAAATTGCCACCTAACACGGTTTAGGTATGCCGGGTTACACCCTCAACTATCCAACGATGATTCAAGTGTTCTAGAAAATATTCTGCGGGTGTAAAGATTCAGTTTTCGAAATGTTGACTCACTTTTGTGATCTCCGAGGTTATAAAATAAAATAGGAAGTTTTGTATATGAAAAGTGAGTCAAAAGCAGACCAAATTGAAGATCGTCAAAGCCACCCAGGCCAAAACACGTGCTAAGTGTCATGCGGCACTTCCTGTCACGACCCAAATTCAGCGGATTTGATTATCGTGACCAACCAGTGAGTCTGTCTCACCAAAGGCCTCTATCGTTACCGTCCTTTTTTTCCCCAAAAGAAAATAACTTGACATGTGCGGAAGCAACAATAAATTATTAGAGTCCTTTATTCATTATGTTAACGGCAAAGTGGGTTACTTTTTTTTATTTTTTTTATTCAATACGAGACCTCAAGCTTAATAATATAGGTATTTGGCCCGTTCTTCTATTTTCTGATTACCTGAAAATGCAAGATTGCAATAACATAAGCCACTGCTTGTGTGAGATTATGAATTATCGAAGTTACATGATCTACCATGGAATTTTTTTATAAAAAAAACTTTTTGTCAATGAACCAAAATTATGGCATGATCAATTTTTCATGACTTCAACTGTAACCAAAATTCACAAACACGTTTGTATATAACATAACATGCAATAAGCATATACGATATACCATCCAACGATTTCCGCCAGCTATGAGGGAGCGACCCCCAGTATAACATCTTGAATTGATCAATTCAGTTGGACACCTGGCTGTTCCCCTTTCCATTCCGCCCTTATAAGTTATAACACTGTTCCAATTGGTATCTTTAACGTCCCCCAGATTCAGGGACATTATTGAATCGAAAACGCATCAAGGATTTTGAGACTAAAAAAGCAACACAAGTGTGGAAATAGAGAGTTTTTTTTTTTTTTTTGCCTGACAAAAAGAAAGAACTTCATTAATCTTTGAAAGCAACAGAAGACAAACATCCTAACAAGGTTGGCACCTTTGCTAGTTCGGACAATCATATGGCATCCAAAGCCCTAGGAACACAGGGATGGCAAGAAGCTAACCCGTAGCAATGAAAATACAACACACAAAATGAGAACCATTTGTACATCGGGAAAACTGAATAAATGACATAGTATCCCAAGCTCCTAGCACCGACGATCAAAACCATCAATTGCCACAAGAACCAGCACCAACTTAGGCAGAAAATTCGCGGTCGATATAGTCTCAGGTCCCTCCTCAAAACCTTAGAATTCTTTCGAAAGTCTCTGAGAACCATACCTGACTTCACCAACCAAACCAGAAATGGAGAATTGAAGAAAACAGCTGAAACTGAAGCAGCATCAGTGGCATAGACTTCTCATCTTTAGTGGAAACAGCAGCAGCAACAGCATCGGATGTAGTGGACATCATCAACCGACAACCATATTCAGCTTAAGTAGGAGAACCTCAGGAGAGCTATCAGCAGCTAAAGTATCAACATATCTACAGCATTCGTCAATCTGCCCGAACAATACACGCCACAAACACACACCCCTGCACACAGACAAAACTAGTTAAATACAGGTTGAGTTTCTCTAATCCAGAGAACTTGCAGAAATACCAACCATCCTGTTGTAATTGCATTCAATTTTGCAACAATCATCTAAAGCAATAGCAGATAAACAAACCAAACTATTAGAGAGTTCGAGCTCGTTAAAGGTCATTCCAAATCAGATTGATAGGTAACCAAATAATGAAATGAAGCTTCAACACTTTTCTGAAGCTCCTTAAGTTTTAAAATCAAGCTCGAACAAGTTACTGCTCTGTTCTTTCATCAAGCTACTCAAGATCGGATCGGTAAAAGCTCGTGTGAGATGGGCTCCCCTATTTAACAAGCCAGCCTCAATAGATTTTCAAAGCTCGATAAGTTTTCAAACAATGTTTAAAAATCCACTGCTGGCCAGTTCAGCTCATTTATCAGCCATAAAAGCAAACAAATCACGACAAAATTTCAAGAGATTGGAAACATTTCCGTTCAAAAGCTTCCTCTTTTTTGTTGATAAGGGTAGGGATCAAAGTGACGGACATTGTAGAATGTAGACTAGGAAGTCAACGGAAGAGACTGACAGAAATTGAAACTCCAAAAACATCTTAACAATTTCAGCATAGCTCCACTGAATCAAGATAAAGCAGCATTCTTAACGAGTCTTAGGTGGAAAATGCATGCACCAAAATATAAAAACGTCATGCTTCGGGAACAAGCTTACTCGAACCTCGACGAATTCTTGGGACCAAATTCCCACCGTCCACTAATAGGAAGTTCGTTTAGATAAACTAGAATAGTCAAGTAAGCTTATATCTCCACATTAAATGACACTTCCATTACATATTTGTGCAAAAGGACTAATTACTTCAACAGTCTCGAATACTAATTTTAATTAAAATGCATCTCATAATCACCTGAAATTGAAATCAACTTTGAATGATGAATCAACCAGTATCACGCACTATGAATCAGGCCCTGTTTTGTTATCTCTCGGCACAAGATTTTGGATCAATTTCAGAAAAACGGTATCCCCACCATCAACCGAGAGTAAATCCACCAATATGGACATGGTAGATGCATCTGCTGAGAACTTCCTATTGATCATTTCTTGGAGAAGTACCGTAACCTTGTGTTTATCTCCTCTCTTCAGGAACGCCCGAACCACAATATTATAAGCGACATCATTTGGTTGGCACCCATCTCTCTCCATTCGCAAGAGTAACTCCTCAGCTTCATCCAGCAAGGTCTCCTCACAAAGTCCACCAATCATTGCAGTGTAAATCCAGACATTGGGTTTCAAACCTTTTACTGAAAGGGAACTAAAAAGTTTCCTTGCATATTCGATTTTCCCAGCTTTGCACATGCCATTTATGAGGATACCGTAAACAACAATATTAGGAGTTATACCGTGATCTTGCATTGAACGAAACACCTCTACTGCCTTCACGATTTCATAGTTCTTGAAGAAGCCGTCTAACAAAACTGCATAAGTTAAAATGTCGGGATTTTGACGTCTACGAATCATCTCGTGAAAAAAATTATCTGCATCATCGCACCTCCCTAAGGTAAACAGCCCCTTTAATAAAGTGGTGTAAGTGATAGTACTAGGTTCTAACCCTCTATAAGCCATTTCTCGAAAGAGATGCATGGCTTCGTCCATATTCTTCCTCTTGCAGTATCCATTGACCAAAATATTATAGCTACAAATGCTAGGCTCCATACCCTTATCCGCCAAGGAGTTGAGCACTTGTCTTGCTTTGTTCATGTGTCCTTGCAAACAATATCCATCCATAAGTGCATTGTAAGTGACTACATTGGGTTCCTCACCTCTTCGAATCATGATCGCGAGTATAACTTCTGCTTCTTCAATCTTTCCCTCTTTACAAAATGCATCCACCAACATAGTATATGTTATAACATTTGGAACAATGTTTTGCTCTATCATGTGGCTCAATATTCTTGTGGCATCCATCCATCGACCTGATTTGCATAACCCGTCGACCAAAGAGGTATAGGTAACCACGTTTGGCGTAACATCCCACTCTCTCATCTCTATTAAGAGCCTCAAAGCATCATCTGCATTTCCATCCTTACACAGGGTGTCGATAATTGTGTTATACATCACAACATCAGGCTTAAAGTTCCATTTTTGCATACTCCTTACCAACTGTACAGCCATTGTAGTGTTTCCAAGTTTACAAAGCCCGTTTATGATGGTCCCATACATAACCTCATCAGCTATAATGTCTCCATATTTTATCAACCTTAGGAACAATTTCACCCCGTCAACAATGTTATCTTGTAAAATATACCCATTTATCAGAGTGTTGAAGGCAACCACATTCGCTTTGAAACCACATTTGAAGAAGATACCTAAGATAGCAAACGCAAAATCAACTCGATTCACGCGGCAAAAGCAATTGATCAAAATAACCAACGTATACTCGTCAATTGGAATTCCCAGCTCACGTATTTCTCTAAACAAAGAGATTACTATTGAATATTGCTTCATCCTGGCAATAGCAGTTAACAGTTGACAAAAATTGATCACAGAAAGATGAGATCGAATTTGGACCATTCGATGGAACAAACTAAGAGCATGGTCGAGCTTATCGAAACCCAATTTGTGTTTTCCGAACAACAATTTCTGTATTTGAGTTGGACCCATTTTAGCTACAGAATCAGGAGTAAAAGGGTTTCTTGGAATTTGGGTGTGAAATAACGCTATATCAGCTAACAATGGTTTAAAGTTGAGGGAAGGAAGAAGAGAGGTACCTTTTCTTATGTAATTTTGAGCCATTATTTTAGGGCTGAAAATCAAAACAACAGCAGCCATTCAACGCATCTTCCTCGTTGAACCCGTTTTACCAAAGCGAACAAAGGGGGGTAATGACTGACCGACCATAATGTGTTTCGAAGTTGTGGGATGTAAGGGCAAAGAGGGATAATTTCACTTTTGTCCCATATACTTTCCTTAATTTATATTACATCCCTAACCTGATTCATCATGTAGACATGTACTAGTATATTAATACGAAAAAGATTACAACTAAAACAACAAAATATTACATCCGTCCCGATTTATTGGTTCCTTTTAGGAATTTCAAATTTAGGAGAAAATAATCATTATATTTGCCATTCTTTTTCTTTTCTTTGTTTACCCTTCAAAATATCAGCATTACATGTACTTATTCTTAAAAAGAAAGAGTAAAAGTAAAATTTCATTAGCTAATGCTCCTTAGCTTTCAATTGGGACAATAAATTTACGACAACAGAAAGTATTGTTTGAAACCAAAGATTGGAGACGGAGGGAGTAAAAAAAAAAAATCCAATAAAAAATTCTAACGGCGATGCTAGAACCAGGAGGTGAACCTATTCAATACTTTCTCCATCCCAATTTTATTGGTCAATTTTTGAAATTCCAACTTATAAGGGAAACATCATTATTGTATTTGTCATACTTTTTTTTTTTCTTCTTTTATTCTTCAAAAACATTATCATTACATGTACTTACTTTCAAAAAGTGAGGTTAAAGGGTAAACTTAACACTTTTTTTCCTATTACTTTTGAAATTGGACAATCTTTTTTGGACAATAAAAATTACCATTTTGGAGCTAATTATTCTTAATATTACGAAGCTTGAATTGAAACTTTCTGATTATAATAGGAATTCACAAATACATTTAATAGTATTGGCCTGAATACTAGGTTGCTCAAGGGAGAAAACAAAAACAAGTCAAAGAAACATACTATCCACGAAGGCGATTGAGGGACATAATGACATTTCCAGTAGTTACTCCTAAACATGGTTTAAAAAACCAGAAACTTGCTTTTAGGAAAGCAAATGTGAACAAAAAATGGCTATTCGTTTCCTCCAAATGGGTGGGAGTTAAATACAGAATCACCTGAACTGTAAGCTAGTGAATGACGGAGTTCATATTATCTGAGAGAAGTTAGAGGAGAAACAAGTAGAATTTCAATCTCTGTGATTTTCGCTGAAGTGCGCAAAAGCTGACATAGCCAAAACTTAGAAAGGCTAGAACTGCAATCGAAAATTACTAGAAGCATCAGAGAAAATCATCCTTGATTAGGCACCATCTGAGACAAATGCATGACCCTACGGATGCCCCGTGCCTCCTTTTTGATAGACAACAGAACTTGTAACTGCAAGTATGCGTCCTAGTGATGACAGATAACATATAAATTGAATCTAACACTAGAAATGTACCATTTTAAACTTCGGATGTTAACACTAAAAGCTTAGTAAACAATTATGTATACCATTTTAAACTTTGGTTTTAGAATGAATCCGAAATTCCACGTCTCAAGACACACAAACTACCAATATCCCAAGCCAAAAATCAATTGAACTCCACAAGTGTAATTGATTCTGCTACTATACCATATGATCTATCGGCAAACAAGGAAAGCATTGTATTTTGAAAATAATTGTTTCTCGCATAAGATTACAGGAAGTCATTCAATCACTGGAATGAAATTACCCCAGGTATATTAAATTTCAAGGGATTTGGTTCCTAGTAATCATATTCATATTTTAACTCAAGAAAAATCCTAGGAATTTGACTCCCAACAATCATATAGTACATATCCCTAATAAGGATTCCGGTTATTCAAACGTAGCCGTATTGATTTTGATATGAGTAAGCAAACCAAAACATAGATTTTCTTCAAACAAGCACTTCATTTTCTAACCAAAAGTAAAACGAATTTTCTTTTAATTTCTCTTCTCTGAGAAAATTAATGGTCAAAAACATCGTAAAAGAAGGCAAGAAAAGAGCTCAAACCAATCTTTAATAAGTATCATGTGTTATCTAAAAAAGGACAAGGGAGTTAGCACAATCAAGTATCAAGTAGCAAACCAACGTTTGACTACATTGGATTCAAACTCTTATAACCTAGATGTAAACCGGATCTATTACAACATGCATGAATCAAAACAATCACAACTCTCGCATTTGTACAAATCATTTTGACCAATTCATTCCATCCTCGTCGAACGACATACTCTCATTGCTGCATATTATCAATGCCCGGTTGAGACCGTGACTCTAAGAAGGGTCTCAGTACGGTGGAGAAGATGAGAAAAGGCTCAGCCATCGCACCATTTCCATAATCACCGCAAGCTTGCCTCTTCGACACTGGTGGGACGAGCGTAATCCCCAACTCATCAATTAGCATAAGATGTCGTTCAGTGAATGGATTGTTCCACGTGAAGGTGTTCATGGGTGGGCAACAAAGAGTGGTTTTGTGTAGTCACTAGTCCCACGCTCTCACAATGCAAGTTAGCAAGTTGTCGAGCAAGTCAACCCTCCAGCAATCTACAATAGTACAAGAAGAAAGTTCTAATCACACCAATCACATCAGACATAACAGTAACAGCTTCGAAGAAAACTTGGGATGAACAAACTAAGTCAATCCCTACAATAAGGCATGCCACAGAAATCTTGTTATACATGCATATTTGTAGTCATTCAACCAATGCCTTGACTGAAATATATAGGTGCAAGGATGTACAGTAGTAGTTACTCATAACCTTATGGGTGAAATTGCCACGACAAGAATATGAATCTACGAACTTCTAACCGACAATTCAGTAGATAACATCTAGCAAGCTGAACTAAAAAATGTCAGCACGCAAAAGAAAAAGAAAACATACTGAGACTTGGTAAGCGAATTGAGAGAACCCGTAATGAATGAAACCTGGTAGTCAATAGTCTCTGGTTTCGAGTCTTGTCGTCGATGTCTCTCCTAATTTTGTCCTCATGTGAAATTGAGAAAACTTTTAATACAACGGATATTTGTAATGATTCTGATGGGACCTACACATGCAACGGACCCACGTCAAACTATGGTGGGTGGTGGAAGCTATGGATCTTTGGTCACTTTTCAAAATCTTTTGCGAGTCTGAAACTCCTATAATCAGGCCCAGGCAGAGGCGGACTCACTTGGGGGCACGTGCCCCCCTTCAAAAAAAAAATATCAATTATGCCCCTTTATATTTTTGAGTAATTGTATGAATAACAAATAAAATTCAAACACGCCACTTGTACATAACTTGAGAATAATGAAATCTATCTCATTTTATGCATCAATCCATGATGTTTGATTTACGATTGTCAATTTAGAAATTGTCAATGTAGTTGGGGTACTTACTTCTTTCTTAATAGTAACAAAAATAAGTAGGAAACTCACGGAACCATCTCATTCCCAAAAATAGGCATATGCCACAAACATTGGTCCTTATACATATGCACCTATTTCACCAATAGAATATCCTCCTTGAAAATTTGGGTTGTGCCAAATCTGTAACATATCTCAAGTCAACTAATCACCATTGCATAATGAGACGAATATTTAATAACAAAATTTAAATTTTGGGTCGCGTGAAAGCACCCAACCAGTACAAAAACATTGTCAATTTTTATTTAGCCTTTTTGAGTGGTAGCAAACCAAAGAATTACCAATTCTGTAAAACAATAGGAGATGAACTCCAGTTTTATTTTCCTGTAAGATACATATGATAACAATCACTGTTGTTTAAATCACAAAACCAGCTTCAAATCCTATCCAGTGCGGGGGACCCTTGTAACGGCGCCGTCTTCATTAACCCAAACCCACACCCTAGTGCAATCAAAATTCAGAATAACAGAGGATCCTTCCTCCACGATCTGGGCATTAACCAGAGGATTCTCTCTCTCAATTGTTGCTGCAGCCGTTTCTCCTTGGACCCCCACGAGCTCGGGCCATGAACTCTTACCTGCATTTTTACCATATATATTCAGGATTAGCTAATGCAACTATACAATCTTACGCTCCGTTTCTTTCGGGGAAAAAATTCCAAAGAGAGGTGGTGAAATCGATCGTACCGAGAGAGGAATTTCTTTGTTTTTTTTTTTTTGCTTGCGACCTTGAAAAGAAAGCAGTGGTGGCCAAGTGGCGGCAGCATCAGTGGTGCTAAGTTTCAGTTAAAATCAAATAATTTTTCTTTTAACCATGCAAAACATTATTTGTTGAATTTGGTCTTCGGCACATCAAGGACTAAAAAATGCATAATGTTTTCCGAAGAAATCATTTTTACCGAATCAGACAAAGCGTTAGCTAACTTAGCAGCTCTAAAAGATATAATCTTTACCTTCACATGAGGACGACATTTTTTATATTCGGGTTCGTTAGATCTTCTTGTGTTGCCTTTGTCTTAGTGATCCATATGTAGTTGCAATGAATGGAGTATTTATAGATGAGGATTCTGAATTTTGGATCATGATCACCTTTCTGGGTGGCGATTTTTGACTTTGTAGCTATCATATACATTCCAATAATTTGCGTAACTCAGTTGTTCATATCTTCCAAGCCCATTTTAGCGGCTGTTTGGTTGCCACATTAGACTAGCACACCCTTTTGATCAAATATTATTACATGGGCAAACTCATCCCCAGGGATATTTGATCACATGGTCAATTTGAGTTAGCTTGAAGTCAGAGTTTGTCTTTTCACAATCCAAACCAAGCCATAAGTCTCAATCAATTGGGGCTGGCTACATGAATCTGTTTACTATATTGAGCTTTGTCAAGGGCATCGTATTCTGTGATATACAAAAACCTTGATCCTTTTGAACTACAACCTCTAGAGTTAATTTTGACTGTTTATCTCATCAAAAAACAGCGTGATCCTCTGCTATGGCTTCTGTTAATATTCAAAACATATCGTAGATGTTTGAACATGGTTGTATACACATCTGAATTTACCTGTATAAACCAGCTTCAAAAAGGTTGCCGAATCTCCATACTTTCTTGATCAAACAAGACCAAGGTGCTGCTTGTGATCTGATTGATTAATCTTGGCAGGTTGCTCAAGGGAAAACATAAACAAATAAAAGGAACATCCCATGCACAAAGACGATCGAGGGACACCATATTTGGGAGTAACGTCTGGAATGTAAACCAGTGAATGATATCATAATCTAAGAGAAGTCCGAGAAATCCGAGCAGAAACAAAATACATTACCACAAGTGGAATTTCAATCTCTGAGATTTCCCTAAAATGCGCAAAAGCTAACATAGACAAAACTTAGAAAGCCTAAGAACTGCCGTCGGTTTGCTTTAAATGACTCGAAGCATCATAAAAAAGCGTACCCGATTTTGGACCATCTGAGATGAATGAATACTAAAAACTAGTAAACAAGTACATATGTCATTTTGTACTTTGGTTTTAGAATGCTACCGGAATTCCATGTTCCAAGAGATATAAACTACCAATATCCCATGGAAAAAAACATCTACATGATCTATCAGAAAACAGGGAAAGTTTCGTGTGGTGGGGTAGGTTTTCACCTTAGGAAAGCAAGCCACCGAAAGTCGCGCTGAGTAGGGTTCCGGCGAGAGCACCTGCAAGACTCAAAGAACGTCAGGCTACCCGGCCGGGGTTTGGCCGGAATACCCCTCCGATGCTTATGTCAGAGACTGAATATATTTGAAGAGAGGAAACTAGGGTTTTGAGAATATGATTGTGTGTACCTTTAGTTCAGGGTGAAACCCCCTTTTATAGGCTCTCTTCACTTGGCATCCAAGATACCTAGTCCGTCCGGGATACACTCGTATCCCTAAATCTCCGGAGCTTCGCCTTTATCGGGATACTTGATGATGCTTATCAAGGTAACTTCCCCGATTAGGGCGGACTGCAATCTCCACTAAATCTCCGTATCCAGAGCTCCGCTTTTATCGGGATACTTGATGATGCTCATCAAGGTAGCTTCCCCGATTAGGGCGGACTGCTATCTCGAGTAGATCTATCAAGCATCTTCTAGAATCACCTCTACGCCGCCCGGACTTTTGCTCCGCCCATTGGGACGGTCCATCCCAACCGGGCCTAGTCCGTCCAGGTCACGCTCCGTTCTAGCTCGCTCCGCTAGTTCGATCCAATTACTTCGGGGGCCTAAAATCCGGCCCACCTCATTTGCCCCCCAGCCTTTGGCACCGTGACCACAAGGCTAGGTGGTAAAGGATGTTTTTTCCAACCTTGTTAGGTCAAGCCCATTCTTTTTATCGGTCAAATCCAACCGAGTAGAATTTGCAATCACATACTTTTTGCACGCCGCACTCCGAAAAATATGCCAAATACAGTAAAAATAAATTTATCCAGCCAAGTCCAGCCATTTTATTTTCAATAGATTTTGTTAGCGTTTTTTTTTTTGCGCTTGGACGTGGAGAGTGCGAGGTGCTCTTCACAGCTTCACCTTCTCTTGGTAGCTTCCTTGTGAAGCCCCTAGGCTCTCCGTTGCAGCTTCCCATAAGCTTGGCCCCACCATAAAATTTTAATTTATCCAACCGGTTATTGAGGAGTATGCAAAAATGGAACTATAGGCCTACTGTTGTGATGTATAGCATAGTCATCGACAACCTTTGTATTGGAGATGAAAGGCTGGGATATTACGCCTAATGTGGTCACCTACACCTCTTTGATTCAGGGCTTATGCAACTCAGGACGATGGGAGGATGCCACAAGAATGTTGAAAGACATGATAGAGCAAAGCATTTTCCCTAATTTTGTAACCTTTAGTATGTTGGTGGATGCATATTGCTAGGATGGAATGATCGAGGAAGCCGAGGGCATACTCGAGATCATGATTCAAAGAGGTGAGAAACCCAATATTTTCACTTATAATGCATTGATGGATGGATATTGTTTGCAAGGCCGCAAGAAGAAAGCAAACGAAGTGTTCAACCCCCTGGTGGACAGGGACATTCAGCCTGATATCCTCAGTTATAACATATTGATCAATGGCTATTGCAAGACGAATATAGACGAGGGTTGAAACCTGTTACCGCTACTTACAACACTTTGTTAAAGGGGCTGCTACAAGTAGGGAGATGTGATGCAGCAAATAACGTATCTAATGAGATGATGCTTACAGGTCCGAATCCTGACATTTTTACTTTCTCAATCTTCTTAGATCACTTGTTTACGAAACAAGAAATTGGCAAGGCAATAGAGGTGTTCCGTTCCATGGAAGATCAGGGAATAGTTCCTAGTATTTTTGTTTATAATATTGTTATTGATGGTATGTGCAAAGCTGGGAAACTTGAAGATGCTCGGAAACTATTTAGTTGCCTTTCGTCTAAAGGTTTGAGACCTGATGTTAAGACGTACAATACATTAATTGGTGGACTTTGTAAGGCAGCCTTGCTGGACGAAGCTGAGGAGTTACTCAAACGCATAGATGCAAATGGTTCTCCACCCGAAGATATCACTTATAGTATACTTGTTCAAGCATTCCTCAATAGAGGTGATAGAGATAAGGTTGTGATATTTCTACAACAAATGATCAATCAGATCTTGTTAGTAGATGCATCTACTATGTCCATGCTATTTGGGTGATGGTGAGGATGAGGAAATTTTTAGAATGATTCAGAAACTCGTGCCAAGGGATAAAAAAGTGTCTTGAATTGTAAGGAATTATTTCAGGTTGTCAAAGATGGATACTTAACCATGTTTGGGATGGCTAGGCGTCCTCGTGTAGTAGTACTAGTTCTTTGAACGAAAGGGAATGGTCTAGACAAGATTGGCATGTGACTGACTCCTTGTCATTATTTCAGCAAATGGAACAAGCAGAAAAGATTGTAAAATCCAAACTGCTGAAAGAGGTGGTAAGGATGTTTTCAGTAGTTTTATCTCCAAAGGGGTGCAGAATTGTATGGAATTATCAATCATTATAGATGTACGATGTCAAGAAGGATAGATGGATGTTCAGGGATGCTAAAAAATGTTAAGAATTCTTCAAAATAATTACAAAAGTATTTAGTATCAGTAACAAATTATCTTAGTTAGCAATGAAAATACTCGTTAAAGTGTGTACCATAAAGGTATAGGGGCTACATATGCGTTCCACAATCTCACAAAACATGCAATACACAATATTTCGGATATCTTACGCTCCTGGTATTTTGTCATTGTTTTTGTTTTTTCCTTTTTCCCTACACTTTATACATCAGTGGAGATTGGAGAGTTAGAAGGTGAATCACTGGGTTAACAATGAAAGTGGGTTCTACTTCTCTTCATAGACTCAGAACCTCAAACTGGTCGCTTAGAAGCCTCGGGGTACTACTACCATATGGACTAAGAGCTGCATCCTTTAGTCATTGTTTTTCCGGTGGAGTTTTTCATATATATAGTACTTCAATAAATAATCCGACCAATCAAAAGGGAATCATCTAGACTATTAATTAGAGATCGGGACACACACGGTAGGTGTGCAAGTCGAATTTTCATAAAAATACACACAAAAGGTCAAAAAATAACTCATAACCTATTGTTCATTTTTTAATCCAAATTAAACCACTACACTGGGTATATGCGGCCAGGAAAAACTGTCATCCAAATGTTACGCATCAAGAAAAAAATGAAGTTGCAAATCAAACCAAGCCTTGGTTCCCAGTCAATTGATCCTCTCGCGATCATGTCATCGTCCAAAATTACTACGACTCCTCATCAACGTTTCCATGATTGAGCAAATGAAGGAATACTGCAGGTATATATATTGACTAGCGGATATCTGATGTGGCACAAACAAAAGAAAGGGAAAAATTCAAAAACACCCCCATACTTTGACTTCAATGTCTAATAGGCACCCAAATTTTCAAAATTGTCAATTTCACTCCTGAACTACCATTCCGTTATCAATTTCCCTCCTGCCGTCCCAATCTGTCACTTACTTAACGGGGGACGCTCAGTTGGAGGAAAACGGAGAAAAAAAACGTTAGGGGGTTACTTTTTGGAGAGAAACGCATCTGATGTGTATATACCCTACCCTAGTCTCTCTCTCTCTCTCTCTCTCTCTCTCTCTCTCTCTCTCTCTCTCTCTCTCTCTCTCTCTCTCTCTCTCTCTCTCTCCACTTTTTACACTCCTTTACACTCCTCTCTTTCCACTTTTTACAGTGGTCTCCACCTCCCCTGCGAAAAACGACACTTAGGATTTCCCAACAACCACGATTAGTGCTAATCCACTGCTATTAGGGCTAATCCATGTTGGTAATTGGAGATGGGTTGGCGCGTGAGACCCAATGGTGGTCCTCCTCCTTCGTACGGTATGTCTTCATACTCTCTTCTTTACCACTTTACCATTACTCTTGAGAAGATTTTTTGGACCCAGAAGTCCATTATTTTGATTATGAATGCTTTGAAAACTGTATTCACCATTTTACTAATGAAGGTCAAAAAGGTTTACATTTTCTAATGCAATAATTTAGGGTTTTTTGCATTGGGTTTGTTACTGGACTTGTCTTCCATTTCCTATACTTTAATAGCACCACTAACCACCACTTTGTGATTAGCTTATTCCTAAAGTGGTAGTTAAGTTGGTTTGCATGTGTTTTGTTTGTTGTCTGATTGTTGTAGATCGTTGTCTACCCCACTTCTCAATAAGAATGTATTATGGTGGTAGGATAGAGGGTACTAAATATGTGGAGGGGTCGTATGGGTGGATTGACTTTTGTGAGGAGGATGAGTTAAACATTATTGAGCTTTGTAGCATGGTTGTTGAACTTTAAAAAAATTGTAGTAATGATTACTACATCATGGTTAATGGGAAGTTTTCTTTGATTAAGACAGACAGTGATGCCCTTAGAATGTGTCAGTTGGTGGATACAAGTAGGGTGGTGGATTTGTATGCAACGTCCAACATTGTTGAGGTGGATGTAGTACCCACCCAATGTAGTCAAAACAAGAGGAAGGGTAGTCAAGTCAAGAAGAGTTGCAAGGCAACCAATAGTAAGGCCAGTCATGAAAGTAATGTGAAAGCAACCAGGGCTAAGCGTAAGGATAAAGACAGTCTTGAAAGTAATGTGAAAGCAAGTAGGGCTAATCTAACCAAAACCACTGACAGTCATGCAAGTAATGTGAAAGCAAGCAAGGCTAAGGGTAAGGATAAAGTCAGTGATGTAGTTGAAGTAGAAGCTGAGGATCATGATACAGATGACTATGACCCAAACTCCATGTCTTGTGATTCTGATTATGAAGAATTTTATGACAGTGATGAGTTAATTGAGGATGATGATACTTTGATAATAATGTGGAGCAAGAGATAGATGAAGGTGATTGGAATGCCACTAACGCTGGGAATGCAACTGGTGTTGGGAATGCCACTGAACCTGCAGTAGGGGAGGATGAGTTAGCAGACTTTGAGGAGTTCTCAGATGATAGTGATGAGTTGGACAGCATGAGCAGTTCAACAGCTTCAGATGAGGAAGGTACCAGAAGGAAACAGAGGAAAATAAAACACAAAATCTTTAATGAGAAAACAAACATGTTGAACCCTGTTTTCTCTGTTGGTATGGATTTCAAAACACATGTGGTTTTTAGGGATGCAGTGAAAGAGCATTCTATAAAGCTTGGTAAGAAAATAATTTTCATTAAGAATGACACCAAGAAGATCAGTGTTATGTGTACATCTAAAAAGGATTGCCCATGGTATATTTATGCATCATTTGTGAAGGGAGAGGGCGTTTTTAGGGTGAAACATTACATTGGTACACATAATTGCACTAGGTCATACAATGTTCCACATGTTAGTACCAATTGGATAGTTAGGAGGTATTGTGGGAGGATTGGCCAAAACCCCACATGGCCAATTCAATCTTTAGCTGACACCATTGAGGGTAAACACACAGTGAATATGGATAAGCAGAAAGTGTTTAGAGCAAGGAGGAAATCACTTGCCATTCTTAATGGAAATGGAGCACAACAGTTTGGGGAATTGTTTGGGTATATTGTTGAGGTCAAGCCTACAAATCCTGGGACAACAATCAAGGTAATGACCAAGGCAGTGCCTGGATCAGATAATGAGGTGAAGTTCAAGAGGATGTACCTTTGTTGGGGTTCATTGATGCCCATTTTGTGATTCCCATCTGTGGCTATGTCATATAAACTAGTAGGATATGGCTATGTGATGCCCATTTTGTGGCTACGTGATGGCCGTTTTGCAAAGCACAGGAATTTGTAATGCCAATGTAAGGGCTCTGTTTTTTTGTACCCATACAATGTTTATATGCTATGGCAGACCATTTTGTGACTTTTGTTTATTCATATTTCAGCTTGAAAGATTGTTTCATTGCCATGTTCAAACTGATAGAGAGGAGATGAAAGGATTCCATGAAACCCATTTTTCATTCACCAAAACCATTACACTACACATCCATCGATGCATACTAATACATGGCAAAAGGATGCAAACATCCAAAACCCAGGGGTCCCAACATTACACCCTAAAACACACACCTAGCCTAGCCGAAATGGGTTTCTTTCAGGGGTCTAAAAAATCAAATACAAATCATCCACATTACAATAACTGCAACCACCACCCAAGCTGCAGCAACATAGAACTTCATCTTCCTCTCTCTAGCCTTGGTTCTTGCAAGCTCCATCTCCAACATATTGACCCTCCTAAACAGCCCTGGAATGATTTGAACAACCCTTCTACACATGGGGGGGGGGGGGGGGGGGGGGCACCCAACCACCAAATTCGTTGCAATCAGAGTTCGTGCAGCTCAGAAACCTCCTATCTGGATTCTTGTCTGTCCAAGATGTTTTTATGACCTTCTGGGTTCCACAATGGATGCAGAGGTAGTCCTCCTCATGCAGTCTGCCAATGTTGTTGTCGCAGCTCATTGTGGAAGAGGGAGAATGCAGAATGGTGAACAAGAGATGAAGAATAGAGAAAAAGATGGGAAAGGAGGAAAGATAGATAATGGAGAAGAAGAAGGGAAGGAGATGCTTTGTTTTATACTGTGGAGGGAAAAGGGGGGACCAAATAAGGCTTTTACATTTTCTCTCCTAAATTGGGAAGAGAGAGAGAGAGAGAGAGAGAGAGAGAGAGAGAGAGAGAGAGAGAGAGTAGGGTAGAGTTTTATACACATCAGATGCGTTTCCCTCCATAAAGTAACCCCCTAACGTTTTTTTGCTCCGTTTTCCTCCAACTCAGCGTCCCCATTTAAGTAAGTGACAGATTGGGACGGCAGGAGGGAAATTGATAACGGAATGGTAGTTCAGGAGTGAAATTGATAATTTTGAAAGTTTGCGTGCCTATTAGATATTGAAGTCAAAGTATGGGGGTGTTTTTGAATTTTTCCCCAAAAGAAATGATTACAATATGCTCAAAATACGTTCTTTTGCCAAGCATTTTTGCAAGCTACGCCCGTCCAAAAAATACAGCAACGGATATACATAATTCTTTACATTTCAGATCCCGCTTGTCTTGACGAACCAATAATCCACAAGAATTTATACTACAGTAGTCTTTGCAATAGATAGTTACAACTCCAGAAAGGGAAATCTGCTGAAATGTTTCTTACATAGAAAGCACTCTGGATCCGTTGTCCCCATTTGGTGTCCTACCCCTACCTTTTGTCATGCGGCACACTAAAACCCTTTGGTTTTTTTTTTTTTTTTTTTTTGGTTTTTTAATAGGAAAACCCATTACCGTTAGAATACTTTTTCTTCTGTTATATTATACCTTTCTCAGTTTGGCCCCACCCTTTTCACTCCTTTTCAGAAAAAACAAATGCCCTTTCCTCCATTATAGTATACCTTTCTCTATAAACCAAACCAAAGGGCCCAGCCTTTCCACCAAAAGGGCTGGAGGTTTTTAGGGTTGATAGTTAGAGAGTGAAACAAAGCATGGAGAATCAAGGCAAAGGCTAGTCTTCTCCCATCTCGTGTGAGGTAAGTCATATTTTGAATTAGATCATTTGTTTAGAATCATATTAACGACTGTAAATTCACCACGAACGGTTGTATTGGGATGAATCTGGAGGTGGGTTTTGCTTAAAGAGGACAAAACTTTTGCTTAAATTTTTACAATATTCAATTCTCATGTAAACCCACCTGTTATCAACTCCTTTGGGTCTCTCCATACGGAACTTTATTGTAGAGTCTAGAAACAGAGCCATGAATTTCACTTGAGGGAGGCGATAATGTAGCGAGACAAAAATTCCAAATAAACATGCATAATAATATGAATGTATTAAAACTAAAAAAAAGTTCAAAAAACAACAATAGCCTCTTTGGCGACTGGTTAGTGGTCAAGGTCTAAGACTTAAAAGTTTAGTCCCGCTTAAAGTTTCTGGCTCGAAATCTTTTAGGTGTTGACAGCCCCTTTGGGGCAAGTCCATACAGAACTCTCTGCTCCGACTTTAATGGGGCTTCACGCAAATGGACAGTGAAATTGAAACCCTTAAATCAATTGAGGTGTGCGTAAGCTGACCAGGTTATAAAAAAACTCGAGCGTGGTATTTGGTTTGGCTCCTGCACTCCTACTACTCCCTCCATTCCATATTGTTTGCCCCCTATGGGAGTGCACGCATTTTGCACGCAAAAAATAATGTACAAGCATTAAATTTTGTTCAACAAGCTTTACACCAATTTAAAGATCTCATTGAGAAGAAAAAATTGGTGTAATTTTTTTTCGAAAAAAAGTTCTCATAAACACATTATTTTTTGTGTGCAAAATGCACGCATTTCCGTAGGGGGCAAACAATATAGAACAGAGGGAGTATTATTTATTTTTTATTTTTTACGACGGAGAAATAGCCCCACAACCACGCCCTTTGGACCCAACTGCACAACCCAAACCTCCAAGGAAACTAGCGCAGCCATACCGCCATGGCCCCTCCACTTACGTTCAGGGTACTCAACCAGCGGAGAATTGAACCCCAAGACCTTGAGGAGTTCTCCCAAGGCCTGGCATCCGCCCGTTCCATTGGGGCAACTCCGGCTGTGTTCTTCCTATTTTTAGTACGTACACTTTGGGATTATTTTGTACAACTACGGAAGAGTGGACCCCATAAATCAGGTCAAATTCATAATTCTTCATCCGACATTGACTAGATGGAAGATAATCCAGAGAAGGGATGTTAACCAGTCACCCATATGGATACATAGTCCACCCTTGTCTTATCCCGTTCTTAATTCTAAGCAAGACCACAAGAACCGAACCGAGTTTTGATGTGTTTGAGTAAGACTATGTACAACCGAACCAAGTTCTATATCATTTTCGACAAATATATTTCCTTTTCTTTTTGCCTTTTTGGTAATGTTGCTGGCCTGCTAGCTACGTCTGCTTGTGTCCCTTGTCTCCTCCCTTGATCCTCCCTTAGTCCCTTGTCTCCCTTTTTCTCTCTTTTTTCTTTTTTCCTGCTACTGTGCCGTGTATGTGTATGTGTATGTGAAGGGGGGAAAAGAATCATATTTATACTTGTGGTAATTCATCCCCTATATAACTCTAGAATCCTCTATATTAATGCTAATGATATTAATACACCCCATGATATCATCCGATATGATGTAATGCATGTAATATCATATAGCTAATAAATCTCATCCTATTAATGTTAAGGGGATTGACCCAATAATTGAGCGCCACCTCATCCACCTTCCGGATGCCCTTCGCTTGGGCCCCAAGTCTTTCACCTCGCAGTGGTTCGTGCTGCGATGCTGTTAACAGAGTCGAAAAGGTATCCGAAAATACTCTTTCTTTTTTCTAAAAGACACATAAAAAAAAATACGCTTATTTTATAAGCTTCAAGCCGTGCAAAATATAATTCCTAAATTTTAACAGTAAGCGGCCCACTAAATGTTAGAATTCCCCTTTATATTTCCTTTTTATTGTTTTATTTGATAATAAAAGTCGGGGGTGTTACACTTCCCTCCCTAATTCTATGACATTTTTATTCCTTAAAGAGTTCCACATAGTTCATAAAGTTTCTCGTTCCTCATCCATGCATACGAAACCCATTTCATCACTGGGATTCACCCGAGGAAGTACTTAAAAACATTTCCAAAGTCAAATTTGGGTGTCTACGCTGGGACACTTTCGGATCAGTTTAGGAGGATGAAACAAGTTTAGGGGACTCTAAGGGTCTTTTAGGAAAAAAATGGAAAAAAACAGCCCGGGGTAAAAATGGTTACCGGCGGGCTCCGGGACTACACCGGTGTCGTTTCAGAGTGTGAAAATACGTATTGAGTAACAGTGCTCGGCCACGTGTCCATTAAACGTCATCATCAGTGACGCTATTAACCTAAACGGTTAAGAGTGACGTCAGACAATCGTGCAAGTGGTGGCTAGCTCATGCGGTAGAGCTCTTGGATGTCCACATAGCATTCGTGCAAGTGGTGGCTAGCTCATGCGGTAGAGCTCTTAGATGTCCACACAGCATTCCGGAATCGAGTCTCATTCCCCTCTCCCCATGTAATAAATTAGGAATGACGGAAAAAAAAAAAACGTGCTAGATAACTCACCTTTGGCATTTGGTTTATGTTATGCAGAGCAGGGGCTGTAGGGTTTTGCCTTGTGGAACCAACGCTCCAAATGATTACCATCATCCAATCCACGGATCCTGTGGTCAACGAAGATTCAAAAACCACACCAATTTAGAAACATCAAACCAATCCAATCAGGACTCTCCTTGCCAAATTGGAGTCCCAAGTGGAACATTAAATGCCTCCAACGCATTCCTGATTGATTTCAAATTCCCAAAAAGCTCTATAAATATTACTAATTTCTATTCATACAAATAATCCTATAGTTTCCCAATTTCTGAATCTCAAACCCTATTTTCACCTCTCTCTTTTGGTCTCAAAGAAACAACAATGGCTCCTCCCAAAGAAAAGAAACAAACCCATCATTCTCATGTTCCATCACTCCCATCCCCATTCTTGGTTTTACTTCCCAGTGAAGAAGAAGAAGAAGAAGAAGAAGAAAACCACGAAGACTTCTCTGTTTCCTTCCTGAATCTGGAAGCCAATAGGATCCACCGAATAACAAATTCCTTCACTCAACAGCTACGTAAGAGCCGCTGCGTCGGTTCGTCTCACGGGTGGCTAGTCCTCTTAGACGAATGGGCGAACCCGTGTCTCTTCAATCCCTTTTCGTGCCATCGGATTTCGCTTCCTCCGAAAGAAACTCTTCCTCACGTAATCAGTGTTTCCGGATCAGCCGAGTATGGTTTCGACATAGAGTATTTTCATGGTGCCCCTGTGAGCCGTTCAGTCACCGCGAAAGAGATACAGGAGTGTTTGATACTCAAAGCTATTCTTTCTTCCGACCCTTCTCACGGCAATGGTAAGGACTATGTAGTCATGGCAATTTACGGGTGTGAAGCGAAAGTCGCGTACTGTAAACATGGAGACAGCATTTGGACCGATCTTGAGGGGAAAAATCATCCCTATTGTGACATCATATGCCACAAGAATCAGCTTTTCGCGTTGTCTGAGATGGGTTCAGTTGAATCATGGGATTTCAGCACTCCTTCGCTTGTTAAAACAATGGATTTCCATCCGTTGCATGTTTTTCCCAAGAAAGTGACAGAAAATACTTTTCTGTACAACGACAGGGACCGTTTTACTTGCCGGTGCTATTTGGTGGAATCGTGTGGTGATTGCCTGCTTGTTAACAGGCATGTTGGCGAGTTTGTTAGCGATAACGGTGAAGCTGTTTGCGAGGCAGATCTTTTGAGCGATGAGTGCAGCCACCCATTGGTTTACCCATACAAGACTCTAGAGTTCACGGTTTACCGGCTCAATATCATTCAACGAACATGGGAAGAGGTGGAATCTTTAGGTGATCGCACGCTGTTTTTGGGTGGAAACCACTCGGTGTCACTATCTACCCCGGCTGCTCACTGTAAGAGGAACTCGATTTACTTCACGGACGATTACTGGGAGAGAATGAATGAGGATTACTTGTATGGAGGTCACGATGTAGGAGTTTTCAGCTTGGATGATAAGAGTGTCAAACCACTTAAGAATCTTGATCTGCCGCAGAGAGTTGATCCTCCACCCTTCTGGCTTGTTCCCAGCATCTTGACAGTGGATGCTACTTTGTCTGTTGATTTACCCATTGTAAAACATATTACCGAGCTAGCCAATGTGTTCAGTTTTTAAATTACATCAGCGGCATTCAATTCTTGGACACAGTATTGTAATGAAGTTTTGGTATTACTCAGGTAACTTGTGATATATGACTTGGCCCTTTAGTTTTGTTTGCATTCTCAAGCATTGAGTCTCTTTATCACATCTGGATTATTTATCACCATATTAACTCGTGATGCAGCAAACAACGAACAGAAATTCGAATTCATGTTTCCTTGGTTTGTGTTTTTCCTTAAGTAAATTCATCGCAAATCTAGAATCCAAAAGCAAATTTAGTTTGCTACGCTAATTTAAAGCATTCCAAGTTTTCTGTTTGCTATACTAAGCCCAAACAACTCCTAGCCTTTGGTTTTATACCGCAGGGATGTGTGGACCAGTTTGGTAATCCAACCAACAACCTTGGTAATGTCAGGTTAAAAAAAAAAAAAAGTACCTAGATTCAAGTACTTGTAACATAATAATTTGGTAACTGCTGCATTCTCAAGCATTTGGGCTATTATTTGTCATATGGAGTCTTTAGTGAGCTGTGTTTGGAAAATGAATTTGCGTTTGTGTTTTCTTTTTCTCCCTCTAGCAATCGTCTTTGCAATATCTATAATCCAAACGCAACCTTAGTTTATTAAGTTTATTGAAACATTACAAGATTTATGTCTGTTATATAAAACCCAAACGAGTCATGTTGTCACTTTCCGCAGATAAATATTTCTGTGTTTTCTATTGCAGTAGTTCTTAGCATAAGTTGACTTGGTTTTCCAATATATTCGTACTCAAAATTTTGTCCTATGGATGAGTTTCAACTAGGGACAGATGAGTTCTGACTAAACTTTCGCGCTATCAATTTGTGTTTGACGAGATGAAATCGCAAAAGACAGAATCATGCAGACCAAATTTTTGCGAAAACAAAAAATAATCGTACTGCAGATTACACTTGTCCTTAATTCAGACAGGGGGATGAAAATGCAGAGCATTTTGTTTCTCGGCTGATCTTTTTCGTAGGCTATTTGGCCGCAGGTTACAAGCTGACCGGACATGATTACAGTAGTGGGTGTGCTTAGCAGATTAGCTTTTCAAACGCATTACTTGCAATCATCTGGACAATGAGAGATTCTTGTCTAAATAAAGTATAGCGGATTAGCTTGTCAAACTCGTGACTTGCTTTCAAACGCATTTCTTGGCATCATCTCAACGATGAGAGATTCTTGTCTAAATGAGGTTTAGCAGATTAGCTTGTCAAACGCGCGACTTGCTCAAAACAATGCCGTTGGAGGTTGGAACCTGGAACCTTATTCTTACTGGGCTGGGAAGCTCTTAATTGACTTACAGTTCTAGTGCAAGAGGTTTGCCTGTAGATGATAAGACGTATAAGAGAGGAAACGATTACAATCTTGTACTAGAATCTTATTCCTATTGTAGCATAACTTCCATGTGGAAGTACACAGACTTGCTTAAATTGGACTCTCTGCAATGAGATGATGGAATTAATTAGTCGAAATGCGCATAAACTAACCCAGAAGCTTGTACTTCCACTCATAAGATTTTCCGTTTTTACTTTAGTCGTGGGGAACCGTATACTGCTTTGCATGGTATTCTCACTCAAAACAAACAAAGTAGAAAAATATCCTTACTTATTTAGCTTAGGAAGAGTTAATTAGGGATCCTGTACAAAAAAAAATCATTATGATTTCATCCTATGAGATTTGAATATTTATAATTCCATCCTGAAATTCAAATAAACCCCAAAACACATTTTCTCTCTCCTGATTTTCCTATTATATTTTCTCTCTCCTAATCTTTCATAATCTTTCCTAATTTATCTCTCTCTCTCTCTCTCTCTCTCTCTCTCTCTCTCTCTCTCTCTCTCTCTCTCTCTCTCTTTCTATTTTTTTTAATTCTCTCTTCTCTAATCTTCTCACTCCTAAAATCTCCAAACAAAATTAAAAATAAATAGTCATGACATTTTGACCTATGCACTACAAAAAAATGGCAGATTAATGTACCACAAAAAAAATGATAGATTAACCATGAAACATATGGTAGATTAATGTACCATATTTACTTTGCTGAATCACCAAAGTGCCGAAGTGCTAAACCAGTGAACCATATTCACTGTATGAAATAACCATCGTTAGAAAGACATGTGAACATGGTTTATTGATTTACCATTTTTATTGTATCGAAGAAAAACACCAACCTTGAATCGAAAACAAACCACCATTGGATATAAATAAATAAAAACACCACCGCCGTTAACAAGATCCGAAACCCACCACCATCATACAACACAAAACAAAATATTACAGTAATCAAATGAGATTGTGAGATCGATCGTGATTAAAAGGTTACTCGTTGGGTTTTTCTGTCGCCGTCAAGACCGATCGATTCCGAGTTTGGGGGAGGTGCACCATGTGGTCAAATCGTGATGGAGCTCTATGCCGACACCACTCCACGCACCGCAGAGAACTTTCAGAGCACTCTCCAGCCAAAACGTGATGAAGCTCTTCCCTTCCGATCTCCGGCCTTTGGAAGTGAGCACTCCGTCACCACCAACCCCGTTTAACCATCTCATTCCAGAGAGAAAGTGAGACTAATTTCAAGGTTCTTCAAAAATACCAGAGAGAGAGAGAGAGAGAATTGGCTTGATTAAAAAATGAAACATTAAAGGCAAGGATAAAACTAATTGTATGTGTATCCTATGATTTGTGGAAACTTTTGGTTTACAAATTTATAACGTCAATTAAGGGAGGTTAGGATGTACTGAACAAATTAGTATAGAACATAATATTAGTATATATTAGATAATAATTAAATACCTAATAAGGGCATAACCATTCTAATATCCTTTTACAGGATGAAATCATGACTATTCAAAACACATGGGGTGGGATCATAACGATCTTTTTTGAATGGGATGACGAATTAAAATTCTCTTTAGCTTATTGTTAGATATAGTAATCTGTAACATTTTCCTAAAATGAGAACTATAACACTCATAGTATTTACATGCAAGGAAAAAAAAAATGTAATTATACACGGTAGAATTGACACTGTACATGTTAAATGGCATTACAAATCTGCTGCATCTGTTTGTTGACAGCAGGAAATTTGTTTACAACTAGGAGAGTGGGTTACCAAAACTGGGATGGAATATTTCAATCTGGGGCTGAAGCAGCAGATCCAGTGTCGATCCGTTGAAAAAAACAAAAAAATCCTCTCGAGATTATCCCGTGCTGCCAATTCCCGCAGGTTTTCAACCGTAAACAACTGTATCAACAAAATCTTACAAGGAATGGAAGAATTTCAAGACATCAACAGTGAAAATCTGGTTCCTATGCATTTACATTTAATAACAGAACTTCCTCAAATATGCCGATCAAAACAAACAGAACTTCCTCAAATAAGTGCCAGACCATCCATATGAAGAAATCCCACAGCTCAAACAGAATATTCATGAAAACCTCAAACAGATTATTCATGACAAATCTGGAGTGCTTAGAGCTCAAAATTGTAGTGATGTACATTTGCAGAATTCCACAATTCTGGAACGGAATAGTTGCACGTTGGTTAGAAGTCAAAAGGGATTCATCATGGTAATCAAATCTGTTTTTACAGGCAGTCAAAGAATTGCCATCCAAGATAAATGGAGGGGGGGGAAATGTTGTGCTTAACCTCAACCGTCTTTCTATTTGGATCAGATATCTTACTTTTGCACCTCCATTTCTCTTTCTCTTCGGTAGTCATAAACCAAGTCAAAAACTACTCGTCCAACGCAATCCAAATATTACAAAAGCACCTCCGTTTCTCTTTCTCTTCGGTAGTCATAAACCAAGTCAAAAACCACTCGTCCAACTCTCCTATTTCTTCGAGTTCTTTTACTCCTACCTCTCTTCTTTTCCGTGGCAACAACAGGTTGCGATGATGGGACATTATAAATCCATCCCAGAGGCACTACCGCCGCAAGAAATTGTACGACAATTCCCAAAGGCAGGCTTGAATAATCACCTGATGTTATTCCAAGAAGAGAAGCCAATCCAACACCCAGAAACCCACTAACTATGGACGCTAAACACAAGGCTGAGGCCAATAAGGAAGTGAGTGATCCTTCACAACCCGGTGGAGCCAACCTTGCAAAAAGTACTTGGAATGGCAAGAGCTTAAATTGGGTAATAGTTTCCGCTACTCCAGAAAAACAAAGGACGAAAACCCAATTCGGAATACCAAGTTTAAGATTGATCTGCTTCACCAAGACAAGGTCAAGAAGGAGAGAAGCAGCATACAAAATCTGCACTAAACCGATCAGTTTTCGCATGGAAACAGTTTTCCAGAAACGGTCATAGAGTAGAGTTACTGCAAGAAGCATCAATTGGCCAGTCACTCTAGACATCCCAATGATGAAAGGATCTAGATGAAGGCATTGAGTTTGGTAGCAGAAGTTGGAGCCCGACAGAATTGGGACTGCGGCAATTGAAACTACAATCCAAATAAGAGGCAGGGAGATACTCTCATCACTAATTGCCACGAAAAGATCGGAATACTGCTTCCTGATGCTAACAGAAATCGATCTCTGTGCAAGAGACTGGGGAGATGGTTGAGGCAAACCAAGGGAATCCTCTCTTGTTGCCAAAGAAATTGCAAATTGAAGGGCAAGTAACAAAGTGAAGATAAGAAACATAGACTTCGGATCTTGTGTTTTCAGTAAGAAAAATCCACCTAATAGGTTACCGAGGATTCCACCAGCAGCCAAGGCCATAAACGCGTAAGATTGAAGACCGTTTATTTTGTGCTTTTGCCCATACTCGGCAACAAGAGCATCTTTCGCAACTTCTGTAATGGATGCCCCAAGATTACTAAGAAGTAGGCACCCCATAAGAGTAGGAAGGGCTTCTCGAGCAAAGGGGATCAGTGCCAATGACCCCCAAGATAAAATCTGCAAAAGGACTATAAGAGGTCATGTGTATCAGTAACTGCCTTTGTCAGATTCATGCAACAGGGCATCCAATGCATCACATATTCCAAAGTTCAAATTTACCGTACAAGCATACAACTCCAACAATATTCATGAAATGATTTGTTAAAACATTTTAAGTACCACTACAATGATAAAGTCAATGGATTATCATAAGTCATTTACATACTTTGTCAAGCCTATGTATCCCGATGAATGGAAAAGTTACCGAAACTAAATGAATCCAACACTCAAAACACGTTCATGCATCCCACAACAATGCCCAAGTCCATATGACACAGGTTTCTGCATCACAACGGTCTGGACCGATTCAGCACTCACGAAATCCCTTCAGCATCGTATCTTTCTTGCTATGGCTGTAAAACTCGTTTCTAGCAGCAATCTGGCAAGTCTTATTATACATTTGTCTATTAAAGCTCCATTTTTTGGTTGGTCACATTTTCTTGTTTCCTAGTAGAAAAAGGTTAAGAAAATAAATAGGGAAAACATCAGAATAGCTTTGGATCTCTAAATACACCATCTTGGAATGTACCATAGCATGTCTCAAAACAGGATTTTTGGAATATAAAGGGTATTAGAGATTTCGAGTAACACAGGATCTGATAATGCCAAAAAGGTCAAACTTAGATAACACATTAGATGTCCTCAGATTATGCCCCAAAGCTCTGGTGATACGGATATAAGTATAGGGTCCGTTTGGTTGTCTTTTCTTATTTTCTTATCTGGCTAAAATGAGAATGTGTTTCTCAATGAGACACGTATAGAGACACAACATGGTACATTTCATACAGTAAAAAAGTAATTTTCAAGCGTTCAATTTTAAAACTAACTTGTCACTTGCGCATCTGGGTTCGTCTTTTCATAGATTTCTGTTGGTTATCTAGAATAGTATTAATCTTCATCCTGTGCTAAGTTAGTGTTGGTTTTCAACAGTTTGGGAATGTGAGCATCCAAATCCAATATTTGTATTTATTATTATAATAATATATAAATATAACCTTTTATTTCTTTGTTTCAATTGTATATAATAATATAAAAATACTCCCTCATCCCCAAATACCAATTCCATTATGGGTTGTCGCTTAATAAGTGTCTATTTTAAAAAAATTAATGGGTAAAAGTTTCTAAAAATATCATTTTGTCATTTTGAAAAATTAATGGGTAAAGTTAACGAAAATTAGAGGATAATTTCAAAAAGTGGAGAAAAAAATTGACATGAAATGTTTAACGACGATGTCTCCATAATAAATTGGAATTACGAAACTGAAACGGAGTAAATCATAACAAAGTCAATGACAAAACAGCTTCAGAAACATAGAAACCAAGCATTGTAAACAAACTTTACTGGTAAAATTCAACAATGGAGCTCCAACGAATAAAACCAGAAAGATTACCATATAAGAAAGGAAAAAAAAACATAATATGGGGATGCCAACTGACCTCCAATGCAAATATAGGGTATTCTGTGAGCACCACCGATGTAAAGAGCATCAGATAAAATTCCATAGAGAGGTTTAATCACCATGGGAAGGTTTCCAGTGTTCTGCACTAGCTGCAAAGTTGATGGGTGGAAATTAAGATTGTGGGCCATGTGGAAATTAAGCCCAAGCCAGGGGAATCCCCTGAAACCCTGCACCCAGTACCCAAATCCACACAAAACCAACATCTTCTTGATACCCACTTGGGAAAAACCTCTTTTTTCCTGATAAGCCATGTTTTTCTTAGAGCTATTTGGTGGGACTTCATTTGGGTTTGTTCTAATAGGGTTTATGATTTGGGTTTTTGGGTTTGGATTGTTAGAACAGCAGATTAGCCTGAAGGTGGAAAATGATGATGGTCTTTGTGGGAGATTTTGGATTGATAAGGTTAGGGGAATTACATTGGAAACTAATGGGTAAATCATGGCAGTGTGGTTTTGGGTGTAGATTGAGCAGAGAGGGAGAGAGAGAAGATGGAAGAACACCCAAGTTGGGATGTGGTTTTGGGTGTAGATTGAGCAGAGAGGGAGAGAGAAGATGGAAGAACACCCAAGTTGGGTGGGGCTTTTCAATTCCTCAGAGAAGATGTGGGAGAGAGTGGTGAATTGGTAAATGAGATTAGAGGAGAGAGAGTAAGAGATAAGAGAGAGATCTAGAAGAGTGTCGGGGAGGTGAATGCGACTGTGTAGAATTAGGGAGAGAGGGGATCTTCCGGCTGCCGTGGGACGCTGCTTTCCTCAAAATGTTTGTTGTTTCCTTGTGGAGATTTGGAGGGGCCAACCAGTGTATTAATTGTCCAAGCAACGTCAGAATCTCAAATGGGGCTGGTCGATCCGGTCCATCCGGTTTCTGGGCCCTTTCGGGTCCCGTTTTAACAAGGCTGGCCGTTTGATATTTTAGACATCATCGATAACTTTAGGCATGTAAAAATTCACGTTAATTGAATACCATTTACAAAAATGATAGGTACACACCCTCTCAACCACTCCCCACCACACCCTCTCTCACATGTGTGGTGGGGCTCACCCAGTGGGTCCCAGTGAGCCCCACGGCACATGTGAGAGAGGGTGTGGTGGGGAGTGATTGAGAGAATGTGTACCTATCATTGTTCTACCATTTAATGTATTTCTGAATCACATTTAAAGTGAGAAAAAAGGATGTAGAAAATATAACAACACTAGATAAAAACCCATTTTTCAAAAGATAAATGTATATTCGAAACATATTAAACAATCTTCAAGTAACATAAATTTTGTCCTGACGAGGACTAAAATTTTAACTATCCGCGGTCATCAGAACAGAACTGGAAAGGGCTCGAAAACTAGGCAGACGAGACCGTTTAGGCTCTTAAAGGGACTGGTTAAGGGACTATAGAGAATCCTCCTCCCAAAAAATAACGGCACAATCGTATATCTTGAACTGTTTGATATATGTGAGTCTATATATAGTACTAGTGCATGTTTTGCCCGTGCCTAAAGGCACGGCTTGAATAATTTACACACATGCCCGTGTCCATTTTTTATGGTCTTTCGAATTTTAGAGAGGTGGAAGGAGAAGAGGTAGTGAGAGAGAATGTGATTTGAATTTCGAAAATGCGAGAGAGATAATGTGGTTTGAAATTTTGGGTGTGGTGGGCCGGTGGAGGAAAATGATAGAGAGAGAGGGAGATGAATGACTTGGCAGAGAGAGAGAGAGAATGTAATACATGTTGGAATATTTTAATAAAAATAAAATGAAATACTTATTACTTTTCCGTTACAATATAATTACTTGATTGTTGTAACTTTTAATAAAAATAATAATTTAAGGTTATTACTTAATATCATTGTTTTACCGTTACAAAACTTATTCTATATAAATATCTTTTATGTTACAAAAGTTAATAATGGATTTACTATTTGTTATTATTACCATTAAGGAGAATTATACATTTACCTCTATATATTTGGGATTTGTGAAAAGGTGGAAGTGGTGAAAAATAGAGGAAGTGTAGGAACTATAGGGAGAGTATACACACATAAAAGGAAGAGAGTTTTAGATATTCATATACTATTTTCTATGGAGTTGGGCAACTCGGTTCGTGGCTCGTTCAAACCTCCCGGTGGTCGTGAACATCAGATGAGGAATGCTTATGAGTTCTTGGGTTTAATCTTGGGGCTAGTACACTCCGATGGAACCTTCATGAGGGGAGGAATATTAGCTTTAAGACAGTGACTACACCACTCTCATTCTCACAGGCAACATCTTTCCTATTTTTACTATTTTCGTACTCTTGATTTACTTGTTCTATTTCTATATTCATGTGGTCGAGTTATTCTTATGATAAAATAATATTTTTGTGAATAAAAGTTTTAACAATTTAAGGCTAATAAGTTTCCCTCTTTGGTTAGGAGAAAAGAAGTTGTATTTCTTTGATAGCCTAAGTTATTCATGAGTATATATGTACTTGCTACGCTGTAATTTTTCCATGTTATGCTATCATTGCTATTTGCTCATGTGTAGCTTCATCCATGTTCGTGTAATTATCTCAAGTATTATATGTGCTAGGTTTTGTTTAAATCTAGTCATCTTGAGATCAGCTTAAAATTTTTTTTAAAAAAAAAAAAAGGAAAAAGGTTGGCTAGAGAAAACGTTCACTACTGGAAGATGAAAATTCGGGATTCCATTAATTTGTACTTGCTGAAAGGTGAGTGCACGATCTGTTGGAAAAGGAAAAGAAACGAATGTCTATGCCACTATGTTTCTAAGGGAAAACAAATGTTTACTATCTCTAAAAGATTTTGCAAGGAAAGATTTATTTTGAAATTAATAATGTGTTGAACAATTTCCTACACTAGCAGTTGTAATTCTTTGATTACTTAAATGAAATGAAACATTTTTCTTTCGCTTAAATTTGGAAACCGCTAGTAGTTAGTATTCCATGATGAGTTGAAATTTAGTCTAATTATGTTTGGAGAAGAATTCTTAATGTCATACATGTGCTCAGCTGAATTGTTCAATTGGGATGTGAGCCTAACATTTCATGACTAATAAGTGTCTCTTTTGAGTTTTCCTAAGAATTCATGTCACTGGATAGTTTGGGGAAGATTTTATTAGCTGTTGTAAAGATTAATATTGTAGCTCGGATCTTGTCAGTTTCAATACGCTCTCTTGCAAGGAAGCGGGGGTGTACTGGGGTAAAAAGGGCACCGTTTGGTGCCCACTCCAAGCCTTTGTAAAATGTGATTTTGTGGGGCCCACTTTCGGGTCCCACACAAACGATCCGAACCGTTAAACAATTTTAAAATAATTATTAAGATGATCTCGGAGAAAATCAGGCCTATTGGATATTTTTACGTTACTCATCTATTCTTTGATTTTCATTCAGAATTCAGGACCCTACCAGTTTGAAAGAATCTTCAGGAAAAGTTATAAAATTGTGGGCTTGAAAAATCATTGATCTGAACCATAAGAGTCGTAGGGCTCATTGAGAAGAGTATCTACTAAAAAAATTATCTCGTTCGGACATGGATATGTATCAAAACACTAAAAATATGAGTTTTTTTACACCTATCGATGTCAGAACAAGATAATTTTTTTACTAGATAATTTTTGACGGATCCAAGGGGGTGCATGCGGGGGCACGTGCCCCCGCTAACCCCCACTTGTTAATGTAAAAAAAATTTAATTTTGGGAAATAAGTTTTGTATATATATTATTTGTGTCAAACTAGGTAACATAACTCACGTGTAGTTTGGTGGTAATGCGCCTCATCTCCTAGACGGAGGTCGTGGGTTCGAATCTCACCTCTTCCTTTTTAAGCCACAAAATGTGAGAGGTTATCACATGGGAGGGAGTGATTGTTGAGGTTTGAACCTTGAACCTTTGGCTCCAAAACCAATACCTTCCCTCTTGCTACTAGGCTAACAACATTCATTGTTCAACAACTTGCTAGTTTTATTATATATTTTGAACCTATAATGGTAATAATAATTCCCTATCATTTTTTTTTTGAATTTTAATTTTCTCCCCTTTCCTTTTTTTTTTAAATAAAATGATGAGAAAATTGTTTAACTTAGATATTTTTAAATTTTAGAGATATTTTACAACGGTCCATAGCTTTCAATAATTTTTTGTCTGATATTAGGTTTGGAATCGATCTTACACGATTTCTTGTCCCTAACAAAATCGTTGACTAGGAAAAAAAATTGCACGTTTACAATTAATAAAATGCCCCACTGGATTGGATCTTTAGATCCGTCCCTGCATATAAATAGTACTATTATTCATTCACTTTTCTAACCGTTATAATTTTTGAAACTTAATATTAATAAATTTTTTGATAAGTAACTTAATATCCATATTGCACTAATTTATGCTATCAGTTGGGTTTCTTTTCCATGAGAAAGTCTAATACAATGTGTACGTTTGCAGT
This sequence comes from Vaccinium vitis-idaea, assembly GCA_963854785.1. NCBI lineage: Eukaryota > Viridiplantae > Streptophyta > Magnoliopsida > Ericales > Ericaceae > Vaccinium > Vaccinium vitis-idaea. Next base: position 38,629,906 of record OY978215.1, read on the forward strand.
TGGTAAGGATTGAGTTATGGTACAAACACAAATATATATAAGTATTTATGAATATCTTAACTAGTATATGTCGGTTACAACCTGGATTAACACTTATGATATGTAAGTATATTTTGACTCAATCAGATTAATTTCTTTGTTTCATTGAGAATAATATCATAAACATTATTGTTAAGTTGTTTTCTTAATAAATAAATAAATAAAGGGATTGGAATGTGGCCGTTTTAAAGCATAAGAAAAAAGGGACTTTATTTCTTTGGATATTCTGCTTCCTTCATGTTTAAAACTAATAATTTTTTGTTCTTTGCATGTCAGAAAAAATTAAGAAAGAAGAAGTTTTATTTGGTCAAGTGGTAGATTCTGCAAAGCTTCTGAATGTTTAGAGATTTAAATTTTTTTTTTTTTTTTTGGTTCGAAAACAAGATAAGAAGTTTTGGTTTTTCCATCATTAAAAGGTTCAAAAGTTTCATAGTGACGCTTTAATTTTTTATTAGGAAAAGACTTGGTGTACAGACTTGGTGGGAAAAAAAAATATCGATGGAGAATGAAAGACCTCTAGTAGAGGTATAGACTACTGGCTTGGTGTATAGAGGTTATTAGCGGGGGTTGAGACGGATCCGGGGGTCCTGTAGTGAGTGAGCTCACTACATGTGCGTAGTGAGCTCTCTCGACCGTCTGATCCGAGATCAACGGTCCGAATTGTCTTACACTTTAAAAATATTTTTTTATATTTACTTTAACTCCAATTTATCCGGACTATTGATCTCGGATCGGACGATCGAGAGAGCTCACTACACGCATGTAGTGAACTCACTCACTACAGGGCCCCCAATTCCGGTAGAGACCATTGGCCACACAAGGCAAGTAAACAATTCATAAAGACCCTAAATGAAAGCAGAGAGTTTGTTATTGTTAGTTTATGTACATTGCCGTATTCGGCGATCCTTGATGGATTATTATTTATATACAACGTATATACTATTACCGTTTTTTTTTTTTTGGGTAGTTGAAAGGATCTATTAAATTTGATGAAGAAGAACATTGTTTCTTTTCTTCTTCTTTTTTTGTAAAAAAAAAAAAAAAGAAAGAAAAAACTGTGATTTTTGTGTGGTATACTCTAAAATCTTTTGTTGTTTTGGAAAGTAAGAAATCTCTATTCGTATCTTGCATGAGAAAATTTGTTCTCTTATTGTTTTCATATCTTGAAAATGCAAGTGAAAAAGTCTAGATAGATTTTTGTGACACTTTGTATATTTCCTAATGCATATATTGTTGATGATGCATTGTACACCATAAACTGTATGCATATATTGCCCAAACTATTATTATTGTGATTTTATAAAGTTTTGAATCTTGCGGGGGATTACAGGGAAAGTCATAATTTTATGGAAGCTTCAAAACTTTATTACCACATGGAGTGGGATCATAACGATCTTTTTTAAATGGGATGACGAATTAAAATTCTCTTTAGCTTATTGTTAGATATAGTAATCTGTAACATTTTCCTAAAATGAGAACTATAACACTCATAGTATTTACATGCAAGGAAAAAAAAATGTAATTATACACGGTAGAATTGATACTGTACATGTTAAAAAAACAAAAAAACAAAAAATCCAGTGTCGATCCGTTGAAGAAAACAAAAAACAAAAAATCCTCTCGAGATTATCCCGTGCTGCCAATTCCCGCAGGTTTTCAACCGTAAACCACTGTATCAACAAAATCTTACAAGAAATGGAAGAATTTCAAGACATCAACAGTGAAAATCTAGTTCCGATGCATTTACATTTAATAACAGAACAAACAGAACTTCATCAAATAAGTGCCAGACCATCCATTTGAAGAAATCCCACAGCTCAAACAGAATATTCATGAAAACCTCAAACAGATTATTCATGACAAATCAGGAGTGCTTAGAGCTCAAAATTGTAGTGATGTACATTTGCAGAACTCCACAACTCTGGAACGGAATAGTTGCACGTTGGTTAGAAGTCAAAAGGGATTCAAATCCGTTTTTACAGGCAGTCGAAGAATTGCCATCTAAGATAGATGGAGGGGGGACAAATGTTGTGCTTAACATCAACCGTCTTTCTATTTGGATCAGATATCTTACTTTTGCACCTCCATTTCTCTTTCTCTTCGGTAGTCATAAACCAAGTCAAAAACTACTCGTCCAACGCAATCCAAATATTACTTTAGCACCTCCGTTTCTCTATCTCTTCGGTAGTCATAAACCAAGTCAAAAACCACTCGTCCAACTCTCCTATTTCTTCGAGTTCTTTTACTCCTACCTCTCTTCTTTTCCGTGGCAACAACAGGTTGCGATGATCGGACATTATAAATCCATCCCAGAGGCACTACCGTCGCAAGAAATTGTACGACAATTCCCAAAGGCAGGCTTGAATAATCACCTGATGTTATTCCAAGAAGAGAAGCCAATCCAACACCCAGAAACCCACTAACTATGGACGCTAAACACAAGGCTGAGGCCAATAAGGAAGTGAGTGATCCTTCACAACCCGGTGGAGCCAACCTTGCAAAAAGTACTTGGAATGGCAAGAGCTTAAATTGGGTAATAGTTTCCGCTACTCCAGAAAAACAAAGGACGAAAACCCAATTCGGAATACCAAGTTTAAGATTGATCTGCTTCACCAAGACAAGGTCAAGAAGGAGAGAAGCAGCATACAAAATCTGCACTAAACCGATCAGTTTTCGCATGGAAACAGTTTTCCAGAAACGGTCATAGAGTAGAGTTACTGCAAGAAGCATCAATTGGCCAGTCACTCTAGACATCCCAATGATGAAAGGATCTAGATGAAGGCATTGAGTTTGGTAGCAGAAGATGGAGCCCGACAGAATTGGAACTGCGGCAAATAAAACTACAATCCAAATAAGAGGCAGGGAGATACTCTCATCACTAATTGCCACTAAAAGATCGGAATACTGCTTCCTGATGCTAACAGAAATCGATCTCTGTGCAAGAGACTGGGGAGATGGTTCAGGCAAACCAAGGGAATCCTCTCTTTTTGCCAAAGAAATTGCAAATTGAAGGGCAAGTAACAAAGTGAAGATAAGAAACATAGACTTCGGATCTTGTGTTTTCAGTAAGAAAAATCCACCTAATAGGTTACCGAGGATTCCACCAGCAGCCAAGGCCATAAACGCGTAAGATTGAAGACCGTTTATTTTGTGCTTTTGCCCATACTCGGCAACAAGAGCATCTTTCGCAACTTCTGTAATGGATGCCCCAAGATTACTAAGAAGTAGGCACCCCATAAGAGTAGGAAGGGCTTCTCGAGCAAAGGGGATCAGTGCCAATGACCCCCAAGATAAAATCTGCAAAAGGACTATAAGAGGATCATGTGTATCAGTAACTGCCTTTGTCAGATTCATGCAACAGGGCATCCAATGCATCACATATTCCAAAGTTCAAATTTACCGTACAAGCATACAACTCCAACAATATTCATGAAATGATTTGTTAAAACATTTTAAGTACCACTACAATGATAAAGTCAAGGGATTATCACAAGTCATTTACATACTTTGTCAAGCCTATGTATCCCGATGAATGGAAAAGTTACCGAAACTAAATGAATCCAACACTCAAAACACGCTCATGCATCCCACAACAATGCCCAAGTCCATATGACATAGGTTTCTGCATCACAACGGTCTGGACCGATTCAGCACTCACGAAATCCCTTCAGCATTGTATCTTTCTTGCTATGGCTGTAAAACACGTTTCTAGCAGCAATCTGGCAAGTCTTATTATACATTTGTCTATTAAAGCTCCATTTTTTGGTTGTTCACATTTTCTTGTTTCCTAGTAGAAAAAGGTTAAGAAAATAAATAGGGAAAACATCAGAATAGCTTTGGATCGCTAAATACACCATCTTGGAATGTACCATAGCATGTCTCAAAACAGGATTTTTGGAATGTAAAGGATATTAGAGATTTCGAGTAACATAGGATCTGATAATGCCAAAAAGGTCAAACTTAGAAAACACATTAGATGTCCTCAGATTATGCCCTAAAGCTCTGGTGATACGGATATAAGTATAGGGTCCGTTTGGTTGTCCTTTATTATTTTCTTATCTGGCTAAAATGAGAATGTGTTTCTCAATGAGACACGTATAGAGACACAACATGGTACATTTCATACAGTAAAAAAAGTAATTTTCAAGCGTTCAATTTTAAAACTAACTTGTCACTTGCGCATCGGGGTTTGTCTTTTCATAGATTTCTCTTGGTTATCTAGAATAGTATTAATCTTCATCTTGTGCTAAGTTAGTGTTGGATTTCAACAGTTTGGGATTTGATGCTCATCTTGTGCCAAGTTAGTCTCAACAGTTTGGGAATGTGAGCATCCAAATCCAATATTTGTATTTATAACTACAATAATATATAAATATAACTTTTTATTTCTTTGTTTCAATTGTATATAATAATATAAAAGTACTCCCTCATCCCCAAATACCAATTCCATTACATGTTGACGCTTAATAAGTGTCTATTTTAAAAAGTTAATGGGGGTTGTCGCTTATTAAGTGTCTATTTTAAAAAAGTTAATGGATAAAAGTTTGTACAATTATCATTTGAGAATAAGTTATGTCCGCCAGCGGTGGAAACAAATGTTTCCTCCAAATCAATCACAGCAGTCCGTGTGATTGCGTACTACACAATCACATGGACTACATAATCACATGGACCGCTGTGATTGATTTGGAGGAAACATTTGTTTCAGCCAGTGGTGGAAAGAATGTTTTCTCTTATCATTTTGTCATTTTGAAAAATTAATAGGTAAAGTTAACGAAAATTAGAGGATAATTTCAAAAAAGCGGAGAAAAAAATTGACATGAAATGTTCAACAACGATATCTCCATAATAAATTGGAATTACGAAACTGAAACGGAGTAAATCATAACAAAGTCAATGACAAAACAGCTTCAGAAACATAGAAACCAAGCATTGTAAACAAACTTTACTGGTAAAATTCAACAATGGAGCTCCAACGAATAAAACAAGATAGATTACCATATAGGGAAACAAAAAACATAATATGGGGATGCCAACTGACCTCCAATGCAAATATAGGGTATTCTATGAGCACCACCGATGTAAAGAGCATCAGATAAAATTCCATAGAGAGGTTTAATCACCATGGGAAGGTTTCCAGTGTTCTGCACTAGCTGCAAAGTTGATGGGTCGAAATTAAGATTGTGGGCCATGTGGAAATTAAGCCCAAGCCAGGGGAATCCCCTGAAACCCTGCACCCAGTACCCAAATCCACACAAAACCAACATCTTCTTGATACCCACTTGGGAAAAACCTCTTTTATCCTGATAAGCCATGTTTTTCTTAGAGCTATTTGGTGGGACTTCATTTGAGTTTGTTCTAACAGGGTTTATGATTTGGGTTTTTGGGTTTGGATTGTTAGAACAGCAGATTAGCCTGAAGGTGGAAAATGATGCTGGTCTTTGTGGGAGATTTTGGATTGATGAGGTTAAGGGAATTACATTGGAAACTAATGGGTAAATCATGGCAGTGTGGTTTTGGGTGTAGATTGAGCAGAGAGGGAGAGAGAGAAGATGGAAGAACACCCAAGTTGGGTGAGGATTTTCAATTCCTCAGAGAAGATGTGGGAGAGAGTAGTGAATTGGTGGAGAGAGAGTAAGAGAGAAGAGAGAGATCTAGAAGAGTGTCAACCAGTGTATTAATTGGTAATACGACTGTGTAGAATTAGGGAGAGAGAGGGTCTTCCAGCTGATACCTTTGCCTTGGGACGCTGCCCTGTTTTGTTGTTTCCTTGTGGAGATTTGGAGGGCCAACCAGTGTATTAATTGTCCAAGCAACGTCAGAATCTCAAATGGGGCTGGTCGATACGGTCCATCCGGTTTCTTGGCCCTTTTCGGGTCCGTTTTTAACAAGAGTGACCATTTGATATTTTAGACATCATCGATAACTTTAGGCATGTCGAAATATAACTTTAGGCATGTCGAAATTCACGTTAATTGAATACCATTTAATGTATTTCTCAATCACATTTATAGCGAGAAAAAAGAATGTTGAAAAAATAACAACACTAGATAAAAACCCATTTTTCAAAAGATAAATGTATATTGGAAACATATTCAACGATCTTCAAGTAACATAAATTTTGTCCTGACGAGGACTAAAATATTAACTATCCCCGGTCATCAGAACGGAACTGGGAAGGGCCCGAAAACTAGGCAGACAAGACCGTTTGGGCTCTTAAAGGGACTAGTTAAGGGACTATAGAGAATCCTCCTCCCAAAAAATAACGGCACAATCGTATATCTGGAACTGTTTGATATATGTGAGCCTATATATAGTACTAGTGCATGTCGTGGCCGTGCCTAAAGGCACGGCTTGAATAATCTACGCACGTGCCCGTGTTCATTTTTTATGGTCTTTCGAATTTTAGAGAGGGGGAAGGAGAAGAGGTAGTGAGAAAGAATGTGATTTGAATTTCGAAAATGGGAGAGAGAGAATGTGGTTTAAAATTTGGGTGTGGTGGGCCTGTGGAGGAAAATGATAGAGAGAGAGGGAGATGAACGACTTGGCAGAGAGAGAGAGAGAGAGAGTGAGAAAGTAATACGATGACTAGGACAAAAAAATATGACTGGGACAAAAACCGCTCTCCGTTGTAATATAGATCACAGTTTTGGACACAATTGTGTTTCGAGTTGTGTTCTAAAAGGACTTTATGCAAAGAGAGAATGGGAAAATAAAAATAAAAGGAATCATAGAACTCTTTTACCGTAATTGGTTTTGACTAAGGAAAAAAAAAATTCTTACCCAACTTTTTCATTAATACACTTTAAATGTTTCTTTTATTGCTATTTAAAATTACAGAAAATTGGCCTAAATGCCATGTTTGGAGCTTTAAATGGTGTTTAGTCCAACCTAATTTATTTTAAAGCCTCTAATACATTGATGTGAAATTTTTGAGGCTTCAAGGACAATTCTAGACAAAAATACCTTTAATGATTAGAAAAAATTACAAAAAGAAAGAGGGCCGCCCGTCACTTTCATTGATGTTGACCGGCTAAAAAACTGAAAGCGACAGGTCATGAAAAAAGGGAGTTTGCCCACACGCATGGGTCTAGGTGCCGTCCTTTTCCAGCAACTACTACTGTCCTTTCTCTCTCTCTCTCTCTCTCTCTCTCTCATGCGTCGATGTCAGACTGTCTCTCTCTTATGTGTGGGCGGTGTGGGACAAGATTAATGGGTGAGACAAAATTAATTTCTCTCTCTTCAATTTTGGGGGTGGGTTCAATTTTAGGGGGTTAGGCTCTTTGGGATAGGGTATAGTGGGTTTAGGCATTTTGGGTTTAGGCACTTCGAGTGCACTTTCCAATTATAGGGTTTTAGTGTTTAGGCACTTTCGTGGGTACCCTAGGATTTTAGGCTCTTTAGGGTGCCCTAGGGTTTATGTTTAGGCACTTTTATAGGATACCCTAGGGTCTTAGGAATTTTCATAGGGTACCCTGGGGTTTAGGTTTATGTACTTTCATTAGGTTTGGGGGTTTATGCACTTTCATTGGCTAGTGGGAACATTTTTGGAATGTGTAGGTGATTTGTCCTCTTGGCATTATGGAAAAGTTGATGTCTTTATTGCAGTAAAGACCCCTTTACTATGGCCTCCCCAAAAACGGACCCTTAAAATTAAACATAAGATAAGTTTTAAAGCATTTGAACATAAGTAGAACAATTATTTTTCTTTAAAAAAATGATTAAAAAAGAAATTGTTACTGTATAAGACAATAAGGTTAATTAAATAACATATACGATTGCAATAAGGTTTTATTTTTACTTTCCTCCTATTTCCGCCATCTAGTAACACATACAATTGCAATAAAAAGGGATAATTGTTTCGGACAATTGTTAGAGTTGTCTCACAAAATCCGAATCTTCCAAGATTATATCCCTGACAAGATAGTCTTTTTTTTATTTTATTTTTGGCAAAAGAGAGAGAATTGCATTTCATAGAATGGCTATTACAACCTATCGTAAACAAATGACAATAATATAATATATATATATATATATATATATATAATACAAATGAGAAGAACACAAGACAGAGCCAAAACAAATGAATAATACATCCAGCAATAAATTGCTTCAGCCGTCCGATGTCCATGATCAATATATGATGTCAATTCGCTAATGTGTCATGGTAGTTCCACAAAAAAAAAATTAAGGAATCATCCGGTTGTCAATTGTCTAAGAAACTGCATGCTTGATGTTGAAGCCAAATAGGATGTAACTAATACAAGCACCGATAGTCGAGAGCTCTGCGGCACTTTTAAACGTCGTGCAACTAAATAGCCGAAACTAACTACGGAACTCAAAAATCGGTAGTCTTGCATTACAAAAAATATTGAATTAGCTGGAGAAGCAACTGGTGAGGAGCCCGTACAAGCCAAGTACTTCCTCCGTCCCAATTTTATAGTCCCTTTTGGGAGTTCGTGCCACTTTTCAAAGTATTATATCTTATAATCCACAATGTTTTAGGTGATTTTGAACACTTTGTTTATTAGATTAAATCAAGATCTATCAAACAAGATCCATATTGCATATAAAATATATTACCGATTGAAAGATATAATCGTTTTTTTATCCGGTTAGGATAGAACGAGGGACTATAAAATTGGGACGGAGGGAGTACTTAAAAGAGACAACTCAGAGATAATGGCATATCCAACGGGGAGCCATTATGGCGAACCATACCCATTTTTGGCTCCCTTGCCAGTTTCTGCGTCCCCCAACGGGGAGCTATTTATCCCGGCCAATTTCGGCCAAATTTGGCTAGGGAAATGGCTCAAGCCATTTGTGCCACGTCAGATTTCCTCCCCCATTTTCAACCAACCAAACATCAAAAAGAATACAAATTCCCCCATACACGTACAAAATTTCGGCCCCAAATTTTTCATATTTGATTTCAAACCCTAAAAATACATAAAAATAAACTTTTCATCCTAAAATGTCACGCCCTCGATTTTTAACTTAATAAAATAAAGATTTCTCAAAAGGGAATTACATAAATTTCATACATTCATTCCCACAAGTCACTTTACAAAGTTCAACATCCATGGCAAAGAGCAAGTCTAAATTAAGTACCTATATCGCATGAGAAAGACATGAAAATAATTTAAAAGTTATTACTTTCTTCCAGAAGTCAACAAGAACTAAATGAATTTAGTTACAAATTTATCTCCCAAAAGGATGTTCATGCGTCAATCAAATAACTTGTCATGTATGCTTTCAAAGAAATCCATGCACTTCAAGCACTCTCATTCATGCTCCGGGGTTGATACCTGAAAATAAAGAGGTAAGCATTCACTTCGCCCATTAGGAGGTCTTCAACAAACTCTGAACACAAATGAGATGATATAGGATATCCAGGAGACAAGAAGGACATCAGCGGAAATTAAAAAAAAAATGCGCAATCACATGCTTGAACAACACGAGCTCTCAAGTAAATGGGATATCCTCGAAGTATCCAATATTTAGTAAGTAGCCGATGTACTCTATAGAGATCCACGTATCCCATTACACTCCAATTTCATAAACTTACTTATCTCTTGCTTGGCCATTCAAAACTCAACATTTCAATGATTTTTGTAATGTTTCCATTAGTAACCTTGGCAACATTCCAATTCATAGCACCTATTAATCCTTCCAATTCATGTCTTGTTAGTTCGTTTACGTAGTTAGTTGATTAGCGTTAGTTGGTTTATGGTGTTTTAGGCCTTAGAAACACAAGAACTTGAAAAACGTACTTTGGAGTGATTTAAAAGCGTCAAGGATGAGAAGAGATGTAAAAAAAGGAGCGGAAACTCAAGTCGCAGCATCTCTGATCCGGACCAACACTTTCCTGGACCGAACTAGCACTTAGGGGGTGTTTGGGAGCCTCATTTTTAGCTTTTCATTTTCAACTTTTTGGCTTTTTAGCTTTTTGAATTATGATCAGAATGTATTTTGAAACTGATAAGAGTGTTTGGGAGAAATGTGCAAAATACATTTTAGAACATGGGTAGTGTTTGGGAGAATGATGATGAAAATGAATTATGAATTGATTTTTACCATTTTGCCCTTTATTCAATCCCTCCACAGTCCACACCCCATAACTTGGCCTTCCAAGTTCTGCTACTCCTCACTTGCCCAAAAAAGAAAAATGTTCAGCTGCTCCTCTCTCTCTCCTCTCTAGATCTTGTCTTCGTTCTAAGTCTATGTTTTCCTCTGTTTCTCTTCTTCTTCTTTTTCTTCTCCTTCATCTTTTTCTTCATCTTCTTCTTTTTTATTGATTTATTGGGTTGGTTTTGTTCATTTGGGCTCTTATTTTGGGGATTTTGGATTGAAAAACCAAAAAACCCAACAAACCCATCTCGTTACTCTGTTGGAATTATTCTTGAAATCTGTGGCTATAATTTGAGGATATCATAGAAAAAAACTAACACCCATTTCGTTACTCTGCTGAATTTTTTATGGTTTTGGAAATACTTATATTTGGCATAATCTAATCCATCATGGCTCTGATTTTGGGGTTTGCTTGATTAAAAATCAATGACCCATCTCGTTTCTCAATTCTCTGCTAGATTTTTTGTTGTTTAGATCTGTGGCAAATTAGGGGTAAAATGGGAGAGTAGAATTTGGGAGAAAACCAGAATGAGAAGTAGAAACCGAAAAGCTCCTCTGAACCTCATTTTGCTTTCTGGCCTCAATTGTTGAATTTGGAGAATGAGTTCTGAAGAAATGAGTTTTCGGTTTTGTTGTCCAAACACTCAAAATTGGAAAAGGAGAAGTGGAAAATGGGATAAGGTGTCGCCCAAACACCCTCTTAACACAGCAAAACCTACCTTGCAGCACCCTTTGTTCGGACTGGGAAAATCCTTGGTCCAGACGAAGTGCAATACCCTAGAACTTAATTTTAAGACTTTTAATTTCTTTATGTGTTAATTGAGTGTTTTATGTGCATATGTGGACTTATATGATTGGTGAGCGCACACACACATGATGGACACATGCACACACAATCATTTCCCCTTAAAAGACCAATAATAGAGTTAGTGGGGGATATTTTCTTCACCCATCTGGATTCTTCTACGTAGGAAGAGAGAAAGAGAGAGAGTTTGGCAGTGAGAAGAAGAAAAAGAAGAAGAAGGAAAGGAAAAGGAAAAGAGAAAAATTAAGAGGAGGTGCTATACTTGGTAATTCATGTCTTCTTACACTTGATTCCATAGATTTGCATGTTCAATTTAGGTTTAATTAGAGGGTTTATGCTTAGAGACCATAGAAATTCTTTATTATGGAGTTTTGGAAGAGTTCTTGGTGAAATTTAGGTGAATTCGTTCAGATTATGCATCTTTGAAATTCTGCAGATTTTAGGGCATGTATGGCTGATTTTGGGGATTTTATTGACAGGGTTACACAGCTCATAATTTTCTGAAAATTTTACTGAGAGTTCCTCTATGGGTTTTCTTTGTTGGGTTAAAATTTCGTACCTTGTTTTCATGTATAGAGCTCTGTAGAAATTCGTGAAGTTGCTGCTGTCAATTCGGATTTCTGCAGGCAGCAGTAACACATTTTGGTAAAACAGTCATAATTTTTGCTACGGGTATCGAAATCGCACACCGTTTGATTTTTCCGGAACTAGACTCATATATATTTCTGTCCATGTAAGTATTGTACCTTAAATTTGGCCACGCAAAATCAGTTTTTGCATTGAAGTTCAGACGGGTGCAGTTACTGAAATTCTGTTTTTTTTGGAATGAACAAGCTTTCTTTAAATTGGTGTACAAAGCTCATTCGAACTCCGTTTTTGACATATGACCTATCGATACGAAGCTTAGAATGTGTATTTTGTGTTGGTTTGGGTTTGGTATCCAGGAGTTGGAAGGATACGGTATTTTTGTGTGCTTAAGTATTGACCCAACTTTATACTTGGTCCCCACAACATTGTTAGGGATACTTAGAGCATTTAGGAGGTTCATTTAGAGTTTGTGATTACTTGAATGGAATCTCCTAATCACGTTTTTATTATTTTAATTAATATAGGAGGTTCGGGCTTGCACGAGGACCGAGGTGAGTAACCGATACATAATTTACATGGTTTAAAGCGCAATTTGGTACTTTTATGTAAATGTTCCATTATCTCACTTGTTTTGTTAAATGAATTGTACTCCATGGATATTCAATGAAAGGTGGCCATATTTTGTATCTATTAATGGCATTCCTGACGTCCCAGCGTGCTAGGGGACAGTGCTAAAAGACTAGCAAGGTTGATGTGTTTGGTACAGGGTATGCATAGACATCTAAGCCTATCCACACCGGGGACGCCTGGTGGTACGATTTGATTTGCCACTGGGATGTGCATTATAAATTGGATTTGGAAGATATGAATCTTTTGAATACGAATTTGTGCTTTGCTAATTAATGTGTTTTCTAAAATATATCCATGGAAAGTGTGTGAACTATGTATCGATTTCTCATACGAGCTTTAGCTTATGATGTTTTTTCACCTTTCAGACGACGAGGAGTAGTCGGGTGTGTTGATAGGACCTTTTTGTGAGCATGCTCGGTGGTAGAAGACTTATGTTGATATGGTGTTGCTCTAGTCTTCGTTTTGCTAGCACTAGGGTGACTGTGGGCTTTACGAGCATGTATATGTGAACTATTGACTTGTAAATATTTAGTATGGGTTGTACCTTTGTAATATTAAGCACAAGCTCTGTCGGATACTCTATGTTTGGATTTAGACTCGACACCTATGACCGTTTTTTGATGTATAATACAGGTCATGTTTTCCGCTGCTAGTTATGATGTCCCTTTTTAATCATCTCTTTTGGATAAATTTCTGTTATGTTTTGGCCTTGGTGACTGTGTCACCGGCACTTTGTTGTGCTTGTGACCTTCACGGACAGGTCCGGGGCGTGACACGAAGCACCCCAGCAGGTTCGTACAGCTCCCAGCTTCTCTGGTCCGGACCACCCATGTCTTGGTCCCATCGAACGGACACGAAAATCAGCGTTTTGGACGTGTTTTATGTAATTTTTAGGTCTCCTAGTATAAATAGAACATCAAAACATTAGTTTAGGGTTCCTAATCACATGGAGAGGCAATTTTGAGAGAGAAAACTAGGGTTCTTCATGTTCTTCGTGTGTTCTTCAAATCAAAGCATTCTGATTATCTCCATGGCCAGCTAAACCCCTTTTCTAGGGGAGGATAAAGCTCTACACCAAGTAACCTAGCTTTTCTGTATAGATTAGGGTTTTTATTCGAATCAGATTATATGTTTAGAACCAAATTCTATGGATATCAATAGAATCGTTTTTCTTCTTCCAATTCGTTGAGTATTTGTACACCGGTTTTCAAATACCGTTCATATAATTGTTTTCATTGATGTGGTTGGAGTTCTGAGATGGATTTTGCGCGTGAAACGGATCGTGCCGCAATTGTGAGAAGGTCCGTGCTGCGGGATAGTCCATGCCTTTTAACAATCACTAAATTCTCTTGACGATTACTGTTAGGGTTTGCAAGTTCTAGCTATAATCCTTTGTGATTCGAATATTTATCCTTTCTATACAACACTTGGTTATGCGGTTTGGGGTAAATTCTAAACCCTAGATCTTTTCCCAACCAGTTTCACCCAATTTAATTTTTTTTTCCTTTAGTTCAATATTTTCACAACAATCAACCAATCTTTTACCGAATTAAATTAGAAACCAATTGAAATTAATGCAACTCAGCCAATCTGTCTCTGTGAATCGACACTCGAACTTAACCGCTATTCTCTGGAGTAGAAGTTAATTTCTTGTTTTTATAAATCTATTTTTGACTCAGCATGATACGGTCAAGTACCCTGTAAATTTCACCACAAACATTCCGGGTATGTGTGACCCCGTACTTCGTTAACCAAATTTCGCATTTCCCAAGTATCTATATGTCATACAAATGCCCAAGTGTCCCTCAAATATTCATTCACTATTTCATGCTTCTTTCATTTATTATACTAACCTCTTAATAATGAGAAACGTACATTTTCTATTTAAATCTTATGGGTCCCGTGAAACCCTTCCTAGCGGCGCACCTATTAATGGCCCTAGTGACATACCACCATGCTTTTCATATGACCTTCTCTTATTCCTTTATTTTCCAAGTATTCTTTCATATTGTATCTATTTCATCCAAGTGTTCATCACACAATGTTTCCACATGTCTACGAGCGTTCACAAGACATTTTCTCAATCGCACGTCGATAACAACTAATCATGTGCTACAAGTACTTCGACCAATCCTTAAGCTGAAATCACATGTTTACAGTAAAGCAAAACAACGAGAGTTAAACGGATTTCAAGGGAGGATCATAATCGCCAAACAAAGGCAATGAGATTGTTCTGTTGAAACCTGTTGTGAAATACTCATCTTTTACAAGTTACCCAAGTGTCCTTCGTTCCATTATTCAAAAGTATCATGTGTCGTATAACATTGGGACGTGTCAAATCGAGTTTATAAGGCAACTTCTCCATTCTACTTTAATAATTATCCACGTGACAGGTTAAATGCTCATTTCATAAAATCAAACAAGCTGTGTTTAGTTCTCAATGTAAAATGTCAAGTTGTACGAGTAGATTGTGCATTTGGAAACCAAATGAGGACCAAGGGACAGCCACATTCCAAGGACAAAGCCCAAGATTCGATCTATCAAAGTTGTCGTGTCTAACAAATTCTCGGAGGAACAATGCCATCAGGGACTAAAAGAGGACCAAATGAAATCATGACTGAAAACAACATGTAGCGGACTATACTGGATAAACCGTCTAGACAGTCATGACCCTCGTCCGGATAGGATCAACAAAAAACAACAGACAAACAACAACAACAGTCAGCATTAGTCACCAACTTGATTAATTCAAGGTGAAAGACTATACTTTAAACAACTCACTAATGCACAAATGAGATGATTTTCCAACTAATTCAAGAAATAATCAACCTAGAACAAGAATCAAAGCAAGCAACAACTCTAAATCACTAGAAACGTGAGTTTTTAATGGGTTTTAACAAAACTCAAAGAGATAGATTAAATACAAAGGATGTATGCAACAAATCATTCATAAATACTTAGAGAGAGTAGAAAATCGATCTCCTACCTCAAATGCTAGACCTCAAATCTAAGCTCCAAGAAAACCCTAGCTCTCCAAAATTTCGAGTTCCACCAAACCCTGAGTTTGAACACGCGATTCCCGGGTTGAAATGTCAAATACATGGTGATTACAATGCCGATCTATGAGGGTTTGATGGGTTTTGGAGCTGATTTTTAGTGGGTGAGGGGGAGAGGGAGTGAACCAAGAGAAAGAGATAGAGAGGAGAGAGAGTGAGCCAGTGGAGGGGGGGGGGGGGGGAAGAAAATGGGTCTCTCTCTCTCTCTCTCTCTCCAACCCTTATATAGGGTTAAAATACACTAGTACCCTCAACTCACTTAAGTACTGCAAATGGGTCCTAGCTTAAAGAACTTTTCACATTGACCCTATACTTAAACATTTAAATATCAATTCCACACCGTTTCTCAAGTTTATTTTCGAAAAGTCTAATAATATTACGAGTCTCTACCTAAAAAAGTACAGATATGATTTCAAACTTACAAGAAATGAAAAGAAATATACTTACAAGAAATGAAAAGAAATATAAATAGAAAAGATGGTTTCCAGTGGTCGGACCTCCAAATCGTCGGATTTTATTTCCAATCACCATAGTTAACCGTTGTGATTATTCCCTACCGTAAAAAAATGAGCCGTTTGGTGCTTCTTCTTTTTTCTAACGTTTATATTGAACTCCCTATAAATTGATTAGTAGTTAATTAATATCGTGATTGAGAGGTGGTTAAACAATAGTTAAAGTATATAAAATATTAATTGGAAATTGAAAAGTAGGTTGAAAATTGGTAGGTTGAAAATTGGTAGGCGGAAGGTAGTTGAAGAGGGGTGCCAAATTTTGGCACCAACACCATTAGAGCAATTTGGCCAAATTATTGCCAAAAAACACTCTAACAGTGCCAAATTTGAGTTTGGCAGTCCAAAAATGACACTCACTATTGAAGATGCTATAGGGCTTGGTTTTCCATTTGCTAAAATGGAAATCTCATAAAATCAAGTGGATGATTTTAGCAAATGAGAAAATCAGGCGCTAAAATCAACCAATTTTCATTTGCTAAAATGGGTTGATTTTAGCAAATCATTTCCTCATTTGCTAAAATCACCCACTTGATTTTAAGATGATTCTGACTTGTTCAAAAAAACTACAATGATTCTAACTTGTTATTTTTTCATTTGGTAGTACGGAAATTTTCCGAATTGTGTAGTGAATGCTCAAGTTGTTTGTTGTTCCATGAGAGAGAGAGAGAGAGAGAGAGAGAGAGAGAGAGAGAGAGAGAGAGAGAGAGAGAGAGAGAGAGAGAGAGAGAGAGAGAGCGCGCGAGCTATGCTTATGAGGCACCACGTGTGGCTTCCTACCAAGAATTTCTTGTAGGCACGCCAAGCTCCCAACAACTTCAAAGCCATCTGCTTTACACTGTCTGCTTCACACTGTGATTCAACTCAATAACAAACAAGCAACAATATAGCTAACAAGTAACGACAATAAAGCAATTCAAGGAAGTAAATTTCATTAATCACTATAAAATCAGTTACAAAAGTATGACGATGACTAGAAAAACAAACAAAGACACTATATTTGACACAGACCGAGAGGGTTCTGCTAAGGAGCTTTTTAGCTTTTTGACTTTTTGGGTAGTTTTTGTAGAAGAAAAGCCAAGGTGTTCCACTAACTTGACTAGTGGCTTTTTGGCTTTTTGGCTTTTTTTTTTTCTTATTTTAACAAATGACAATATTGCCTTTGAATTGTGATATTAATTGGGAAATAAGTGAAGATGTTAACTTAACTAGTGGGCCGAGAGGTGTCTTTTTTACGTGAAAGTATTACCCGGGGGGCATGTTGTCCCCAAATGCATGCAGTCCCCATCCGAGCCGTCCATGCTCGGCGATCAACGGTCCAGATCAACTCAGCAATTAACGGTGCGGATCTGTTTGAATCCAGACAAATCTGGGCCGTTGATTGCCGAGCATGAACGGCTCGGATGGGGCATGATCCCCCAATTCAACAACTTGACTTATGGTTGTTTCTGAAGTGTAGTAATTTAGTGGAACTATATGACTTCTGGCTTAAATTTTAAGCCCAAAAACAGTTAGCAAAACGGCAATTGCTTTAAAAGCTCTCCTCGCATTTTTATCACTACGGATTTCAATGGATTCTATCATAACTATGCATAAGGTCAACGTGTGGTGAGGGTAGCTGTTGAGATTACATTCCCAGAGTTGGCGTGATAAATAAGCCAAACGAGTTAAGTAGATTATTGATCGAACTTGGTTTGAAAATATAATGAACTTTAAAAAAGTGTTTGAGTTGAACTTGTTTATGAGACGAATCGATCTCAAACGAGCTTTAATCAAGCCAATTACATGAGCCGATCTTCAGTAGTTTGAATTTTTTGCACTTCATACTCCAAACGATTCGAGTAGTAACTTGTTCAAGCTTGGTTTGAAACGTTAGTGAGCTTCAAAAAATGTCCAAGGTTGGTTTGTTTATTTACTGAAACATAACAAACAAACACGAGCTCGAACTCTAGTAGCTTGGTTTGTTTAGCAATCCTATCCAAGAGTACCAAAATAATTTACTGCAATAAAGTATAGAGTAGCAATGACGAATGGCAAAATATATATATATAGGTCCCGGAACGGTTCAGAACGTCACAGTAGGTCCCGGAACAACGGTTCAGAACGTCACAGTAGGTCCCGGAACAAAATCGTGTGTTTTTTTAAGTGTGAGGGGGACCGGCCCCTATATATATATATATATATATATATATATATATATATATATGAGGCCCGATCTAGTCCGGGAGTCCCGGATCCGAGACTCCACCTTCCCGATATTTTTTTGACGATCCGAACCGTCCAATGTGTTCAAAAGGTGTTTTCCAAGGCCCACGCGGGAAATCTTCAAAAAACAACACCGGGAAGGGCTTGATCCAAGCGGTTTTCGCAAAACTGTAAATATGCAATTTTTGCGAAAAACTGCTTGGATCAAGCCCTTTCCGGTATTTTTTTTCGAAGATTTCCCGCGTGGGCCTTGGAAAACACCTTTTGAACACATTGGACGGCTCGGATCGTCAAAAAAATATCGGAAAAAGCATCAAAACGCTTCAATCTGGGAAATTCGGGATCCTTGATAGGATAATTCGTGATATATATATATATATATATAGGGAGGCCTTCTAAAACGGGATTCCCGTTTCCGGACCTCCATGATCCAAATATTTTTTTGACGATCCGAGCCGTCCAATGTGTTCAGAAGGTGTTTTCAAGGGTCTACGCGGGAAATCTTCAAAAACAAATACCGGGAAGGGCTTGATCCAAGCAGTTTTCGCAAAAAATTTATATTTACAGTTTTTGCAAAAACTGCTTGGATCAAGCCCTTCCTGGTATTTTTTTTTTTAAAGATTTCCCGCGTGGACCCTTGAAAACACCTTCTGAACACATTGGATGGCTCGGATTTTCCAAAAATAATTTGCAACACAAAAAAAAATCAATTTTTTCTTATTTTCGGGAGGTGTGGACTAGAAGTTTTTCGTACTGACACGTCACTCGTATAAGGCATATACGAAATCAACATAAAGTATAGACAACAACATTCCACCAGGCTGTTAAAAGTAATACTCCTAGAGCTTTGTTTGGTTTGGGTTTTGAAGGAGGTTTTTAGGGGTAATGAGTAGAAAGAGATAAAAAAATAAAAAAAAAAATTATTGAGGTCCGTGCAGGGTAGGTCTTGAGACCCAAACCGAACATGGTGCTATATTCTTTTCAAGTAAAACTTGGGTGCAGAATACCTCGTGGCAGTACTCGGATACTCAGACGGGGGTTGCTACTGTGTAGCTTGTGCGCAGCAGCTGTTGTGCATGATCCAGGCCGTCCATTGCTTGGATGGACGACGACGCAAATTTCAAACAAAATAGGGCTATTCGCGCGAATAGTTTGTTTTCAATCCACCGTTGAAAACACTTGCGCGAATAGTTTGTTTTCAATCCGAACCGTTGAAAACAATTGTGGACGGTCCGGATTATGCGCAACAGCTGCTCTACACAAGCTGCACAGCAGCAACCCCTGGTCCGCGGTACTCAGCGCGCATCTCGGCCGTTCAAAATCTAAATTTTAGAGAGAGAAATAGAAGAGAGAGGGAGTGAGAAATTTGGACCTTCGAAAACACTTTCAGACGGCTGAGATGCGCGTTCAGGCACCACGTGTGCGGTACCTAATTTACACACAAAATTTTCTCATTCTTTTCGCTTGTATATAATTTTTAAGAATGTGTGAATATTCTCAAATGCGTAAAATGGTCAACTGGAGTTTTATTATTTCGTTATTTTTTATCGGGCAACCCTGACATTTTAGGGACCCAAGGCAAATGTAAGGCTTCTTCAAAACACAAAATCGTTAGTAATCAACAACATAAAATTCAGGAAGCTGATCCAAGGACCAACAAAATAAAATTCATAATTGTGCATATCAGTACAAAAATTCCCAACAAACTATTAAAAATTACTCTTTTTGCCCTTTTTTTTTTTGACGCAAAAGTTCTAATTATACTACTCAATTTTTATTTATTTGACATGCTCATTCTAAATGTAAATAATTTCATATACCTATATTTAATGAATACTGCACAAATTTTTTAGGGCTCCTTATTTTATGAAAATTTTGGGGGCCAAGACAAGGCGTTGCTCGGCTTTACTTTGGGCCAATATTGCGTTGAGAACCGAGGTGGACGGTTTTTTACTTAAAACCTAAGACAGAAACATGGTAACAGTATTTGTTGTTAGGCTAATTTTGCACTTTACGTAATGGCAATTAATCCAAGCAACCATTCAGGAAAATAAAGCAGGGATTAAGTTTGGTCTTTATAAGTTTTTTTAGTTTTGCATCATTTTTTTTTATAGATAATTAGTTAAAAATCCCATTAAAAATTAAATTTATTCAATTTTAGTGAATTATTTTTTCTTCAGAAATTTTTTTGTCATACTTTTTCACCGTTTAAAATTCTCTTGTCGAGTCTGAACTAATAACCACAAATTTTGGTTGTATAAAATTGGTCTTAATCAATATGAACTATACAAATCCAGGTCAAGGGTCAAGGGTCATCGGGCTTTATAGTTCGACCCGAACCTGTTTATCGGGCAGGCCGGTCCACCGGATAATGACGAGCTGGGTTTGGGCAAATGGGGTTAAATGCCCAGCCCTCCAAAGTCTAAGCGATAGAACTAAAACAGAGGGGGTGGCACGGCCACCTCCATACCACCCCGGTTTTATACGAATGGAAGTCAATTAAGTACTTATCGATGTCCGAAAAACTTAATAGATGAAAAAAATAGCAATTTGAAGAATGAAAATTTCAGATCATGAAAATAATATCCCGATGGATTTCATTTAAGGACCACATGAGAGTTGAATCATTTGTTCTTTTTTCAACTAAAAAAAAGCTTAAGACAAAGTTTGAGTTTTTTTTTTTTTTTTTTCAGTTTAAAACTAACAATGTATAGCAATATAAGTGGACTATCATCAAATAGCACCACTTCCCAATCCAAATTCTACCTCCCTGTCTCCCATCAATCCAGTCTTTAGCCAACTCGTATACCCAAGTTATGGGGCCCAAAACATAAATGCCTAGACCTTGAATTATATTCCTTCTTCGAGTAAGAATAAATATGTTTTTCTTTATTTTGAAAATTTTAAACTATTAAGTAAAAGGCTACAATACACACCCCTATAAAAGTTACGATTTTTTTTATAAAAATTACGAGACACCAAAATATTACGAATCATAGAAAATGTAATGAATCACATTGCTGAAAAGTTAGAAAAATGAAAAAAATGTTATAATTGTCAATGAGTTGGCACAATCTGAATCATACAATAGGTGCATATGATACACACATTTAATGGGTGTGTATTGTAGCTATTTTGTAGTGTGGAATCTCTCTCACCTAATTTCTGTGCAACTATTTTCAAGTTTGAATAACGAATTGTTATGTGTAACTATTGTAGCTATTTTCAAGCCATGTGGAGATGTGTGCAACTAGAGTGGCAATTTGAACCCATTTTTATAGACCTGCCAAAATCCATCTAATTATAATCAGCCAAAACACACCCATATCCAAATATGAGTTCTAATTGGCCCAACTTGTTAAACCCACATATGTATGGGTATGGCTTGAACCGTATTTGATTCACTCATATCCAACCCGCCTAACATTGACCCATGTACAACCCACCTATATTTGACCCACGACCCATTTCGACCCACCAAAACCTGCCTATTTGCCACCTCTATGTACAGCTAATCCGGCTCCGATCTTCTAGTCCACATCTCATCTATTGCAAGGGGAACAAACTTACCACTCTGGATTCCATGGATTCTCCACCCAACTCTTCAGATTTCGACACCGTCGTTATAATCTTTTTGTTGTATTTTTTTTTTTTTTTCTTGTTATATTTTGTTATTCTTATAAATGGGATTATGTTGTTGAGTTGGCAGCCTTCTAAAAGTAACAACTAAAGTGGAAAATAGAACATAATACATACATATATATAATAGAATCTTCAAATGAAAAACCCGTTGCTCCGTCAAAGCTGCCTGCAAGCCATTCGACCCTATGGGAGCAACTGCAGTCCTTATTCAAACCTATACACAAATTTATTCAAACCTATACACAAATTCAAAACTGAGTAAAAACCCTCAAATCTCTCCTCTAGTCATTTCCCCTTTTCTATATCAAATCAAGGGAGACCAGACCCTTTTTTTCTCCCAAATCAAGGGAGGACTAAAAACAAACTCAGATTTTTCAACGGCTATACTCTGGTGGCAATGGGTGGTTGATGGTGGTGGTCGCCGCGTTTGTGGTGGTGGTCAAATGTTTCTAGCTAACGGTTGTGGTTGGAAAAAGTGGACGAAATTCCGACGAAGCCAAATCAAGGGTCTTTGAAGGTTTCTAGTTGGCTTCGTCTGGTGTGGTGATCTCCTGGTGTTGCTGAATGAGTTGCAGGTCAATGGTGGTGGATGATAGTGATGAGCAATAGTACTGGCGGTGGCATTTGAGGAGTCCCAAAAGAGAGTGGCTTGATTAGCGGCAGAAGAAAGTGGTGAGGGGCAGCATAGTGGCTGTGGATGGCAGAACCCTAGAAAAACTGAGTATAGGACTGGAGAGGCTCATATCAAATTGAGCTTTTACTCAAAGTTATACTCAAACCCTGATTAAAAAATTAGTTAAGGGCTGGAGATGCTCTTTTAGTTGGGGCAAAAGCGAAACTCCATCGTAGGCAACAACAACAAAAAAAGTTTTAACATGCATAAAAAAGTTCTATATTTCCTTCTAATTTAATACAACCAGAATGAAGTTTTAAGATGCGTTTCACGGTAAGGTTTGGGTACCATTTTCTTGTCGGCACAGCACGAACTAACCAGCAAGATACGGGATTGACAACATTAGTTTTGCCCAAATGGGCAGAAATAAAATGCAATGTCACAGCGAATAAGAAGATCACATCGACTTCAAAAGGAAGATTACATAGACCGAAACTAATATACTACACAAACCCAGATGAATTTTTACTCTGCCAAGAATGTGTACATGTTCAGTAACACTGCATCACATCAATATGGCCACAAGAACTATCCTTCCTTTTGCTTAAACAAAAGGATCGCTTCGCATGTCCCATAACCACGTTTCAGCAAGGCTTCTCTTCAAGAAATAAGTGACCCAAAATGTACAATAAAGCACAAGTCAATGCTTACCAATTTATTTGATTGTCAATGAAATCACGGATCATGGAATCAGGTCAAAATTCGTTTCCAGTACAGAATAAACTTCAGCAAGAGAGGACACCTTGTAATCTGGTTTAAATGCCACATTATCATATTCAGGAGTGTCATACCTTCCTGTCTCATCAAGCAAACATGTAAATGCACCTGCTCGTTTTCCACAAGCGACCTGCAAATACCAAGAAAAAACCCAAATGTGGTGCATTACAAAACTCTATATAAAAGAACTCAGCAAGTGCATCATAAAGTAAGGGAGAATTTCAAAAAAAAAAACCCTGACCTTTGGCCCATTTATCACATCAACAACTGAGCTTTTAAAAACGTCAGCTAAACCCCCGAGCTTGACACTCCGTTATCAATTTCCCCCCTCTTCCCATTTTCCATCCAATAATTAACAGAAACTCCAAAAGAAACTCCGAAAACGACGTTGTTTTGTGGGTTTGTCATGGTTCCAAATTTCTTCGTTAAAGGTTTGTCTTGTGGGGCCAACTTCGGGGCCATACACAAATGATCTTAACCGTTCAATAATTTTAAAATAAATAATTAAGTGGTCCTTAAAAAATGAGTCCCATCGGATATTTATAAGCAATTAATCTAATTAGTTCAATTTTTCATTCTGAATCAGGACATTATAATCTGAAAGAATTTTTAAAAAATTTATATAATTGTGTGCTCGGTATCCCCTTGATATGAACCGTAGATATCACAGCACTTGTTGAGATAAGCATTCACTAATAAAATTATCTTGATCAGATATCGATAGGTATCAAAAACAGTTCATAATTTTACAAGACCTGAGCTTTCTCATGCTGTGAATAGTGTCTGTCAGCATATGCATAGTCCTACCTTGCTTCATTTCACAGCTGTTAAACGTATTCTTCGATATGTTAAGGGTACTTTACATCAAGGCCTTTGGTTTCGACCTGGTAAGATGGAGTTATCTGCTTTCTCTGATTCTGACAGGGCTGGTTATGCTATTGATTCCACTACTGGTTTTTTGTGTTTTTCTTGGCTCCAACCTTATTTCTTGGTCTGCCAAAAAGCAAGGTACTGTGGCTCAATCTTCGACTGAAGCTGATTATAGAGCTTTGGCTCTAACTGTTGCTGATTTGTCCTGGATTACACAACTCTTGACACAGCTTCGTGTTTCTGTTCCTTGTCCTTTGTCCTTATGGTGGCGATAATTTGTCTGCCATTGCCTTGGCTCATAATCCAGTCTTTCATGCTAGGACAAAGCATATCGAGATTGATTACCATTTTTTACATGACAAGGTTGTTTAGGAGGAGTTTCTTATTAGGCATGTGGGTACACAAGACCAGATCGCAAATATTTTCACTAAACCTCTTGCTGCTGCTCGATTCCTTTTTCTCCCTGCCAAACTCATGGTTCGTTCCTTGCCCTGAGTTTGCAAGGGGGTGTGAAGGAGGTTAAGGAGGTTATCAAGTCTGTTAACTAAGAGTAGTTAGTTTCTGTTAGTTCATAAGTAGTTTCCGTTAAAGTTCTAATGGGGGCTTAAGTCGGTGATTAGCTTTAAATGGGGTTTTACCCCTTTGATTGTACTCATAACAGAAATTCAAGAATGAAGATCCTTTTCTCTCTCTCGTCTTGTTCTCTCTAGTTTCAGTGACATGATTTGCTAGTTAGGGTTTGTAATTTTCTATGAGAGAGAGAGAAAGAGAGAGAGAGAGAGAGAGAGTAGTAATGAACTCACATCATCTTTAAGGCTATCTCCAATCATCATCACTTCATTTGGCAGAACATCCCAAGTAGAACAGATATGCAGCAGTGGAGCTGGATCTGGTTTACAAGGACGGAATTCCCTGCTTAGGGCAGGAGTAAATGTGATCTGTAGCCACATGCCCACGAGATATGGTTAGGAGGATAAACAGTTTTTTGAAGTAAAGAAGACCTTTGTGAGGTTGTTAAGAGGATAAACAGTTTTTTGAAGCAAAGAAGACCTTTGTGAGGTGGTTAAGAGGATAAACAGTTTTTTGAAGCAAAGAAGACCTTTGTGAGGTGGTTAAGAGGATAAACAGTTTTTTGAAGCAAAGAAGACCTTTGTGAGGTGTATCATATTTGCATGCAAAACAATCCGCTGGGGTCATGAGGTGGTATGTTCAAACAGCAAACAGACCTTGACATAATTTACGTCTCACAATTATCAGTTAGAAACTAGACAAGAAGTGATCGGCCACCTATTATTAACAGGAGACTCTTTTAGAATCCCAGCTGTAACCACAGGGGGTTTTAGAAACAGCTTGAAGCGATATAATCCAAAAAAGTTCAAAAAAAGAAAAAGAAAAAGACTTTAAACACGTGTTGTTAAGTCTACCTCATGGAACAAGAGGTATGACCTGACCTAGTAGCACTTGTTCTATGCTTGGTGCAAGAGTGTAACCCTATGAAGCAATACTTCTCATTCTTGAACAATATTTTCAAACACTTGCCTCTATTGAGAAAATAGAGTTCATAAAGGGGAAAAATACGGTGTTGTATAGGTTATAGAGGGATTCATGGTTAAACAGCAAACTCAAAAATACAGTACAAAACATACCCCAAACCTCGAGTGAAACAAATCAACTGCAGCCTTGACATTCCGAGTGATTAATCCCCTTCTGACAGAAAGGAAAACATTGTGTCACCATAGCTACCCTCAACAGAGAAGAAACTGACAAAATACAAAATCGAATAGAGCTTATAAATTGTGCACCTAGCCGAATTTTTTGGCACAGATAAAAAGGTGAGAAAATGCTTCACTTCGAAGAGGGGGAAAAAAAAGAAACATGCAATATTCAATGGTATATACTTGTTAAAATGCAAATACTGATTTTAACCCAAACAACCTTACATCGAAACAATCAACTTCCTGCGGTCACAACCAAATCTAGCATTCACTTCTGACAAAGAATGACAACTTTAGCGGACCAATCTTAAATCTTGAGTATCTTTGGTGTACGGACTAGGAGTCCTGATTCTTGGGTTGAAAATTTAGAGCAGTATGAATATTTCAGGAACTAGTTGGTAGCGTTCTCCTCAACTAACTAATAAATGGCGTTCTCCTCTTTGCAGTGTGCCCATTTTGGCACCCTTTCATTTACCTATTATCAGTTTATCAACAAAAAAGAAAAGAAGAAGAATTTAAAAGTGCCACTGCAGGAAGAATTAAACCAAAAAATAAAAGGCCGAGTTCAAGCAACTATAAGTTGCCAACATCTGTAAGAAAAGAAGATATTGTGAAAGACTGAGACATCAGTAGGAAACTTTTACCTTATATTCCTTGAATCAAGAAGCCCACAAAGTTTTAATGCACCTGCACCATAATTCACCTATCAAAAAGTTAGAGCTTAGAACATTTAGGCATGAAATGGTGGCAACCAAAGGAACTATGTTAATTAAAAAACATGGCTTTGTGCTAAAGAAAATATTTACAGAAGTAATTGCATGGAAATCTAAAATCCCATCCTACCAACAATGTAACAAGTTCTCAGTCAGAGAATCTCCAAAGATAAGTTGCTAAAACGGCTACATGAAATTGGGCAAATGTTATTTCTTCAACTTTCCTCAAAGATTCCAAAAGGAATGCTATATTGGGCCATCAACAGAGATGCAGAAACATAAGAGACTAGCCAGAATTTACCTATTACTAGACCTTGGCCGAAATTTGGCAAGAAGTTTAATACTGCTAATTAAGTTGATTAGGATGTTTAGCTAGCCATCGGAGAGCTCCAAATTGAGCTGCATGCCAAATTAAGGCAATAGCAGGCCTTCTACCAGTTTGTTTTTTTTTGGGTAATTTTTCTACCAGCTTGTTGGAGAAGCTCATAACTCAAAAGTTGAAATACTTGTGCTCTTATACTCAATTCACATCAAGATACAACAAGCATATCAATATGATAATGTTTAAAGATGCATCCCAGATTGGTGCTTCTCCAAACACTTCTCAACCAAAATTGAACAGCAGGCCTAGTTTATGCAGTAACAGGCCTTTTACCTGTCTAATGGAGAAGCTTGTACATTGAAGTACTTCTTCTCTTGCACTCAATTCACATCGAAACAAGAAAGACAAGTACAACAATAAGATAGCGAAAATAGCAACACCAACGCTTGAAGCCTTTTCAGTAGACTTCTTAACCAAAAAACAAAGTCCTAAATAGCTCAATTCGTTGAGAATATGAGCAAATACACCAAAACACCTTCTATAGTTCTATTGCACAATCCAAATTAGTGTGGTCATCGAATACACACTTAAAATGTTCATATTTTTCAGTCACAAGTTCACAAGAACTTCCACCATAACCTTTTTCACACGAGGTACATTGAGTCCTAGTTTTTTTTTTTTTTTTTTTTTTTGAACAGCGAATTTTTTTTATTAATATTTGATATTGATACAAAGAAAAAAAAAAAGGACAAGGAGAACAACATCATATTCCTAAACTCAGCTAAGAACAATCATGTGCCCAATCCGACACCCAATCCCTAGATTGGTAAGAAGACAACCGAGGAAACACCCATTGGGGCAAAGCCCATAACACCCATTGAGACAAAGCCGATAACACCTAAAGAAATAAAACAAAACCTGCAAAAAGATTTAAAAAAAAAAACAGCCAGAGCAAGCCCAAGCCCTCATGCCAGGACCGGCATCCAAAAATATAACATCTTTGAGTCCTAGTTATTACAGCATAATCCTTTATCATCACCTAAAAATATAACATCTCAAAGGTTTTGTATGAACATCAGCGGAGTATTCGATATCGGTTTCCTTGATTCAACCTCTTTAACCTTCAACATTTTCAAAAGCAAGAATAAAGCCAACAACAACCATATGGTACACAATAGATATATTAGCAACATTGGATAAAAAATAATAAGTTCCCAGTTGCTTTACATCTGGAAAAGAAATCCTATCACAAAAAAAATAACATCTGGAAAAGAAACCATTTGCTGGTCCTTTTCTATAAGCTTTTCGCCAACTAAATGGGTTGACGAAAGCATTCTCAAGCCAACGTTTGCAAGGAAAAGAACATTAAATTGAATATTTATCAAAGAAGATCAGGCTCTGTTTCTGTATGAAGCCCTTTTTTAAAAGGGCTGCAGCCCAAACTAATCCACCATCTCCATGGATACTATTTATCCGACCTTCCAGCATCAATGATCATTTTTTCAAAGCCATGCATACGTGTACATGGCACATGCATCACTTTACTCTAAAATGCTTGACATCAAATCTAAAACTCAAATTGATCTTAAACACTCCCAGCACTGCATTTCGGTCCTATAACGAACATTATGTCATCTCCATGGAAATAAAACTACCCCTATGCTGCCTTATCATTACTACTTTACACCATATTTAGGTGTCATTCCCCTTAACTTATTTGTGTCGCTTACTGCACTTTTTGGTTTATTCTTTATTAAAAAAAATCGCATTTGTTAGATTTGTGTCAAACTAGGTTCGGTGATTCGTCTCAACGAGTGAAATCGGAAAAGTACAAAATTATTATAACCGAAACCCGAATAAAGATAACCAAAAAAGTGCAAAAAATTAAGGGGTATTACAATACACACAACAATTTTGCAAAATATGTAATTG
Source organism: Vaccinium vitis-idaea (assembly GCA_963854785.1). NCBI lineage: Eukaryota > Viridiplantae > Streptophyta > Magnoliopsida > Ericales > Ericaceae > Vaccinium > Vaccinium vitis-idaea. The sequence continues at coordinate 38,658,453 of OY978215.1, forward strand.
AAATGCCAACACAAACAAATGCTTGATATAAGTCATAATAAACCAACTTTGCTACAACCACACAAAAACACTCACAAGACATGTGAGCTCCACACACTGCATCACAAACTACTCACAAGACATGTGGACTACACACGGGATGCAGTGTGTGGGTCCCACGTGTCTTGTGACTTGAGTGTGTACGAGTTTGTGTTTGTGTGTGGTCGTAGAATTTTTTACAGTAAATAAGAGTAGGTATAAATATGAAGACGCTCTAGGGGCTCCCAATTTATAAGTAAGCGCTTCCGCATTTTGAGTTTTCTAAAAATATTCGTTAGATGACACAAAGTACTGAAAGTGAGACCCAAAAATTGTGTTAAAGGATTGTTAGGTGTTTAAATAAAAAGAGGTCCATTTGAATACTTCGTTAAAGTTAAGACAATAATTAAAGTGGGATCCATGCTCTCTCTTCCCTCTCTTTCTTTTCTCTCTCTTCTGCCGTCCTTTCTCTTCTGCCGTCCTGACTTCTCTCATGTGCGCTGGGTCCTCTCCACAGTGAGAAATTTTCAGTGCCGAGTGGGCACCGCCTAAGTGGTGCGAAATGCGCATCTCGACCGTCCAAAACACTATTAAGCGGCCGAGAAAATTTCTACTCCAAAGGTGGAGATAGTGCTCAAATCGAGGGAGGGTTTGTTACCCAGTAAAGTTCCTAAAGTTATCAAAATTGTTAACCGACAGCCAGTTAAAAAAACTGATTCTAAAGTGATCAAAATTGATCCAAATGCCCTCTAAAATTTGTCTTTTTTAGAGCTTAAAACTACATACGTTCAACAATGAAGACAAATTTCGGAGTGCATTTTAAGCAAATGGAAGGGGGAAAAAAATCATTTTCTACTAGGAGAACGCCTAACCGGGCATAATCTGGAGGCGATCGAGGCCCTGTCGCTCGAAATCGGCTATGATTTCGTACGCTCTCTGTTGCTTATCGGGACTCCAATTCTCAATGTGATGCAGTATATCAATTCCAGGTGGGTTTCTCGATTTGAGTGCTAAATACTCCTCTTCGCCGAGCACGGCCCTGTACATAGCTTGGAAATCGATGACGGGGACGGTTAGGGTTCCGTCCATGTCGAAGACCACGCCCCTTAGGCGGGACTTGGAGGTGACGGAGGTGGTGGAGGGTAGGGTGGACATGGACGGAAATGACCTTGAGGGGAGGAGGAAGGAGAGAGGTCTGGAGGTGAAGATGGGTGGCAGTGGCATTATTATGTTGGGTTTTTGGCCCCCAAAGTGTGGGGTCTGTTGTGGCATACGTGTGTGATCTCGGGTTTTTGATCGGATTAACACAATTTTTCAAACTTATTCCAAAGTAGCTACCTTTTCAAACATATTTTAAAACTAGCACTTCACGCATTTTGGTAATGCGTTATAACCGTTAATTGCCAACTCGGCACGTCAGCTCAGCTCAGGGGGTTCACTGTCAGCTGTAATCGCGCGTAACCAAAATGAGTTGTTTTAAAATCATAACGCATTTTACAAATGCGTTAAATGCATTAGGGTTTCATAACGCATTTTACAAATGCGTTAGGGTTTTGAAATTTAGGGTTTCATAGCGCATATCTGAAGTGCACTAGGGCTAAGTAGGGTTTGGTCACTTACCCTTTTTTATGACTATTTTCCTCCAATGTAAAGTAGCGTTTGGCCCCGATCCCTTTATGAACGTTCTAAAGGATGTCAAGTCCTTTAATTTTGATGCAAAAATCACCCAAACTGAAAAATATTGATTGCGTTATCATCATCTAAAGTTTAATAACATTCTTCCATTTTAACATCAAAACAGAGGCTCCATTGAAATTAGGTACAATGCATATGGAGAATGCGCTATAAATTACGTACAATGTCCTTTCTCCCTGACTCGCCACGTGGATAAAAATGCACTAAGGTTTTTTTTATTATGTGTACACCTCTTTTCCTCTCCTTGCGCAATTTGACTGTCCTCATTATCTCTCTCCTTTCATTGTTACGTGCGGTAAGAATGTGTTATTTTGTCCTATTAATGCATACTTCAAATCTCTTTTAAAATGACGTTTGATCACAACATTTGAAGTTGGTAGATCTAATTTGTACTAGTGCAAATCAGGCCTTAATTTACGTAGTCTTTTGGCCCTCTGTTTTGTTGAACTTTTGGACTTTCCGTTGAACAGTTTGATTTTAGTTAAAACACTTAGACTTTACCTTGTTCATTTTTAGAAAGAAAAAAATTTGTAACAATGTATAAAAATGAAAGTATTATGTAAAAACTAAAATGAATAAAAATAAGTTAATTTCCTCACATACATAGATAGTTCAGGTACATTGGTACTAAAATTGAACATGGATAGTGCAATTAATTAGAAATCTCAATCCTCGCATACATAGATGATATGAGATTACATATTTTCTGAACTACGTAATTAAGATGATGATGGTCCCCCCACTCTTCCGCATCTTCGCCTGTTGTGACCTCTCTCGCCACATAATGAGCAGGTTTGTGGTAGTTGAGACTCAAGCCAATCCATCTCAGTTCGCAATCGATTTACTCACGGCCACCCTCGACCCCGGATATGTGGTCATAAAATAGTCATAAAAAGGGGTAAGTGATCAAACCTTACTTAGCCCTAGCGCACTTCAGATATGTGTTATGAAACCCTAAATTTCAAAACTCTAACGCATTGTAGGGTTTCAAAACCTTAACGCATTTGTAAAATGCGTTATGATTTTAAAACAACGTATTTTGGTTACACGCGATTATAGCAGACAGTGTACCCCCTGAGCTGATCTGGCGTGCCGAGTTGGCAATTAACGGTTATAACGCATTACCAAAATGCGTGAAGTGCTACTTTCAGAATATGTTTGAAAAGGTAGCTACTTTGGGAATATGTTTGAAAAATTGTGCTACTCCGATCAAAAACTCATGTGATCTCTATTTGTGGTGATCGGAAATGGAGTGAATTCCACACCCAAGGGTTGCCCAGCGGTTAGGACGAGTGCCCGACTTTGGGGGTAATTCCCTTTAGGGAGAGGGCCTGACTTTGGGGGTAATTCCCTTGGTCAGGAGTTTGATTCCCCGCAGGGTGAGTACCTGTGCTAAGTGGGGGGCCGTGACTGGTGTGGGTTGCGCCAGCTTCCTCTGAGGTTTAGGTCGTACAGTGAGTCCAATTATTGGCCTGTTATAGGGCTGTTCCTCGGTTATTAAAAAAAAAATACTAAGCAAGAGTAACACGTGGAAAATATTGTGCACAGTATGTTAATGGAACTCGGTAGTAGTCATCAACTATACAAAATACGGCACAGGGAGTGTGTTGTGTACAGCTATGGGGCTTACCCTAGATTCTATTGTTTGATTCGAATTGTTCATTTTTATTCACCTCATTGATTATGTAGTCTATGTATAAGAAAAATGCAGTCTGAAAACATAGTTATTATAATTGAAACCCGAATAAAGATAACAACGTGGGTGACTATGAAGAGGGGTGACTGTGAGAGAGATATGGAGGTGAAGAGGGGTGGCATTAGATGTGAAGTTTTTGGCCCCCAAGTGGGTTTCGTTGTGGTGATTGGAAATGGAGACTGGAGTGAATTCTAGAGGAAAAGTACTAGACAAGAGTAACAACGTGGAAAACATTATGCACAGTATGTTGATGAAACTCGGTAGTAGTCATCAACTATACAAAATACAGCATGGGGAGTGTGATGTGCACTGCTATGGGGCTCACCTTGAGTTTTATTGTTTGATTTGAATCTTTTATTTTTATCAGGTTTGTCGATGATGTAGTCCACGTATCTATAAAAAAAAAAATTATCTGTTTTGATTTCAAGAAAAATGCAGTCTGCAAAAATAATTATCAATGTCCAATCAACATGAATCTTCACATGGAATGCATATTTGACGAAACAAACAAAATGAATGATTTGGATCAAACAACAGCCCCCGGAATAGGCCCCACAGCCTTGCACAACACACTCCCCGCTCCCCCAAAATACACACCCAAGTACACAAACACTCATGTACTCATGTAAATGTGTGGGACCTCAGACACTAGTGGTGTAGCAAAAATGATACAACCACGCACAATGAGTTTCCCGTTTTAGAACCCCCCCCCCCCCCCCCCCCCCGCGACTTCTATTTGCTAATGCACTAAGGGGATTGCTTTTCGCAAAAAAAATGTATAAGAGAAAATTAACTTTTAGCAACTTAGCTTTTAGTTAATGAGAAATAAATTGGCTTTTAGCAACTTAGCTTTTAGTAGTTTTATGGAAATTGGCTTTTAGCAATTAGTGCTAAAAACAGGAAAACTTACACACCCACATTATGGGTCCCACACACACTTGTAAGTATGGGTGTGTAAATGGATGTGTAAGTGGGTGTGACTGTAGTATTGTTGGGTCCTATAGCCGTTGTAGACACCCCAATTTGGGCCTACGAAAATCCATAGCATTCCCGATGATGAAAATGGAATTTCGAACACGTTTTAAAGCTTAAAGAATGATTGAAATCTAACCAAAACCTACCAAAATACTCCCGAACCAAAAACCGAGAGAAACCGTCAAGCCTATTCCATGCACCTGAAGCATGCCTGCATGTGCCTGAAGCACCTTTCTTCAGGCGCTGAACCATCCTCATGCACCAGTAGCATCCCATTTCGGCGCGTGAACCATCCTTAAGGCACCTGAAGCACCCATTCAGGCGCCTGAAGCACCCATTCAGGCGCCTGAAGCTCTTTTTCCAAAATTTCAAAATTTAAGCGAGAATAATGATTATGATTCGATAGTGGCCGATTTTGCAGAGTATCACCAGGAGGGGGCAGTTTAGCCTAAAGTGACCCTTAAAATGACCTCTAACCCACCTAAATCACCCTTTGGTGATCTATATAAACCCTCACACCCCTCCTTTGAAGGGGTTCCACCATAATCTGAAAAAAATCACCCAAGTCAATCACCTCTCTCATACAAACCACTAAAGTCAGTCCAATATCACCTCCAAACCATCCACTTTCCACCAGAAAAACCCATTTCACTTAAGTTTTGCCATTCCCCTTTCAAGAAACCACCTAAAACCAGTTTATAATCTCATCCAAACCACCCATCATCCACCCAAAACCCATTCCCATTGCCCAATCATCCATTTAAAGCTCTAAAAGGTAGTAAACCTACCCAATCAGTGTTGCAAAGTCTTTGTTGAGGGAAGTCAATAGGTCCATATTGGTTCTCAATACCAATAATGGGCTTACAATGACTTAAACATATCAAGAGAGCATTTTTGCTCGTCACCTGAAGTACGGCTTCAGGCTCTGTTCATTTTCATCTCTTTCTGTCCTAAAATACTTTGTTTTGGTCTATAGCTATGCTGGTAATGATTTAAACTTCAAAAACAAACTCTGTACCTTCTGTTTCCCACTTTAAAAAGTGAAAAAAAAATCATGTTTTCAAGGAAGAAAATGACCTTCAATGGGGTTAAAACCACCCATTTGCCTCAAAATCCCTACTAGAGGTCATTTTCTTTGCATAAAAGAGTGAAAGGTCTTTGTTTTGCTTTTTGAATGGATGAAAAACATGTTTTATGAGGTGTAAATGGTGTTTTATTATGCGAATGAGCCGTTAAATGAAGTTTTCAAGTTTGTTTTCCTCGCAGCAGAGTGTTAACACCATTAACCTATCAGTATCAAAAGCAAAACAGAGGTGAAAGTGGGTTTGAGCAAGCACCTGAAGCAGCAGCTTTAGGTGCCTAATCCTCTCCTTCGATCAGGTGCTTGAAAGAAAATAGAAGGATTAGATCTGATTTTACAAAAAAGGTCCCAAAAAACTTTTGTTCCATTTTATTTACAGTTTGTAGGTGCTATGATCAATATTTATGTCATTCTACCATCATGTTATGTCATCTACACGATCACAAGCATACACTTTCATATGATCAATTGTGATGATCTTTACATTCTTGTTTCTTTTATCTTGTTTATTTGGTTTGAGTTTAAGAAACGAGTATTTTTCAAAAATCCCTTAAGTACTTAGTAGAGACCGGTTTCCATAACAGGGCGAGGGGGGTGCCTTAAAAACCTTCCCCCCTCATAACTTAGCTCACAAACCCGTGAAATCTTGGTAATGATGCACCAGAAAAAGCTTTTTCCAAAATAAGCTTTTCCCACAATCTCATTTATTTTCTAAGTGTTAGCAGAATAGAAACTCAGATTACACAAGTGAAAAATACATTTCGGGACCGAACAAGTGCATGAGAATGGATGGAAACATGAAGGAAAAATTCAGGCACTATTCTGTTTAGGGGAAAATTCCATCAAGCTACCCAAAAACTGCTCAAAACCCCAATTTTAGGAAAAATTCACATGGACACCAAATCAAGCAATTCCAAGGCCAAATATCAACACCTATGTTACTCGGACTCGGATGCGGGTATCGGACACAAGTGTATATCCAAGTGTCGGTCACCTCAACATCAAAATGGAGGATACGTGGATATGTATCCAAATCTGGATACGGATACAGGGATACGTCACTTAATTTTTTATACTATTTTATGAATATATTTTTATGTGCAAAACAAAGGCTTATATCTTAAAATTTCCACAAAAACATGTCACGACCGAAATCCAACGGATTTAAATATCGTGACCGGCCAATGAGCTCGTCTCACCAAAGGCCTCAATCGACAATTCTTTACAATTTTATTTTTTAAAAGAAAGAAACAGCTTAATATTGCAAAAGCCATATTTTATAATCACAACTCGCTAGAGTTCCTTATTTATTACACAAGTTACTTTTTTTTCGCTTCTTATTTATTTTACAAACGTAACATAGATTAACTACTGATACTTGGCCCGTCCTTCTACTCCTGATTGCCTGAAAAGAGAGCAATTGCAACAATGTAAGTCACTGCTTGTGTGAGTTTATGAATTATCAAAGTTACATGATCTACCATGGAATTTTAAAAAAACTTTTTATTAATGAACCATAATTCATAGCATCAGTTTTTCATGGCTTCAACTCTAACCAAAATTCGTAACAAACTTGTATACAACATAACATGCCATAAACGTATAAGATATACCATCCGACGATTTCTATGCCAGCTACGAGGAAGCGACCCCCAATGCGCATAAAGTGAATTGATCAATTCAATTGGACACTGGTTGTGCCCCTTCCCATTCCGCCCTTAACACCGTACTCATTGGTATCTTTAACGTCCCCTAGATTCAGGGACATCGTCTGAATGTATTGATAGTACTATTTTTTCAAAAACTGAGCAAAAACATTAGAATTCCATGGTATATTTGCTTTATAAGAAGTTCATATATAAATAATCATACTTTAATAAAAACAAAAATTTCTGCAAAAAAACCTCATGTAACAGGGATAATTCATGACTCACCTTCTTGAGTCTGAAATCTACCATAAAATCTACTGAAATGTACCGGGTCCTAAAATAACACATCAATTGTCAAATTACCAAATTTGTGGTTAATTTAATTATTCTACTATCCTCATTGAACCCAAGTGTGTTCTAATTAAATGAGCATGAGAGCGAAGGAAACCACAATTGATAATTACCATGTTTCAAGGTGAACTTCTGTTATCAAAGTGAAACTAAAATTTGGGCTCTAGTTCGGTCCGACTATGAAGCAAGTGCTAGTAGCTCGATTTATATTCAGCCCTAAATTGAACCTAACAACTCTAACGGATAAATTATGTTTGGTAAATTTTACGAACCGCATTGATCCCGAGTTGAAATGATAATATGTATTTTATTATTTTCATTATTATTTTTCCAAACTCTAATTCTCCGATGACGGTCACTAATTAACCAATCAAGAATCAGGACTACAAGTGACACAAGAGTATATCTTCTTCTTCTTTTTAAGAAACTAAAAATTAGCCCACCTATGCTTGACATGGAAGTGCACGAGTGAGTACGTAAGAGGGTAAGTGCATGTGTGTGGTGGTGTTTTTTTTTTTTTTTTTTTCCTTTCGGCAGTGAGGTTGAGAAACTCACCTATCAATTTCTCTTCTTTTTTTCTTCTCCTCCCTTCCTCTTCTTTTTTTTTTTCCTTTTGTTTTCCCTCTTTTTTTTCTTTCTCTGCTGTGCATGTGTTGTGTGTGTGTGTGTGAAAGGGGGTGTGTTAAGTCTATTTATGCTAGAGTTGGGCATTTGGAATCATCTATTAGTAAATCTCTTTAGTTATCACTTAGTCAAGAATTAGTTAATGCCTTGTCCGGATATTCCTATATCGTATTTAATTTCATGTGTTTTAACCTATAATATAGTGCAACATCCAGAAATTACTTGGGCCCCAAGTCTATCACCTCGCGGTGGTTCATGCCACATTCTCGTGTCGCAATGCTGTCAGCATGTTTGAAATAACATCTTAAAATATTCTTTTAAAAAAAAACGGCACATACCAAAAAAATATGCTATTTTAAAAATACATTTTCTAATCGTAATGGTCAGCGAGTCATCAAAAGTTAACTCCATTTTATAATTTTTTTTATCGTTTGATTTATTATTAAAAGTCGAGGTGTTACAATATAGCTCCACGAGATTACATCAGTAATAGCCAAAAAAAACTACAATATCATGGATTTATTAAGAGCTGGGGGCCTTTAGCATACCTAGGTAACCCAATAATTGATAACTAGTTGTGAGTACCGTCAAGAGTTGGAAGTCCAGAGTCTAATAGTGCCCAATTTTGATGACATTGAAGTTGTGTTACAAACAAATAACTAAAAGCTCGGGAATTTACAATTTGGATAAAACTTAATTTGGATGAGGAGACATAGATATACCTGTATTTATGGTTCTCCTGATCAACACACGACATTCGCGGGCTCGTGGCTTCACCTATTTTACATTTGATCAAACTAAAAAGAGATTTATATTATCTAACAAAAGCACAAGGTTATATACATAAGTCATAAACTATTCAATGGATCATACAACCCATGAACCTAATAATACTTACATCTCAACATTGTTACGCAATTAAACAACCAAAATAACATCTTGCTAGTTGTTGCAAGATAACAAAAGAGACGTGTTCTAATACATCATACTTGGTATTCAGACAAAAAGAAACCATTCTAAGCACTTCTTCTACTCATTTCTTCTTCTCACCTCTTAGTAGTCAGCATCCAAAACCTCAACATCATCATCATCATCATCATCGTCAAATGTCACTCCTTCCAAGACCGGTTCATCAAGAGAGAGTTTTGCAAGCTGAATCACTTCACGTCCTTCAATGTCAAACCGATCTCCACCTAACATACATAAAAGTATAGCTTTCATCATGCAATAAACAGATTTATCTTGCATTATTTTGTTCAAAACCTAAAAATAAGTAGCTTTAGCTTGCCTATGTCCCAATATTTTGAAGGCCCTTGTGTGTACTCCTTACTCTTCCTTGACAATAGGCGTATATTGGAATGCGCAAACACTAGATCTTTAGCTCGGTTTTTTGCTAGTCGATTTCTCTTGACATTTTTAATCATAGCATATGTGCTCCAATTTCTCTCACAACATGAGGAAGATGCCGACTGTGAAAGCAATTTAAATGTCAAGTCTCGTAGGAATGGTGTTGAAGACCCATGATTAGCCCACCATGAAGAGGATCCTCAAAATTCTAGTAGCAATAACGTGGGCTTCCTCAAAACTTCCTGATCCACTAAAAAAGGCTCCATATTCAAGGAAAACTTTGGTAAAATCATCTGAATTAGGAAACAACTGTTTCAAACATTTCCTTCTATTCATTGCGACCTCTCGATCCTCATTTGGCAAAATTCATGGAACTCCATTACCACTTTGAAGCCAAGCATCAGAATAGTATTTCAGGACAAGTGAGTGAGCCATACAATGCAAAGGAGTATTACTCTTGTTTCATCTACTCTCCAATATTTCAAGAATTGCATCAAAGAAGTTAGATCGGCCAACAAGAAAGTCTCTTTCCTCAGGCTCAAATATGATTTTTTTTTTCACATTCTCAATCATAGTATCCCACATGTCGTATATTAGATGCAAAACAGCGCAATCCATGTCTGCTATCCGTAGCATGTCAACTATTGATCGGTAAATTTTAACAAATACCAAACCCATCCCAAAATGTGTCATTAACTATGATTTTTTTCACATCACGAGCCCTAGTTTTAGCTATACTAGTTCCATCAGCCCTATATGTTAACCAATTTCGATCAATCACCATTTTTTCAAGAGATTCCTAAACTGCCATTAGCCTTTTGGCCATGATAATGCTAGATGCAAATGTAGTTTCTGTTACACTTATCAATTTCAAATCAGAGTAAAGATTGAATATGAAATTTGCCATGCTATGGTTGAGAACAAAGTTACGAATATCATTACCTTGAGCAATCAAATCCGAAATCCACTTACATTGGGCATATTGAGGCGCTCTTTCCCCCGATCGCATATGCTCTTCAAGGACAAATTTATGCTATGCGCCACACATGGAGTCCAGAAAATATGTGGGTATTTAGTTTCAATACTCAACCCAGCAACTTTGTAGTTTGTCGCATTATCAGTCACTATTTGAACCTTATTTGTTTCTTTGACAGTCTTGATTGCTTCTATGAACAGACTTGCTACATAATCTGCATCCTTTATGTTTCCATTTGCATCAATGGCTTTGACAAACATTGCTCCACTTTGGGATGTTGCCATTATGTAGATGAGAGGCTACGTTGTATATCAGACCACCCATCTGAGCACAATGAAAGTCTTTTTTTCCTCCATGTATCTTTGAAAGGCTGCAATAACCTATTGATGTGTGCTTTTTCTTGTTGATAACAGAGTGGTACGAAGCCTGTTATATAAAGGGGGAGTATAACTTGCCAATTTGTTGTTTGCAAGAGTTAAGATACTTTCTAAATTAAGGAGATCTTGCAAAATTAAATGGCAAGCCACAAGCATAAAACATCCTGGCAGCCTCTTTGTCAGCTACATCTCTTTGTGCAATTTTGAATGCATCAGGTAAAGCACCTACTGGGGCCATTCCTTTCCAATTTTTCTATTGGCTAAGACAGAACCTTCTAGTAAAGAGATGTACTCAACTTTTTTCCTTGCATGTAGATCTTGTTCAGCCTTTCTAGCTTCAGCTCCTGCATGCTCCTTCTTTATAGTCTCAAATACATCATCTGTTAAGGTCAGGCAACCTTCAACACCTTGGTTAAGGAGCCTCAATAGATGACCCTTGACTTTAGTATATGATCCAATCACTATCTTGTTGAAGTAATTGCAGGACCATTTCTGATTTCCACCTCCACTTTCAGCTACATTGAGAACCTTTACATGATTCCATAGAGGTTTGTCATCAAATCCAGGTATTGGAGATGTCAATGGACGTTGAATGGCCTTTGTTTTGGTTTTGGTTTTGCTTTCTGTCGACTAGAAGATTGGGGAGACGACATTTGGGTGGTGGAGAAGGGATTGCAGAATATGGTGGGTGGAAATGGGTTTCTTTTTCCTGATCCTCTATGTGTAATAGTATGTCAAAATGGACTTAGCCTCCAAAGGGAGAAGGTTCAGCGGGAAAGGGTTGGAGTTCCCTATGAGCATTAAATGTACAAGACACTCCAGCTTTTTACATGAAAAAAAAAAAAAAGAAGCTAACTTTGTTTTTATCATTCAGTTATACCAACTAGGCAATTCCGTGTAAGCTAACTTTATTTGATTCATTTGGTTAATATATTGCTCTTTCTTTTGGACATGGCTTCTAATTGTCTTGGAAAAATGCTAAGTACTCCAAAAATTTATCTTGAAAATGTACCCGAAAGAAAAATTAGTGATTCAGATTCACTTGAATGTTTGGGTTACACATCAAATAGAATCTCAATCATTAATTTCACTGGGATAATATTCGGAGTAACTTTTTGGGGTACATAGAATTATTGATTCGTTTCCTAGTTTGTTCTCAAAATTATATTAGCATGAATGACCTAATCAATTTGAGCTTTCGGTAGATACAATCAATTTGATTTTTGACATGAATGATCTAATCAACTTTCTCAGAAAAAATGAACAATTCAGTTAACGTTTATTGATTCCAGATGGTGGCCCAATGATAGAACATTCTCAGAAAATGAACAATTCAGTTAACGTGTATTGATTCGAGATGGTGGTCCATTGATAGAACGTTCTCGGTAAAATGAACAATTCAATTAACGTGTATTGATTCTAGATAGTGGCCCAATGATAGAATGTTCTTGGCAAAATGAGCAATTCAGTTAACGTGTATTGATTCTAGATGTCCCAATGATAGAACACGTTTGTTGACCCTCTATGATCATGCTATTAATCCACGAACTCTACATGTCCACCTACTTAGCTTCTCTAATGACATGTTATATGAGTTGCTATAGCTATATTATCACATGAAACTCCAAAACCCCAGGTTTAATGGCATGCTATATCTTGTACCATATTCAAATAATCACACCACATACCCCTATATAGACTTATGTGCTACTAAATAGCCCAAATTCAATTTATAACGCACAACAACCCTCAATTTAGGGAATTGATATTGGCACTCCCGTTTCTTTATTGGCACTCCTTTTTTGGTCTTTTTATACAAAGTGCAAGAATAATTTTACCCAATGGAGACAAATAATAGAGACAAAAAATGGAGTGTCAATAGAGAAAAGGGGAGTGTCAATATCAATTTAACCTTTTAAAACAACTCCTCGTGATTCCCTAACTTTATTTTCGACCTTGATTATAACAAAATCTTGCCAGGTTTTGTCACTCCGGACCCAAACTCTATCTTATACAATTGAAGGAAATGCGTGAGTCTGAACAGGGAACTGCGAAGATGAAAATGGGATCCTCTACTCCAAGGGCGGAACCAGGAATTTAACATACCATGGGCTAACCCAAACTTGTACATAAATACATAAATGTTTACAAATACACAAAAGAAAAGTACAAAATATGTTCACTATGAAAGTTGTACCCTACGATGTTTTAAAGAGTAGAATTCTTCTATTATCGAATATGGGTCAATAGCTTCAACAAGTTCTCTTTCAAAATGAAGATAATTAATCATAGAATCCACAAGAAAATCGTCTTTGTTACGAAGATCAGTTTTTACATGCTTTGTAACTAAAAATGTTCTTTCAATCTGAACTGAGAAAGAGTATCACTTTTAATTTTATATATCAACTCTTGGTTTGAAAAATGACAAAACAGTTTTTTTTTTTTTTTCATTATAATTTAACCCTAAAAGAGTAAGATTGTAAGAAATCACATTTTTATACCAATGTAAGCACACAAACTAGTGTTATGCATCAACTAAATTAGTAAAAATTTAGGCACACCAGGCCATGCTCTAGATTTAACAACATAAGTACAAAACTAAGATACCATCCAATTTTTTTTTTTTTTTCAAAAGAAGATGTTAGGTTGGGTTATGTTGGTACCAAGGGTTGAATTGGGCTACACACAAAAATGAGGTGGGCTAAAATTTATTGAGCTAAAAACATATGATTTTTTTTCCTCCTGGGCTATAGCACACCATAGTCCGTCATTGTTCCGGCCTTGATCTACTCTATCTTCCTGAGTGTCATCTGCGCTTCTGCTTTCTCTCCACTAGTGGGGTTGGTAGTTATGGTGGGTGGCTTTTACTGTTTTGCCCGCAATGATTATTCAATGGCATGTTAAAAATTGTTGTAAATACTTAATATTGGAGGGGTAATTATGGAAATTATATTTACGATGGGGCTTCAAAAAACTAGTCACACCAAAAATGACTTCTCCCTTCATGTATTAGAAATTTAGAATAGAGATTAGGGCCTTGAAAAGGAATCAAGTCACAAACATAGAAAATCAGCCAATTGCATCAATTACAAAATCATAAAATGAACAGAAGCGGGCTCGCATCCACTTCATGCTCTCCTCTTACGCCCCCATCATATCTGTCGAAAAGGCCTACCACGAGCAACTCTCTGTGGCCAAAATCACCAATAGTGCATTTAACCCACACCAGAACAAGTACATGGCCTGCTGGCTGATGTACAGCAGAAACGTGGTTCTGAAAGATGTCAACACCTTCGTTGCCATGATCAAGACGAAGTGGATGATCCAGTTCGTGAACTGGTGCCCGACAAGGTTCAAGTGCGGGATAAAACTACCAGTCGCCAACGGTGGTGCCGGGCGGAGACTTAGCGAAGGCGCAGAGGGGCATAAGCTACCAACCACTGACAGTGGGGCCGGCGGGGACCTGGCAAATGCAGAAATGGCCATAAGTTAACAGCCATCGACGGGGGTGCCAGGAGGCGACCTGGCGAAGGCGTAGAAGGGGATAAGCTACCGGCCGCTGATGGTGGTGTCGAGCGGAGACCTAGCGTAGGTGCAGAGGGCAGTGTGAATGATATCAAATTCGACGAGCGTGGCGGAGTTGTTGTCGAGGATCGACTTGGGATTTGGAGGGGAAGATGCAAAACAATGTCTGTTTGCATTTTTTTCCCTACGTTTTAGCCATCAAAACAGCGTTGTTTTGGTGCGTGGCACCATGTTGTGCGGGTGCTGCTGTGCGGCGACCCCTCTTCCTTTTCGAACCAAAATTTAAAATTTGACGTATAAGAGTTCACCCGTTATCCAAATTTTTACCCAAATTTGAGTAAAAACTTAATTCGGTATGGAGCAATGTTTTAAAAACCGGACCGGCCGGTTCAACCGGTTGATTCGTCAACCAGACCCTTGTCCGGTTCGGTTCCACCTAAAAACCGCTTTATTTTCAAAACCGGTCTAAAAAGTGAAAACCGTTCCAGACCAGCGATCGAACCGCCAACCCGCGTAAACCGGTACCGGGTTGGTCAACCCGGACCGTAAAATTTGAACTACTATTTTCACGCGTCAGTTCCCACGCTCATGGTCAAAAACTCCACTTTCTTATTGGGCCCACAACCAGCCAAAACATATTAGCCAGAACTAATGGAAATGCGGTGGTTTCTTTAACTTTTTATAGAGGAAAATGAAGCAACAAGTTGGATTGGCAGCCGATGTGGGACTTGAGAAAGGCATTACTATGAAGCACCACTCTGTTTATTTCTTCTAACTTCAAAGTGTAGAGACATTTTCTTTTTTGTAGGCTTATTTTAATAAATTATATATTTCTAATATATTTTTAACACTATTATGAGGTCACGGGTCAATAGTGGTTCAACCACGGTTCAACCAGTGACCCGTCCGCCCAGTCCCTTTTCCGATTCGTCCTCCGGTCCGTGTAAAGACCCGTGTTTTTAGATATATATTAAATTTTTTTCAGAAATAATGTTGGAGAAATGTGAGAAATATTTCGAAGTGCAGTATGGGGTCAATGTGAATGGGGTATATGCATTGGGGTGTCTTTAAAACATGTTGGAAACATGAGGGGTTTTAGTGCTAGTGTGATTGTGCATACATATTGTGAAGGGTCAGATTTTTGACCAAAAACACACACCCCTCTCTTCCTCTACACGTTGGTTCTCTCTCTCTCTACTCCTCCCATCTTCTTCATCTTCTCCACAAATCTCATCCAAAAACCTTAAATTCCTTCACAATGTTCACCAATACTAGACTCCTACGCGCGTTTGGAATCCCGGGTTTGGTTCATTTCACTCCGGAAGGAGGAGATTTGGTTGGAGTATTGGAGAGAAGGCAAGGGTTTTGCTCATCCTTTATTCACAAACTTCTAAACCTTGAGGTAGGGAGATTTCTACCATTACTTAGTGTTTTTAAGTGTGTGATGTGTAGATTATACTCATCTTTGTTCAATCCCTCTTATGTTCTTGAGAAACCCATTTTCTAATTCCATAGATTTTGATTGGAGATGGATTAATGCTTGTTGATGTTGTCCTACGTAAACTAGTTGTTGCAATACCCCCTTGTAGCTTGTGGTGTTGATTTTTTATCATAAACATGTTTGGTTTGGAGCCCATGGCAATCCCTTTGTTTTGCTGTAAAAAATCTGCTCGAAATGGCCTCTGGATCGATCCACTTTTGGGTTGGATCGATCCAAAACCTTCTGATGGTGTTTCGGATCAAAGTGGATCGATCCACTCATCACTTGGATCGATCCAAAACCTTCTGTCTTGCTCCGGACCAAAGTGGATCGATCCACTCTCACCGTGGATCGATCCACTCCCACAGTGGATCAATCCACTCCCCCTTCACTTCACCAAAACTTGTTTTCGTCGATTTCGGTCGCTTGTTCGTGTTAATACTTGGCGTAATCATCTCTTATACCTCAAAACTCGTTGAATAACTCGACCCTAGCCTATCCTAGTATAATTGGTGACTCGGTTTGATTTTTGTACGACACCGACATGGTCATACACTTGATATGTGTGAATTGAAGATTTTGATGAAATGCGTGAACTTGGGTGACGATCCGAGGTATGAGTGATATGATGACACTTGTGCGAAACCAATGAACGTGAATTGAAATGAGAACTTGAAACTTGTGATACGGGGCCGAAAGGTAGCCCGGAATGATACTCGGGCTGCCCTATGGGCGTGTCGCGAGGAACTATGCCTTGGCTAAAGGGAAGATCATACGGGGTCGAAAGATAGCCCGGAACGATACTCGGGTCGTCCTATGGACGTGTCGCGAGGAATTTCTAAAGATCTAATTTAAATAAATGGTTGACGCGACGCATCGGACGAATTAGACATTTATGAGAGAGAACACGTGTCGAGTACGCATTGGACATACTTGGGTGATAATAAGGGATTTATAAACTTATGTGTATCTCATCGGATTCCCGTAAACTCTTGGTTATCTTATATAGTTTTCACCCTCATGTCTCATCTCGCATCTACATTTTATTACGTTTAGTTTTGGTAGACGTTTCTCTACTGGGCTAGTGAGCTCAACCTATCATTTTTCAGGTACCCAGCACGGAGCATGACTTGGATGTGCATGAAGTGATTGCATACATCTTTTAAAAGCTTAAAGAGGAGTTACCTTATCATCTCGAGTTTATAATTTTGAAGAGATGATTTTGTAACTTATTCATAGTATATCTTTTGACTATGGATTTGTAATAACTTTAACACTTGTGTATTTTGATTTGGGGTATGGGTAACCATAGATTATTGTACCCCTTGATGTTATCTTTGACTACTAAACTTTGATTTAAACGTGACCCGTGGACTAGTTGATTGTCCACGTGGAATTTCTTAATGTATCATCCTTTAAATTTTCGAGGGCGTGACAACTTGGTATCAGAGCATAGGTTTTGAAAACTTAGGGACCGTGGGGTGACTTATAGTCTCGGGGCTTAAACTATTGCATAAGATTTTTCTTGAAAACATGTTTTCTCGTCCATTGTATGTGGTTGTGTGACATTCATGGAGCGTGTAAGCATCATATGGTGTCGTGTTGGCAAGCAACGAGCATGGTGTTGAGTTGTATACCCGTGTTGGGATAGATTTAGAGGCTTTGACCTCATTTGAGAAAATGTTGGGATTGATGATCTTTCTTTCTTAAATTCTTATAGAATCATGCCGCCGAGACGAGTTACTAGACGGGGTGGGGCGGCGAATCGGGCAAGGACTCGAGGTCGGGGTCGTAATGAGCGGCCCAATGATGAGGCTAGTCATCATGGTGAACATCCGGCGGGTGAGGATGAGAGACGGGAGGAAGGGATACACCAACGGGGGCACAATACCCTCCAAATCAATTTGCTACCGATCTTGTGGCCACGCTTATGGCATCTAACTTGTTGAACCAAGCACCTAAGGGCTCGGAGGCTAGGGAAGCCATGAGGGAATTTTGCCGTATGAATCCACCAACATTTGATGGAGCGAGTAGTGATCCACTAGATGTTGACCATTGGCTCGCAGAAATTCGCAAGCTTTTTACCGCACTAGCTATCAACGAGGATAACATGAGGGTGAATTTGGTAGCTTGTCAACTTACCGGGGAAGCAAACAATTGGTGGGAATCGGTTTTAGCGGGTAGGAGAGATGTGCGGAGAGCGGCAAGGGCGGCTCAGCAAGTTGATGAGCCGGATGTTGAGGATTTGACATGGGCCGACTTTGAAACTCTTTTTGAAAACCAATACTTTCCGGGTTCTTTCAAAGAGCAACTAAGAGATCAATTTGAGAAGCTTGAAAAAGGGAATATGACCGTTTCGGAGTATGCTATGAGATTCCAATCCTTGTCTCGGTTTGCACTGGAGTTGGTAAGTTCGGAGGAGAGAAAATGTAGGCGATTTGAGAAAGGTTTGAACGACCCACTTAAGCTACTAGTCATGTCGGCTCGCATCAACAAGTTTACCGAGATTGTGGAGTGCGCTAGAAACCTTGAGAATTCGGGGGAGATGGGTAAGAATGTGAAAGGGTGGGAGTCTAGACCACCAACTGCGACCGTGAGTGCACCTACGGGGTCTTATGGGAGCCAAGGGAGAAAGAGATCAAGAGAGCAATTCCAACCATCTCATAGCCAATCGAGTTTTCGGGCACCTAACTCATCGGGGTTTCGGGGAGGTTCCAATCGGCCACCAATCGTGTGCCACAATTGCAAGCAACCGGGTCACTATCGCTCTTAGTGTCCTTATCACTTGGGTTCACAATCTCAGGGTACTCCATTTTCGGGTTCTTGTTTTGCTTGTGGTAAATCGGGGCATATTGCTAGGAATTGTCCACGGGAAGGAGGAGCACGTAGCGAGTCGGGGTCTGTTCAGCAGCCGAGGGCTGGGCAGAGTTTTAGTCAGCAAAGGGGTGCACAGGGACAATCACAGTTCAAACAGGGCACGACTGGTCAGGGTTCACGCATTGAGCGGGGAGCGAGCTCTTCGACACCGAGTCAGGGATCCGTTCAGAGGGGTGGTCACACTTAGGGTCAGACTGTTCCGGGGAGAGCCTATGCTATCACCAGCACCACACCACTACCACCACCACTCACTACTCAGGCACCGGAGTCTTCGGTTGTGAGGGGTACATTTCTTCTATTCAATTCCTTTGCTAAAGTGCTATTCGACTCGGGAGCATCTCATTCTTTTATTGCTTCATCATTTGTGAGTGCATTGGAGTTAGAAACCGAGAGTCTTATTCCTCCTTTGTTTGTTGATACACCATTAGGCGGTAGGACATCACTTGATCGCTTATGCCGGGGGTGTGAGTTAATTATTCGGGATCGTCGTTTTACTTTCGATTTCATCGTGTTGGGCATGTCCGGGTTCAATCTAATTTCGGGGATGGATTGGTTGTCAACTTTCCATGCTACCATTGATTGTTTTAAGCGTCGTGTTCGAATTTGTCCGCCGAAGGGTGATTGCTTTGAGTTTTACGGGGAACGACAGGAACCATTTGAGCCGTATCTGTGTGGCCCGTGAGAGAAGGATTAGATCGCGTGCCTCTTGGCTAGTTTAACGCTAGATGAAGACTTATCCACGCGTGGGGAATTGCCAAGGGTAGTTTGTGATTTCCCGGATGTGTTCCCAGAGGAATTACCGGGCTTGCCACCCGATAGGGAAGTTAAGTTCACGATAGACTTATTACCAGGCACGACACCGATTTCTATGCCTCCATACCGTTTTGCACCGGCCGAGTTGAGAGAACTTAAGACACAATTGCAAGAGTTACAAGACTTGAGTTTCATCCGTCCTAGTACATCACCGTGGGGAGCCCCGGCTTTATTCGCTCAAAAGAAGGATGGGTCGCTTCGCTTATGTATCGACTACCGTAAATTGAACCAAGTCATGATTAAGAACAAGTACCCAATGCCTAGGATCGATGATTTGTTTGATCAACTTCGGGGTGCCACGTGTTTTTCTAAGATTGACATGAGATCCGGTTATCACCAATTGAGGGTTCGCCGTGAGGACATTCCTAAAACCGCCTTTCGCACCCGTTATGGCCATTATGAATTCGTGGTCATGCCATTTGGCTTAACCAATGCTCCCGCCACTTTCATGGACCTGATGAATCGAATTTTTCGGGCTTATCTTGATCGTTTCGTGGTCGTCTTTGTTGATGATATTCTTATCTACTCACCTTCCGAAGAAGATCACCAATCTCACCTCACCATTGTTCTTGAGACCTTGAGAGAACACCAGTTATATGCTAAACTTAGTAAGTGTGAGTTTTGGTTGTCCGAGGTGAAATTCTTGGGTCATGTGGTATCGAAAGACGGGGTGTCCGTAGATCCGGGGAAGATTGAGTCGGTATTGAATTGGGAGCGTCCGAAGAGTGTCTTTGAGATTCGGAGTTTCTTGGGTTTGGCCGGGTATTACCGTCGTTTTGTGCAAGATTTCTCTCGTTTGGCGGCTCCAATGACTAAACTAACTCGTAAGGGGGCAAAATTCGTGTGGGATGACAAGTGTGAAGCGGCGCTTAACGAGTTAAAGAAGCGTTTAACCACTGCACCGATATTAATTGTGCCCGAGCGTGGAGTTGGTTACTTCGTCTATTGTGATGCCTCGCGGGAGGGACTTGGGTGCGTTTTGATGCAAAATGGAAAAGTGGTAGCGTATGGTTCACGTCAATTGAAGGATCACGAGCGTAACTATCCGACTCACGACTTAGAACTTGCGGCCGTAATCTTTGCCTTGAAAGGTTGGAGGTATTACCTCTATGGTGAAAAGTTTGAAGTGTTTTCCAACCATAAAAGCTTAAAGTATTTATTTTCTCTCAAAAAGAACTTAATTTGCGTCAACGCCGTTGGATGGAGCACATGGAGGATTACGACTTCAAGTTGCAATATCACCCGGGCAAAGCGAATGTGGTAGCGGATGCGCTAAGTAGGAAACCGGCACACTTGGCAAGTTTAGCGATCGATGAATGGAAAATGATGAAGGACTTGGGGTTCTACACGTTGCATTGTGAGGAGGTCCATGAGGGTGTAACCTTGTGCAACTTGACAGTCCAATCAACTCTATCTACTCGAGTTATTGAAGCTCAACAAGCGGATGAGGAAGCGGGGAACCTATGGGTTAGATTTCTTAGCAGGGAAATGCCAATTGGGTGGATGATTCACGCCGACCAAAGCTTACGGTTTAAAGGGAAGTTATTTGTACCTATCGCATGCCGGGACGAGATTTTGAGGGAATTTCACCATTCACCGTTAGCCGTACATCCGGGAGGGACGAAAATGTATCACGATTTGCGTAGGCAATTTTGGTGGCCGGGTTTAAAGAGGAACGTTGCTACTTTTGTATCTCGGTGTCTCACGTGTCAACAAGTGAAAGCGGAGCATCAACGACCAGCAGGGGAGTTACAACCGTAGCCGAGTGGAAATGGGAAAATGTGACTATGGACTTCGTAACGGGTTTGCCGAGGTCGCCGAGGGGACATGATGCCATATGGGTTATAGTTGACTGATTTACAAAAACCGCACACTTCTTGCCTATTCAAGTTACCGATTCGGTTGAGACACTTAGTCATTTGTATATTCGAGAGATTATCCGACTTCATGGGGTTCCGGTATCGATTGTGTCCGATAGAGATCCGTGTTTTACTGCCCGTTATTGGCAAGGCTTGCAGGCCGCGCTTGGTTCGAATCTATTATTTAGAACTGCTTACCATCCACAAACCGACAGTCAGTCCGAGAGGACGATTCAAATCTTGGAAGATATGCTACGAGCTTGCGTATTGGACTTTCGTGGTAGTTGGGAAGATCACTTGCCATTAGTCGAGTTTGCCTATAATAATAGTTACCAATCGAGCATTGAGATGGCGCCATATGAGGCTTTATATGGTAGGCCGTGTAGATCACCGGTGTGTTGGACCGAGTTGGGCAAAGCAACGCTAGTGGGGCCAGAGTTAGTGAACGAAACTGCCAAGAGCATGAGGTTGATTCGCAAGAGACTTAAGGCTGCACAAGAGGCAACAACCGAAAAGGTCAAGGTGATTCGTCAACGCTTATTGACCGCTCAAAGTCGCCAAAAGAGTTATGCCGACCGTCGTAGACGCCCGTTATCATTCGAAGTGGGAGATCACGTGTTTCTCAAAATATCACCGCGTCGGGGTTTGACACGTTTCGGGCGAGGGGGCAAGTTATCACCGCGTTATATTGGCCCGTTTGATATCATCGAGAAGATTGGAGAAGTTGCGTACCGTTTGGCATTGCCACCACGATTGTCAGGGATTCACGATGTCTTTCACGTTTCTATGCTAAAGAAGTACAAGCCAGATCCATCACACGTGCTAGAATGGTCCGAATTGGAGCTTAAGGCCGATGCGTCTTATGGGGAAAAGCCGATACGGGTTATGGATTCGCGAGAGAAAACTCTAAGGGGTAAAACTATTCGACTAGTTCGGGTATTATGGAACAATTTTGGGAGCGAAGAGTCAACATGGGAAAGAGAGGATGAGATGAAAGAGTAATATCCGGAGTTGTTTACGACTTGATCAATGTGAGTACTTGGTTTAGTAATTGCATTTTGTAGTCATGGTGTCGGATGCATGTGGCATATCATACATGATTATATGTGTTGCTTGGATTGTATAATTTATCAAATTTTGAGGACAAAATTTTTATAAGAAGGGTAGAATGTAAAGACCCGTGTTTTTAGATATATATTAAATTGTTTTCAGAAATAATGTTGGAGAAGTGTGAGAAATGTTTCGAAGTGCAGTATGGGGTCAATGTGAATGGGGTATATGCATTGGGGTGTCTTTAAAACATGTTGGAAACATGGGGGGTTTTAGTGCTAGTGTGATTGTGCATACATATTGTGAAGGGTCAGATTTTTGACCAAAAACACACACCCCTGTCTTCCTCTACACGTTGGTTCTCTCTATCTCTACTCATTCTCCCATCTTCTTCATCTTCTCCATAAATCTCATCCAAAAACCTTAAATTCCTTCAAAATCTTCACCAATACTAGACTCCTACGCGCGTTTGGCATCCCGGGTTTGGTTCATTTCACTTCGGAAGGAGGAGATTTGGTTGGAGTATTGGAGAGAAGGCAAGGGTTTTGCTCATCCTTTATTCACAAACTTCTAAACCTTGAGGTAGAGAGATTTCTACCATTACTAAGTGTTTTTAAGTGTGTGATGTGTAGATTATACTCATCTTTGTTCAATCCCTCTTATGTTCTTGAGAAACCCATTTTCTAGTTCCATAGATTTTGATTGGAGATGGATTAATGCTTGTTGATGTTGTCCTACGTAAACTAGTTGTTGCAATACCCCATTGCAGCTTGTGGTGTTGATTTTTTTTATCATAAACATGTTTGGTTTGGAGCCCATGGCAATCCCTTTGTTTTGCTGTAAAAAATCTGCTCGAAATGGCCTCTGGATCGATCCACTTTTGGGTTGGATCGATCCAAAACCTTCTGATGGTGTTTCGGATCAAAGTGGATCGATCCACTCGCACAGTGGATCAATCCACTCATCACTTGGATCGATCCAAAACCTTCTGTTTTGCTCCGGACCAAAGTGGATCGATCCACTCTCACAGTAGATCGATCCACTCGCACAGTGGATCGATCCACTCCCCCCTTCACTTCACCAAAACTTGTTTTCATCGATTTCAGTCGCTTGTTCGTGTTAATACTTGGCGTAATCATCTTTTATACCTCAAAACTCGTTGAATAACTCGTCCCTAGCCTATCCTAGTATAATTGGTGACTCGGTTTGATTTTTGTACAACACCGACATGGTCATACACTTGATATGTGTGAATTGAAGATTTTGATGAAATGCGTGAACTTGGGTGACGATCCGAGGTATGAGTGATATAATGACACTTGTGCGAAACCAATGAACGTGAATTGAAATGAGAACTTGAAACTTGTGATTCGGGGCCGAAAGGTAGCCCGGAATGATACTCGGGCCGCCCTATGGGCGTGTCGCGAGGAACTATGCCTTGGCTAAAGGGAAGATCATACGGGGTCGAAAGATAGCCCGGAACGATACTCGGGCTGTCCTATGGACGTGTCGCGAGGAATTTCTAAAGATCTAATTTAAATAAATGGTTGACACGACGCATCAGACGAATTAGACATTTATGAGAGAGAACACGTGTCGAGTACGCATTGGACATACTTGGGTGATAATAAGGGATTTATAAACTTATGTGTATCTCATCGGATTCCTGTAAACTCCTGGTTATCTTATATAGTTTTCACCCTCATGTCTCATCTCGCATCTACATTTTATTACGTTTAGTTTTGGTAGACGTTTCTCTACTGGGCTAGTGAGCTCAACCTATCATTTTTCAGGTACCCAGCACGGAGCATGACTTGGATGTGCATGAAGTGATTGCATACATCTTTTAAAAGCTTAAAGAGGAGTTACCTTATCATCTCGAGTTTATAATTTTGAAGAGATGATTTTGTAACTTATTCATAGTATATCTTTTGACTATGGATTTGTAATAACTTTAACACTTGTGTATTTTGATTTGGGGTATGGGTAACCATAGATTATTGTACCCCTTGATGTTATCTTTGACTACTAAACTTTGATTTAAACGTGACCCGTGGACTAGTTGATTGTCCACGTGGAATTTCTTAATGTATTATCTGTGTGGGGTATTTTCCAATAAATACAGAAGACGGACAAGTTAGCTCGTCCAGAACCATCACGTGACATGCACGAGGAAGGAAACACGGAATAGTATGCCGACGAACACAAAGCCCATAATTCAATAGTTACTCGAGTATACCTGCTCGTCGGATAACGCGGACAGAACGGTCCGGTATACTAGGAACTGGTCATGGCTTCACTAAAATTGCGCTCAGACTCACCCACTCGACGCTTCAACGAAGCCAGCTCTTCCTTCATCTTCTCATTCTCAGCAGTCATCAGATGGTTGGCGTTGATCAGACGATTGGCACTAACCTTCAGCTCGTCATTTTTAGTTTTTAGCTGCTTGTTGGCACTGGTAATGGTTCTGTTGTCATTGGAAGCGCGGTCACAAGCAACGTACATGAGCTGCATGGACTACAAAATATCACAGACCAATTCATGTGTCAGTAAGACAAAATAGGTCCCAAACAGAAAACGCCATAGCAATGGAACGAATAGCAAAAAATCACACCTTAATGTGGTGCTGGAAGCCATCCTTCAGAAGCTTGACATAATTGGATCCCACCTCTCTCTCAACATCCCCAGGAAGCAAGACAGCTCGTCCGACGGCCAATGCAACATCAGCATTATCACAGCTGTCTGTGGCAAGGACAGGCAGGGTGCCACGGCGCAGAGGAGGATTCCAAACGGCCATTTCGGACTCGGGTTCTGGGTCAGGAGTTGGAAGAGGTGGCTGAGCAGAAGAACTCCTTGTAGTACGACGACGCTGCTGAGGGGGGTTTGGAACCGGAACTGACTCCTCTTTGGGCCTCTTCTCCAGAGCAACCTCAGATTCTCTTTGCTCTAAAGGGGGAGGAGGGGGTGAAGGGGGACGCGCAGAAGAGGAAGCTCCCAGAGGATCAAGAAACTGGATAGGTGACTCGTCATCATCAAGGGTTATGAAATCAGAGAAGTCAGGCGTAACTCTCGGCATGGTTGAAACAGGGGTTTGGTCTCTCACAGGAGCACTGCTAGTACTCTCTCCAGACAAGTCACTCTAAATATTTTTACAAGACAAATCAATCCCAAGATAATTGTTTGTACGCGAAGCATGGATAACTTGATTACGGAGAAAAAGCTTCTGAATAGGAGAACGTCTTACCCCAACACGGCCTCTTCCCCTACGCAGATTCCGGGCAGAAGTAGAAGCCTCACCTACACGAACACCACCACGATAAGAGGGATTGTACTTCAACAAAATATGGGCAGCCCTGCCTAGCCCTTCTGGGTCAATCCCCCTGATGCCTGGGAACTTGAGTGCTCTCTCAATATCAAGAAGGTGGACACCGTCGTGCACCACCAAATGGCCCTCGTTGATATTCTCCGCTGCAGAAACAGAAAAAAGTAAACATAATGAACAATTAAGTAGAAATTGCTAAAGTAAAGAAACTGACAAAGGGCAAAAAAAAGGAGAACCGACGTGTACGCCCAAAAGTGTGGGGGCACGGAGGCCCCACGACAGCACCACCATCGTCCCGGGGCAAGAAATTTCCAGTCACAATAAAAAAATCATCATTCTCCCCACGACAAGAGTTGGGAAGATCGGACACTAAACGACGCCCTTTATCCCGAATCTTGAGATAATAGGTCCCATGGGTGGTGGGGTAGACACTGTAAAGACGGCGAATGTCGTAACATCCCAGATTCGTGCCCAAAAGTCCATTTAGGGCCACCACTCCCATAACCACACGGTAAAAGTTGGGACAAAGTTGAAGAGGGGTTAGGCGACAAATGTTGCAGATTTCGACTAGCAATGGATGCAAGGGAAACCTAACACCGCCCTCCACGACAGCAAGGAGGGGAACATGTATCTTATTCACGGTTTGGTCATGGGTGTCAGTACCAGAAGGAGCCAGGGCTAAATCGACGTCGTCGGGGACCTCGTAACGGCGGCGGAAGGCCTCCATATGGGCCTCATTATCACAGAGACTCCTAAATCTACCCATGACGGAAAACGTCGCAGGTGCAAGAAAACAAAAAAGCCCTAAAGCGACTGTGCAGGGAGAACGGAAAAAGGTTGCAAGAAACTTACAGGCAACCGAGGACGGCCGGAGAAGGTGTTTTCCGGCAGAACGGGAGTCTGGGAGAGGGGACAACTCAGAAAGTATAAGGGAAATTGCGCTCTCAAAATGAAACGACTCTCTCTTTCTCTCTTCCTTTCTCGCTCTCTCAGAGCAACACAGATATGGAAAGAAAACAAAGAAGGGGGGTTAAGGAAACGTCTTATACCTTCTCAAATTCAAACTAGTGCTTGCTGACATCATCTAAAACGACAGCGTATTGATTCCTCACGCCTTTCCACGAAAAGGTGGGGTAATGTCAAATCGGTAATTAAAAGGGGGCAATGATTCAAGCCACCCAGCCGACGGAAAGGTGCCTTGGAAGTTACGCTCACACCTGTAGGCACAGACTTATCGCTTGGAAAGTCTGCCCAGCAACCGACACGTGGCAGGCACATTGGTACGAAGCGTGACGACGGTACGAAAAGATAAGCATGGCAGCAACTGCTCGTCGATAAGCTTCTGCTCGTCATGCACGATCATGCATGGGCGACCAAAAGCTGGGGAGCAATTGTGTGGGGTATTTTCCAATAAATACAGAAGATGGACAAGTTAGCTCGTCCAGAGCCATCACGTGACATGCACGAGGAAGGAAACACGGAATAGTATGCCGACGAACACAAAGCCCATAATTCAATAGTTACTCGAGTATACCTGCTCGTCGGATAACGCGGACAGAACGGCCCGGTATGTGAGAAACCCTAGTAGCAACCTTACCTTGTGAAGATAAGGAAAAGAGGGAAGATTCGAAGATATTCCCAGAATCGGTTGAGCTTGCGAAGATAAGCACAATCTTACCCAGAGATGGAAAGCCAGCCAACTTACTAAACAAGGAGCGAACTCCCATGTAGGGTAAAGCTCCGAACGAGCAATATGCGGCCATCTTGGCAAGAATCCTTATCGAATAAGGATTCAGAATCATGCATGCTACGCTGCCCAATAAGGAAGAATCCTAAGCTTGGAAGGATTCCATACAGAGAAGAATTCCACAGGGAATGTAAGTGCAAACTAATCGACTATATAATGAAAGGGATCCTAAATGCTAAAGGTACGCAAAAACCCATTCTCATACTTTACACTCAATACGGTTATCTTTCAGTTCGTCAATACTAACTTAGCTATCGGAGAGCCCTTGCCGCCTAGAGGCAGGGGTGCTCTGACAGTTTGTCTGTGCTGCAGGATCGGGGTCGCTCCATTCGAAGAGGATTTGATCTCATAAGAGCAAGGAAATAACTTTGTGAGTTTTTCCCCTCTTACAATATCCTTTAAATTTTCGAGGGCGTGACAATCCGGGTTTCAAAACATTGGTATGGAGCACTCCAATTGACAAAAGAAAATTTAGGCATAAATTTGAGTGAAAACATTAGTAATGGCATTGTTGTAAATTTGAGGGGGGAATAGCTTTTAAAATTTGATGTTGGGTTTGGTTCCCACCAAATTTAGTGAAGAATTTGAGTAATATCAAATTTGGTAAAAAACTAAAGTGAGGTTTTTGGTGTTTTTTTACATAAATTTAAATTTGAGGTAAGAGTTAGAGCCGAGATGCTCTGGCTATGATGTCTGAAAGATTACAAAAATGATAAAGTCACACCCCACCACACTCCCTCTCACATGTGGTGGGACCCATACACATGTGAGACCCACGGTGGTCCCACCACATGTGAGAGGGGTGTGGTGGAATGGGTGTGACTGTATCATTGTTCGAAACATTAATACATTTTGTTGGGGGCCCAGAACGATGGCTGCCATGAGCCCGGCCTGCTCTTCTCCAAACAAGTCTTCCCCTCCCACTTCGACAATCCCCCTCCCCCTCCTCTCTCTCTCTCTCTCTCTATCTCCACAGAATGCATTATATGCGATCAATCGGCCAATTACGGATAGTGCGAGGTCTCTCTCTCTCTCTCTCTCTCTCTCTCTCTCACCATCGATTTTCGTCTATCTTGTTTTGATTTAGATCGAAACTTGTTTCGCTAAATACTCGTATTTTAGTTTCTGGGTTACATTTGTTGCCATGTGCTGGTACATTTGTGTGCTTGTTTTTAACTCTATATTTTTGTGGTCCTGCACTTGTGCTGCTCCGAACCTAAACTCATCTGTGGACTATTTTATTTCATGTTTTTGTCTAACCTGTCCCGTGACTCATCGGAGCGGAGGCTTGGGCTGATCTCTACTCTCTTTTGGGACAGTCCTTCAAGTAACCCAAATGGACCCACCGGAGTTGTACGTTAGGTACAATCATAAACTGGAAACCAAGTTTACTAGGCGTTCAAAAAAGTTTACTAGGCCATCCATGAAGCACGGATGGTTACATTAGATGTACTCCCTCCGTCACATAAAGTTGGTTCCTTTTGGGATTCCAAAAGGGAGGAATGCGTTAATGCGGATAAACCTAAAGAAATAAGGATAGGGGCGGCTATGATGTTACCTTTTTTTGAACGGGAAAATTTCAGTAGGATTGTGTATCTCTCTGCGTATGTTGTGTTGTTGTAAGATTTTGTGAATTAACAAATCATTCTCCTATCCAATTATTTGTTCTTGTACAAATTAATTCATTCTTTTATAAAACTATTTATACAGAGAGCAATATCGGGTAAGTCCCCATCGAACCCTGTTGCCATATTGGAATAATTTTTGCTAGTATGCAAATTTCTTGTGAAATCTTACCTTAATACTCAAATTATTGATGTTTCTAATCTTTGAATGATTATTATGCACGGATGGGAAAACGTTTGTATCTGTAGGCAAACAATCCCTTTTCAAACAAATCTTAGCCTCACATGTGGGTGTGTAATAGGGTTTTTGTGTTCACAAACAAGATTCAAGAGCGAAAGCTTTCTTCTCTCTCCTCCCTTCTGTTTTCTGAATAATGCAATGAAACTTTTATGGTATTATGTTGTCGCAGGTTGCTTAATGATTTGCTTCTTCTTTTTTCATCTTTAAAAGGAAAAACCGGATTCAATAGTGAATCAATTAAGCAATAAACCATGACAAGAAAGATTGAGAGTAAGCAATGTTGTTAGTCTTATATCGAAAAAAAGAAGATTTACGAGAGAAAGCTGGGTTTTTCTTCTCTCTCATCCCTTCGGTTTAAACAAGTATCAAATGTATTCTTCTGTCTGTGCGTGTAGTGTGCATAACTATGATGTGAGTTCATGGAGTGTGTATGTATGATGTGCGTTTGTTGAAACTCCCACATAGTGGGCTTTGGGAATAGGGTTGTGTATAGACGTTTGGTCTTTGACATGGAATAGTGCCATCGGAGAAGAACAAAGAATCCAACTATGAAACACTATGAAAAGGACACATTCAAGTTGGATACTGTTCTGTAATTAATTTCTTGTTTCTTTTGCTTGTCAGTGACTCAGATTATGGGGGGAATCTTTTTCTTCCCTTCTCTTGATTTGTGTTTCGGGGATGGGTTTTGGTGGTTACTTGCGTCATTGTTTTCTTTTTCAAATTAGTAGAGAAAGACAGGTATGAGGACTGCTGTCTATTTTCAGCAAGGTTGTATAGCATTCTAGAAAATATGAAGTGCTGGATGTTCCTGTGGTTTGGGACCCCTCTTTTCTCAACTTGAAGTAAATAAAAAGAAGGGGCAAGCTAGGTCCAGCGTAACAAAACAAAAACCTATTTAACCCTTTTTCGATAGGATGAGCTCCACCCCCACTTAAATTTTGATAAATCTCTTTCTGCTTTTAGTAATTCATGGTCTTAAATGAATCAGGAAAAACCCTATGAATTCACCCAATAAAAAATCCTCCCATTCTTCACGGAGAATAGAAGAAATTAGACTTTGATAAAATATCTTAAGAGATTCACCCTACAATATGGCGTAATGTAAGTAAGTCTATGATGAAGCACGAGTAGAAAGTATTGATTCATTTCTGAGGGGCAAGGATCTAGGTTACCGATATGCTATTTCTAGCCTCTCTTTTTTGTTCAACTCTTATGGACCAATATAACAACTTTGCACAACTGTTGGATTTTATATCCTAACGATAAAAGAACGCGCGTGGTAATCTCACACCACCTACATAGAAAGGAAACAATAGCCAAAAACACCACCTACATTGCTGGAACATTATTGTTCAGCTTTTTGGACGAATTTCCACTATAGACTGCTTGATCTTATTCTTCCTAGCAACTTGCTTAATTACTGTGACCCTACCCACACATGCTTTTTCTTCTTCTTTGGTGGACACATTTGATTTTTAGTCTCTTCTTCTATGTGATCGATGCTTGTCTCGTTCTTTCTTTCAAGCTATTTAATTACTTTGATGCTTCAAATGTTACAGGACAACCCTGCGATTTGATTACCTTACCTCTTCTTCTGAAACAGCTGATTGATCCCCTTCGAGTGCTGCCTAAGGATGGGAATACAAATTTATTTCGATTTCAGATGATGGTTGAATTCGGTTGAATGTTATCATTCTGTACGGAATTTATCCACAGACAGCAGGATGAAGCAGTCAAGAAGGCCGTGGAGTTTATGGATTTCTACTCTTTAAGCCAGGAGGACTTTGTCTCTATTGTGGAGATGTCAAAATTTAAGGTACTTCTGGTAAAGGGCCGGTAACACTCATCTTCTCAGAACAGTTCTTGTCACTTCCTAGTCCCTACTGATCTAATGGGTATATATGCATCAGGGACAACCAAATCTGCAAGATGGCATACAGCCAGCTATCAAAGCTGCTCTGACAAAGGCATTCAACAAAGGAAGCAGGTCACTTGTTATTTGGACTGCTCATTTAATCAACCATCCTGGTATTAAAAAGGCGCCTAAAAAGGGGGTTGCAGCAATATTAGAATCAGCGGAGGATGAATTAGCTGCTGACAATGGTGATGCGCTGGCAGAAAATGAAGAGAATTCTTCGGACACAGAAGACTTGGGTATGGTGTGGTTTTTCTTAGACTCAGTGTTACTATTTGTTGGGGGTTACATAGTCTAAAGGTTGCAGGCTCCTGTAAAGTTGTAATCCAAGCATCCAAAAATTCGCAAGTCCAATGGGAGAACTTTTCGCGTCTTGAATCTCTTCCCTAAGATATAATGATGCGTTGCAAAATTACGCATTATTCTGGAAGACTCTAGCTTGCTATCATATGGATGGGTTTTAAACAATTCTCTTGATAATTACTCCTATAAACTGAATTGTTTAAGGCCATCTGATCCTCTACTACTTTGATGTCCTCTTTGCATAATGAGGACTAAATTCTAGTTACACTACCTGACGTCTTTAAAAGTTCGTCTTCGTGTTAGTGTGGTGATTCAATTTGATTCGATTTTTGTATTTTTTTTTTCATGCTTTTGGTGACTGCCAGGAGACGCTGCCAGTGAGGAAAAGCCACAATTGGATTGACAGAGTCTTAATTCAAAAGGTTGGTGCTCCTGTTTATCTACCAGACCCTTACGGTTACGACTCACGACGAGGACTCCCCATACAATCTAGCTGAGGCACCTCCCTTGCCCCCGGGCTCAGACACAGGAAAATGAAGAATCTTCATTTTGATTGCCCAGACATTGGGAAGGGCCGAAGGGGTGTGGGAAGAGGGAAAAAACGACGAGAATAGGGGCGCACACTTGACAATTTGAATATGGTTCCCTTTATAAACTGTAATATTTGTATTGCCAGAATTCTGTAGGGATTAATTCAAATAGACACGGCCTCGAAGGGTGGTGGTAGCAAAGGTGCCAAGAAGGCATCATTAAGCAGAAGCAAAGGAGGTGCTGAAGCCACATATAAGAAAGGGGCGCGACGAGGTTCTGGGTCAGCTCCCAAGAGAAAGCGGTGTACTCTCTCCGTTCCAAAATGATGGTCCCATACGACAAGGCTTGCATTTTTCTGATAAAAAAATAAAATATTTTCGTTCATAATTTTTTAATCTTTTCCGCATCAAATTATTGAACTCATCCGTTTTTGGAGTGAGTATTTTCTATGTACTGTATTGCTACTGTCTTGGCTAATATGGAGGAACGGTTTCTCCATAGTCTATCGAGGCCATCTTTTCTATTTTTCACCTTTGGTAAATGGTAATACCTTTCGTGTAAATTATAAGGTGGAAAAAGGAACGAGCAATATTTACTTATTACGCCCTCCGTTCCAAAATGTTTGTCTGGTCCACAAAACAAGGACCTAAAAATAATGTATTTTAAAGAAGAATTTCAAACCTTTTTCATAAATTAAAAGTACTTGTTGATATCTAGTAAATTGTTAAAAGAATATGGAATTTTTATTGAAAATTTTGTATTATTTTCAAGTTTTCATTTTGCGGATCGGACAACAATGTGGGACAGGGGAGTATAGTTTTTGAACAGATTAGAAATTTCACCTGTTATTTTGTACGTAATTCGGTTGTGGTTAGCAATGATAATGTCCTCCAGAATCCCCAAAAAAAACTAAGTTGGGACAAAAGAAGTAGCAGCTACTATTTCGCAAGGGATAATATATATCGGTACAGATTTGGGGGTACAGATTTGGTACAAATCTGTTGATTTGGGTTCACTCAAGCCCTACACAAATAATCAGAGTTGTTAATATTTTTTAAAATATTGTTTATCAGCTCAATCAGATATTGGTAAGTGTGCCATTGGTTCAACCACTTTTTGATTTTGAATAAAAAAAAACTAGATGAACCGATGGAGCTCTTAACGACGTCAGATTTGAGCTGATTTTTTACGAGGTACAAGTAGACGTTATTTTTTAAATAAAAAGGGTATTGCTATTGTGAGCTCGCTAGCTCACAATAAGTACAACAAAAAAAAAAATCACGCACTTCAGTGTACTTTTTACACCTTTTAATACATTTACACCTATTTTTCACATATTTCAACACATTTTTTAAACCTTAACATAAGCCTACTAGACATCTTTTAAAATTTTCCTTTTCAAAAACATGAACTATTCTGATCTAAGTAAAAAAAAATACAAAACTCTCTGATAAGCCGCTTCACTTATTTGGATTAGATTTACTCCTCTCCAATGGTCCCAAAGTGATACTCTCCCACGAAAGACCTTAAACTTTCGTACTTAATTTTTTTAGTTTATTCGCACAAAATTAAAGATCTCAATTAGTTCAATAATTGAAAAAATTATAAAAGAAAGTATTTGGTTATTTT